>JAVMKO010000001.1:263066171-263756171 GCA_032164245.1 Sternotherus odoratus
CTACAAGCCCGGCCCCCGGCCCCTCCTCTTCCCCTGAGGCCCTGCCCAGGCCAGAAACTGGAGCTCAGATCAGATCAGAATGGCCCAGAGAGCTTGGGCAGCTGGGGAAGCCACAGGCCCTCCACCTGCCTGGGGTATGGGGACCTGAGAGCATCCCTGGCCCATGTCCCAGCTCTTACCCTGACCCAGCTCCAGCTTCTGGCCTGGCATGGGGGCAGGACCTTGGGAGCCGAAAAGCCGCAGCTGAGCCATAGTAGCTCCGGTTTCCAGTTTTGCCAGGGGGCAGGGACATGGGGCTCTTGGCCTCCCACTTTTAGGAAGAATCCGTCACCCCAATCCCAGCTCCTCCTATACCACCAGCACCATCAACAGCCTGAAGTGCCCATGCAT
The DNA here is from genome assembly GCA_032164245.1 of Sternotherus odoratus. Taxonomy (NCBI): domain Eukaryota; kingdom Metazoa; phylum Chordata; order Testudines; family Kinosternidae; genus Sternotherus; species Sternotherus odoratus. The sequence continues at coordinate 263,066,562 of JAVMKO010000001.1, forward strand.
TAAATTACCTCCTCTCCCAGTCACAGCAACACCTTTTAGTACCCAACCATCAACTCCTGCCAGAACTGCCAGTTTTCTGCAGCTTCATGTCCAGCCCCTGCCACTGTTTACAACAGGAGGTTTCACCCATAAGCATAAGCTTATGGTAATAGCCAAACCATTTATTAGTATGCTAATTCATTCTGAATAAATTGTCACATGAAGCAGAACAAAACTTAGTGGCTATGCTTTAATGAGCTTCTAATTAACCCTTTCCCTCAGTGTGGCGTATCACAAGCTGTTTCTATTTAACATCTTTGTACTTTACCCATTAGTTCCCTTCCTATCTGATATAGGAGCAAGACAGTCCCAATAAATAATTTTCACATAAACACCAAGCACCTTGCAGAAGATTTTCATTTGTGAAAAGCTCTAGTGCTTGAGTGTCTACTTTCAATCCAACAATCCTTGTTTCAAGCCCCAGGAGAAACAGAGGGCTAACACACAAAGCGGGCACAGGTGTGTGCAAAGCTTGGTGCTGCTTAGTTTGTGCCTGCTGGAATGGGATAGATACCAAGTATTTATGAGCTGAAAGCTTAGCCCTTTCTGAATGTAGGAGCAGGTCTGTCTATGGCAGTTTTGCCCTCTAGTGGTTAGAAGTCAGGAAAAAAGCTTTTGGAGCTCAGGGTCTTAGGTTCTAAATCCCTATAGGATTCGGACCCACTTGTTAGCTGCCCATTCCCAGGTTTAGTACATATGCACAGTTGGTGGAGAGATTATAAAAGGATAGTAATTTCCTAACTCACAGGGGTGTAGTGAGGATAAATCCACAAATGCGTGGGAGGTGCTCAGTATAAGAGTGATGCATACCATGTAAGTACCTAGGATAGATAGAAACCAATACCATGATAAACCCAGATTTGGGGTGGTAAAGTGGATGACATTAAGAAAGATAAAAATTAGACTGATTATAGGGAAAATATTCTGACAGTATAGGATTCTTCCCAACAGCAGAGGTGACATGGAGTGGAGGTCACATGGGGTCATGTGCACTTTTGCAGGAAATGGGTTCAAAATATGTGCCCCACCCCATTCCCAACAGTTACATGTTGCCTCTGTCCGACAGTATGTTTTCTAGTTATTTATCCCAAATAAGTTTTAGAATATCACAAATGATGTCATTTTCACCACTTCTCGAGAGTTTGTTCCCCAGCTTCATACTTCTCACTGTCAAGACGTCATTTTTCTTATAATCAGCCTAAATTTTCCCTCTCAATTTCATCCCATTATCTTTAGTTATTTCTGCTTGGTGCACTCAGTGACCAAGCTTTTCTAGATCAGTGGTTTTCAAACTGTGGGTTGCGACCCAGTACTGGGTCGCGGAATATAAAGCACAGGGTTGTGGTAGCTCTGGTCCACACCGCTGACCGGACCGTTAAAAGCCCTGTTGGCCAGGAACTAGCCAATGGGAGCTGGGGGGAGGGACAGTGCCTGTGGGCGAGAGCCATGCGGAGCTGCTTGAGCACTTCCGCCTAGGACCCAGACCTGCTGCTGACTGCTTCTTGGGCACAACACAGTCCCTGGTGCCAAGACAGGCAGGAAGCCTGTCTTAGCACCCCCGCTGTACCACTGACCGGGAGCCATCCGAGGTAAGACCATGCCCCAACCCTGCACACCAATCACCTACCCCAACCCTGAACCTCCCCCAAACCCAGAGCTCCTTCCTGCACCCAAACCCTTCATCTATGGCCCCACCAGAGAGCCTGCACCCCCAGCCCAGAGCCCTGACTCCCTCCCACAAGCCAACCCTGTGCATCAGCCCGGAGCCCCCTCCCAACCTGGAGTCCCCTTCTGCACTCCAAACCCCTTATCCCCGGCCCCACCCCAGAGCTTACACCCCCAGCCCCGAGCCCTGATCCTCTGCCACACCCCAATCTCCTACCCCAGCCCTGAGATCCCCCCAACCCAGAGTTCCCTCCTGTACCCCAAAACCTTCATCCCTGGCTCTCCCCCAGAACCTGCACCCCCAGCTCCAAGTCCTGATCCCCTCCCGCATCCCAATCCCCTGCCCCAGCCCTGAGCCCCCTACCACACCCCGCACGCCTCATTCCCAGCACCATCCTGCAGCTCTCACCCCCACACCCCAACCCTCTGCCCCAGCCCTGAGCCCCTCCCACACTCCAAACCCCTCATCCCTAGCTCCGTTTAGGGTGACCAGATGTCCCAATTTTATAGGGACAGTCCCGATTTTGGGGTCTTTTTCTTATATAGACTTCTATTACCCCCCAACCCCTGTCCCGATTTTTCACACTTGCTGTCTGGTCACCCTAGCTCCGTTGGGTCGCTGGCATCAACAATTTCCTTCAACTGGATCACCAGAAGACAAGTTTGAACACCAGTGTCCTAGATAATGAAAGAATCCATGTGGGAAGGCAGGTGACTAAGGTGTCAGAGGTTTCAAAATTTTGACTGTGGAACTGCAGAGACCTACATGAAAAAAGTCTAATATACAGTCTCTTCAAGAAAAGGATATTTATAAAGCAGGGCTACCATATAACTTGTCATAGGTTTTCTTAGGACACTTCGTACTGTTTCATAATTAAATACAAACAGCCAGATTAAAAAACATTAACACTGAAAATTGATGAAGGTAAAAATCTGGAGTTAAGAGACTTCTTTCATTCTTAAGTCCCTCTTCTCTGCTTTATTAGTTTAACAGACATGCTATAACCTAGTCACTTTTTTCTATGAACTTCCCTATAGCGCCCTTCAGAGAACACCAGAGTTTCACCGGCACTGTTCAGTCATTTGTCCTTCCCTGTCCTAAAAGGGATAGTGAGGAAGAGTGTCTGCCGCCACATTCATTTAGGACTCTGATCAACATCCCCATTACACTCAAAGTTAGATAACTTGTACAATAGCTTTTGCTGCTACTTACAAAGTCAACTATCCTATCCTGTAACTGATCAGCATACAAAACGCCAACTTCAATATGGGTTCTGTTGACATAATGGCAGACCCTGTAATTTTCACATCCAATAAATATCATCTCATTTTCCCCACTCTCTCTTTTCAGTGCTGATCTCAGTCACAAGACATCTGAAACTTTCAGACTTTGGCATCCAAAGCCAAAGTGTTCCTTTGGTTCCAGGCACACATTCATTCTTGTACTGGGGTAGTCCCTCTACAGAATCCATCTGTCTGGCAATACAGAAAGAAGAACACAGCTGCAGAAATTAACTGGACAAAAAAGAAATCTTGAATATTCCCCAGCTTTTTGATTTTCTATGTAGAATACATTTTGTTTACAGCTTTCTGTGATTTTTGTATCCTTCTAAATATTCAGTACTGCCTCATGTATTATTGTTGGAACAGATGTGAATTCTAGAATGCCAGTGCATTATTAATCCAAATGGTTTTATGATGAAAGCTTAACAAGACTAATCAGGCAAACTCTTTCAAACCACTATAAACGTGGTTCTCTTCACTGGGCTGCATATTAATTTTAAATAATAATTGTACAGAATCCACTGCATCAAGGGGATTAAACGGAACAAATAAACTATAACCGAATGGATAACTCTTGGCTGCTGAGGAATCACAGGAATGCCAGCAGTGATAAAAGGCAATCTGTAATTGCTAAAATATGAAGAAGAATGTACCTAAGAACTATATTCTATCCTATGTAAGTGTCTCTCTCACTGGTTGTTACTTCTTTTTCACATGGCTGTAATTAGCCCACATCTGAGTTCTCTGATGCAGTCGGATTCCAGAAGCTGTCATTCTAATAAAATATTCTTCAGCTGCAAATCCAGGAATTTATCACCTACCTCCTAATGCTAAATCCAAGTCAATCCTATTTAACAACCAGAACAGTCATTATTAGCTTGTCAGCCCTTTAATTTCCCTAAACAATTTCAGCTGACTTCTAAAAAGCATTGCTTCCAGTTAACAAAGTATAACAAAATTAACTCACAGCAATGCTGACCAGCTTTGAGTCTATTTGGGAAATGGACTAGAATGAGTTGTTTATTCTTTTATATCCCTGCAATTGATTTTTTTATGGTTAATTTAATTGCTTTGAAGTGAAAACCCTTAATAGTGAATTAGAGATTTATAGCTGTAACATTTCAAGTTGTTTCCCATATTTTAAAAAAATGATTTTAATAATAGTGTCTGAATGCATACCACTTTGTGCTCTGATCTAGGTAGCTCTTACAACCTAAACAGGGTCAAGTTAGCTTGATACTTGATTCCAAGACCTATGAACAGGCTGGACTTGATTCTCCACTGCCTTGCACCTTATGTGGCTGTTTACACCTGTTTACACTCTGACCTGGTAGTGCTTTACATTTAGTTTTTTCAAGTGTAAATGACTAACCTGCAACTAATTCAGGGCCTCCGAATGCTGCCAAATAGTTTTTGTGACTATGTAGATAGTTCTCCTCATTCTGAGCCAGCAGCATTGAACCAATGCCTTAGCACAGCATCTAGGTACACAAGGTAGCAGGTTTGGAATGAGGTACTGACTGCTTCCAGTCAAACAAAGATCCCACAAGTGATGAGCTGCCTAGTGCCCTACCCATATTTCAGTAGAGCTGGTTTCACACTGCCCAACTAAGTGACTTCTGCCATTTCAAATCAATATGGTGTTTTTCACTCCCTGTCTAAGCTATTATTATACATTTTCTGGGGTTCAGCCCACAGGTGGCTCCATTTCAGCAGAATCCCTATAATTGGTTTGTAAAACACTCTAAGAACATTTGGGATGAAAAGCACTAAATAAATGTGAGACGTTATTTCCTTTTCACCTTGCCCTAAGCAAACAAATCGTTAAAGGTGTACTAAAACGAAAGAGATGCCTTATATATTGGACTTGACACATAAAAGTATTTTATAAGTAGTGAAACCCATCGTGAGAAAATGGGAAACATGGTAATAAAAGTGAGAGAAGGCTAGGATTGGAGGGAGCTGTTGGATGCTTTTTTGTTTGGTTGGGTTTTGGTTGTTCACCATAGGTTATGGTGTTATGGTTTTATTCAAGTTTTTACTCATGAAATCAGGTTTCCACTAAAGTGCTGAATGTTCAGACAATCATGGTCAATCGTGGTCTTTTCTTTCTTACATTTACCACTGCAAACTACAATTTTTAAAAGACAGAAATATCATCCCATATGTCCTATCTTTCCAAGTAAAAAGCTATACAAATTCTTTGACTGAAAAAGTGCAACAGGGTTCTTGTTAGGCTTTCCTGCTCTCCTTACTCTCTGCAGTAGATCTTGCACCCTCCAACAGACCCTCTAATGCTTTCCACAAGTTCCATTCTAGGGATGAAATATAAGCATCTTCTTTAACTAATGGCCAGATCCAAAGCCCATTGAGGTAAATGAGTTTTGGCTCAGGCACAAGAGACTTACAGAGAAGCCACAAGACAACTTGCATCCTGACATCCAACACAACCAGAATCAGAATCCACAGCATGGTGGATAAAAGAAATTCCATTATGGTCAGCTGAAACTGAGACCAGCCATGGGGGCATTTCTTCTCTTTCTCCTGGTCCTCATACAGCAACAAGATCAAGAAAAGAAGGGAAAAGCATACATTTATTTCCCCTCAAATGTATATCACCAACATATGATCGTGAATAAAATGATTCCTAAGAGGAAGGACTTACATAAAGCCCTAAGCAAACACACAGAGGGACTCAAATGGGTAGCTTCAGTGAAAGAACAGTTACTCACCTTTCGTAACAGTTGTTCTTCGAGATGTGTTGCTCATGTCCATTCCCATATGTGTGTGCGCGCCGCGCATGCACGATTCCGGAAAGCTTTCTCCCTAGCGGTACCCGTAGGGTCGGCAGGGGCGACCCCTGGAGTGGCGCCGATATGGCAATGTATATAAGCCCCTGCCGACCCACCCCCCGCTCAGTTCCTTCTTGCCGGTACTCCGACAGAGGGGAGGCGGGAGGGATTCGGAATGGACATGAGCAACACATCTCGAAGAACAACTGTTACGAAAGGTGAGTAACTGTTCTTTCTTCTTCGAGTGCTTGCTCATGTCCATTCCCATATGTGACTTACGAGCAGTTATCTGGGAGGAGGGAGAGGAGTACCTTGAGTTCCTACTGACAGGACCGCTTGTCCTACAGCGGCGTCCTCCCTCGACTGCTGCACGATGGCGTAGTGCGAAGTAAAGGTGTGTACCGATGACCACGTCGCTGCTCTACAGATGTCGACGACGGGAATGTGCGCCAGGAATGCTGTGGATGCTGCCTGGGCCCTGGTCGAATGCGCCGTCAACGCTGGGGGAGTAGCATTTGAAAGGTTATAGCAGAGCTTAATGCAAGACGTAATCCAAGCCGAGAGGCGCTGAGTGGAAATTGGTGATCCTTTCATCCTCTCTGCTACAGAAATAAAAAGCTGTGGAGATTTACGAAAAGGTTTAGTTCTTTCTATATAAAAGGCTAAAGCTCTTTTGACATCCAAGTAATGAAGCATTCTTTCCCTATTGTTAGAGTGGGGTCTGGGGAAGAATACAGGTAAAAATAAGTCTTGGTTCAAATGAAATGGGGAGACTACCTTGGGAAGAAAAGCCGGGTGCGGGCGTAACTGGACCTTATCCTTATGGAAGACTGTGTAGGGTGGCTCTGAAGTTAGTGCCCTAAGCTCAGACACCCTACGAGCGGAAGTAATCGCTACTAAGAAGGCCGTCTTCCATGAGAGATAAGACAACGGGCAAGAGGCCATAGGTTCAAAGGGAGGCCTCATCAAAGCTGCTAGGACGAGGTTGAGATCCCATGAGGGCACCGGCCGGCGTACCTGGGGGTGCAGTCTTTCCAACCCCTTTAGAAATCTAAGAACTAAGGGGCTGCTAAAGACCGTAAACCCCCCAAACCCTGGGTGAAAAGCTGAGATAGCCGCTAGGTGTACCTTGACAGTGGAGAGAGACAAACCTTGTTGTTTTAACTCAAGGAGGTAGTCTAGGATATTGGGGAGTGACGAGGACATGGGGTCCCTGCCCTTGCCCTGAGACCATAATGAGAAACGCTTCCACTTGGCAGTATATGTCGCCCTCGTAGAAGGTTTTCTACTACCCAGAAGGACCTCCCTGACCGCGTCTGAGCACTGCAGCTCAGCCGGGTTCAGCCACGGATATTCCACGCCGTGAGGTGGAGAGACTGTAGGTTGGGGTGTAGCATCCTGCCGTGGTCCTGGGAAATCAGGGTTTGTGACAGGGGAAGAGTGACTGGTTTCGTCACGCACATGGACATTAGCATGGTGTACCAATGCTGTCGTGGCCACGCCGGTGCTATGAGTATAAGAGACGCTCTGTCTTGCCTGACCTTGAGAAGGACCTTGTGGACAAGGGGGAACGGGGGAAACGCATACATTAGACCCCCCGTCCAAGGCACCTGAAACGCATCCCCTTCCGATCCCGGGCTCAGGTTGAGGAGGGAGCAGAACCTGTGACATTTCCTGTTGGTCTTTGTGGCAAACAGGTCGAGGAGGGGAAATCCCCACCTGAGGAAGATGGAGTGGGCTATATCTGGTCTGAGGGACCACTCGTGACCCCTGAACGAGCGGCTGAGTGTGTCTGCCAACACGTTCTGAGCCCCCGGGAGATAGGCGGCCGTGAGGGAGATCCCGCGGGGAATACAGAAGTCCCAAAGGGCCAGGGCTTCCCTGCAAAGGCGAGAAGAGCGAGCACCACCCTGTTTGTTTATATAAAACATGGTGGCCGTGTTGTCTGTCAGGACTGATACACACCTGTCTTGAAGCATACCTTGGAATGTCTGGCATGCGAGTCGGACCGCTCTGAGCTCTCTGACGTTGATATGTAGGTCCAGCTCCTCTTGGGACCAGGTACCTTGAGTCGTTAGCTCCCCGAGATGCGCCCCCCAGCCCATGGCGGAAGCGTCCGTTACTAATGTTGCCACCGGTTGGGGCTTCATGAATGGGACCCCTACGCTCAGAGACAGGGGTTGAAGCCACCAGCCGAGGGAGCGGCGTACGTGAGTCGGGAGAGTCACTATGCGGTCCAGTGGGTCTCTGCGCTGGTTGTACACACTCGCGAACCACAATTGCAGAGGCCGGAGGCGGAGTCTTGCATACGGCACGACGTAAGTGCACGCCGCCATGTGGCCCAACAGCACCATGCAGTTCCTGGCCGTAGTCATGGGAAATTTCATGAGGGGATGAATGATATCTGCGATCGACTTGGCCCGGGAGGGAGGCAGAAACGCCCTTGCCCTTGTTGAATCTAATATCACTCCGATAAATTCTATCTTTTGGGTAGGAACAAGTGTCGACTTGGGCTCGTTTATAATGAGACCCAGCCTGCGGCAAGTGGCTGTGAGGAACTTTATATGGCTTAACAACTGCTCCCTTGAGTTTGCCTTTATAAGCCAGTCGTCGAGGTAGGGGTAGACATGGATGCCCTTCCTTCTGAGAAATGCTGCCACGACTGCCATACATTTTGTAAATACCCTCGGGGCAGAGGACAGGCCGAAAGGGAGCACTGTGAATTGGTAGTGCTGGGACCCCAGCACAAATCTCAGGAATCTCCTGTGGCATGGAATAATTGATACGTGGAAATAAGCATCTTTTAGGTCGAGGGCAGCGAACCAGTCTCCTTGATTCATAGCTGGAATTATGGTAGCTAGAGATAACATGCGAAACCTCAACTTCTTTATGTAGGAGTTGAGGCCGCGCAGGTCTAGGATGGGGCGAAGACCTCCTTTGGCCTTCGGGATAAGGAAATAGCGGGAGTAATATCCCTTGCCCCGGAATTCTTGAGGAACCTCCTCTATGGCACCCAGAGACAAGAGGGTTTGGACCTCCTGTCCTAAAAGATGCTCGTGAGATGGGTCCCTGAAGAGGGACGGGCGCGGGGGGTGGGTGGGAGGGAGAACAGAGAATTGGATAGAGTATCCCACTTCTACCAGGCTGAGAACCCACTTGTCCTTGGTGATCGAGGACCAGGCCTGGTAGAAGTGGGATAAACGGTTCACAAAGGGACGGGTAATTCCAGCAGTGGAGTCTGGTTTGTTGCCCTCGGGCGCAACTTCAAAAGTTCTGCCTGTCGCCTGACTGTTGCCTGGGGCCCAAATTATGCTGCCCTTGCCTAGGGGCTGGTCGAGGGCGACTCCTGCCATTGCCCCTACCTCCCCTCCTAATCTGGTCTCGTCTAGGAGGTGCCGGGAATGGGCGCGGTTGGGCTACAGGAGGGGGCCTAAAGGGTCTACGGACGGTCTGCGGCGTATGCAGACCCAGTGACCTCAACATGGCCCTGGAGTCTTTCATAGACTGCAATCTCTTATCGGTGTCTTCCGAGAAGAGGCCCTTCTTATCAAATGGCAAATCCTGAATGGAAGCCTGGACCGGAGGCGGAATCCCCGAAACTTGCAGCCAGGCCCCCCTACGCATCACTATGGCTGTTGCCATAGTCCGTGCCGAAGCATCCACTGAGTCCAGGGCTGCCTGCAGAGCCGCCCTGGAAACCAGCTGGCCCTCCTCCATGATGGCCTTAAATTCAGACCCAGAGTCGCTTGGCAACTTGTCCTTGAACTTTGACATGGCTGCCCAGGTGTTAAAAGCGTACCTACTCAGCGCTGTCTGCTGGTTTGAGATACGCAATTGAAGTGCCCCAGAAGAATACACCTTCCTTCCTAGAAGGTCCAGTTTCTTTGCCTCAAAGGACCTGGGGGTTGACCCCGTTTGCCCTTGGCGCTCCCTGTGGTTGACCGCGTCCGCCACGAGGGAGCCTGGCTGTGGGTGCGTGAAAAGATGTTCAGAGCCCGTACGGGGCGCAAAATACCTCCTTTCTACGCCTTTCGCGGTCGGTGGGATGGAGGAAGGCGTCTGCCAAAGCGTATCTGCCATCGACGTGACCTTCTTAACAAAAGGTAGGGCGACTCTTGTGGGACCAGCCGATGACAAAATGTCCACTGTCGGGTCAGCTTCCTCCTCCACTTCTTCCGCTGGGAGGTTTAGGTTCTGGGCTACCCGACGGAGGAGGTCCTGGTGGCCCTTCACGTCCATCGGCGGAAGGGTCGGTGAGGAGGACCCCGCTACGGCCTCATCTGGGGAGGAAGAGGATGAGGCCGCGAAACCCGCTGCCTCCTGGGGCCCAGTTATCGAAGGGTCCTGGGCAGCAGCCTCCTGCTCGTCGTGGGACATCGAGGGGGGTGGTCTGTCATCCCTTGATGTCCCTGGCATCGCCTCCTCCGGTCCCGAGGGAGGTACCGATATTGTAGCCGTTGGAGGCCCTCGTGGCACTGACGGCAGTGAGGCGGCTGTCGAGGGTGGACCCTGGGCCTGGTGATACGCCCAGGGAGTCCAAAAGGGCCACTGAAACGGCCCCTGGTTGTGTGGAACCCACGGTGCCGGGCTCCTGTGCCGCGACGGTTTGCGGTGCCGGGAATGATGGTGTGAGTGAGACGAGCGCCGGGAACGGTCCGATCGAGAAGACGGCGCGTCCGACTCTGAGGAGTAGTCCGAAGCAGGCCACGGCGGTGCCGTACCATCCGGTGCCGTGAGCCTGCCCAACGAGTCCGTGCGCCATCGGCCCCTTTCCGGTGCCGCAAGTGTCGGAGCGGGAATTATTCGGGCCTCCGGTGCCGAAATGTCCCTCTCCTGCGTTACCCCGGTAGACGGTGCCGGACCGGGCCTCACGTCTGGCGTCGAAACGGACGGTACCGTGGCTGGAGGTATCGACGGTGCCGATGCCTGCGCGATTATTGGCACCACCGTCGTGGGCACCGGCGCCGGCACTGCGAAAGGGATCGGTGCCGGTGGTGGGGCCGCCTCCCTCGTTAGAGATATAAAATCCTGTGCCGCTTCAAAGATGTCCGGGGTCGTGGGCATCGTGATCTCCTCGAAGACCCCTTGAGGGGATGGAGCGGCACCGAGGGGGATTCGTTCCCTCAACTCGGTAGAAGGTACAGGCAGCCTACGGGACTCGTCAGAGCGACCCGAGGAATGCCGTGCCGCGGCTGGTTCCCCTTGTGTCTTCCGACCAGGGGAACGGCCTCTTGGTTTCTTAACCGGCACCGGAGATTGCGACCGGTGCCGTCTCGAGGTACCGGACCGGTGCGGGGAACGGTGCCGGTGCTTCTTAGAATTAGCCTTTGGTGCCACCGGGGTCCTCACCGACGCCGGAGCACTTCTGCTCTCCTGTGGAGGCTGTTGTTGGGGCTGCAGTGCCGACTCCATCAATATGAGCCTCAGGCGAGAGTCCCTTTCCTTTTTAGTGCGAGGTTTGAACGATCTACAAATCGCACAACGATCTGCCTGATGGCCCTCTCCCAGACACTTAAGGCACTCAGAGTGCGGGTCGCTGACGGGCATCGGCTTTCCGCAGCCCTCGCAAACTTTGAAGCCCGGCGCACGAGGCATGCCCCGGCGCCGAAGAACTGTGGAACTATTACTATGCTACCTACTGTTAGAACGAATTAACACTAATTAACACTAACTAACGAATAACTAATTATTAACAAGGAACAATAGAACGATACCGCTAAGAACTCGGTAGAGAAGCTGTTCCAGCAACCGTCAATAACGGAAAGAAGGAACTGAGCGGGGGGTGGGTCGGCAGGGGCTTATATACATTGCCATATCGGCGCCACTCCAGGGGTCGCCCCTGCCGACCCTACGGGTACCGCTAGGGAGAAAGCTTTCCGGAATCGTGCATGCGCGGCGCGCACACACATATGGGAATGGACATGAGCAAGCACTTGAAGAAGAATGTTCTTTATAGGTGAAGCTCTTCCTCCATTTTGATCTAGATTGAACCTGAGGATGGCGAGCAGGATTCTGTGGTGGCACAAATGGGTACACCATTGGGAAATCATGCATTGGCACATGCTTATGTCAGGACTGATTTGACTCTATCTTCTTCATTCCCAGTCTCTGTCTTGCAAAAAGACAGCTGATGTCAGGTGCATGTGTTAAGTTACTCTAGCCGTACAAGTTAATTATGCTAGATATTTGTGTGCAATACAGAATAATCCAAGATAGATGATGGATCCTAAATATCTTTGATTTGCAGATTTCAGTGAAACACCCAGTAATTAATGTTTAGTGCATTGTAACCTGTACCCCTATTTTCAGATGAGTAAAATTATTTTACAATATCCCAAAGAGGTTTGTTGCTCAAGATATTTTCTTAACTACTACTTCAGTTTTCTGTAGAGGGAAGGATGAACTACAGCAGAAAAACAAAAACAAAAAACACTTCTTGTGAGCTAAAAGGAAAACAATGTAGAATCTCCACTTCTCAGGGCATTAGGTAAACAGAACACTCACCATAATTAATAATTGGAAAGATGTAATGTGTGATGCTGATGTTCTACCACCATGCAAATATGAAAGAAAAAAGACAAACCCGTGGTTGTGGAATATACAGAGCCATACAATGTTTGTTGGCAAGAGGCTTATAATCCTTTACTTACCTCTTCCAAAGGACTGTCTTGGCTGCCAAGTATGGAGGAAAGTTCCCAAAGGAACAGAATAGATGGATTGACTGAAGTGACCTATTAGCAAGAGAGCTGCTGGATCAGTTAGGAAGTAGTTTTCTCTTTCTGTCTCTAATAGCTTCCTCTTATCTCTCGCTCTCGGCAGTTTTGCTACACTCACTCCACCTCCCAGACCTGGGCTTGCTGTAGAACACGGTCTAGGTGAAACATGAGATGATTACACTTCCCATCGTGAAATGGATCTCCATGTGCAAAAAGGTCTGCTGATGTGGTTCCCTCTGTGGGATTAGAACCTAAGTACTCAATCTGTTCTGGTCTATTGTAATTTCCTTTTTGTGTGTGATTCTTTTCTTGTGAAATTAAATTGTCACTATTAAAAGGTCAATACAGTAAAACCTCCATTTAACGGACTAATTCGGGCGACGGGGTGTCCGTTAAATCAGTGTTCCCCAACCTTTTCATGGCCGCGGACCGGTCCACGCGGGGGAGTGCAGGCTTGCGGCCCGGGTGGGAATTTAATTTTTCATTCTGTGCGGCGGACTGATATATGTCCGCCGAAAACCCGCAGAATTCATTCGTTCTCAGCTTTATTAGTTTAATTCGCCGCGGCGGAGTGCTGTAAGTCCGCCGAAAAGCCGCCGGAAGCCGGACCGGAAGGTAAGGCGTGAAGCCGCCGGACCGGAAAAGAGCGCGGGAAGCCGCCGGGTGCGCAAGCAAAGCCGGCCTGTGGGAAAACGCGGCCGCAGGCCGGAGGAGAATGCGGCCCGTTGGGGAACGCGGCCGCGGCCCGGAGGAGAACGCGGCCCGTAGGGGAACGCGGCCGCGGACCGGTACCAAATGCTCCACGGACCGGTACCGGTCCGCGGACCGGGGGTTGGGGACCACTGCGTTAAATCAAAAAGTCTGTTATTTAATAAAAAAAACCAACGAGCTGTCGGAGCAGCAGCCTGCCCGCCACAGGGTCGGGGCTGCAGCTCTGCAGTCCGCCCGCTGCTGGGAGCCGGGCGGCAGCCGGGAGCCGTCAGCCAGCCCGCCCGGGTCCTGGCTCCCCAGACCCACCAGCCAGCCCGCCCGCTGCCATGACCCGGGTGGCAGCTGGCAGCCAGCCCGCCCGCTGCCATGACCCGGGCGGCAGCCGGGAGCCAGCAGCCAGCCCGCCCGCTGCCTGGACCCGGGCGGCAGCCGGGAGCCGGTAGCCAGCCCGCGAGAAACGGATTTGGGATGCAACAGACTTGCTCAGAAATTTTATCCGTTGCATCCGAAGTCCGTTAAATCGAGGTCCGTTAAATCGAGGTTTTACTGTATTTATAAATAATTCCATACCGATGGTATTGGAGAATCTGTAGACCAGGCAAACTTGGTGGACAAACTTTTTGGCCCGAGGGACACATTGCGGTTGAAAACTTGTATGGAGGTCCGGGTCTGGGAAGGCTGTGCCCCCGCAAACAGCCCAGCCACGCCCCCTATTCAACCCCCTCCCACTTCCCACACCTTGACTGCCCCCCTTAGAATTCCATTCAACCCCCCTTTGTCCCGATTGCCTCCTCCCAAGACCCCCCACCCTAACCACCACCCCCAGCACCCCACCCCCTATCTAAGCCCCTCTGCTCCTTGTCCCCTGACTGCCCCCTCCAGAGACCCCACACACTAACTGCCCCCCAGGACCCTACCCCCTTCTCAACTCCCCCTGCTCCCTGTCTGCCCCGACCCCTATCCACACTGCCACCTCCTGACAGACCCCCAACCCCAGGACTCCCATGCGCTCTCCACCCCCCCATCCTCTTTCCCTGACCTCCCCCCACCTAGAACCTCCATCCCATCCAACAGCCCTCTCTCCCCTGACAGCCCCCGGGACTCCCTGTCCCTTAAGCAACCTCTCCCCTAGCTGTGCCCCCTGGTGGCCCTGCCGGCATTGCACATGCTGCACCACTCTCCCAGAGGAGCGGGCAGTCCTGCATGGCGTGCTGAACTCCAGGAGAGCAAGGGAGGGCCAGGAGCAGCCTCCCCCGCCGGATCTCAGGCAGGCCTGTGGGGACAGTCTCGCAGGCCGGATGTTGCCCGCGGGCCGTAGTTTGCCCACCTCTGCTGTAGACACTGCCTCACATTTAAAATAGGAAATGACTGCAATATCTGAGGTACCTTCATGCACTAACAGTAAATATCACCTGTTTACAGGCAGCGGCAGTGTGGACACCAATGCCAACCTGGAATTCTCTCCCACACAGTAGTCCTGTTTGACCCTGGTTAATAATGGAAAAAATATCTGTGTTTTGTAAGTCATGAGCCATGAGTAACCACCACATGCAGAGAAAAATGTTCATATCTGAACATTATTTCAGTTATTCCAATACTTAAGGCCTGAAGTTTCCATGGGAAAATAAATCAGTATTCCAGACTCCAAGTATTACAATGATTCGCATACAAAGAATGTCTGCCATATCACTAATACTTCCTAAAAATAGTTACTATCTGCCAATTCACACACAGATCCATCTCCAATAGAGGGCTTTATATGCCAACAATATGCTTCACAACTGTCCTTAATTTAGATTTATAATAGAATATCTGCAGATAAACACAAATTAGCAAAATATTGGTTATACTACAGGACTTTCATTTTCCCTGGAGCGGGGAAGATGCCAAATTGCAACAGAACCCCAGGAGGCCACAAAGACTAAGTTTGAAGTCCCCGGTCCCCAGTGAGTCCAGTAAGTAGTTCTTTTCCCCTGCCTGAAGGATCGTGACTGAGTTGCTGCATCCTCAAAACCCAAAGCCCTTGGCTGATACAAAATTACTTTCTAGCTGGGTCCAAGCTTTATGGTAATTTGCTTCCCACTCCCTGAAAATCATAAAATATTTACAAGTCTTAGTATAAGTCCCAGATGAATACATTAGCTATTCTCTTACCTTCAGAGCTCATTAGCAACAGAAATGATTATTCTGATGCTATTTTATAAATACTGCATTTGCTGAGCCTGTTGTGCTACTCCAGATTATTATATTTCCTTTCTTACTTTTATTTTCGAAGGTGAATTTCCCCCCCCCCCTTCAATAAGGTTAAAATATCCCACTTTGTTGAAAAACAAGTTGACCTAGTAAGCAAGAGGAAGCAATGGGTTTCTGCAAAATCTGCCTAGACAGGGAGATTTACTGTTGAAATATTTCATACCCATTTTTTTCAGGATCTTTCTCACTAAACCATCACTGACAGCTTCAGTGAGTAGAAAACTATTGTTTTAATTCAACTAGTAAATGTTTCCAGCCTAATCCTGATGATAATACATGTAAAATTCTAGGCTGGTTACAGAAAAAGTAAAGACTTAGGATGCAAGGGGCCAGATTCTCCACTGGCATAAACTAGTGTAACTCCATTGAAGTCAATGGCGATGATAATTTACACTAGCTAAGGATCTTGCACAAGAATTCTCTCTCACTATTTTTACTCCATTAGTAGTAAGTAACTCTGTGAATAAAAGTCACCCTTGGATCTGAAGAGGTCTGAATTACCTTGCCCATGATTAGGAACAGAATGGAATCCTCATCTATGCAAAGGTAGAGTCCCCAGTGGTGCCTGGGTGCACCCTCTAACATCCTTTGACCTGGGGGCCTAAGTGTTTGTAAATGTTCTGTTAGCTCATGGTGACCTTTACCTTGCTAAGATCTCTCGCCCCTTCTAACCATATTTGCTGTGTTGCTTATCAGCTTGGGGGACCGAGAACAATGGTCCCAGTTGAATATTTGGTACCTGTGATGTGCAGCACAGGCTGTTTTCGGTCAGTAATGCCCCCTTTCTTCCTACTTCTCTTGCTGGACTACTGCAAACTCTCCTTGTCCCTGAAAAAAGGTGTAGGGACAGTAACAGCTGCTGATGATCCAGTGGTTAAGACACCAGCCTGGGATTTGGGATACTTGGGTTCAGTTCCCTGCTCTGCTGCAGACTTGGTCAAATCTTTGTGCCTCAGTTCCCCATCTGTAAAATGGAAATAATACACCTCCTTACCTCATAGGTGTGTTAGGAGGATAACTACACTACAGGACCTGAGGCACTCTGGGACGACAGTAATCAGAGCCTTATAAGTAGGGTCACCAGATAGCAACTATAAAAAAACGGGACAGGGAGTTGGGGATAATAGGCATCAATATAAGAAAAAGTCCCAAAAATGGGACTGTCCCTTTAAAAATGGGATGGATGGTAACCCTACTTATAAGGAAGGCTGATAAATAGCTATTGCTCCCAGAGCCATAGGAAGGGTTACAATCATTTTGAATCTTTGCAATCTCAACTAGATCTTTGGAATTCCTAGATGTGGATCTCCTGAAAAGAAAGCAGGGAAATGGGAAACCCCCCCTCCACAGCTTATTTGGATTGGTGGCTGGTCCGGGACTGTGAATTACTCATCAGGGAAGGAACCCTTCGCTACCTTAGTAAAGTCAAGCAATTTACATGAGGATTGTCTGGGTTATTTTAAATTGCCGCATTTCAGTTGTATCTAAGTTGGTTCAAAGGTATATGGGCTGGCAGATTGTTGGCATTTTTACACATTTAAATAAATAAATAAATAATGTGCTTTGTCTGCTGGGCAGATCCCTTAGGTAGAAGTAATGCAGAGTACCTAGAAAGCAGACTTCAGGGCTTTGCTAGTAGCTACATAAGCAGCCTACACTGAGCTAAGAAGAAAAAAAAATGAACAAAATGGAGCCTTATTTCACCTCCCAAGCATATGCGCATATAAAACTCTTGCCAATCACAAGTGTGATATTTGCTAAAATTAGAAAGATAAGTTTACTTACTGTATGGTACAAAAATCTCAAAATTCTCATACGGAACTGATAATGTTGCTATGGAAATAAGCTTAATTACTGCAGGTGAGCAATAAACTTCTCAGTACAGCTCTCTTCACAAGCAATCTCCTCTCTTGAAAGTTTCAGTGCTCCCCTTTCCCCCTGCTCCCAGCCAAATGGGACTAAACTTCTCTGTTAGTTTTAATATAATTTCAAAGGGCCATCAACATAGACTATTCGGAGAATAAAAACTATTTTGCTGTGCTAATAGAAGGGAACAATGAATACATCAGTCTACCAAGGCCACCATTACAAAGAACTAAAAATAAATTTAAATCAATATGATGCATGAAATATCCCAACAATGCTAATTTACTCAGTACATTTTAGGTCTGTATGTGCTTCTTTCTCTTCCCCAACTCTGTGCCTTTGCCTTGTGAGACTATGTGGAGGGAAGAAAAATTGTGGATAAAACCACACATTCCTGCACAGAGAATGCAGTGCTGCTTCTTGCCCCTGAAGCTAAATGTGCATCAATATTTAGTGAATGGCTACTCTTGGAACATATGTCTATATTTAGATGTGAACAAGGGGATTCACGAGTTAAAAAACGTATTCACTATTTGCTGTCTGTCATTCATTTAAATGGCATTAATTGTATCGGTCATTCATCCTATTTTAAAGGTTGCAGGAACCCAGTCAAGGAGCAGAGCCAATATCACGTGATGAAGGTGACTAATTACACTCCACGAATACCAAACAATGAATAGTCAAAGTGAACACCAGCCTGCAGGGGGCGCTCCAGCTGGAGACGAGCTAATTCCCAGAGGGCCAGCAGGAGGCACCACAGGGGTGACTCTGCACGCTGCTACAAGATTATTCAAAGTATTCCCAGAACTCAGACGTGGTTTGCAAATTAGTCACTAACAGGAAAAGTGGAAAAACAGGAAAATGTATTCAATAATTTATTCCCAATGAATTCAAACAGCTCTAATAAAAAGCGAATAGCCAAATATCCACCTTTGCAGTGTGCCAATGGTTAATCATCCTCACTACTAAAAAGTGTGCCTTATTTCCCAGTGAAATGTGTCTGACTCCAGTTTTTCAACATATTTTTAAAATGTGGACACCAGAATATTCCAGTATCAGTCTCACCAATACCATGTACAGAGGTACAATCATTTCCCTACTTCTACTCACTACTCCCATGTTTTTACAGCCAAGGATCGCACTGGGAGCTTGTCCACTATGACCCCTAAACCATTTTCAAAGACTTCTTCCCAGGATACAGTCCCCCATTCTGTAGGTCTGGCCTGCATTCCTTGTACCAAGATGCATGCCTTAATATTTGGCTGTATTGAAGAACAATTTGTTTGAATGGGCTTCATTTACCAAGAAATACAGATCGTTCTGTATGACTGCCCTGTCCTCAAATTTACCACTCTACCAACCTTTATCTCAAATCTAAATAAAAATGAATATGTGCAAATATATACATAACTTCAGACTTTTTCGCTTTACAACAGGTAATTTGGAAAATGCAAGGATGCAGATATTACACAAAGCTTGTTTATGCTGCCAGATGGAACACTTCAATCTAATCCTCCTGGATGGCAAAACAAACAATGCGGCTTATTCTATCTAAACCTTCACAGAGGAAGTGCAATGTGTACTGATGCAGAAGAGAAATTCTGCTGCATACTGAAATTAAATATCCCACATACATGTGTGATTCATGTGGTATAAAAGAGCAAAACCTTTCTTCAAATGAACGTTGTCAAGTTTAGTTTTCTATAGATATTAGCAACACAATTGTGTCACTAATGGCAAAGCCAAAGCTAAAGGTTTGGTTGCACCTACATTGAGGGGACTGTTCATACAGATCTCTCTCATCCAGCACAGGAAAAGGGGAGGCAGCATTACCCCCCTTTCCGGGAACCTAAATCCAACCAAAGACAGGAAAGGTGAGGGGTGAATCCTTCCGTCCATAGCCCCAGGTTGTGTTTTCCTGCAATCTGCTCCCAAGTGGCTAGGATTTGGAATCTCCTTTTAAGAAGGAGCTGCTCCCAGGATCATCCTTAAAATTTTCCATGGGCCAAGTCAAAAGTTGACAATCCTTTTAAGAAAGATTGAGCAATGTCCTGTCCAATATTTCTGAGAGAAGGGAGAGTGAAAAAGTAAATGTTCCCATTTTAAAGAACTTCTGTGGTGTTTCTTCTGTGGGGTTGTGTGAAAAAAAAATTCACCCCAAAAGAAAGAGGTTTCAGAAAGTTATGAGCAAGTAAAATCTGAAAGCTTGTAATGGAAACTATTCTACAATCTTATTCATCACTGTTGCCTCTTGGCTCCTTTATAATACACACTCACATTTATACATATGGGAATTTATAATATCCTGACAGTAGTCATTCAGCCAAGTAGATCCAGCAATGTATAAATCCACAAAACATTTTGGCTTCTGCCACTTCAGGGGATAATAGATGTCTGACTGGCTAGGAGATAAATGGATTACACACACACACACTTGAGCAAAATGAATGGTTTTTTTTAAAAAAAAAGTCTCTGATTAAGTGGGCTATAGCCCACAAAAGCTTATGCTGAAATAAACTGGTTAGTCTCTAAAGTGCTACAAGTATTCCTCATTTTCTGATACAGACTAATAGGGCTTCTATTTTTAAACCTGATTCTCTAAGGAAAGTGTAGGCATCACCTCAAGCTAATTTTTCTGCTTTTCTTTTGTTTATTTGCTAAAGGCAGTATTAAATGGAATGTATACTACTGGAAACAATTATCTTCTAAATGATTGATGTGAATGCATTTGAATTTTACCATAATCTATGCTTTACACTTCACCAAGTCCAAGGGTAAAATACCCAACTTTATCCCTGATTTGATAAACTCGTTTGCCTGCAAGGATTCATACCAGATGAATTGTATTGCTCCTGAGACAACTATCATTTCATTATTCTCTAGTTACCACCTGCTTCACTCTATTCACAACGCTTCTACATTTGCACAAACGGTAACACTGTACTATCAACGGTTATGCAGCACACTGAAGATGAGTTTGGCAGAATTCAATTTTTATTTTTTTGATAGTTTTGATGGATAATATCAATGTTTATTTTAAAAAAAATTCTATTTTAATTAATTTCAATGTTCACAGTTTCAAGAAATTACAGGGGGGCAAACATTTACTTAATGACAATAGATACTGATTTTCAAAAAGTTAAAACTTTATGACTTTGAAAACATAAAATTGTCAACATCACATCAAAATACACAAAGTAGATATCCTTAAATCAGACTCTGAAGATCTCATGCAGAATTTTTCTTACTTGGCTTATCTATAAATTGCAATAATTATTCATATAAATATTTTTTTGGTTTGTGTGCATATGATGAAATTGAAGTTTACTGACATTGATCAATAAAAATCTAATCCTGTAAAGCCTAAATATGCCATAATTCATGCACAAATGACAAAGACCAACTAGGTAAGATTTATATTTTACCTAAAGCAAAGAATATTTTTAAATGTTTCTTAAGTTCAGACAAGCACACATGTTATGTTCAGACAAAGGACTGAGCAATTAAAATCTTACTGGATCAAAGTTAATTTTTCAAAAGCATCTAAGCGATGTAGGACTATGTCCTAGTTTCAAAAGTACATATGCACTTAGGGACAAATGTCCCATTGATTTACAAAATGAGATTTAGACTTCAAAGTGCTTATGTCCTTTTTGAAAATGGGATTTAGGTGCTTTTAAATTTTTTACCCCAAATCACAAAGGAGTGAGATTCTGACCCCTTTTCCACATTGAATGGTACCTTATTCTGCAAGTGATCCAATTGAAATCAATGGGATTACTCAAGGAGCCAGGTGCCACTCAACATGAGTAACTGTATCAGACTCTGACCCTAAATAGGGCACTTAATCAAGCCTTCCTGGGGCAACAGAAACTGGACCTCTAGTTTAATCTCCATAGGCCCAATGTGAACCCTTTCTTATGTTGAGTAGTACCTTACTCTATGAGTAGTGCCATTGCTGGTATTACTTAACTTAAGAGTGGCAGAACCAGGCCCATGGTGATTAAACTTGTTTTTAGGGTTTCTATTACTCAAAACCAAGGCTGGGGTAGTAGCTTGCCTTACGATTTAAAGAGATTAAAGGTGGGAACATTTTAGCAGGAATTTTTAATAAGAACAACATTTTTAGGATTTCCATTTCAAATGAAGGATGCCAGTAGCAGCACATCCTCCCTTCATCTCTTTAGAACGCACAGATGTTCCTGAGGTCACTGATGCTCAGGAATAGAAAGTCAGAGTCCCTGAAGTTGAAAAACGCTGCCCCAAGAGAATAAAAACTTGGACTTTTAGGTCCAAATGCTGCAGTGCTTAATTAATTACAATAGACTCTCGATTATCCAGGATTGGGTTAACCAGGATGTAAAATAAAATACGTCTAACTCGCAGGGCTGGCTCTGGCTTTGTTGCCACCCCAAGCACACACAAAACACCCCCCCACCCCCACCAGGGCGCAGGGCAGCTAGTGAACCAACACCCCCTTCCCCTGGCGCAGGGTGGCTGGTGAACCAAGCCCTCCCCCCCATATTTCCTATGGATGGTGATTATCCGGGATTTTATTAACCAGGATTAATTTTTTCCTACCATCCTAGATAATCGAGAGTCTACTGTAATTAATATTATTAGCAACAGATGTAACAGCAGTGCTGCTGCATTACCGGGAGACCTCAATTAGGACGTGTCTCCATTGTTCTAGGCACTTTACAAACACACAGTAAGAACTGGTCTATGCTCTGATGATCTTAGGCTCTAATTTGAGACAAGACACAACAAGCAAGTCTGACAAACCAAAAGAGGAAAAGAGGGAGGTGGGAAATGAAGATAAAATCACATAGTTACTTAGGCAGCTTGATGGCTCCTGAAGGTACTTAACTTTGTATTTTTAAATAAGCCAGTATCCCCACTGAGCTCAGAGTCTAGCAAACAGTAGGCATTTGGGCTCTCTGAGTCCCTCCCCCCTCAAGGGTCTCAGAGCTTGGGCTTAAGCTAGCCCAAACACAGCCCCACAATGAGCCCCAGTCAGCGGACAGGGGGCAGACAGCTTTAATTGCTGTGTAGACACACACACACATTCCTTCCAAGCAAGTGGAACACAGCAGCGGCTAGCCCAGGGGTGGGCAAACTTTTTGGCCCGAGGGCCACATTGGGTTTACAAAATTATATGGAGGGCCGGGTAGGGAAGGCCCCGCCCACAATCTGGCCCCCTCCCACTTCCCGCCCCTGAGAATCCCTGACCCATCCAACACCCCCCCACACCTTGTCCCCTGACTGCCCCTTCCACAGACCCCTAACCACCAGGACCCCACCCCCTACCCAATTCTCCTGCTCCCTGTCCCCTGACTGCCCCAATCCCTATCCACCTTCCAAACCCCTAACCACCACCCCAGAACCCCCCCCCCATCCAACCCACCCTACTCCCTGACTGCCCCCTCCAAAGCCCCCCCCCCAACCACCACCCTGGAACCCCCCCACCCCCCCTCTTACCACAGCTGCTGGAGGGGGGCAGCATGCAGCCCCGGCCCCCAGAGCACTCCCCTCGCCACACGGCTCTGGGAGAGGGGCCAGCGTGCAGCTGCGGCTCCGGGGGAGGAGGACAGTGCGCAGCCCCAGCCCCCAGAGTGCTCCCCGCGCAGCGCGGCTCTGGGAGAGGGGCCAGCGTGCAGCTGCGGCTCCGGGGGAGGAGGACAGTGCGCAGCCCCAGCCCCCAGAGTGCTCCCCGCGCAGCGCGGCTCTGGGAGAGGGGCCAGCACACAGCAGTGATTCCGGGGGAGAGTTCAGCATGCAGCCGCGGCTCCTGGGAGGGGCCACCGCACAGTTCCAGCCCCCAGAGCGCTGTCGGCGTGGCTCCGGGGGAGAGGCTACCGTGCAGCCCCGGTCCCCGGAGTGCTGCCCCTGTGGCATGGCCAATGAAGGGTGGAGGGCCCGCAGCGGAGCCCGGGCTGTGCAGCTCGGGGAGAGGCAAGGGGCAGCCCCCCGCCGCGGGCCGGATGGGACAGTGTCGCGGGCCGGATGTGGCCCGCGGGCCGTAGTTTGCCCACTCCTGGGCTAGCCTAAGTGGCTGTACAAGCCAGTCTCTCCCTGCAGGAGGTGCATGTAGGTTAGTGTGGTTTTGGGCATGTTTCTGTCAGTGCATCCAGGAGCAGTGAACTGGGGCTGCTCAGACCTCTATCACTGGGATTTATTTTTAAGGGCACTTCCCCAATATTGTTGGTTTTTTACAACACTCATATAGAAATAACACGTTGTATTATAGTGTACAATCCTTTGCATAATTATTGCTGTATACAAGACTATATTTATTGATTTGCTGTGTAATGTGGAACATTGGGCACCAAACAAAGGACAGGTGGCCACGCTGTGTGTGACAGTCTAACATATTTCCTCTCAACCTGCTTTGGGACAAATCTGGGACACAGTACAGGTGAAAAAACTTGAAACAAAGAACACTAGAAAATCTATTGGTTAGCAGGATGGTAAAATAGGGAGGAGTCAGTTTGTGCAGCATGAAATACATTTTATTCAACCTCACCTTCTTAACATTAAAGGGCTATAATGAATTCATGAAACATCATCAATGCAATATTAAAGTTATATATTTAAACATAAGTGTCAGGAAACATTAACATTAAGACTCCCCTAACATTAATTTGTCCACATTGCATATACTGTCTTTTAAAGAATACATTTAAACCATTTAACTGGACATTAAACATGGAACGGATTAGCACCCACCAGCAGCCAGTACTTCTCCCTCCAACACCTCTGCCCGGCTGGCAGCTCTGCTGATCAACTTCTCCCCATCCCTCCCAGAGCATGTTCCTCCTGTCCACTGCAGATCAGCTATTCCGCAGCAGGCAGGAGGTGCTGGGAAGAGGGGGAGGAGCGAGTATGGGGAGCTCTCCAGGGAAGAGGCGGGTAGGGATAAGGCGTTAGGGGGAAGTGGGGGAGGGGGGGCGGAGCAAGGGTAAGAAGAGACAGGTTGAGAGTGGGAGTTTGGGGGAGGGAGGTGGAGTGGGGATGGGGCCTGGGATGGATTGGAAGGGGCGAGTACCCCCGGGTAGAGAGGAAGTCGACACCTATGCTCCTGGCTGTCTTCCGCCTTCCTGCTTGGGCCTGGCAGTGAAAATGAGCAAGTGAGCAATTGCAGGGGGGCAAGCGAGGGAGGGAGAGGGGATGCAGTTAGTGGGAGCCAGGGCCTCAGGGAATAGGTAGGGCAGGGGTGTTTGCTTTTCTGCAGTTAGAAAGTTGGCAACCCTAGGTGCAGGTCTGGGGTGGAGGGAGCAGCAGTGGCTAGGCAGGGAACTAATACAGAGAGGCCCCAATGAAAGAAACTAACTGAGCCTGGCCTGGAAATCCACAGTCTCCTATTTGCTTGAACAGGACTGGAGAAGGCACCCAGGAATAGGCCTGCAGAGCTCTAACTCTCAACTGGACTTCCCCAGGGACCCAAACATCTAACTCTGTTGCTCACTTTGAATAACTGTCTAACTCTCTGTACCTAGACTATTGGCAACCTTTCCCTTTCCTGCCAGCCCCAGTACCCAGTTTGGGAATAAAAGCGGTGTTCAAATTGTGAGCGTCACATATGGGGAAAAATCTACCTTGCACTTGGCACTGAAGTTGTGCATTTAGAAGTTCCTGGCTGGCTCTCAGGAGCAGTAGAGCCCCTGTAATCACTGCAGGCAGGGGAAGGTGTATACATAGGGGAGTAAAATATTACATGCTTTAAAGAAAAAAAAAAAAAAAAGAGGCCAAAATTCCTTAATATGCATTTACATGACAGGACTATAATAGCTTCAGAGACAAGGTAGATGAGAGAATATCTTTAAGAGCCAGGCTTGTGAGTTTATACAGAGCTCTTCTTCAGGTTTTTGTTTCCTTCCCTCCCTCTATCCTCTCCCCCCCACCACCACTGTCCCTTCCACCAGCCATTTTTGGCCATTCCTCCTTATAAAAGGAATGGGGGGGGGGGGAAACAAACACACAAAAATGGACAACTCAGGAGTTAAGATTGCCATCACTTAGCAAGGGATATGAGTTCCATGGGATGCATTATATAAGACCGCTTACTGTTTACAGATCTCTGGCAAAACCAGCCTTAGTCATGTAGTACTATTCACTCTAAATTCCTGACATTTGTCGGTTTAAACTAGACATGATAAGAGACTTGTGTGGTTTGCTCTCCCCTGTTTTCTCCTATGTGTATGAAAAAAAGATTCAAATAGTCTCCAGGAAAAATACTGCATGTAGTGAATAAAATATATTAAGAAATGACAAAAATATATTAATAAATTAAAGACATTAAAATATTAATAAATAATGAATTAAATAAATAATTAAGAAATAAATTAAAGAACTTAAAATATATTAAGAAATGACCAAAAAAAGTCTTCTTCGAAGTAATCTTAATGATGCATCCCAAAAATGTGTGACTGGAAACACATTTTTTGTTGTGAAAATAAAATTACATCCACTCCAGTCAATGAAATCATTGAAAGGATCATCAGTATTCTAGTGAGACACCAAATGATCCATTACAGAATTCAGGTCTGATTTTCCTCTCCACAGCAATGAGCTCAGTTCATGTGACTCAATCAATCTATATGTTTACATATGTGTTTTCCCATCCCTAACAGTGTAGATTTTGTAAATCCTTTGGGGAATTAAATCTAGATATTAAACCAAGAACTTTCAATATGTGAGCTGACAGAATTCAGCAGTGACAGATGGACCTTCATGTTTTTCCATAGATAAGGAAAGCAACAACATATTAAGCTCAGGTTACTATTCCAAATGTTTCTTTCACACAAGGGTAACTTACCTATGCTGAACTCTGTACATAACACTGTAAATCTTGGGAGTAAAATGGAATTAGTCATATAAGCAAAATGCTTGTGGCTAACAAAATAAATGTGTTTATATTTACCAAAAAAAACCAGTATTTTGAACACCTCATACAGGATATGCTTAATTGGCCCAAAAAGAGCTGGTATAAAATTCAGAGGACTTACTCAGAATTTTTGGTGTTATCTCTGTAATAGGGGAGTGGGATCTACAGCCTCAAATAAGGATTCAGGACTCTTCCACTGACCTAATCTATTAGCAGGTTACAAAGCTGCATACAACTGCTGAGTAAATTCTGCTGATTCACTTTGCCATGTGAAGCTTGTTAACCTCAACGGGTTATAAAAAAGATGGTCATGACCCCCTTTACCCTGAGGGAACTAGGAATAGTAATCCTGTTTCTAACTCTGGCTATATTTAGTGTTTTTACTTAAAGCTCCACGGCCTAGATCAGTAGTGTCCAATAGAAATTCAATGTTAGCCATGCTGCTAGCCACACTTGTGTTCTGAATTTTTCTTATTAGCCACATTATAAAAAAGCCATATTAAGCCACATTATAAAAAAGCCACAAGCATTAGCCACAATTCAATAGCCTATTAGTCACATGTGGCTAACGGTGAACGTATTGGAGACGGCGGTCCTAGATGCATGTGCTCAGGTGACAATCTCAGCTTTCATTTAAAAAAAGAAGTTGCTAGTCCTCTTTGTCCTAGAGAGAATATTACAAATGTGAAGCAAGTGCAGTCTAAAGTCCCAACAGCCAGAAAGGAAATAAAACCCAAACTGTTTTTTTGTTCATGGGAGTCTTTTTTAACTCATGATTTTTGGAGCCTGACTTATTATTTTTGTATATTTGGTGTTGGCCAAGCTGCTGCAGGAATTTAGGCTGAGGCTATAGTTATTGAATTACCAATAAGGCCCAGCCCAAAGGAAGAGGAAAAATCTGACTTTATACAATGAGTGCAGTCTTGGGAAATCACCTGCTCACAACTCCAAACCTGCATCCCACGGGCTTATTTTGTTTAAGAGGGTGAGGCCTTGCATCCCACAGAATCAGCCATGTTTCGTCATGGCCTGGTATGCTCAGAAGAAAAAAAAACACAAATAAACAAACAAACAAAAAAACAAAAAAACACCCTGCTTGGAGAATTTCATGCTACTCCTTCCTGTCACCCAGATTCTCCCCTCCTTCAAAATCCATTAGAGGGGTAGTATGTTGCAAACCTCAAGTGTTCAAAAATCATCTGTCAGGCCCCCAAGAAATCATGAGATTTTAAACAAACATATTTGGATTATTTTTTATTTACTTTATTTTTAAACCTTTAGGATTCATTTGGGTCATATTTTCAAACTTTTCTCCACAACAACGAGGGCTAGAAATGTAATTTTTATTTTTGCTTAAACGTGAGGTTTTTATGTATTCATGTGAATCCAGGAGATAGGGCTTTAAGATAAAACACCGAATCATAGAATAGAATCAGAATATCAGGTTTAGAAGGGACTTCAGGAGGTCATCTAGTTCAACCCCCTGCTCAAAGCAGGACCAATCCCCAGACCTACTGCACCATCTGCTGCAGGAAAAATGGCGCAAAACGACTGTCTGCCATACCTTGCATGGAGGGAGGCGCGACTGATGAGATGAGCCCAGGAAAACCCATAAGAATTTTTTTGCCCCATCATGTACTGGGAGCTAAACCCAGAATTCCAATGGGTGGCGGAGACTGCGGGAACTATGGGATAGCTACCCATAGTGCACCACTCCAAGAGTTGATGCTAACCTCGGTACTATGAACGCACTCCACTGACTCAGCGCGTTTAGTGGGGATACACACAATCGAATGTATAAAATCTGTTCTGAAATATCGACGTCTATAAATTCGATATAATTTCATACTGTAGATGTACCCTAAGAAATTGACCTGACCTGAGGCAACGCTTGAGTGGGGGGTTTGCCCTCCACACGTTGGGGACAGGTATCAGCGACACTGTGGCTCCACCAGTACTCAAGCCTACTACTCGAATTTCCAGCTGGTCCCAGCAATAGGCAGAGGATGTTTGGGGAGGTGCCAAAACTGGCTAAATGCTCTCAGGGCATGCTCACATGGAAGGTCCTGTTCAATCCTGAGGTCTGACTTCTCTATCAGGGAGATTCCTTACTGAATGAGGCAACAGGCTTGGGCAGTTACCTGGTGACCTCCTTCTCATGTGGACTGTTGTGACCATTGGGCTCACAAAATATACCCCTAAAGTGAGCTCAAACGTAAAAAGTATGTAAAGGTTCATAAAATGTTACAATAACCATAAAGAATAGGTCAAAGTTGTTTATGGCAATGAGTGTTGCAATAAGTGCAAGAGAACCAGACAAAGGAGCTGGATTAGTCTAAACCAAAAAGGTTATGTTGATATAATCCAAAGATTGTTGAAATTTTGCATGGTAAAAACACAAGATAAGGAACTACAAGTTAAATAGATCAAAATTGGTGTGATGGATCTTAGGCCTAATTGGTGGACAAAATAATGAGGGGGATGAACTATGCCACCCACTTTTTCCCTTTTTGGGTTTCTTAAAAAGATTTTGAAAAAACCTCTCTCTCATCCTCTGTCCCACCTTGCATTCCAACCCATTTTGTCTCATCTTCCCCTAGCTCATCCTCTGAACTGCCAGCACTTGCAACTCATCTAAAGGACTTTCTTCTTGCTTTAGTTTAAAAAATCTTTGTTTTCATCTGCCAGGGCTGGAAGTCATCACATTATCATGATATCCAGTCCTTAGCCCCCCCACTGGGGATAGCTAATTATCAGCACAGCAAAGGCATGTAAGATCCTGTGTTGTATTCCCTTGCCTCGTTGTGTTTTCTGCTCCTCTTTTTTTCCCTTCCTATCCTATCTCATTCTCTCGACTTCTCATTGAATCCTGAAGTCAGTCAAATTGCATTAATCCAAACCTGCCTTGTCTAAGGAGAAACAATCCAACGGGATGATGGCCCTGACCACATCATAACTAAACTTAAGAAAAGCTGTATTTCACCCATCTTTTGTATCATCTCTCTCCTCCACCTGGTGTCTTCCTGTCTGTCAAGGACAGGTTGAGTGAATGCCTTTCATAACAGAACTGAGAGTAAAATTAACTTTCTCCTTTTCTTCAAATAAAGGTTTCTCTGAAAATAACAGACTCTAATATTTTGCTTGCAGAAGGAGAAAGACTTTAATAAGGTTTGACTATGTTCATTTTGCAAAATCACTCAACCACAGTTTCAGTATACAGTGCCTGTTTTAATTTCTTGTTCATTCTTGTGTTTAATCCAGGGATCAGCAACGTTGGCACACGGGACCACAGGGTAAGCACCCTTAGCGGGCCCTGCCGATTTGTTTACTTGCCAGTTCGCCGACCGTGGCTCCCACTGGACGCGGTTCGCCGTCCCAGTTCAATGGGGGCTGTGGGAAGCGGCAGCCAGCAACGCTAAATAAACTAACAGGTGGGGTGAGAATCCAACTACTGGTACCTCGCTTATACTTCTGGATGGTACAGTGCCTGGCACATAACTCTCATAACACTCCTTGTGCTGTGCACCTGGGCAGGGAGAAAACCTTCACTTGGGTATAAGCCCATTTTTATTGGCATGGGGACCACCAAGAAGTCAGGAATTTCTATGCATCACATCCACAATGCCACTTGGTTGCCCCAAAGGGGATCCTGAATGCACTTCTACTTATAGAAACCATTTTCAACAGGATAGGGATGAACTTGATGGGACCCCGGGAAAGGAGTGCTGCAGATCCCCAAAATATCCTCATCATCATAGATTATACTATGTACTATCTAGAGGTCATGCCACTCTCAAAAAGCCACAATGATTGCCTCAGAACTCATTAAATTATTTTCCCAGGTAGGGATATCTTGGGAAATATTAATGGATCAAGAGACCAATTTTATGTCCTGATTAATGCAAGAATTATGAGCCCTACTAAAAACCAAGTTGCTAAAGATGTCTGTACAGTACCCTCAAATGGACAGTCATGTAGAGAGATTCAATGAAACCATTCAGGAGATGCTGAATCAGTTCATAACCATTCAGGAGATGCTGAATCAGTTCATGGCCTCCCAACTCAGACACTGGGGTCAACTCCTTTCTCTCCTGCTTTTTGTCAAGGGAAATACTACAGGCCTCACCAGGGTGTCCCCCTTTGAACTTAGATACAGAAAATAATCCCAAGGAATTTCAGACCTCTTCCTAGAAGGCTGGGAGGAGCAAGGCCCGAAGGCAATAAACTCTGTCCAATACATACCCCAGCTTCGGGAGCATCTCAAGAAATTAGGAGGCATTTGCTCGGGAAAACCTGTTGAAGGCTCAGCAAACAGGCACAAATCTATAACCAGAGAGCCAGCCTGCAGACCTTTGACCCTCGCAACAGAATGTTATTATTATTCCCCTTCACTGAATCTAAATTAACCAAATGGCAGGGGCCATTTAAGGTGGCAAATCGGGTTGGCTCTATGGACCATCACGTCCATGTGCCAGGAAGGTGAAAAGAAAATCAGCTGCACCACATAAATCTGCTAAAACCCTGGGAGAACAGGGAAGGAATGTTGATCGCCCATTACCTGCCTGTGCCCAAACTAGGCCCTCCAGCCCCCATGCCCCATGTCCCAGAACAAATGGTAACTGACCTCTCTTGCAAGCAGAGGCTCTGATACTCAAGGTAGTTGGGTCTTTCCCAACTACATTTTCCTCCTTGCCCAAATGGGCATACTTGATTTGCCACCACATTGAAACTACCCTGGGCAATGAGTTAGAGTTAGAGGGACATCTCGACACCTACCCCAAAGATATAGCACATGGTCCGGGAGGAGGTTAGGGCCATATCAGAGATGGGGATGGTTGAAGAGTCTGAGAGTGATTGATGTTGCTCTGTCATTATCCCCAAGCCAGACGACTCAACATTTGTAGAGCTTTCCAGAAAGTGAACGCAATCTAAAAATTCAACGCATATCCTATGCCAGGGGTGTCAAACTCAATTGCACAGGGGGCCAAAACTCAAAACTCGCGGGCCGAACAGTATAACCATTTATTTAACAGACTAAATATTTATGTTTTTTAACCATTAATATGAACCAAAATACAGGATATCATTCCAAAATAAATACATTTCAACTTAAAATATTTTGCTCTTCATAAAAAAATATCCTGTCAATACAATACATTCAAAATCTGTACATGCTGGAATATTAAAAAATCTGAAAATATAAATAAAAAATTGAATTTAAAGCAAAAGTATAATCATAACAAATCATAACATTCCATTTTCTTGTCCTATTTAGTCAGAGCCTGATACTTGGAGTCTTTTCTTTGCAACAAGTTTGTTTATGTTTGGGGTTAGGTTCTGTGTTGTGAAGAATCTCAGGATCGATTGCAGGTGTTCATCAGTGAGGCGACTCCTGTGTGACGTTTTGTTAATTTTCATCACAGAGAACAGCTGCTCGCACAGATATGTGCTGCCAAACATGGACAGGATTCGAGCCGCATGTTGGCGGAGCTGCGGCATCGCTTCAGGAATGAAGCGAGTGAACTGTGCTGGCCCCGCAGTGTCGTACTTTGCCTTCAGTGTCCCGTTACATTGCAGTTCTATCAGCTCCATCTGCATTTCTACAGGTGCGATTTCCACATCGACTGCAAATGGGTTGCGAAGCAGCTCGAAGTTACTTTTCTGTGCCTCAAAGTCACTGAAGTGCCGTGCGAACTCAGTGCGCAGCGCGCTGAGTTTTTCAGCAAAGGTGGCATTTGGGAAAACTGTGGCACTTTCTTGGTTCCGTATTACTTGGCAACAGGGAAAGTGAGACAAGTTGCATTGGTGCATTTGTGTCTCCCATAAGCGCAGCTTCACTTGAAATGCCTTCACTGCATCATGCATATCGGTTATTATGTGCTCCCGTCCCTGGAGTTGAAGGTTTAAAGCGCTAAGATGCGACGTTATGTCAGCCAGGAACGCCAACTCACATTTCCACTTTTCATCCCGCAGAACTGTGCAGTCTTTCCCCTTACTGTCCATGAACTGGCAGATTTCCTCTCGCAGCTCAAAGTGTCTTTTGAGAACTTTTCCCCGACTTAGCCACCGGACCTCCGTATGATATGGCATATCGCCAAACTCGCTATCTATTTCCCGCAGAAAAGACTGGAATTGGCGGTGATTTAAACCGTGGGCTCTGATAAAGTTGACGGTTTGTGTTACAGTGTTCATCACATGATCCATTTTTAGGACTTTAGCACTCAGCGATTCCTGGTGTATGATGCAGTGATACACTGTCAACTCACCGGCACAGTTCTCCTCCCGCATCTTTGAGCGCATCCTTCCCACCAGTCCATTTTTTTCACCACACATAGCAGGTGCGCCATCTGTTGTAAGTCCAACGAGTTTTTCCCACGGCAGTTTCATGTCGGTTACACTTTGAAATACATTTCCAAAGATGTCTTCTCCTTTCGTTGTCCCGTGCATCGATTTAATGTCCAGTATTTCCTCTGTTACGCACAAATTGGAATCCACACCACGGATAAATATCGCCAGCTGTGCAGTGTCAGTCGCGTCAGTAGTTTCATCCACGGCAAGGGAGTATGCAACAAAATCTTTTGCTCTTTCAATCAACTGTGTTTTCAAATCAGTCGCCATCTCACAAACCCGATTAGCAACAGTGTTTCTGCTGAGGCTTACATTTGCAAACGCTCGCGTTTTATCTGGACAAAGGACGTCGCACACTTTCATCATACAATTCTTTACGAATTCCCCCTCGGTAAACGGCCGTCCTGATTTGGCGATCTCTTCGGCCACAATGAAACTTGCTTTCACAGCAGCTTCACTTTGTGATTTTGCTTGGTGAAAAACGTCTGCTGGGATGTCAAATTCTTCTTCAACTCCTCTACCTTTTGTAGCTTCTGTCCTGCGCTCAGGTTTTTGAATTTGTTCTCATGTTTCGTCTCGTAGTGCCGTCTTAGGTTATACTCCTTCATTACAGCGACATTACTCCCGCAAAGGAGACACACTGGTTTACCTGCAATTTCAGTAAACATATACTCATTCTCCCACCGGCTTTGAAAGCCTCGGTTTTCAGAATCAATTTTTCTCTTGGCCATTGTTGGGGTCTAGCTTTGATTTGATATTAGCGTTGTATACATCAACAGACCGCGAACTTGAACCGCGGCTTGCCGTTGGCGGCAATTGCACTGCATCATGGGATTTGTAGTGTGTGTTATTGGGGCGTCATATCACAGGGCAGGGGTCGGGAACCTATGGCTCGCGAGCCAGGTGTGGCTCTTTTGAGCCTGTCATCTGGCTCGCGGCGCCCGCGAGGCTGGGGGGCGGGGGAGGCGGTGTGGCGCGGCGCTGCGCTGACCACGAGGCTGGGGGGCGGGGGAGGCGGTGTGGCGCGGCGCTGCTCTGGCTGGGGGCGTGTCGCTCTTCTTC
Source organism: Sternotherus odoratus (assembly GCA_032164245.1). Lineage (NCBI taxonomy): Eukaryota > Metazoa > Chordata > Testudines > Kinosternidae > Sternotherus > Sternotherus odoratus. Next base: position 263,100,185 of record JAVMKO010000001.1, read on the forward strand.
CCTCGGCTGGAGTCGGGTCACAGCAGCGTGACCCAGCGAACAAGTAAGCACGGGGGGGGGAGAAGCCGTTTGCAAGGGGGCGTTGGGGGGAGGCTGGGCTGGGAGCGGGGGGAGGCTGGGCTGGGACGGGGGTAAGCGGTGTGGGGGAGAGATCGGGCTGGGTGGGTCAGGTGGGGGGGGAGGAGAGCGCGGCGGCAGCGGCGGCGTCGGGGGGGTAAAGGAGAGCGCGGCGGCAGCGGTGGCGGGGGGGGAACGGAGAGCGCGGCGGTGGCAGGGGGGAACGGAGAGCGCGGCGGCAGCGGGGGAACGGAGAGCGCGGCGGCAGCGGCGGCGTCGGGGGGGTAAAGGAGAGCGCGGCGGAAGCGGTGGCGGGGGGGAAAGGAGAGCGCGGCGGTGGCGGGGGGGAACGGAGAGCGCGGCGGCAGCGGGGGAACGGAGAGCGCGGCGGCAGCGGCGGCGTCGGGGGGGTAAAGGAGAGCGCGGCGGCAGCGGTGGCGGGGGGGAACGGAGAGCGCGGCGGTGGCGGGGGGGACGGAGAGCGCGGCGGCAGCGGGGGAATGGAGAGCGCGGCGGCAGCGGCGGCGTCGGGGGGGTAAAGGAGAGCGCGGCGGAAGCGGTGGCGGGGGGGAAAGGAGAGCGCGGCGGTGGCGGGGGGGGAACGGAGAGCGCGGCGGCAGCGGTGGCGGGGGGGGAAAGGAGAGCGCGGCGGCAGCGGGGGGGGGGAGAGGAGAGCGCGGCGGCGGGGGGGGGGAGGAGAGCGCGGCGGCGGCGGGGGGGGGCCTATTATATGGCTCTCTGAGCCAAAAAGGTTCCCGACCCCTGTCACAGGGCCATTAAAAACAGATATATAAAACGATTTCGCGGGCCGGATATAATTGTATGGCGGGCCGGATGTGGCCCGCGGGCCTTGAGTTTGACACGTGTCCTATGCCATAAGTAAATGAATTGCTGGAACACTCAGGCCAGTGGTCACCAACCAGTAGCTCACGATCGACTGGTCGATCCTGGAGCCTCTGCCAGTCAATCGCAATCTCCAGCCACTAACAAACCGGTGGCGCAATGGAGCTAAGGCAGGCTCCCTGCCTGCCTTATCCCCATGCCACTCCCAGAAATGGCCAGCACACTCCTGCGGCCCCTGATGGGGCAGGGGTCTCTGCACACTGCTCCTGCCTGCAAGCACTGCCCCCACAAGCCTCATTGACCAAGAATGGGGAACTGCGGCCAAAAGGAGCTGAGGTGGCAGTGCTTTCAGGCAGGAGCAGTGCACAGAGCCACCCCCGCCCCATGAGCCACGTGGGCATGCTGGCCACTTCTGGGAGTGGCATGGGGCTGGGGAAGGCAGGAAGCCTGCCTTAGCCCCGCTACGCTGCCAACTGGGAGCCACTCGAGGTTAGTGCTGCCTGGTGGGAACCCGCACCCCTTCTGCCATCCAACCCTCAGCCCTGAGCCCCCTCCCAGAGATAGGACCCCATATCCCCTCCTGCACCCCAACTGATCAACTTGCAAATGCCACCTGCCCAAGCCCTCTGAGGAAAACATCAGACCAGGTTGGTTTTCTTGTTGAAATCCCCCCATGATTAAGACCAACCTTTACTCATACTCAGGAGCAGGAACTGAGACTGCCTGCAGGGCCTGAGAAACTGCTTCCCTCTTTCTAGCACAAGGAATGGGTATGGGGGCAAATTTTCGTTTTCTTTGGACTGATTTGCATCTCCAAAAGAGAGTAGACTCATTGAAAGGCGCAACCAGAAGACCGTACACTGTACTCCAGAAGCAGACCACAGGGTTGCAATGCCTGGAGAATGACATAGGAGGTAAGCAAGGTGCCTGCTCTCAGCCCCAGGGGGCAACCTCAAGACATTAACTTTTAACACTGTACTAGGAGTATACTAGCACTTTTCATCAGTAGATCTCAATATATAATTAAACTAGATGAAATTTGAAGATGCCCTAAGCACTGATTTGACTAAGGTGGCTGAATACTGTAGTTGGTGGCATTTACAACCAAGTGTAACCAAGATGATTTTGAGTGTGTTCCATCTCTACAAGGCCAGAACAGACCAATAACAGAATATCTTTCTCACTGGACCCTGACTGAAACACTATTCCCATCCGGTCTACCTCAAACAAACCCTAGACAGATCTCTCATGTATCGTAACCACTTAAAGAAAATTGTGGCTAAGGTGAGGATGTAACAACCATCTAAGCAAACTGGCCATCACTTCATGGAGAGCAAACATTCAAACTCTCCAATCATCTAGTTAGCCCTCTGCATCAGAATACTGTGCTCAAGTCTGGCTCTATTCATCTCATGTCAAATTGGTTGCCACACAACTACCCACAACCATACACATCATAACTGGGATGATTTGACCCACACCAGTAGCATGGCTCCCCATATTAAGCAACATCACTCCTCCACAAATCCATCCGATGCTACAGCCAAAATGGTTAAGAAGCTCAGGGGAAACAAAGCCTACCATTATCCACAGACCTCTTCAATCACCCAAGAGCACACTGGTTGTAGGCCCACTTGTAATGCCCAGATTTCTCTGCAACATCAATGTGGCATGAAGAATGGTCTGCAGCTGACATCAGAAACCAGTCTCTTATAACTGGCCTGACCATGTGTGTACCCTTTGATTTGCCATGCCGCCCATGGGCCCTTCTGAATGGATTTCAAATGGCCAGAGTCAACGTGCAGCCACCCTTCACACCTGGGGCCAACGAGAGGATCCCACATGCAGTAGTGGCCAAAAGGACATCACTGAAAACTGCCCTCTGACCAAATTTGATGGTGATCTGAGAGTTCTCTACTTTGCTGATGAGGCTGCCACAGATTGGCTTGGCAAGCGCCGCATCAATAAGTAACAGTAGATAAATGCTGCAATATCTGGGATCAATAGAATGGAGTGTCAGTCTTAAATTTTCGGTTGTTTTGGGTGGTGTTGTTTTTTACTGCAGTTCGTGCTTAAGATAGTTGTCAAGCTGACAGCCTCCATTTAATTCTGGCTCAGCAAGCATGGAAGGTCGCCCCTGTGTGGATCTGCCCCATCTCACAAGGAGTGAATGGGTAATCTGCTCCTATGATGATCACTCCCTCCCCCTCACTCTGTGCTGAGGAATAGGTAAGGGGGAGATGAATCAATCACTTCTGAGACACTACTCCTTCCCCACTATCTACACTGTAGAACCCAAAAGAGCCCTTCATAGGGTCCAAACCCCATGCCTCAGAGTACATAAACTTTTCTGTGTCCACTCCACCCAGACATAAATTCCTGGTACAGCCAGTGGATAAATATTCCCTGAGGCCAAAGTAGGGACCAGGAAGTCTGACCAAGTGGTACCAAAGTAGGGACCATACAGATCCCACAGATATTTAGGTTTTGGGGGGATAAGACTGCTTCCAGTTTTGCAAGAAGGAAGCACACACCCCCACCCCCCACCCACACACACTCACTGAATGACTAACAGAAAATTCTGCGAGAAGTCCCTCTTGGGGTTTTCCATCTCCCAACACCCCTCCTGGGTGTGGGGGTTATGGGAGCCTCAGAAAACAGACGCAATCGCACATGCAGCAGCACATGCAGAACTCGGTTAAGCTCTGTAGTATACACCACAGATTTCACCATCCTGTCCGGCCTCAAATAGTCTTCTGGAGAGATCAGGTTAAAAAGCAAGACTGACCTAAAGATACTCTTAACTTTGACTTCTGGGCTTCTGGCAAAACCTTAATTTTACTTCAATGCAGGGAAGGGGGTTTGCCCGCCTCACTTTACCACACACCCACACACCCACAAAAACCCACACCACCATTTGCTACATCAGTTTCCTAATTCAAGAACTTTTAAAATATTATACCCTTTATGTTCGATAGCCCGGTAAACAACTTTAAAAATGCAGAGAGCCATCATAAGAACATAAGAACATAAGAACGGCCATACTGGGTCAGACCAAAGGTCCATCTAGCCCAGCATCCTGTCTACCGACAGTGGCCAATGCCAGGTGCCCCGGAGTGAGTGAACCTAACAGGTATGATCGAGCGATCTCTCTCCTGCCATCCATCACCCCCCTCTGACAGACAGAGGCTAGGGACACCATTCATTACCCATCCCGGCTAATAGCCATTTATGGACTTAGCCTCCATGAATTTATCTTTTAAACCCTGTTATAGTCCTAGCCTTCACAGCCTCCTCAGGTAAGGAGGCACCATCAAAACATGGTGCTGTTGAAAAACCATTTACCAAACAATACAAAATTTGGAGAGAGAGAACTCTATACAGCTCTTTGCTCAAAAAAGTGGCAACAATAAAAATGTCTTAAGAAATTATGCAAAAAGTTAATTTTACGCATTATAAACAATTTTCTTTCATAATTCCTATGCTATTTAATACAGCCACCTCTTAAATGAGATACAATAGCTGCTGTGCTAATCTATTATCTCGAAACACACTCTGAAGAAAAAGTCCATAAGCTGAACCTTGACATTTATTTCATTGAACATTTAAAATAACCTGGATTTTATGGCATTATAGTTCTTTCTTATTGTGTATTGAAGAAAAGCAAATATTTTAAATACAACACTGCAGATCTGAGATGATTTATTTATTTGCCATGGAGTTGTACTGGTTATAGTTCTGCAAAGCAAAATGTCATTAATGCTATAAGGAACAACATCCTAATCATAAAAGGATACATACAAGAACGAAACATGATCTACCCTTTGTTCACATCATGCACATAGAATACTTCTATAAGGTTTGATGCTCACCAGCTTCTATCAAGAAAGACCACAGTTCTCCTTCAACAGTGAGCCCCCACACAGAAAAACATGTTGTTTTGCAGCAGTGTGGCCCAACATGGGTTACATTTAACAATGCTTTTGTCAAATAGTAATAGTAGTAAGAAGGGAGATGGTCATTATTACCTGCACTACCAACAATTTCACTGCCCCCATTTGTTTAATAGAACCAAAATGTATTGGGCATATGTGTCCTATGCCGCCAGAAAACATCTCCTTGCTAATTAGCATCCGAGTCACCTACCTGGGGAGGCACTGCACTGATCATGAAAAATTAACCGCCACCAACTGAAACAGAAGCACTCACTCTCCGTGTTAAGTCTGGCACCATAAAATCAGATGAGAGATTCAAGAGCCTATAGAGTGAACCTGAGAAACAATGGAAAAAGGCTATTCAGGAACCACATCTTACTAAGTTTTGCTCTGGTGAGGAGTCAAATGTTTTGTTCTCAGATCTGTTTGTGAGAAGCATTTTTAGTTCATTCAGCAGAGAAATCACAAGAGAATAGCAATTACAAGAACTGCAACAGCTGAGTTTTCCAGACCATCACTCTAGTGTATCCCCTTTCCCAGCAGAATGTTCCTATAGGGAAAACCTGATATTTTCTCCATATTACTGATCTTTCCAGTGTGGTTCAATCAGCTGGGTATTTCTGAGTGGAACAATAATGATACTACTGAGAAATATTTCATTCTTACAAGAATGAGACATTACAATGCAGAAGCCAACTGCTGCAGTAGATTTACTGCATATTATTCCATAGTGGGGAGTTTTTTCTGCCAGTTTTAATTTTATAGCACATAGTGGTTCCTTGATATTAGAATAATTTGCATAATCAAGTATAGACTCATTTTCAAACACACTTATAATGGAATCAAAATGCCATGCTGTAACGCTCTAAGGGGTTTGCAATGGTATGTCAGGTTTCAGCCTTGCTATTAAATCTTATTACTTCCTGAGGGTTGCGTAGTCTTATCTCTACCCTGTATTTCTACCACAGCACTAAGTATAGTGTCATTTCAATCAGAATCAGATTTTAAAAATGCACAAATTAGTCTGATCTGTATGTCTACCAAGGTGTCTGAATCCTGTTTTCTCTGGACATCTAGAAGCAAAAGATAAGCCACTGTATGAGGCAAAAGATAACACAGGACAATATTTTGCAAAAAGTGAAACGCTAAGGAACTAGATCGACTAAAATTCTTAATGTTCATTCAAAGACTCAGGATCCAGGGCTCTTGGCAACTAGCACAGAGACTCCAGTTTGCTTCCTGCAGGTCTGTAAAAATGTTGTGTTTTTTCTTTTCTTTTCTCTTTATTTTTTTTTATTGCACTACAGAAATAAGTTAGAAAACCATTGTATGCTTCATGGTTTAAGGTCAGATTGTAAGGAGAGCATTCTTTGTAAGAGAACATGCTGTCCCACATTTATCATACTTTATAGCAGAAAATGGGTTATATAATCTCATTTTATTTTAGTCTACAATTCCAGCACCAAGTATTGTAGTTGAATGGCTAATTGCCAGGATGGGCTGGGACGGTGCCCTTGGTGCCTGCTTGCCAGATGCTCGGAATGGGCAACAGGGGATTGATCACTTGAGAATTACCTGTTCTGTTCATTCCCTCTGAAGCATCTGGCATTGGCCATTGTTGAAAGACAGGAGACTGGGCTAAATGGACCTCTGGTCTGACTCAATATGGACGTTTTTCTGTTCTTAAATATCAAACTAACACTCAGTGTGGATATTACACATTTTAAAATGCTACACTTGCATGCTATAACTGTGGATATGGTACAGCCGTAGCTTTGCTTATGTTTGGGTCCACATTCTGCATGTGGTCCTGCCATCCTAGTCCTGGGTGCCAGGCTCTCTTCTTCTTTTTTTAATTACTCAGTGTTGGAATGCATGATCAGGCTTAGAGAAGAAAATTATCACAGTTGCGTGCAGAATACGTCAATTAATCTATATATATAAAAGTCAAATGGTGTATGTGTGTGTGTATGTATGTTCCCGTACTACTTCCACACCGTTTCAGCTAGATACTTGAAATTTGGTACAGTTATAGGCTTTAGGGTCCTAATCAGGGTAAGAATCGAAATTTTTTAAAATCTCACCTCTTATACCCCCAAGGGTATAAGCAAACATGTAGCGCAAACATAATTACCCCCAAGGGTATAAGCAAACATGTAGCGCAAACATAATTAAATACACTGTTTTTTTCTTGAAAAGAACCCCATTCGTTATGCCGCATAAAAAGCGAAAATGTATCGGAGAAACCACATCTAAATGCAAGAGAATGAAATTAATTAGACCAAATGAGGCTTCTGAACAACGTGAGAAACGGCTACATAATAATAGAATATGAAATTATCAATCCAGGGCCACAGAAACAGCTGAACAACGCCAAAGAAGATTCAAGGAAAATACCCGAGCAACATCCCAGTTTCCAATTACAAATACTCCGAGCAACACCGGGTATTTCAGCTAGTACTGTATAATACAGGCCGACTACACGGAAAGTGGCAAAGGGTGACAGGAAGCTGATCATGTAGCAACTGAAGTCAATGGTAAAAAAATCCCACTGACGTCAGTGTGAGCAGGATTGGGCCCTAAAGGTTATAATGAATTTACAAATGGCAAAGACCTGTGATTCTTGGATAATGCTAAAACCTGGAGCTTAACCCATGAAGAGTCTTTGAAGAGGTACAAGTTATACAATGTGCTCAGTACATTGCATGGATTTAGATTTACTTTAAAAAAAAGCAACCTGAATTTTTCACAACATATTTGTAAAACAGGTTGTTGTTTTTCAAATTAGTGTCTGATTAAAACCACAAAAAATAAAAAAATTGACCGTCTCTCCTGCTCTTCCCACCTGTCCTATAATGGAAACATCTAGAATGGAGAGCATTAGAGAGAACATCGCTAGAGGAATAAAACATAGAACTGGGAGGGAAAGGGCAGAGAACTGCCGAGTTCTAAAATTGGCTCAGCTATTGATTTACTGTGTGGCTCTGAGTAAAACATTTAGGATCTGATTCAACTCCCACTGAAATCCAGGGGAGCTAGATAAGGCCCTTAATTTCTCTCTGTCTGAGGCCTGGTCTACACCTAAAATTTAGGTCAACCTAACTACATTGCTGAGGGCTGTGAAAGATGTAATGACTTGTGCAATATAGTTAGGTTGACCTAACCCCCACAGCAGATGCAGCTAGGTCAATGAAACCTAGGTACCTCCTCTCAAGGGGGTGGATTTACTACAGCAACAGAAAAATCCCTTTTATCGTAATAGGTGTCTATGCTATAGTGCTAAGCAACGGAGCTGGCAGAGTACACATACCCCTAGTTTTTCCATTTGGAAGATGGCAATGACAATGTTTACTTTAATGTGTGTAGAGCTCACAGAAAACACAGTTCATGGTAAATGCTTATGAAAGAATGAAAGAAACAAATAGCCATGTCAATTACTGCAACCCAAGCCCCCTTTTGTTACCTTAGCCTGGATGCAAAGGTGTCCTTACCTCAGTCTGCAGTCGGAACATTTCTTTCTTTTCCCTAACTGCCTTCAGCCCAAGAGGAGAGGAGAGAAGACAGAGGGAGAGGAAAAGGACACTCAGAAAAAGGAAGAGGGGTGTCACAGTTACAGAGTGAGCTGTATTTAGATCCCTTTGAGTCCCTCTTGAGCGCACCCATCTGGTGGCAGGTTTCACCCCTCTCTGGGTGGTACCATATGGTCCAACTTTTCTTAGCTGGAGTCTGGGCTACAGCCCACCTGTTTACCAATGACGTTAATCTGACAGGGTTCGGCACCTGTGAGCCCTTTTCCTCTGGGGACCTGTGACCAGCAGCTAATTCAAATAACACCAAAACATCTTCTTCAAACCAAAGCATTAGTCAGTCACCCAAAGGGACATCGTTCACAGAGCAATGGGACAGAACACAAATCCTATACACCTATTTCCCCTTATATAAAACTAAAGCCAGGGCTCTCTGTACCAATACAGCTGCACCATTGTAGCTCATCCAAACATCTGGTGAAGATGTTCTAGTCTATGTCAACGGAAGAGCTCTCACATTGGCATAAAACTTCTCTGTGAGTGGCAAAATCTATGTTGGTGGGAGAAGCTTCTCCTGCCAACAAAATGCCGTGCATACGAGTGCTTATGTCACCGTAACTTATTTCACTTGGGGGAGGTTTATTCACACCCCAGAATGAAATAAGTTATGCGGATATAGGTTGTAGCGTAGACTTATCCTTAATCATTCCATGTAAGCTTTCCCTTCAGCCCAGTCACCCCCATATCTGGGTTGTGAGAGACAACCTGCTTGCTGCAATTTTTATCTCTTTCTCAGAGTGTCTCTGTCAACATCTCACTTTTGGGCAGCTGCTGCAACCTGATCAACCGCCCCCCTCCTTCTTCCTTAAGCAGCATCCTTACAGTTTTAGAGTCTCCTTTCTTTCTAGCCTCAGGTCTAGGAAGAGTCAACTTTGCCAGCCAAGATGGAGCCAAGCCAAGGATACTCCCCAATTAATATCTTCCCCATTGTTTCCCATGGACCTCTGCTTTACGCTAGACCATACCTTATCTTTGCTATTATTGTGTTCACTTGTGGTCTCCTTTGATTTAACTCTGTTCAGCCAGGCAGGATAATACCACACAGGTAAATTGAGGTGAACAGGATATTTTTAAAAGTAATACATATAACTCCCTCATTTGCCACAAAAGATCAAAGAAAAATCTCTCTAAAGGAAAAGCACTTTGTGGCTGCTGACCTCTTGTAAATGTAAAGCTCCTTTAGTTACATTTTATCTTCAAAGGCCTGTCCAAACATTAATCTTCACAGCAACTGTGTGAGATAAGTGATGTGAATATTTTCATCATCTTGCTATTTTATGGGAATAGGGGAACAAACACAGGGAGGGTCACAACACCCCTCGGAGGTGAAGTGTACAGATGGGGAACTGAGGCACAGAGAGATTAAGGTCAAAAGGGTGCCTAATTTGTGGCACCAAAGACCTGATAGTTCAGAATACTTAGCATTATATAGCACTCTATATGGTCACTTCTGCCAATCAGACTTCAGGATATCAGATCGGGCACGCAGAAAATGAGGAGCATACAATTAGTGACCACCTATGAAATATTTGGTTTAAGTGACTTGTCTAGAATCACAAAGGAACTCTGTGGCAAAGGCAGAGATAGAATCCGGCTCTCCAGGGCAGCATTTAACTATATTTAACTGCCTTAACCATGAAATCAGGGCTGCATTTAACTGCCTTAACCATGAAACTTTCCTCTTCCTGCAATCCCCTGCCTCATTCATCACCCACCTTCCAACCCTGGCCCTCCAGAAATCATCAGTGGGTTTCTACCCCACAAGCCTCCCTGGCTGACCCCAAAGTGTGGGGTGAAAGTGGACCGGTACAGGCCGGTACGGCGCACCAGTAAGAACCTATACCGGCCCGTATTCACCTCACATTAAAGCGCAGCCGCGCTTTAACGTCCCTGACCCTTTTGCTCCCCCCAACTGCAAACAGCAGGGGGCAAAGGGAACAGCTGCCCCAACTACAGGCACTTACCAGTATGGAGCGAGCCGGGGCCGGCTCTGACCCCCAACCCCGCCTCGTCCGCCTGAGGCCCCGTACCAGTAAGTGCCTACAATTACTTTCACCCCTGCCAACGTACCACCTGAGTTGGCTGAATGACATCCAGCCAGTCTGTCTCTGAACTGCCCAGGAAACATCTGTACACACTCATGTTTCATGCCATCCACTTTCTTGCCCCCATGTTCCACCCCAACAGCAAGTGTTCTGAAATATCAGGTCCTAAGTGTACAAGGTGACATAGAGGGGTATAGCTTGTTGAGGAAGGACAAGCAGGGGAAAGAGGGACCAGGTGTTGTATTATAAATGAGGAATATATACACTTGTTCTGAGATCCAGAAGGAAATGGGAGGCAGACCGGCTGAGTTTCTCTAGGTAAAGATAAAAGGGAAAAAATAGAGGTGACACCAATATAGACCATGAAATGAGGAAGAGAAAGTGGATGAAGCATTTCTAGACCAAATAACAGAAATATCCAAAATACAAGACCTGGTAGTAATGGGGGGTCTTTAACTATCCAGACATCTCTTGGAAAAGCAATATAGCAAAACACAAAGTTTCCAATATGTTCTTGGAATGTATTAGGGACAACCTTTTGTTCCAGAAAGTGGAGGAAATAACCAGGAGGACAACCATTTTAAACTTGATTCTGACCAACAGGGAGGAATTGGTAGTGAATCTGAAAATGGAAAGCAAACTGGGTGAAAGTGACCATGAAATGATAGCTTTCCTATTTCTAAGAAAAGGAAGGAGTGAGAGCAGCAGAATAAGGATAATGGCCTTAAAAAAAAAAGCAGATTTGAACAATTTCAGAGAATTGTTAGGTAAAGTCCTATGGAAAGAAAATCTAAGGGGAAAAGGGTTTCAGGACAGCAGGCAGTTTCTCAAGAAGAGACTATTAAAGGCACAACTGCAAACTATCCCAATTCAAAGGAAAGATAAGATTAAGATGATGCCAATATGACTCCATCCGGAGCTCTTTAATAACCTGAAAATCAAAAAGGAACCCCATAAAAAGTGGAAACAGGGATAAATTACTAAGGAGGAGTATAAAAGGAAGGCACAAGCATGTAGGAACAAAATCAGAAACGCTAAGGCACAAAATGTGTAACACCTAGCAAGAGACATGAAAGAATCTCTTCTTAGTGCCTTATAATACATTAGGAGTAAGAAAAAGAAGAAGGAACGTATAGGCCCTCTGCTTAACGGGAAAGGAGCTGAGGTGTTTAACGTCTATTTTGCTTCAGTATTCACTAAAAAGGTTAATGGTGGCTAGATACTCAACACAATTATAGTAGACTCTCGATTATCCAGGATTGCATTAACCAGGATGTGGATTAACCAGGATAACAAAAATATATGCACAACTCACAGGGTCGGCTCTGGCTTTGCTGCCGCCCCAAGCGCACACACAAGAAACCCCTACCAGGGCTCAGGGCAGCCAGTGAACCAACACCCCCCTCCCCTTGGCACAGGGTAGCTGGTGAACCAACCCCCCTCCCCATATTTCCTATGGATGGTGATTATCCAGGATTTTATTAACCAGAATTTTTTTTCCCCTATCATCCTGGATAATCGAGGGTCTACTGTAATATTAACAACAAGGGGAAAGGAATGAAAGCCAAAATAAAGAAAGAACAGTGTGACACTGCACCCCATATTCATCAGGTGAAAGGCAGGCCTTTAGCTTTAGGCGGGCCGGCCATCTCCCAGAAACCACAACAGGTACACATCTTCCAACTTCTGCAACAAATGAAGCAGGAGACAACAGTCTCCTTCATTACACAGTCCTGATTCATCCCCAGAGCAGGCCCATGCTGTGCACCGAATGAGATGGGGTCAAGTGGAAAAAACAGGAGGTGGTAGCTAGTAGGTAACTAGTGGTGTTCCCCAAGGGTCAGTCTGAGGACCAATCCTATTCAACTTATTCATAAATGATTTGGAGAAAGGGGTAAACAGTGAGGTGGCAAAGTTTGCAGGTGATACTAAACTGCTCAAGATAATTAAGACCAAAGCAGACTGTGAAGAACTTCAAAAAGATCTCACAAAACTAAGAAAATTTTGAATTCTTAGTAGATCTTAGGTCTGAATGAAAGGCAACATATTGGTCCTGATTTTGCAGCTGGAAACTCCCTTGACTTCAGGTGGGCATTTTGTTTGAACACTGTAGCACGAACACATTACTTTTTGCTGTTTCTGTGACATTACATTCATGGAGCAATATGAGCTTTTCCCGACAGCTAATGAACAACTGCAAACTCCCACATGAAAAGCTATTACCCAAGAATCTGTATCTTAATGGATATAGGCTGTAGCCTCCCACTGTGTTTAGAAAGGCGAGGTCAAATCCTGCATGGTTGTTCTCTTACTAAATTTTGTTTGTCTAGGGGAATCAACAGCTCAGTGGATTTGTAACTGACAGTACCTGGAGTTAATATATACTTGACAACTGGCCCATTTTTTCTAAGATTGTCCCAGATTTTACTCTGCTATTGCCTTCTCAGAGTCTTAGGAAGCTGCCTGAGTCCTTTAGGTTCTATAAGTGGGGCGGAAGCAATACTTACTATTAAGGTTACCTAAAACTTCCCATTGTGAGACCCTGTTGTCAGTTGCAGCTCAATTCCCCAAAGACTCTGTTTGCTTTGGGCATGCTTCACCCCTCGGGCTGGAAGGGCAAAGCCAGACTTTTTCTGCAATTGAAGGTAGGGTTGCCACTTCGCCAGCTATTAACTGGCCTGGCTGGGTTTTGCATTGCTTTGCTGGTGAAAAGATTTAGTGTGCTGGGTTTTCTTATTTACGTTTCCTTTAACGTGTGTTGCTGTGCAGCAATCTTGTAATGACAGCACAGGTCACATGGCCAGCACTCAGGTCCTGCTCTGTGTACGTGGCCCTCAGCCTGCCAAAACCACAGCAGCTCCTCTCAGCACTGGGGACCAGGAAGTGGGACAGACTGGAGGCTCACCGTCAGGGTGGGGGAGGTAGGGGATCATGGGAGGAGATGGTAGCAGGGACTCCCTCAAGAGTTGAGGTGTGGGGGGTGGACTGTGATTGTGCATCTCAGAGGTGGTAGCCCTAACTGAAGTTCTGGGCTGCTGCAGAATGTGCTGGGTCCAGGTGCCTGAAATGAAAGTATGGACCCTGTCTGTACTGTGCTCTCAATTATGCCCTTCTGGGCCTAGGCAGTGTGGAGCAGGAAACATGCTTCAAATGCACAGGAGACAAGAGCTGGACCTGCAGAGGGGGTAGGCGGAGTAGATTGGACAAAGAGCTTGAGGAGTGGTGGAAACTGGGACTGGAGGCTGGTGGGGAGAGTGGAGAGGGAAACTGGGACTGTAGTTTGGAGTTGGTGGTTCTGGGCCTGACTGGGCAAGGAGATTAGGACTGGGAGTCAGGGAGGTGGGGATTTGGGAGCAGGGACACTGAGTTTGAGTGTGAAGGCTGGGGTGAGATTGGGGATGGGAGTCTGTGGGCACAGGGAACGTGATGGTGGTGGTGTGACTGGAAGTCAGAGCAAAGGAGAGAGACAGATTGGATAAGGAGCTGTGGCGGATTGGGAGTGTGGAGGGGTGGAGAATAGTGAGGCTAAATGAGGAGAATGGGACTAAGACAAGGACCCAGAGGTGGGGAAGAGACAGGACTGGGATGGGGACAAAGCAGAAGGGATCTAGCTCAGAAGGAATGGGCAGAAAACTGGAACACGCTCCCCTCCAGATCCAAGAGTAGAATCCATTATTCCTGAGTCTCACCATTCGTCCGCTGTCAGCAATATCTGTGAAATCCGCTGACCAGGTGTCCCTCCCCCTCTAGTGCTGGCCCACACAGAGGATGACACCCTACTGCTGCTATCAGTTACCCCATTAGCTCAAGTGGCAGAGGGCTGTGCAGAGGACTTAAAAGTTCTAACCCTGCTAATGAAACATGTGGGTGTCAGTATGATGCCATATTATGAAACTTCTGCTTTTTCAGTTTGCTAAAAAAAAACCCTAAGAAATTACCCAAAAATTGTTAAAAGAACATTATTATACTGGCAAAATCAATCACTCAAAGGTAGGGAATAGCAGAATCAAGGTTGTTTGTGCAATCTTCATTCAGCCCCTTTGTGCATATGCATTTCGATACAGTCTTTTATACATGATCATAAGAACATAAGAATGACCGTACTGGGTCAGACCAAAGGTCCATCTAGCCCAGTATCCTGACTTACGACAGTGGCCAATGCCAGGTGCTCCGGAGTGAGTGAACCTAACAGGTAATGATCAAGTGATCTCTCTCCTGCCATCCATCACCCCTCTCTGACAACGGCTAAGGACACCATTCCTTACCAATCATGGCCAATAACCATTAATAGACTTAACCTCCATGAATTTATCCAGTTCTCTTTTAAACCCTGTTATAGTCCTAGCCTTCACAGCCTCCTCAGGCAAGGAGTTCCACAGGTTGACTGTGCGCTGTGTGAAGAAGAACTTCCTTTTATTTGTTTTAAACCTGCTGCCCATCAATTTCATTTGATGGTCCCTAGTTCTTGTATTATGAGAAAAAGTAAATAACTTTTCCTTATTCACTTTCTTCACACCACTCATGATTTTATATACCTCTATCATATTCCCTCTTTTCCAAGCTGAAGCCTCTTTAATCTCTCCTCATATGGGACTTGTTCCAACCCCCTAATCATTTTAGTTGCCCTTCTCTGAACCTTTTCTAATGCCAGTATATCCTTTTTGAGAGGATGAGACCACATCTGTACACAGTATTAAAGATATAGGCACACTGTGGATTTATATAAGGGCAATAAGATATTCTCCATCTTATTCTCTATCCCTTTTAAAATGATTACTAACATCCTATTTGCTTTTTTGACTGCTGCTGCACACTGAGTGGATGTCGTGAGAGAACTATCCATGATGACTCCAAGATCTTTTTCCCGATTAGTTGTAGCTAAATTAGCCCCCGTCGTATTTATAGTTGGGGTTATTTTTTCCAATGTCCATTACTTTACATTTACCCACATGAAATTTCATTTGCCATTTTGTTGCCCAATCACTTAGGGCTGGTTCCCACTACGACTTAACGTCGACTTTAGTGACGTTAAGTCGACATAAACCTAAACATACCATAAACATACCCGACATAAACATAAACATACCCGTCCTCACACGGACGCCATTTGCGTCGATTTAAAGGGCTCTCAAAATCGACTTTTGTACTCCTCCCTAACGAGAGGAGTAGCGCTGAAATCGACCTCTCTGGGTCGATTGTGGACTAGTGAGGACGCATGGGACGTTACTGGCCTCCAGAGGCTGTCCCACAATGCTCCATTCTGACCGCTCTGGACTGCCTCACTGCTCCACTGTGACCGCTCTGGACAGCACTCTCAACTCGCTGCTCTGGCTAGGTAGACAGGAAAAGACCCGGGAACATTTGAATAGCATTTCCTGTTTGGTCAGCGTGGCCAGCTCACCTGCACAGCTCAGTCGCCATTCAAAGAAATCAGCAGCACAAGCCGCCATGCAGATCTCAGCATCACAAGACGCCATGCAGAGCTCAGCAGCCCTGGAGACCAGCCAGAGGAAAAGAGCTCCAGCATGGTCCAATCATGAGGTGTTGGATCTGATCGCTATCTGGGGAGAGGAATCTGTGATGTTGGAACTCCGCAACAACAAACAGAATGCCAACATGTTTGCCAGGGTCTCCAAGGCCATGCTGGAAAGGGGCCACAACAGGGACGCCCAGCAGTGCCGTGTGAATTAAGGAGCTGAGGCAAGCGTTCCAGAAAGCCAAGGAGGCAAACGGACGCTCAGGGGGCGTGCCGCGGACATGCCGGTTCTACAATGAACTAAATCAGATAATGGGGGGCGCCCCCACCACCATCGCACCGGTCTGCGTGGACTCCACCGATGGGATAATCATCAGGCCTGAGGAGGATTCGGATGAGGACGACGATGGTGAGGAGGGAAATATCACGGAGCAGCAGGAGGCCAGCGGAGAAACCATGTTAGCAGACAGCCAGAAGCTGTTTATCACCATGGAGCCAGCACCCTCCCAACCATCCCAAGGGGGTACCCCAGCCGGCGAAGGATTCTCTGGTGAGTGTGCTTTTTTTAAGGGATTAGATGACTCATGATTTTTAAAGGAAGCATTTATTAATGATTAACTTGCCCTAAGGACTTAGCGTGCTTTCATTGCTGGTCAGTTTCTACTCAAATAGTTTGTCAATATATTCAGGTATTGATTGGAAATCCTCTACGGACATTTCCATGAAGCTATCCATGAGGTAGCGATGAATCTTCCGCACCAGATTTCTGGGGTGAGCAGCCTTGTCTGGCCCTCCGTGATAGGAGACCATCCCATGCCACAAAAGTAGTAAATAGTCTGGTATCATTGAGCAGCATAACATTGCGGCGAATGCACCAGGACTTTGCAATGATTCAAGCAGCATGCCTTCCCTATCTCGCTGAGAAATTCTAATCAAAGTGATGTCATTCATGGTTGCCTGTTTGAAAGATGGACTGCAATTAGTAGGGAGATAACGGTTCCCAGCTGCAAAGTAATCTTTTCCGCAGAAGACCAAACGCGCGCGGGCCCCCCCCCGAACGCGCACACACACACACACACACACCCGCCAGCCTGTAGCCGGTAGCTAGCAGGGATTTTGAAGAGTCTGCTCTGCAAGCGTTTGGTTCCGCTGAAGACCGAACGCGCGCCCGCCCCCCCTCCCCACCCCCCTGCCAGCCCGTAGCCGGTAGCTAGCAGGGATTTTGAAGAGTCTGCAAGCGTTTGCTTCCGCTGAAGACCCCCAGCCAGCCCTTAGCGAGAGATTTTTGGTTTTGTTTTGCAGTTCGCGGTTCACTGGGAGCCACGCGGTGGGGGGAGGAGGGATCCACATGGTGGGGGAAGGGGGTGGGGTTACTCTAGAATATCCAAGTGCTTCTTTTAAATATGGATTTCAGCTTACCATGGCCAGCTGCATGGTGATTTCAGTAGCCCTGTTATGCTGAGGCTCGCATATGTGTGTGAGATGCTGTGACTTTTCTGTGAGCCATTCAGTCACTTTTAGGTGTGGAATATGTCCTTGTACAGAAATCATATCAGGCCTCTGAATACTGAGGTTGCCAGTTGCATAGTACTCCCATTGTGATCTGTCCGAGAATGCATCTGTCTCATAACCTTGTAGCTTTCTTTGCCCACATTTGAATGTATCTGTCTCATAACCTTGAATGTATCTATCTCATAACTTTGAACCTTTCTTTGCCCACAGCTGCATAATTATCTCAGAATCCCCCGTTCTGCTCCTCACACCGTGTATCGCAGATACGAAAGGTAAAAAGAAAACGTGTGATGATATGTTCAATGAACTACTGCAAAACTCGCGGGCTGAGGCAGCCCGCCAGACTGAATGGAGGGAAAGATTGCTCCAGTCAAGGCAGGAATCAAGAGCCGCAGCAGAAAAGAGGGAAGAAATGTGGCTGGAGCGCAAAGAAAGATGACAAGAGCACGAAGAAAGACGACAGGAACGTGAAGAACGGCGGATGGATGCTTTGGTCCGGATAATGGAGGACCAAAGCGACATGCTGCGGTGTCTGGTGGAGCTGCAGCAGGACCAAAGATCGCCTCTGCAGTCTCTGTCCAACCACCTCCCCCCCTCCCCAAGTCCCATAGCTTCCCCACCCAAACGCGGGGTGAGAACCGTGGGGGGGGGAAGCTCCGGGGACCGACCCACTCTACCCCACAAGCCAGCACAAGCAGCAGCAGGATGAGTTTATCTAAAAACTTTTAAAAGCTGCTGTGTCTTGGCCCCCCTCCACTCCCCCCTTCCCCCACTCCTCTCTCCGCTCCTCCACCACTGCGACTGCTGGTTTCCCTCCTCACCCACCCCTTCTGGGCTACCTTGCCAGTGATCCCCTGTATTTGTGTTTGTGATGAAACAATAAAGAAAGCATGATTTTTAAAACAGTGAAATTATTTCCTCTGCAAGCATCGGGAGGGGGGAGGGAAAGAGGGTGCAAGGACGGCAGGCTTAGGGCCGAGCAGAGCAAGGGAGCGGGTTCTCAAACACCATCTTGGGCACTCATAAAACTGGTTTTCAAGGTGTCCCTGAGGCGCAGCGCCTCATGGTGCGCTCTTCTACTTTCCCTGGTGTCTGGCTGCTGGTAAGCAGCGGACAGGAAATTTGCCTCTGCCTCCAAGCCCGCCATAAAAGTTTCCCCCTTGCTCTCACAGAGATTGTGGAGCACAGAGCAAGCAGCAATAACAATGGGGATATTTCTCTCGCTGATGTCTGAGCGAATCAGTAATGAACGCCATCGCCCCTTCAGTCGGCCAAATGCACACTCTACTGCCATTCTGCACTTGCTCAGCCTGTAGTTGAACAGCTCCTGACCCCTGTCCAGGGCTCCTGTGTAGGGCTTCATAAGCCAGGGCATTAGGGGGTAGGCTGGGTCCCCAATGATAATGATCAGCATTTCCACACACACACCCACGGAAATTTTCTGGTCGGGGAAGAAAATCCCTTGCTGCAGCTGTCTAAAAGTCCTAGAGTTCCTGAAAACACGAGAGTCATGAAGCTTTCCCGGCCACCCCACGTACAGGTCAGTGAAATGTCCCTTGTGGTCAACCAGTGCTTGCATGACCATAGAATAATAGCCCTTCCGGTTTCTGTACTCTGCGGCCTCGTTGTTCGGTGCCAGGATAGGGATATGAGTCCCATCTATAGCCCCACCACAGTTAGGGAATCCCATGGCGGCAAAGCCATCTATTGTAGCTTGCAGGTTTCCAAGGTTTATAACCCTGGGTAGCAGCTGCTCGACGATTGCCGTGTTTACTTGCATCACAGCAGACCCCACTGTAGATTTACCCACCCCAAACTGATTCGCGACTGACCGGTAGCTGTCTGGCGTTGCAAGCTTCCAGAGGGCTATCGCCACTCGCTTCTGAACAGTGAGGGCTGCTCTCATTTTGGTATTCTTGCGCTGGAGGGCCGGGGAAAGCAAGTCACAAAGTTCCATGAACGTGCCCTTACACATGTGAAAGTTTCTGAGCCACTGGGAGTCATGCCAGACCCGCAGCACTATGCGGTCCCACCAGTCCGTGCTTGTTTCCCTGGCCCAGAATCGGCATTGCATGGCATGAGCCTGCCCCATTGCCACCAAATTTGCCAGATTGTCGGTCACCCTACTTCCAAAAACGTCACTGTCCCTGTCCCTGCTGTGCACGTCCAGGTCCATCTCCTCCTCACTGTCATTGGGTTCCAGAAAGCGCAGTTGCCTCCGGATCGCATTCCTCTGCAGACGGTACAGTATAAAATCCACAACAGTGTGCGAGGTCCTCACAACAGCCAGTACTGCAGCGGTGGCATCAGCGGGCTCCATGCTTGCAGTGCTATGGCGTTAGCGCAGCGCGGAGAAAGGGCGTGAATAATGGGATGCCTACCCACAGTGCACCGCTCGAAATGGGGTCGGCGGCGCAAAAAAAGGGCGCGAAATTATGAAATGCCTACCCATAGTGCAGCACTCGAAATGGTGCCTGCTGGGGACTCCGGGAACTGTGGGATAGGTACCCACAGTGCAACGCTCGCTATGTCTACGCTTGCCACAGTTGTGCGGACAGACACTGCCGACTTGCTGTGCTTTGTGGGGACGCACAAAATCAACTCTATACAGTCTGCTTTAAAAAATCGACCTAAGGGAAATCGACCTACTGCTGTAGTGAAGACATACCCTAAGTCAGATGCAACATAAGCTTCAATGCAAATGAATATGAAGAGGGAATGGTAAAGAAAGAGGTGTAGTTTCCAAGTTGTTTGATATATGTCCCATTACTGAAATATTTTGTTAAAGAAGTGCATCTGTGGGAGCAAAGAATAAAGTTTCATGCTTAATACTCTCATGAGGCTAACACAGCTTCCCCAAAAGTTTTAGCTTCTATACAGCAACTAGCATTCTGAAACTAGAGATATTCCCCAGATTCTTAGTAATGTTTGAACCTGCTCCATGAGACATGGCAACACATTGCTATGCATATTATTTTAAAAAATCACAATGTCTGAAAGATCAAATTCGAGTTAGATGAATAACCTTGATACAACAGACAGTTATTTTTTCAGCAACTTTATTCCTTTTGGGCTAACTTCCTGCGGTCTTTATTTAGTTTACTCCTGCTAAATAAATTGGACAGTGCCTCAATACAAACTGAGTAAGGACCACAGGAATTGGCCCTTTAACAGCCATTTTAGAGAGTTCATAATACAGATTATTATTTTCTCAGGTCAGTTTTCTGTTGTGTTAATTTTTGGGAGCATAAAAGTTCTAATCCTTTTATCTGCAGTTTAAATTGTAACTTTTTTATGCACTTGTAGGAAACATTTCAATGTTTTAATTATTTGTATTAAGAGAGGTACTGCACAAAACACATTAGTAAGAGACAGACCTTGTCCCAAAGATTTTACAGTTTAAGCAATTAAGACAAAGGGTGGGAGTGAGGAAACAGAAGGGTGAGGTGCCTTCCCCAGGATCACAGAGTAAGTGAGCAGCAGAGTTGGGACTAAAACTCAGGTCTCCTGACTCCCAATCCACGACCCTATTCACTAAACCATGCTACTACCCAATTGATCTTCCTTGTTAAGCTCTTTCAAAAATGTATCACATGGGGCTGGAAGAAATCATATATTGTATAGATTTAAGATTAGCAGCCGTGTTAGTCTGTATCCATAACTAAGACGAGGAAGACTTTGTAGCACCTTATAGACTAACCAGTTTATTTCAGCATAAACTTTCGTGGGCTATAGCCCACTTCATCGGATGCATCGGATGAAATAAACTGCTGAAGTAAACTGGTTAGTCGCTAAGGTGCTACAAAGTCTTCCTCATCTTAGTTATACAGTAAACCCTCGATTTAACGGACCCCGATTTAACGGACTTCGGATGCAATGGACAAAATTTCCGATGCATCCGAAATCCGTTATTGGGGGCTGCCGGCTCCCGCCCCAGGGAGCCGGCTGGGTTGACAGCTCCCGCCCGGCTCCCCGCAGCAGGGACCCCTGCAGGAGCTGTCAAACCCCCCCGCCCCCCCGCCCGGCTCCCCGCAACCGGGAGCCGGGCGGGGGGAGGCGTTTGAGAGCTCCCGCCCGGCTCCCCGCAGCGGGAAGCCGGGCGGGGGGTTTGACAGCTCCCGCCGGGCTCCCCCCAGCGGGAAGCCCGGCGGGAGCTGTCAACCCCCCCGCCCGGCTCCCCGCAATGGGGAGCCGGGCGGGGGGGCGTTTGAGAGCCTCCGCTCGGCTCCCTGCAGCGGGAAGCCGGGCGGGGGGTTTGAGAGCCCCCGCTCGGCTCCCCGCAGCGGGGAGCCGGGCGGGGGGGGGGGCGTTTGAGAGCTCCCGCCCGGCTCCCCTCTGCGGGAAGCCGGGCGGGGGGTTTGACAGCTCCCGCCGGGCTTCCCGCTGGGGGGAGCCGGGCGGGAGCTGTCAACCCCCCCGCCCGGCTCCCCGCAACGGGGAGCCGGGCGGGGGGGGGGGTTTGAGAGCTCCCGCCCGGCTCCCCGCTGGGGGGAGCAGAGCGGGAGCTGTCAACCCCCCCGCCTGGCTCCCCGCAACGGGGAGCCGGGCGGGGGGGCGTTTGAGAGCCCCCGCTCGGCTCCCCGCAGCGGGGAGCCGGGCGGGGGGGGGGGGCGTTTGAGAGCTCCCGCCTGGCTCCCCGCAGCGGGAAGCTGGGCGGGGGGTTTGACAGCTCCCGCCGGGCTTCCCGCTGTGGGGAGCCAAGCGGGAGCTGTCAACCCCCCCGCCCGGCTCCTCGCAGCGGGGAGACGGACGGACGGGGGGGTTTTGAGCCGGGCAGGAGCTGTCAACCCGGCTGCCCGGCTCCCCGCAGAGGGGAGCCGGGCGGCCGGGTTGACAGCTCCTGCCCGGCTCCCCGCAGCGGAGGGCCGGGCGGAAGCTGTCAACCCCCCCCCCCTCCCCACTGCCGGGAGCCGGGCGGGGGAGTTGACAGCTCCTGCTGGGCTCCCCGCTGCGGGGGGGGGGGGGGGTTACAGTTCCCGCCCGGCTCTCCCCGCAGAGGGGAGCTGGCCGGCCGGTTTGACAGCTCCTGCCCGGCTCCCCGCAGCGGGGAGCCGGGCGGGGGGGGGGGTTTGACAGCTCCCGCCGGGCTCCCCGCTGCGGGGACCCCGGCGGGGGGTTGACAGTGAGCTGGGCGGGCGGGCTGAAAGTTCCCGCCGGGCTCCCCGCTGCGGGGAGCCGGGCGAGTTGACAGCTCCCGCCGGGCTCCCCGCTGCGGGGAGCCGGGCGGGGGGATTGACAGTTCCCACCTGGCTCCCCGCAGCGGGAGCTGGGCGGGCGGGCTGACAGTTCCCGCCTGGCTCCCCGCAGCGGGGAGCCAGGCGGGAGCTCTCAGCCCACCCGCCTGGCTCCCCGTTGCGGGGAGCCAGGCAGGTGGGGGGGGGGGGGTTGACAGCTCCTAAACCCTCTATATAAGGGACTAATTCGGGTGAGGGGGTGTCCATTAAAGCCAAAAGTCCTGTTATTTAATGATTTTTAAAAATTATTAAATAACGGACTTTTGGCTTTAACGGACACCCCCTCGCCCCAATTACTCCGTTAAATCGAGGTTTCACTGTACATTGTATATTCGCTTTCAGTTGACGTCTGGAACCTCAAAAACAAATGATATTTTAGAAGTGCAGATCCAAAATGCATATACCCCAATCAGTGCTTTTTGCAAGCCATAGTCTGAAGCTACATACCACATGTCAAGTTTCAGCTGAGAATTTCAGAATCAACCTCACAGGTGATGTTCTTATAATTTATGAGTTGCTTATCCAACCTATACAAATAAATATAACTGTTAATCCCTGAACACATATAAAATGTTGGATGAAGGAGTCACAGTGAAGTGTATTGATCAGGAAGATTAATTTTGAACTCAAACCCTATAGTGTCCTCTGTGCTTATGCTTACCCAGCTTATTTCAGTGAAGACATCAATCCAATAAATGCTTTAGTTACCCCAGCTATATGCAGTAGGCTGTTCTCTTTTCCTTTTGTATCTTTCCCCCACCCACACCCCTTTTTCTTTTTCTTTTTTTTTTTTGATTGCAATGAAAGTCATTTGCAGCATCAATATGCTTACAGCATTGGTTCTCAAACTGGGAGTCGTGACATGGTTATGTGGAGAGTCACGAGCCCTAACCCCAGCACGCGGCTGCAAGTTGCGAGCCCCGACCTGTGTGCCAGGCTGTGAGTCCCAACCGCGACACATGGCTGAGAGCCCTGACCTCTGTGTGGAGCTGCAGGGCTACTAGTCCCGACCCAGGCATGTGACTGTGAGTCCCGACCCTGACCCTTGTGCCGGGCTGTGACTCCTGACCCTGACAGGGAAGCGTGGCTGCGAGCCCCAACCCCAGTGCTGGGCTGCGAGCCCCAACCCTGGGCTATGAGCCCCGACCCCAGGACATAGCAGCGAGCCCCGACCCTGGGCTGTGAGCTCCGACCCTGGGCTATGAGCCCCAACCCCTGTGCTGGGTTGTGAGCCCCAACCACTGTGAGGGGCTGTGAGCCCCGGCCCCACCCCTGGCCAGGATCAGGGCTGCGAGCTCCAGCCAAGTGCGGGGCGGCGAGCTCTGGGCAGGTGCGGGGCTGCGATCCCCGAATCCGACCGCCACACAGGGTTGCAAGTCCTGACCCCAACTAGCAGAGGGACTGTGAACCCTGAGCTGGGGCATCCAGGACACCGTGAGCCCTGACCCCTGTACTGGGTTTGTCAGATGGAGCCCGGCCATGTTGAGTGTTATCAGCCGGAACCACGCACAGGGTTGTCAGCCCCGAGCTGTCAAGTATTAAAATAAAATTCTACTTAAAAATAACTTTTCCACTTACATTTAATTCAATAAAATGTGTTTTAGTTTTAATTTAAAAGCAATGAGAAAAGGAAAATTTGTTTTAAGCAATAGAGTTTAAATTGAGTATTTAACATAGTATTAAATATTAAAAATGTGTTTTTAATTTCTAAGGGGGGTCGCATTGAGAGGCTTGATGTTCAAAAGGGGTCACCAGTACAAAAAGTTTGAGAACCACTGGCTTACACTTATACTGTGCGTAGGCTTTTTCTCCAATGTAGAACAGTATGTACTATTGGGGAGTTAAAGATTTTTTTTTTACATGCTTCAATAAACAAAAAGGCTTTTTCACCCTTTCCTCCAAAAAATGTATTTGTTTGTGTAAAATTTTCACTTTCAACCCAAAATGTCCAACTCTTAAGATACCCAAAAATTTGCTTTACCATTGTCCACTATTTTAAGGAGAATTCA
Source organism: Sternotherus odoratus (assembly GCA_032164245.1). Lineage (NCBI taxonomy): Eukaryota > Metazoa > Chordata > Testudines > Kinosternidae > Sternotherus > Sternotherus odoratus. The sequence continues at coordinate 263,124,883 of JAVMKO010000001.1, forward strand.
GAGCTTGCAAAAAGGCGGGCAAAGTCCTCTGGTCACACACAGAATAGGTAGCAGATGTGCCAGCTTCCCTATCACTACCCTACAACCTCTCATAACCCTAACCTGGAGAGTCAAACTCAAAGACAGATGCTTGGTCTCTATGGCCTCCCTGCTAACTCCCTGTGAACTAAGATACTAAAAACAGGTGGTTTTGGCCATGCGAATTCTTGGGCACTAGGAACTGAATTCAGATACTACTACTGTTAGAAGGCAAAACCCAATCTTGATGGTGTCCTCTAAGCCCTAACTCAACAAAAATAAGTATTAAGTTCCTAAAAATTACAAATGGTTGACTTAATACTTATTTGCTGATCACCAAAATATAATCCATTCTACAACCTGTATGTGAACATGCATGTGTAGCTGTTCTACATTTTCCAGATTTTCAGTGCACAAAGAACCACTAAATAATTATGTCCTTGAATATTTGTAAGCAGGAAACAATTAAAAATTTGTTCTGATTTATACCAGGACCTATAAATGTGGGCAGGGAGAGGATCAGAATTGCAGCTGAAGATACTTTGTGAGGAAAGCTAGCCTCTCTACTCCAGAGGCTGATTTTCCCTCTGAGGAACTTCCAGAGGGAAGTCCTGGCTGGACAAGACCAGAGTATGCTCATCAATTCAGATCTATAGCCAAATTCGGGTGAAGATCTTCCTTGCAGTCGAGGTCACTGGTGGCTCCTTGCTTTCTCCATCCCAGCTCTTCTTCCTATTCCCCCATAAGCACACTTTGTTGTACGCATGTTATCGTCATATGAACACCGTCTCAGACACTGCCCACCCCACTTAGGAGCAGGAACGGAGCATTGGGATAAGCAGAAATATGGGAGAAGTAGTTGGGTGGGTACGTGGGGCAGAGGTTTAAAGGTAATGGGTACACCCAATGTCGCTCCACTAAGATAGCAGCATTGAAAGAACACCCCCGACATTGCTGCCTTAGGAGACGCAAGATTTTGGTTGCTCTTATTTGGATTCTCTAGAATTGATGGTGCTGTATAATGTAGGATGGGACAACTCCCAGGTCTCTTTGCCTCCATCCATGCAGTCCATGAATCTCCCCTGCTTTTTTCCATGGTTAAAGTACACTGCATTACAGGCTCAAACTAACATTTTGTCCACTATCACCTCAAATTCTTTGGCATTACTACTTATGAATTATTGCCCTCCCATTTAATATCTGGGTTAGATCATTTTCCCCAGGTGTGTCAGCTTACATTTTTCTATTTGAACCTTATTTTGTTATTTACTGTCTATATTTCTATTATTTCTAAGTTCTTTGTTATGAAATTTCTTTATATTCACAGCACTTCCAATTTAGTATCTTCTCCACGTTCAACTGATGTGCTCTTCATATTTCAGAGCATTAGTTAAAGGCAAGTTTAGTACAAATTCTTATGGGACCCCAATGGCCACTACCTCCCAATGTGATATAGGGTTGTCTTTCATTTACCATCTTTCATGAGGTCTTCACCATATGTGATAGCACTCCTACCCATGCCAATTTAAATTAATTTGTTAGCTAAAGTCTGAAAGATACTATCAAATGTAATATAACATCAAAGCTAATGGCAAACACTGTATTCCTGTATTTGTCAACTTTTTAAAAATTCTTCCAAAAACAAGAAATCAACTTTGTATATTGCAGTCTGTCCTTCATGAATCTATGTTAGTTATTGCTCACAAGTCCATTATCTTTAAGATAATTTAGAAATGTCTCTCATCAGGTACATGATTATTTGGATTTAGCATTACACAAGAATAATTGTCGAGAGCACTTTTAATCATTTTTTGAAGATCATTGCAACAGTTCTTGCCTCAAGACTTCTTATGCTCCTGCTCTCCATGACTCTTCAAAAATTAATTAGCAGTGGTTTTGTAAATTCATAAGTAAATTCCCTTATCACTGAAGTATACATGTCACCTGTAATTGAAGATACGCATACTTCAAATTTTGTTCTTACTTTCTGTTTACCAATAGCTCTTGTAGAAGGGCTTTATTTCTCAGTTATCACTGCCATATTGTTGTTCACGTAAGCAGTGTCAGGATGAGTTCTACCCTAACATCTGGTGATGAATTGTGGTGAGTTGTGGAAAAGAACTTCAGGGGCTGATCTTGTTTTGCATAGGCATACCCACCCCACCTAGCATGAGCTCACAGCAGCCCAAATGGTCACTTTGGCTGTGGGATCCCCAGTTTCTCTGTTATTGGGGCAGGAAGAATAAAGTGTTGTTACCCTGATTATGTGAATCAAGGGGAGTAGAACTGTACTTGGCCTTTGTTATGATGGAGGGACTCACCATCATCTAGGTAGCACTCACTAGGCAAGGGGCAGGGGTTCCAAAACCCAATGAATTGAGAAAGAGGCTGGGGACAGGCAGTTGCACCTTGGGGGATGTGCCCCAATACCACTTGCACCCCCTCCCCTGCAGTGTGGAATATCAGAGCTAATTTTTTACTCTATTAGGAGTCTAGTTACAGGTTGCTGAGCTGAATTCACTTTTGACCAATAGTGTCCTGGCACTGAGGCTCCTCTACTACCAGCTGAAATCACTGAGTGCTGTGTTAAGTAGTGAGGGGGCCTGAAGATATATTGCTGAGTGGAGTGGCAAGCGGTTTGTGGGATGGCTGGCAGAGTGGAGTGGTTGGTGGAGCAGAGCAGAGTGGCTTGCGGAGAAGGCTGCAGCAGAACCCCATGGAGAGGCAGAGCAGTTGGCCTTGGACTACAAAAGGTGCCTTTCTACTCCCACACCCATTTCCAAACAGACTGAGGGGGGTAAACCCCTGCAGATGAACTTTTGAGGTCTGGGGCTGCACTGACCAGGGACAGAGATGTTTGGATTGCTGGAGTTTTGGGACTTTGGGTGACTTTTGGGGGGTTGTGGGACTCAAGAACCCAAAGGGAAAGGACACAGCCCATTTGCTTGGGGGTGGGGGTCTTCTGGTTCATGGTTTGTTTTATTAATCCTGTTTGTGGTGTTTCCCCAACATAATGCCACTTTGTTTCTCTCTCTTATTAAAAGGCTTTTGCTACACTCATCCTCTGTGCTTGCAACAGGGGAAGTATTGCCTCGTAGAGGCACCCAGGGGGGTGGCATATATTGTCCCAGGTCAGTGGGCGGGGGCTCAAGCTGGTTTTGCATGGTGTTATTGATACAGAACCCCTACATACTGAACCTGGCCCTTGTTGTTGACTGAGGGGACAGAAGGGTTACAGTTGTAATCAAATCTCTCTCTCTCTGTCAATGTGGGGGAAAGAAATCTGTCACATATGAGAGGTACCAAGAAAATACTTTTTAAAGACCTACTCCAATCAGTTTTAGTCACCCATCTTACCATATAGGCACAATCCATATTCTGTATACATACATAAACTCATCAATTAGGTTTCTGAGGTTACATCTACAGTGGCACAGTTTCAAAGCAAACAAACAGCTGTAGTGCTGAGGTTTGCAATAGCATGCATGTTGATAAGTACAGCTCTCTTATTTTCTCTTTACAATCCATAGGAGCAGTTATAAAGATTATGACCTCTTTTTATACTTGCTCCAAGTGTACAGCTAATTACTTCAAATAACATAGCAACTGGGCAGATGGAGGTTGTAAATGTTAAGCTTCAGAACCCTTTTTTCCCCCTCTAGGGCTCACAATCCAACTCCACTGAAAGATGTGATAGCAGCTCTGGAATTTGTCTGTCAGCCTTCTTTTAAGATTAACCTGCTAATACGTGTACTGGCCACTGGCATAAGTAATAGCAAAATCAGGACCAAAATAAAGTTAACACTGCAATGATATTTGTCATAATTCATATCAGTGCCAAGTGTCATAAAATGATCCAATATGCAGGAACTCATAACACGGTGTGTAGTTACATAGGGTATTATTCACTGGATTTGCACCTGGGTAGCTGAGAGCAGAATTCACCCAATAATTTGGAGCAGGATCCAGACCTCCCCCAGAAACACCACCAAAGGCTGCCTGACTGCCACCCTAACACCTACCTGCAGGCCACCCCCACTTCCCACGCCAGACATGCACTTGGTGCACTGGTGCCTGGAGCCACCGCTGTATCCTGTGTGACTACACACCAGCTTGTGAATCCTGAATCTGTATAACATTTTGTACTGGCATGTACAGTTAAGACAAATACTGTTCAAGTGTTAACTCTACTTTACTAAATTTTATTTGTATCCTATTTTTTGCTATTACATCTGCCCCTGATTTATACACAAAAGTGTGTCTTTTTTGTTCCCTTTTTATCCCTCCTGTGAACTCTGGAGCAGGACTATCTTTATTTTACTTATTTGTACAGTACCTAGCACAATGAGGCTCTCATTTCTAATTGGAGCCTCTGCGTGATATTACAATATTATTTAATTAATTAGAAATAAGAACAGAACATACCACTTCCTATCTACCAAAATCTCCTTTAGTCAGCCAAAGGTATGTGGTGTTGGAACAGATTCACTATAGTCCACTGCAGGCAGATTTCCTTACCATCTACTCTTTACAATGCTAGGAATAGGACTAACGATACAGGAATAAATTTGTTTGTTTTAGAAGGAGCTGAAGTTTGACAAAGTTCCCATCCTGGAAGTACCTGGATTGTTTCGGTTTATATATATATATAAAAATAAATATATATAAAAAATAAATAAATATATATAAATCTATATATTTATTTTTATATATATTTATATATATAAAAATAAATATATATAAAAATAAATAAAATTAGGAGAAGGGGAGTGGTGAAACTTAACAATTGTAAGAAATGGTTTCTTGTGAGGGAGAAATAAAAAAAGTCAAATTATTTTTAACTACTCTTTCAGGACAGTACAAACCTCGAGCCTTCAGCTATTTCACAAACCTTGAAAGAGACAATATATTAATCTAGGAATGCAGCTACTTCAAATATACAACAACTGCTTCTCACAGATATTTAAAAGGCAGGTTCTTCTTAAGGGGCCACAGATTTATAAAATTTTTAATATATCTTCACACAAAATATTGTAACAAGCCTATAGATTATAAAATGTCTCACATTTCCAAATCATATTTTATTGGATGAAAAGTAGTAATTTCAATCAATGGAAAGATCAGAATAACTCTACTGAAATCTTAAAGCAGGTTAATGCAGTTTGGCTTTTTGAAAACATAAAAGAAAAATTAAAAAATCCTGTGTTTAAAACCTTAATGTTTAAAGGAAGGAAATTCTGATTATTTAAGCTCTCTTAACAGACCTTACTAACCAAGTGGCATGAGGTTAGCTCTAGGACGCCATTCATGTTGAAAATGTATCCCATTGTGTCTATGTCCTATATTTAGAGGACTGGAGAACTGCATTTTTAATATATGTACAATATGTGCAGCAATACCTCAAACATCATGCATAAGAGGGAGCGGATTGTCCTAACTCTGGTTTTCAAAACTCAATGGAACGGACTAGTTCAAGTTTCAGAGTAATAGCCATGTTAGTCTGTATCCGCAAAAAGAACGAGGAGTACTTGGGGCACCTTAGAGACTATGCCCAAAATAAATTGGTTAATCTTTCCTGGGCTAGAACCCCACTTCATCCAATGTATAAAATGGAACATCCAGTAGGAAGATACATTTTTATATATACTAAAATCAGCAGGGGGGGAGGGAAACAAACACGTGTGGTGATAATCAAGATGGCCCATTTCAAACAGTTGACAAGAAGGTGTGAACAACAGTAGGGGAATACTTAACATGGGGCAATAGATTGCAGTTGGTGTAATGACCCAGCCACTCCCAGTCTTTAGTCAAGCCTTTTTTAAGTTTTTTGGTTGAAGAATTGCTACTTTTAAGTCTGTTACTGAGTGACCAGAAAGATTCAAGTGGTCTCCTACTGGTTTCTGAATATTACAATTCCCGGATATCAGGTTTGTGTTTATTCTTTTGCATAGAGACTGTCTGGTTAGGCAAATGTACATGCATTGCTGGCACATATTACATTGGTAGATATGCAGGTGAATGAGCCCCTGATGGCATGGCTGAGGTGATTAGGTCTTATGATGGTGTCACTTGACTAGAGTGGAACCAGGCTTTGTTGCAAGGATAGGTTCTTGGGTTAGTGTATTTGTTGTGTGGTGTGTGGTTGATGGTGAGTATTTGCTGTCAGGGAGTTCCATAAGTGAGGACTGAGCTGTTTCCCAAGATCTGTGAGAGTGAGGGATCGTCCTTCAGGATAGGTTGTAGATCTTTGATGAGGCGCTGGAGAGGTTTTAGTTGGAGGCTGAAAGTGACAGCTGTTGGGGTTCTGTTACTTTCTTTGTTGGGCTTGTCCTGTAGTAGACGGCTTCTGGATACTCTTCTGGTGCTGTCAGTCTGTTTCTTCACTTCAGCAGGCGGGTACTGTAGCTTTAAGAATGCTTGATAGATCTTGTAGGTATTTGTCTGCAGGATTGAAGCAAATGCGGTTGTATCTTTGAGCTTGGCTGTAGACAATGGATAGTGTGGCATGTCCTGGATGGAAGCTGGAGGCGTGTAGGTAAGTATAACAATCAGTAGGTTTCTGGTATAGGGTGATGTTTATGTGACCATCACTTATTAGCACTGTAGCATCCAGGAAGTGGAGCGCTTGTGTGGATTGATCCAGGCTGAGGTTGATAATGGGATGGAAATTGTTGAAATCGTGGTGGAATTCCTCAGGGGCTTCTTTTCCATGGTCCAGATGATGAAGATGTCTACACTATCTGCTCAAGAAACTCCCTGAAAAAGCACAGGAACAAATCTGCAGACACACCCCTAGAACCCTGACCAGGGGGATTCTATTTGCTACCCAAGATCCATAAACCTGGAAATCCTGGATGCCCCATCATCTCAAGCACTGGCACCTTAACAGCAGGACTGTCTGGCTATGTAGACTCTCCTCAGGCCCTACACTACCAACACTCGCATCTATCTTTGAGACACCACTGACTTCCTGAGCAAACTACAATCCATTGGTGATCTTCCAGAAAACACCATCCTGGCCACTATGGATGTAGAAGCCCTCTACACCAACATTCCACACAAAGATGGACTACAAGCCAATAAGGTCACGGAAAACCTGGTAGCTGAACTTTGTCCTCACCCACAACTATTTCACATTTGAGGATAATATACATCTTCAAGTCAGCAGCACTGATATGGGTACCCGCATGGCCCCACAGTATGCCAACATTTTATGGATGACCTAGAACAACGCTTCCTTAGCTCTTGCCCCCTAGCTCCCCTATTCTAATTGCGATACAACGATGACACCATCATCTGGACCCATCATCTGCCCAAACCCCTTGCCACAGGTAGCACTGCACAGCACTTCCGACCAGTTCTGCTTGCTCCTCATCACTTCTCAAGTGCTTCTCCCAAATTCTTAGCAGTCCATAGGGGAATCAGTACAGTGCTGGCAGCCATTAGTCTTGCAGCACATACGCCTAAAATGGGGAAATAGCAAACCTGAGGTTTTCACCTTGGCTGCTTCCCACCTCCTATTCCCTTGTCCATTTCTTCTTTTAAATGGACATCAAATTTAATTTTGTTTTGAAATGAGGAAAATAATCACCTCCTGGTTTTCAGTGCACCTGGATACCAATGGAGCTCACATTCTTTGCAGAGTTCTTGGACAGGACCCATCAGTGTATTTCTCCTTCATTCTGGGACTGTTGCAGTGCTGTAGCATTTTCTAAAGTCCTGCGAGTTTGGGGGCATTCCTGAAAAAATCCTACAGCCCAAGTCTCATGTCAGGTGTACTTGCAGAGTCCCTGAGAAACTAGAGCAGACTACAGGGCAATTTGGGAAGGGAGGCAGTTTCAAGAAGGAAATTTGGGCAAATATGGACAGGAAGAAGAGAGGGGCAACTTTGGACTATGGGCTGGGCCAGGATGATGTAAAGACTAGTCCCTGGTCTACATTGAGTTTAGGTCAAATTTAGCTGCATTAGGTTGATTTTATAATCAATGTGCCTATACAACCAACCCCAGTCCATTGACCTAAAAGGCTCTTAAAATTGACTGTTGTATTCCTCCCCGGAGAGGGGAGTAGCAGTAAAAATCGACCTTGTGGTGTCCAATTTGGGATAGTGTAGATGGAATTAGACGGTATTGGACTCTGGGAGTTAGCCCGGAGTGCTCCAATGTGACCACTCTGGACAGAATTTTCAACTCAGATGCACTAGCCAGGACACAGGAAAAGCCCCAGGAAATTTTGAATTTCATATCCCATTTGGTCAGTGTGGCGAGCTCAGCAGCACAGGTGACCACACAGTCACAGAATCGCAAACAAGTTCCAGCATGGACCGAACAGGAGACACTCGATCTGACTGCTATATGGGGAGAAGAATCTGTGCAGGCTGAACTCTGATCAAAAAGAAGAAATGCTAATATATATGCCAAAACCACACAGGGTATGTTGGACAGAGGCTACATGAAAGTTAAGGAGCTCAGGCAAGCCTACCAAAAGACAAAGGAGGCAAATGGTCGCTCCGGGTCAGAGCCCCATACGTGTCACTTCTATGATCAGCCACATGCTGTTCTAGGGGGGGGACCCTACCACTATCCGTGGACACCTGCAAGTGGGGAGTCTCAAGCCACAGGGAGAATGATTTTGTGGATGAGGACGAGAATGCACGGCAGGCAAGCAGAAAATCCATTCTCCCCGGTCGTCAGAACCTTTTCATCACCCTGGAGCCAATATCCTCTCAAGGTGGGATCCTGGACCCTAAAGCCAGAGAAGACACCTCTGGTGAGTGCACCTTTGTAAATACACTACAGGGTTTAAAAGCAATTGTGTTTAATGTTTCATCTGCCCTGAAGACTTGGGATGTATTCGCAGCCAATACAGCTACTGGAAAAGTCTGTTAACATGTCTGGGGATAGAGCAGGAATCCTCTAGGGACATCTCCATGAAGCTTTCGTGGAGGTACTCTGAAAGCCTTTGCAGAAGGCTTCTGGGGAGGGGTGCCTTATTCCATCCTCCATGGTAGAACACTTTACCACTGCCAACCCAGTAGCACATAGTCTGGAATCATTGCAGCACAAAGCATGGCAGTGAATGGTCCTGGGTTTTGGTTGTATTCAAGCAACATTCGGTCTTTATCGCTCTGTGTTAGCCTCAGGAGAGTGATATCATTCATGGGCACGTGGTTGAAATAGGGGAATTTTTGTAAGGGAAACAGTCAAAGGAGCTGCATATCCTTTTGGCTTACCATGTCTGCCTGCAAACCAAATTCTGTTGCCCAGCTGTGTGTGATGTTTCACCATACAGGCAAGCACTCAATATAAAAGGCAAAATGCAATCATGTACCTAGAGTACATGTGCGGTCTGCTGTGAATTGCTTGATTCACTGTGCAGAAGTCTCCCTTTTCTTCTCAGAAATGTATCTTTTTAAATTCTACTCTCTCTTTATCCTCCTGCAGGTGCAAATGTTTCTACGTTCCCCCTATCATCTCCATCCCAGAGGTTATCTCAGATTAGAAGACGAAAAAAACCACACTCGCAATGACATGTTTTCCAAGCTCACGCTGTCCTCCCATACTGATAGGGCACAGCTGAATACATGGAGGCATACAATGGCAGAGTATAGGAAAACATTACGTGAGTGCTATGAGAAGAGGCAGGATGTAATGCTAGGTCTAACCTAGTCAGCAAATAGCACCAGGGAGCTTTTAATGCACGTTCTACCACCATTCTTCACTTACTTAGCCTGCAGTTGAGCTGATCCTTACTACTGTCCGGGTACTTTTTTTGCAGGGGGTGAGAATGGCAGTGTGCACACAGGAAGAGGAGAAGGACTTAAAGAGATAAAACGAGTAAACTGGTAAGTAAGTAAAGTTTGGAGCTATAGAAAAAGCACTGAAATAGACAAACAGCAGGGGAGAAAGAGGAACAGAATGGAAAGAGGAAACTGACTCAGGAAAAAAAAAATCTATGATAAGAAAGAGAAGGAGATGGGTAGTGTTAGTCAAAAAATAAACTGCTGCTTTAAGTCGGAGCTTAGAAAAATACTGAAAACAAATAAGAAATTAAAAACAGAAATCATCCTAATTTTAAATCATTTTATTAATCTAGTTAATCATGGAGAACTAATCCCAGCACAGCTCATGAGATGTCATTTTACACTCAGTGAAAATGTAGTGTTACATTTCTGATATTGGCTGGATTCACCCTTAATTACACCAGTGACTGCTATCGAGTTACTCCTATCTTACATCAGTATAAGCAAGAGGCCATGTTAGTATGGTCTGAACTACTACGGTGATGAGTTGGAGAGGCACTTCTACACCTGTGATAATGGATCCTGTGCAGAAGGAGGCACTGAAAAGTTTTTGCATTCCCCTGGAGCCAGATGCTAAAGCATGAAAGCCTATGACTACCTTGTACTCTCTCTGTCCAGGTGGCATGCACCTCTTTGCAGAACCTGATATTTTTCAACCTGGACATACCATCCTGGGTTGGGATTTAGTTATAAGGTTTGCTGGTGAGGTACATGACATCCTGAACCTAGCAGTTATATTTCCTGTGGCAGCATTATAATTCTTGGGAGTGAAGCTTGGATGTTACCATGCCTGAGGAGATTGAGAGGGGGGATAATGTCATATCCTCAAATTAATCATTAATCTTCTCTGTTAAAGGGAGATGGACCTGCAGGAATGTCCAAGCTCTCCTTGCTTGTTTTCCCCAAAAGTAGCCTACATGGGGCTCCAGGCCATGGAAATGCAGTGACTCAATGAACCTGGAAGTTTAAGTAGGTTTTCTTAGGCTACGGATAGTTTGGATGCATAGGATTTGAGTATCAAATAGAGTACAACAGCTGTTGCCTTCCCCCTAACTGGTGCTAGTTCATTTTGCCTTTACGTGTTAACTTGTTTGCTGATAGTACTGTGACTATGTGGCCTAAATCTACTAATTGTGTCCTTCCTCATTTTGCCCGGTTACTTGCAGAAAACTGGTTGCAAGGAGGAGGCAATATTGTACAGTTTCCATAGTCTGATAACTCAAAAAGTGTGCAAGAAAATTAGTTCAAATTTTCTAAAATAAATTACCCTTGAGCTGACATCAAGCAAGTAAAAACTACATCCCAAAAGGATGAAAACCCCTGAGTGACTGACAACAGGGGTTAGACAAGTTTCTGCTTGTCAACAACAGCTGCTATATAGCAAGGGCTATATTTACACAATTTGTGCTCAGAAACAATATACAGCCATTTTTTTGTCATCTTCCATGAAAAAAAATCCAGTTAAATTCGATTTATGAAAAATGCAGCCTTTTTTCCATCCAGACATTTATTCAGACTTGGTAAACAAGAGCCAGCCTTGCATGACAGCACTAAAACTACTCATTGTAGTTTAAATGGAAGCAAACCCACCTTTTGTACATTGAAAGGGGGGAGGGGGCAAAAAAAAATCATAGAACGTACATAAACAGTGTGCCTAGACAATCAAAATCACAGGCATTAAACAGATTTCTTTGGCTTCCAATAACTCCCTAGGGCCTGACTCTGCTCTCATTTACACTGGTGTAAATTAGGAGTATCTCCTTTGAGAAATTCCTGATAAGTTATTCTTCAACAAAACCCAAACTTTCTCAGGACCTGGATGAAGTTTCTGGTTGAAGAAACAAGGCATCTACTCCAGAATAGCCTAGTGGTTAGGCTAATCTCCTGGAACGCAGAAGACTCAGAGTAAAGTCCCTGAGCTACCGGATCCAGAGTAGGGATTTGAACTTGCGTTTTCCATCGATTGGCTATTCAAGGGGCTCTCCACTTTGTCCCAATCTGGAACAAAAACAAGCATCAAACTTAAAAGTGTACATGAAACAGAATTCTTATTTTCCAGCCAGCCCTACTCTGAAATCAATGGAGAAACAGTTGAAAATAATTGGTGGAAGTGAGATCCGAATCAGGGACAGATTGTCTGTTACATGATATGTTCTGCAAGTTTATGGAAAAGAACAGGACTGAATTTAAAAAAAAAAAAAAAATGACCACAGTTATGTTTTGCATGTGTGCGTTGTACAGCTTTTGCAATTAAAGTGATTGACAAAGAAAATGTGGCGTGCAAAGGCGTGAACAAGGTTGAGATGGATGTGGTTTACCATTTACCCTAACTGAAGTAACAGCTGGGCTCCATTCAAATGAGCTTAAAAATTACATAACAGCTACATATAGATGACAAAAGGATATATTTCAATAGTAAACAAAGTATGTCTGTCATTTTCCACAACACTCCAACTAAACCTTCTCTTGTGCTGGACTATGGCCCGCTTAAGTAGAAAGTTGTGTTTAATATAATTTAGGGGCGTGGTTTGCAAGAGTCTGAGCATTTGAGGGTTTTTTGAAGTTCTACAAAGGTCTGACCACCTCTCGTATCTGGGTGGTCTACCTAATGGCTAAAAAATTACCCTGAATATCTGATTTTTTTATTTTTTCCAAGAAAGGACTTCTGGTTTATTTATTCTAAAGTCTTATATTTGTGCGCACGCATTCACTGTTGGTAACTCCCAAAGGGAATCTCTCTACAAGCAACAGACACATCTTCATGGTTTATCTTCACTCCACCTATCCTCTCTCATTCACCAGTGAGCTGTTGATGTCTGCCTCTGACTGGCCAGCCTCCATCACCCATTTGTTACATTTTCAAACACGCATCTTCGTGCTTTTCCTACATGGCCCCTCATCCTTAGGAGAAGCTCCCTGTAAATATGAACAATGCTACCTCATTATCTTCCCTCAAACCACACCTCAAAACTTTTTTTCCATGACACCTACAAAAAATATTTAACAGTTAAGCTAATGCTGAGAACACTGTGCTGAGACGGTTTCATTGTTTCCTTGCCTACTCCGGTCTGTCTGTCTCTAGGTGTTCTCTTATCTTATACTTTGATTGTAAGCACCTGGGGGCAGGGATTGTTTGGTTGGTTTTTGTTGGTGTTCTGTTTGTACAATTCCCAGCAAAGTGGGGCCCTGATCCATGACTAAGGCTCCCAGGCACTATAGCAAGACAAATAATAAAATTAGATCATTATTGTTTTGTTTTTTTTTTTGCTTGATTTTACAACCCAGCTTCGATGCAGAGTCAGGCAGATGGAGGAATGTCCTATCATGAATTCCAGGATCAGCAAAGAGAATACTGGATCAGCAAAAGAGGACATCAGTTTTTCCATTGGGGAAGAGCTGGCAACTCTACTCAGTATAAACATTCCTCAAAAGTCACGCCAGCAACAGCACAGCAGAAATGTACAAAAACCTGTTTTCCCCAAGGCCACAAAGGAATATATGACAGGAAAGCAGCTGGGTCTGAAATCAAACACAACAGGAGCAATATGCATCACAGAGAACAGCATTGCCAGAAATGAAATCTGAAATGCTGTTATCACATGGCAAGACCTGTCAGTCACCAGGGCTCGTACAGCTCTAAAATCAAATCCTACATTGTAAGTGTTTTAATCACTGCTTGTGTGAACACATCATTGGTTCTCTTCAGAAAAATATATTTTAACTAAACAAACTGGCATGTTCAATCAGTTTTCTATCTACAGTGGAAATATCAGAATATTAATACACAGACTGTCTATCCAATGCTAACATATGCAATAAGCTTCGACCTGCAGTAGGCTCCATTTTCCCTTGAGATCGGCATACATAATTTCCATTACAAATGAGAATTATGTGCTCTTATCACTGGGAGAAGAAAGCGCAATTATCTGTAATGTGTTTTTAACATTCAGTTCTAGGGCACTTGTTTAATTTTGTAAGTGAATTTAGTGCTTGTGAGAAGTGCCAGATTGACAGCTCCAGAAACTAAAGTTCTCGGTCTACAGAGGAGGTACAGCACACGTGAAAATGAAATCTTCCTACCAGGCTGCTTCAATCTGACCTAGGGGAACCACCTTTAGGTCTGAGAGAATGGTTCAGTTGTTCTATACACATTTAACCACTGGGCTTTCTGATAAGGCTGCCAACCAGTAGCAGCTCATTGTCTGACATTTATTCTAGTCAGATTCTTATACAAATACCATGGGTTTACATTTCTAGCCCATGTGGTTGCAAAGGAACCCTTCCAAACACATCTTCTGAATGTTATTTCCACACAATATCTTGCAGAGACGTCAAGGGCATGTGTAATGATGCATCCCTTTAAGAGCACTATTTGGTAACCTGCAAAATCCAGCCCTGCCCAAAGTTAAGTCTGGTGAACAAATGGTTAGGTGCATAGAGTAGAATAGTGAAGCTATGCAAGTAAAGAGCATTAACTCTAGAGCTAAGAAAGGAGGGGTCAGAACTGTACAGCCAAGCTCTAAGATACAACCGCATTTGCTCCAGTCCCTCAAACAGAGACAAACACCTTCAAGATCTCTACTAAGCATTTTTAAAACTACAATACCCACCTCGGGAAGTGAAAAAACAGATTGACAGAGCAAGAAGTATCCAGAAGCCACTTACTACAGGACAGGCCCAACAAAGACAAAAACAGAACACCATTAGCAGTCACCTTCAGTCCCCAACTTAAGCCTCTCCAACGCATCATCAAAGACCTACAACCTATCCTGAAAGATGATCCCACACTCACAGATCTTGGGAGACAGACCAGTCCTCGCTTACAAACAGCCCCCCAACCTGAAACAAATACTCACCAGCAACTGTACACCACACAACAAAAACACTAAGCCAGGTACCGATCCTTGTAACAAAGCCAGATGCCAACTCTGTCCTCACATCCATTCAACTGACACCATTATAGGACCTAATCACATCAGCCACACCATCAGAGGCTCATTCACCTGCACATAGACCAATGTGATATCTGCCATCATGTGCCAGCAATGACCCTCTGCTACATACATTGGCCAAATCGGCCAGTCTCTACGCAAAAGAATAAATGGACACAAATCTGACATCAGGAATCATAACATTCAAAAACTGGTAGGAGAACACTTCAATCTTCCTGGCCATTCCATTAAAGATTTGATGGTTTCAATTTTGAAACAGAAAAACTTCCAAAACAGACTCCAACGAGAAACTGAGGAACTGGAATTAATTTTCAAATTGGATACAATTAATCAGGGGCTAAATAGGACTTGCGAATGGTTCTCTCATTAACTCAGGAAATGCAATCAAGTAGTGTAATTTACCTGACACAGAAATCCATTTCAAAAGGTATTTTTTTCTCCTACTGATAATGGCCCATCTACATTTAACAGCCCTCTTAGAATTGGTATGCCAATGTACATTTTTTTTCTTTCTTTCTGTGTGTATAAATGTATCTTACTTCTGTTCCATTCTATGCATCTATTAAGTGGGCTATAGCCCACGAAAGGTCATGCTGAAATAAACTAGTTAGTCTCTAAGGTGCTACAAGTATTCCTCACTTTCTTTACAGATACAGACTAACACGGCTGCTATTCTTGAACCCTCCTCTAATACAGTATCTCAACTACAAATGAAGGCTCCACTAATCCTCTTATTAAATAAGAGATATGGTGTCAGATGCAAGCAGAGACATTTTCTGTATATAGGAAGGTTTTTGCATATACAAAGCGGTGTTCTTTGGCCTCCCAGAATGGCAACAGCAGCACTGAAGCAGCACTTTTAATAGATACAAGGTAATAAGCAATAAAGGGGCCTGATTTTTGCCAGACCTCTGGGAAGAGGACTTCTCCGTAGAGTAATAGGCCTTTTCGGACATCTAAAGATTTTTCACATAAGAAATATTGTTCTGTTACAGACAAAAGGTTAGGTTGTCTAAGCAATCCTGTCCTACTTTGATGGCAAAATCCATACGCTGAGGCGCACTTACAAATGAAAGATGGGCTCTTCTTTCACTGGTTCTGATGCTCGGGATATCTCTGCAGCTATTACTGGCTCAATTTTTTTTAAAAAAAAAAGTTGTTCTTTGCAATGTTCATTGTCTATTTCCTGAGGTGCTGTTGGCCTGAGAACTGGAGAGGAAGAGAACGAAGAAGATCAGAAGCCTCATTTTCCACTGCCTAGGACCTAACGCAGTCATCCACTGCTCTGCAAAGGGCTACCAACCCTGAATGGAAGTCTTTTGCCCCTTCTGGGTATAGGCATAAGTCACAGCACAGGATTCAAGGCAGTGGCAAATCAGGTTAAGTCTTAAGTCATTTTTACAGCAGCATGCAGTTCAGGTTTTTACAGAGGCACAAGTAATGGTGCTTCTGACACCCAGACTCCAAATCCCTTTAACACTAACTAAAAAAGGCCCAAACATTTAAAAAAAAAACCTTTCATTATTCTTACAGTTGGCCCATTTTCATATTTAAATACCAGATTTTTAGAAGACCTTCCTTAAAGGGCAGACACTCCATGTTCTTGAACCTACAGTCAGTGCTCAAAATAGATCCTGTAGGACCATAAACATGCCAAGTAACAATTCCCAAATAGCACTAGGTGCATTCTGGAGGTACCTCAGGCCCAGAATAAAAGTAAATTGCATCTAAAGCCACATCTGAGAGACCAAAAGAGGATTTAGGAGTCCCTCTGATGGGCAAGGAATTGACAACCCTGAAGATATTTCTACAGGATTTAGAAGGATGCCAGCCTTAAAACACTTAGGACTAGGGGAGCCAGCATGCCAGCGAGACCAGGGCCTGTTGGAAGGAAACTATGATTCAGAAAAGCATAGCCAGGTTCACCCAAAAAGATCAGTAAAGCTCTCTCTGCAAAGCAAGGCTGAATTTTGGGCTAGTTACTAAATCTGAAGACAGAGGATTAGCCTGGTTTCATGTTCCACTCCTTAAAGCCGTAGTAGGAACTCAATGAGCAGAAGTGATCAGGACTTCTGTTTTCTATCTCAACCCAGAGATGCCACCTCTGTCCACACAGGGTCTCCTAGCAATAGGCTGAGAACTGACTTCCTGGGAAGCTGGTTTGCACAATTACCCTCACCTCTGTAATTTCCTGTGGCATTTTCCCTTTAAGAGTCTGGCCATCAGAAGAAAAACAGCTCACATCAATGCATATGCAAATACCACATCACAAAGACAATATTATGCTTTATCATCTTTCACTTTAAAATCTCCACTTTTAGTCACTGCACCTTAGAGGGCACCGTACCACACAATGAACTTCCATAAAGGGCCTCTTACTGACTCTTGTGCAACTCAAGTGTAATGCCACTGAAGTCAGTGGAGTTGCGCCAGAGTAAAAAGAATGTGTAAGAGGAGAATCAGGCCCTCGGTAATTTTCTTTGGATCTCCTCACCACTGTTTTGAAGCGGTCCTTAATTGATGTTAGGGTTGCAAGATTTTACAAATTGATAGGTTCACAAAATACCACAGAAGAAAAGCTGTAAGAGAATAACCACTATCAGCAGCCATTCAAGTTACTACGACAGTTTTCCAGGTAGAAAATAGCAGCTTTTCCATCTTTTTGTGTTAGCAATTTTCTGCAGATAGGAAAATCAAGATTAAAATTGGCCTGTTATCCATAAACCCCTAATTTATTTCGGCAAGACTACTTTTCACTGGTATCTTCTCAGCATTAGTATTGTTTTACTTATTTATTATTTGCCTTGTGAGCATGTCCAGAATTGCCAGTCAGAATCAGGACTCTCCGTACAAATATATGCAAATACAGTCCCAGCCCCAAGTCCTTACAGTCTAGTTTAAGACAAGAGGGTGTAACAAACAGTCGGAGGAAAGGAGGTGAGAAGATGAGGATAATCATAGTATGATGTGTTTACACAGAGAGGCAGTGTGACCTATTGGGAAGAGCATTGAACTGGGACTCAGGAGACGTGGCCTCTGTT
The DNA here is from genome assembly GCA_032164245.1 of Sternotherus odoratus. Lineage (NCBI taxonomy): Eukaryota > Metazoa > Chordata > Testudines > Kinosternidae > Sternotherus > Sternotherus odoratus. The sequence goes on from JAVMKO010000001.1 coordinate 263,142,696, forward strand.
CTTGACTGCCACTGGCCTGTTGGATGACGTTAGGCAAGTCACTCTGCTTCTCTCTCACTTTCCCCATCTAAAGCTCTCTCAGATCTACTGATGAAAAGTGCCATTGAAGAGCCAGGTTTTATTATACAGATCCATGTGCTTCACTTAATCGTTTCAAATAGTTTAAAAGTGGTTATTGTGGTTTTAATAAATAATAATCAGCAGTTCCCTCTAGCTAGCCTTTATCAGTTGGTATAATGGTAGAAGGGGGGTGAAGAAGGTGGTTTCTTTACAGACTTGTTCTAACAGGCAATTCCATGTGTAAACAGCAACGTGAAAGAAGTGCAATAGTGCTTGAGGGAGAATTGGACAAGTGGGCAGAGGAGGTTAGCATCACTGAGAGCAGAGGGTGACTGAATGGTATACAAGAACAGACACAAGGATGGGCAAAGCTGTGAAGAATCTTAATGAGGATAACTTGAACTTGATGTGGCCACACAGAGCTGCAACTGGAAGGATTCAAAGAAGAAAATAATGGGGAGACAGCACCAGAGCAGCTGTGGTTGAAATGGACCGACATGGGTGATGTGATTTCCAGAAAGTAATGAAAACAGGAGGTGATGAGGGCCTAGCTGAGAGAATACTATCTGTGCAGACAGACAGAGCAGACTGGATCTAAGAGATGCTATGGAGGAAATAACAGCAAGTTTGAGATGCATGGAACGAGAGAAGGAAGAGGGAGATGCCATCAACAGTGACAGAGAAAGGTGAGGAAGGAAAGTTCCACATTAGTTTTGAATTGATGGTGAAACATTCAAGAGATGTCAGAGAGATAGGCCAAGATGTAGGCCTGGATGGTAGGAGTCAGATCAGGAGTGGAAAGGCAGATTTGTGGGAGGAAATTCTGATTTTAGTGCAATTTTTCATTTTCCATTAGGAAAAGCAAAGCAAAATTTCATTCTAAGTTTGATCCAGATCAAAATATTTCTTTGTTGAACTGAAGCAAATTTTTGTTACAAGTCAACATTAAACAGCATCTACTTTTGCTTCTGCAGTGTTTCATGGGAGCTATAGTTTGGGTTTTTCATTCCCCCCATATGCTTCTCTGGGGCAAGTTCCTGGCCTGGACTACATCTTTCATGATGTACTACAGCCTCCCCTTTATCCAAACAATGTGTTTCATCATGGAAGATGTAGTCCAGCCAAGGAACCTTGCCCTAGGCAGATGCAACTGAAAGCTTTGATTCAGCACGCCAAAACACATTTCAGTTCAGGATTGTCAAAGTGTTTCAATCAAAAATGTCAAAACAAAAATTTGGTATTTCCAAAATAGGAATTTTTTTTGGAAATGTTCAGTCCATAAAAATATTGATAGCGGACTTTTTGCCCCACTTCAGTATGAAAACAAATAGTAAAGTTTCAGAATTTCCTGTGGATTTTTGCTTCGCTTTAAGGATGAGATGGTGTCCTGAGATCTCACCATGAAAAGGTCTGTAAGCGGGCCTCTGCTCGCCCTCTTCAAAAATGAGGCAGGAGCCCTCTGGTGCCAACAACAGTGTCCTTTATTTACCCTTCAGTGCAAACCCACCACCTATTTACAATACTATATACAAGTCTTGGCTGCCTTGGGGGAACAGTTAGCTCTAGCAGCTAGCCAGGCACAGCCACCTTCTACAGCTCTGTTCCCCCCCCCCCCCCCCCCCGACTTCCTGCCTGCCTGCCTGCCTGCCAGGCTTTATACCCTGCCTGGGAGGCTGCCAGGTGGTTCACATTAAGCCCCACTCACTCAGGGGCCACACCCTGCCAGCTAATTACCTCCCCTAGCTAGGGTAGCTGCTGGCAGAGGCTTTTCTAGCTGAGCTAAGAGGGAACAGGGGCTGGCTCAGCAGTTTCTGGCCAGCACCCTGTTACAAGGTCATCTTATTCTCACTAAGTTAAACGGAGTAGAGATGGCAGAAGTCAGACCAGAGGGGCTCCAGGATGGAGTTGTAGGAGAACCTAAAAACAGACATTGTAGGCAGTACACTTGAGAACATATAGAGTACTAGCTGACAAGAATGGGTTGTTTTAGGAAGGGAGAGTGTTTTTTATTGTGAGTGCAAGGAACTAGAGTCTATATAAAAAGCAAAAATACTTCACATACAGGAACACTCTGAGGTTTTGGACTACCCACTCTCCTTCCCCAACTCCCTCAGAAGACTACAGTATAGTAAAATCTCCCTCTAGCTCTGTACGTTACTACTTGTGGTATTAGCAGAGCAATTCCTTTCATATCCTTCAAAGTTTCATCTTATTCATTGAACATTATCAGTGATCCCCAGAGTTCTAATTTATATCCTACTACAGTAGTACAGGGGAATTAAATTAACAGATGCCAAGCTAATTGCCCAAGAAGTTTTACCAAAGTAGTCTTTGAAATTTAGTATGAGAGGAACATGTATGCAAAGGGGATGGGGGGGAATAGTGATATTAAGATTTCTTTTAAAAGCTGTAGCAGGTTCACAAATTCATGTATTCCACTCTAGTTTAGCAGTAGCTCAGGTCCCTAAATACCAAGTATTTTTATTCTTCTTGAGAGTGAAAAATGGTAAAATGTACATTTTAAAGCAAGCTATTCACCTACATTCAAGTTCCACCCTGTTCATAAAATCTTAAACATAGATGAAAAATATCCCTCAATTTTCAGCTGTTTCTCATGAGAATACAAGTCTCAAAAAAGAAAGATCAGAGCTAAGAATGAGGTCATCTCATACTCAAAATGGGAACATCTTGATTTTATTTTTTTTAATGCCAACAGGCACTCTCACTCCAAGCAGAAACTGCATTTGAAATTCACATCTGAGTTTTGCTTTTTATCATACACTTTAGACTATTGATATTTACAGAACAGATTCCTGAGCAATATGGAAGAGCTCTAGTGAAGTACGGATGCTACGGTAACTCAAAAGACTGGAGGATAAACTAGAATTTCCCTACATTTGTTTTTGAAAACATTATATGCCCATGGAGAACTCCCACTTTATTCGCCGAATTATTAAATGCACTTAATCAGGAATAATGCAATAAATGCATCCCTTGTAAAAGAAAGTGAAATACTGAGGATGGTGGGAGGTTCACTGATGAACTGGCCAGTGAGCTGGACCATACGGTTACATGAGTGGGAAAACTGAGGCAGAAACCAGGTCTGGGTTGACCCTTTTACAATATATTTACGGTACTTCAGTTTCACTTTGTGTTTTGGGTTCAAATAAATTTTCAAAACAAATCTGATACTGAATTGTTTTAATTTGTGTGTGTGTCAAAACCACACAAAAAACTGTGGGGGCAGCCACACTAGGGAAAAAAACATGTTGGTGGGCTTTAACCACGGGTTATTGGTTAAAGTTGCTTCAATGCAAAAATGCCCAGTTAAAAACTCACTGTTCCCCAAACTAGTTCACTGAGAGAGCCTAAGTGACTTTTCTTCATCCAAGCGGCATTCCCCACCACTGTACAGATCAGAAGGAAAGGCATATGACAAAACTCCAGTCACACTGCTTTATACTACACAGACTAAATAGAAAGGATGAGAAAACAGAAGTGAGCCACTAAAGATTTTTTTTAAAAAAAATTACAATTTACACTAGAAGTCAGGAAATCCCATTAAGAGAGGCATTTATGATAATAAATGCTTCAGTGGCTGCCACTATTAACATTATACGAGTTAATTATCTGTATAGATCATATTCACTGAAGGTTTTGTTATCTCTAAAACATGGCCCTATCTATGAAGTTGAGGTCCAGATCCAAAATTCCTCAAGTGCTGAGCAGCCACCCTCTGAGCATACGTCTACACAGCAACTAGACACCCGCGGCCAGCCCATGCTAGCTGACTCAGTCTCAGGCTGTGGGGCTGTTTCATTGCTTTGTAGGCTTGGGTTGGAGTCCAGACTCTCCCACCTCTCAGGGTCCTCAAGTCCCAGATCCTGGGCTCCAGCCCGAGCCCAGAAGTCTACCCAGCAACAAAACAGCCCCACGAGCCCAAGTGAGCGGGCACAGGCTAACTGTGGGTTTTTTCTTGCTGTGAAGACATACCCAGTGTGTCAGTAACGACCATCATTAATGTAATGTAATTTCAGCAACGTCCTTGTTCTCCAGAGGGAAAATGCAAGGTACCCTGCACTCCTTTTCAAGAGGGTCACTCTCCTGGATGATCTGTAGAATCGTTGTCAGAAGCTCCAGAAGAAGCCACATGTTTGCAATCTATTTTCCCATGTTAAGTATCCCCCTACTGTTACTCACACCTTCTTGCCAACTGCTTGAAATGGGCCATCCTGATTATCACTACAAAAGTGGGGTTTTTTTCCTGCGGATAATAGCTCACCTTAATTGATTATGCCACTTAAAGTTGGCATGGCAACCTCCACCTTTTTCATGTTCTCTGTATATTATACTAGCAAAAATACCCGGAGTTGCTCGGGGTATTTGTAATTGGAGACTGGGATGTAAAAAGACTACCAATGTTTTTTATGAATACAAATTTTGTTCAGACGTCTCAGCATTGCTCGGGTCCGTTGGAGGGGGGAGGGGGCAGAGAGCTGAGCGAGTGGAGGGGGTCAGTTAGAGGGGGGTATTATGACATCATAACTATGTCACAGAGAACAGCAGGTGTTAACCTGCTGCCAAGCTGATGTGAATGGGCTTTAAAGAATTTCACCCCGGGGGGCGTCGGAGGTGAGATTTGAAAAATTTTCGACTCTTACCCGGATTAGGACCCTAAAGCCTATAACTGTACCAAATTTCAAGTCTCTAGCTCAAACGGTGTTGAAGGCGTAAGGCAGCATACATACACGCACGCATACACCATTTGACATTATATATATATATATATATATATATATATATATATATATATATATATATATATATTCCTATTTATGGTCCACTCTATGCATCTGATGAAGTGGGTTCTAGCCCACAAAAGCTTATGCCCAAATAAATTGGTTAGTCTCTAAGGTGCCCATTCTTTTAAATATTTTTCTGACATTCAAAGGAAAGATTGTTGCAGCTTTTCTTGATCTGAGCAGATGCAGCCTTTGAACTATCCTTTGGATCTTTAGCTAACTGTGCTACAGTGAAGCATATTTACAAAGTTAGCTTCCAGAGCAATATAAAGAATACAAGAATGGCCATACTAAATCAGACCAATGGTCCATCCACTCCAGTATCCTGATCTTCAACAGTGGCTGGAACCAGATATTTCAGAGGGAAGAAAATGGAGAGAAATTGATAGGTCTGTGAGAAGCTTCAGGGAAGGAAAAAACTGCCCTGACTGAAAAACATGGCCACAGCCTATGCCTAAATGCTGGAGGGGGGGAGAGGGGCGGGGAATAAGGGGTAAATCTGATATATGTTTAGGCCTAGGAGAATTTGATTTTTATAAGTTCACAAGGTAATATCAATGTTTAATTAAAAACTGAAAAAATTGATGTAAAATGTTCACAGTTAAACGAACCAAAATGCTTAAAATCCATAATTTTGCTTTTTAACCATTTAAAATGTTCACAGTTGCAGGATATTACGGATCCTGGACAGACAACAGGGGGCTTATACACCGACATGGATTTCAAAAAGTTCAAGCTTTAGAGTAGTTAAAACAAATGGTCAACATCACATGTCAAAATATACAAAGTAAATATTCTGAAATCAAACAAGTCCTCAAGGAGCATTTTTCTGACTTGCCCAGCTTTTTTTATTATTAATGCAAAATATTTTTTCAGTTTGTGTACGTACAGTGAAATCAATGCTTGTTGGCCTTTACTGATAATCTAATCCTTGCAAACCTATGTATACATACCTATACACACATTTATTATGCCATCATCTTGAGGTGCCGTATTCACAATCAAATGCTTCCTGACATCTCATTTGTCTATTTTACCACAAAATTGACTTTTGCATGATTAATTATGAAAAATAAACCTAAAATGCATTTGTGCATCTTTACTTTGCAGCCAAGGTCAAACTTTGTTTTGCAATCCAGAAAGCTGCTACCCATAAATTAACATGCCCAAAGATCTTTTCCAAGTAACTTTGCAGTGGTGGGCTTATCTAGGAGTTTATGAAGCTAAGGCTTCTATTATGTCACTGCAAGCTTATGGTATCTTCTCATATCCAGTCTACACTCCTCATTTTATATCGCAATAGCATATAAAAGCTTGTGAGGGGATCAGCTGACCGGCAGCACCAACTCCTGGTTGGACGTGGCAGATTCTCTCTCTCTCTCTCTGCTGGAGTCTGCTGTCACTTGTTGCTCCCCCTCTGCAGTAGTCTGCCTCTTCCTGTGACTTGGCCCTCTGGCAAGGTCCATAGGTATGGAACTAGGGGTGTGGAGGTGCTGTAGCACCCTCAGGTTTTACACAGGGCCCCCACTGTGAGCCCCAGCCCCCTGTCTGGGTTGGGTCCCTCCTCCCGGAGACATGACCCTGTTCCCAGCCCAGGGGCGAGGGGCAAGGACACAGACAGGGGTAAGAGGGTTGGCTTTCAGCATCCCCTCTATTAAAAAAAGTGTTCGTGTTATTGGCCAGGTCATTTCAAAATCCCTTCCCTTCCAGGGTAGTCTGTAAACAAAAAGCAAGGAGAGCTAACACAATACACCAAGGTTAGTAAGAATGATTTCCTCTCAGGGTGAATCAGGATCAGGCCTTCCCTTCCCTCAGACACTGGTTGTCAAGAAATTTCCTGCCTTTCCTTGGCCCTTTCCTTAGGAGTTGAGGGTTGAGATCTGTTCTTTCCCTGGTCTGCCCACCCGTGAGCTGTTTTGCTCCTTGTTCTACTTCTGCGGGAATTGTTGCCAAAATAATTAAAAATTCTGTGCACAATATTTTAAAATTCTGCATATTTTAGTTGTCAAAATTAAACATAATCATGCCAGTTTCAATTATGCTGATCATTTATTTCAAAATATCTGCCAGCAAGTATGTCTAACAATACAGACAACAACAAAAAAAGACTCAGGGAATTATTATTTTTTTTGGACAAATAGATTCCTTACAAGGCATATTAATACAGAACACTGAGTAATAATTCATTCAAACTACTAAACAGAATGGTATTTCCTGCAGCTTGGGAAAGTCGGAGTAACAGAAAAGCTGAAGGAGAGGGAGGTAATTGCTGGGAAGTAACCTGGGAGTGAACCTGGAGGGTTGTTGGATATGGGTGGGAGAAGTATGGAACAGGGGTTTGATGGGGAAGGAGGGTTTGTTAGGGAGCCATGCAGACCTCTAACCTCTCCCATTCAGTCAGGCACATCTGCCACTGTCCCCATGTGTCCCTGCACCCCCACTCAGCATCCCCTCCCCGTGTGTCCCTACACCCTTTGTGCTAGGTACTATACAAACACAGAACAAAGATAGCACCTGACCCAAAAATTTTACAAATCTGCTACTACCCTGTAAAGGACAAAAATCTATCTATTCTGTCATACCCTAGAAACAGCACAATCATTCACCCTGTGCATGTAAAACAGGAAGATGGTTATCCCTATCCTGGTCTCTCCAAACAGCCATAAAAGGCCACTCTGCGATGCCTCTGCATAAAGAGATGGGAGGCACTCAGATACCATGGTGATGAGTATGGTATAAAAACCTTGATAGTGTGATTGTGGCTCAGGCATTTACATGTGGCCACCTGGATCAAATCAATTTTCTTTATTCATCGCTCCCTACAATTACTTATGATGACTAGACTACCCCAGGGGACATAGCACCAGTAGCAGTCAGGATTCAGGTGAAGGAGAGAAAGAGGCACAGCACATGGACAAGTCACCTCAGACATCCCTTAACTTGTTTCAAAGAGTGGGGGAAGTTACCTTTGATGATCTGGGCCCCAGAAATGATTTAGGTGCTTACCTCTCATTCATTTCAATGGGAAGTATGCACCTAAATATCTTTGAGGATCTGACCCTAGGTAACTGCTACTTTTGGTTCTTTGGTTATTTATTAGCAATTTGGATTACTAGTAGAAGGATCCTCTCCAATTGTCTTAAGTCTCTTTTTCATAACCTATGTCTGGAAAAGTGATATCAAACTTTTTACCCTGGCTATTGTCCTTTCCGTCTCAATGACCAGCTGCCACAGAAAGTTATCTCCAAAGCCAACACACTGAGACCTCCACTTCATTAAATGTACATAGTCTATTCTCAACTACAGCAGTATGTAAGACCGAGGTCACTACTGTGCTGCCAAAAGGCCATCTGGACTCAGAAGTCTGCAGAATCAAACTCTAAATGGCTAGCAACAGCATCCCAATGTCAAAAAGTATAAAATTCTACTGTATACTACAGAGCTAACTATAATGACATCTTCACCAACATGGCCAGGACTGTTTGAATAACTTCCTTAATATTTAAAAACGTCAAGCTAAACCGATTTCACTAGAAATTTGCTAACTACAATGACTGGTATCACTTTGAAGTAGGAAGGTAACTGTATGGATATAATAGAATCAGAGAGGTAGCTGTGTTAGTCTGGAATAGCAGAGGTAACAAAGTCTTGTGGCACCTTAAAGACTAACTAAAGTATTGAAGATGGGCGTGGGGCTAGCAACTCCACCCCGTAAGGGAACCAATTGCTACTGAAACACCAACACCAGTTGGTGGCCCATACCCCGGCTGGGGGGGGGGGGGGTGACAGGCAAAGAGAGAGAAAGTATTGAAGCATAAGCTTTCGTGGGCTAATACCCACTTTGTCAGATGCAAGCAGTCTGTATGGATATAAATATACTTAGGCATTATACTACACTAAGGCATTTGACTAAGGACTTGTCTACTCCTTAAGCTTACATCAGCATCGCTAGATCTCTCAGGGAAAATCCACATCTCTGAGAGATGTAGCTATGCCAAGCTAACCTCTGTATCTACAATGCTAAGTCAATGGAAGAACTCCAATCTACAGATGGTCTATCAGTGAGGTGGATTACCTATGCTGATGGGAGAACTACTACCATCAGCAGAGGTAGTGCTTACATTGAAACACTACTGCAGTAGCACTGTGGCTTTTAAAGTGTAGGCATACCCTTAGTTTCATGTGACATTCGGATTTTAAAAATGCACTATGCCAAATCAGTGTACCCCATATTAAATGGACTGAAAACTGGGTTAACAGATAGATTGCAAAAAGTCATTGTAAATGGGTAATCGACATCCATTTACGTCTAACTGTAGCAGGAAAAAAAGGAACAGTGATGTATGTAGTGCTTGGAAGCTGAAGACAGAAAAATTCAGACTAAAATAAGGAGCAATTTTCATTCTCTTAAAAAAATTAAGACAGCGAGATTGTTAACTAGAACAACTAACGTAGGGACATGGTAGACTATCCATCATTTGCAGTCTTGATTTAAAGACTGGATATCGTTCTAAAAAAAAAAAAAAAAAATGCTGTGGCTCGAACAGAAGTGTGGGCTTGATGCAAAAATTATTGGGCGAGTTCCTTTGGCTTCCATTATGCAGGAGGTCAGACTAGATTATACTAATGTTCCCTTTTAGCCTTAAAACCTATGAATCCAGGATATAAAGACCCAGACATTATTAATCCCTTTGGTATTCAATGCAATAAATTTAGTCATGATTAATCCATCTGACATAACAATGGTGCTGTAAGTACTTCAATAGGATTTCTTCTGTAATCTGGCATTAATTAACAGGATGACTCTGCAAAGTGTTATCAGATTGCTTGCTGGGGTATCTGTTTTTAATTGCAACACTAGCAAAAAGCCATTCATCTTTGACTCATTCTACCAGCTAATTATACAGAGATACAGGAACAGTATTAAACATTTGACCCAAATCCATGCATGCAAGCACCATGATGACCTATTACTTTAAAAAAAAAATTGTTACAATCCCATATTTATTTGGTGATGTTTCAAATTGCTTCCTATTATGTGCAGTTGTGTCAGTCATGTATTGTAATAAAATTTTATAATTTTATCATCATCATCATCGTGGTAATATTTCTTTAAACCAGTGACAAGAAAAAAACCTCACTCAGGCTCTGGAAAATAGAGAGAGACCCGTTACCCTGCCGCACAATTCTCCAAGATCCACACCAAAAAAATAAGTACTACTTTATTCCTTCATATACGCACTTTGGTCCTGCTCCCCTGAAACAATACATTTTAAGAGACCGATAACTCAGTCTCCTAAATGAAATGTCCACTTTTCTAGATTTGCAGAAAGCATTCATATTCTGAGGCACTCCCCGATATCTGTTGCTCTATTTGACCTCTATTAATTTTGCAATTTTCTTCTTAAAAACTCACTGCGGTATCCAAAGCATTTTCATAAACTGAATATTCCTAAAAGTCTCATTACATGTAGCAAATTCATTTAAAAGATTCCTTAGACTTTTTCAGCTGGTACTCTTTGGTCGAAGAATCATCCTCTTGGTTTAATCATTGTGAGAGGAATCAAACTTCACATTCAGCTTTTGAAATGCTGTACTTTAAATACCACCACCAGATTAATTCATAAAAATGGAACCAAATGCATTAAATTAATGAAACCATTTGATGCCTGTTAACAGTGAAACTTAGAGGACTTTAGTAATGAGGGGGAACATCTTCATTATGGCATTTAGAAGGGGACAAGTGGAGAAACTAATCCCTTGGCTATTTGTATTTTTTTACCTCCTTTAAGCAGGGTTATAAAAAAATTAGAACTGCGCAATTAACTTTGTGGGTTTTTTTATCTCGGGTGGTACTGCTATGGACCTCACCATTTTCAGCCACACACTGAAGACTACTGAAGCAAACTGGGAAAGAGAAGAACATGTATACAAAAGGAAGTATATTTCACCTGCATTTTTTTTTCTGTTTTCCCCTCCCTATTGCAGTTAAGCACATCTTCCCTTTCGCTCTGCAGCAAAGTCATAATCATGGGCCAAATTCCAGGTCCAACCCATGGCAAGCTCCCATTCCCATGCAGTATCAGGCCATTTTCTCAGATATGCACAGATAATTGAAGACCTTCTCTTCACTCAAAAGTTTACCTTTACTGGTATAGATAAAATTGTACAGCCCTTCCTCCTCCCCCGCCCCCCTCCGCCCCATGGACACAGTTATACAGTACAAATGTTTATACCAGTATAGCTTATTCCCATCTGGGAAGGGGAACAGGCTATACCAGTGTAACCGCATCCACAGTAGGGGTATTACTGATATAACCATTTCAGGAAAAATAATACCACAAACAAATACTTACACCAGTACCAAAACCGTGTAAGCCAGGCCAAAAATCAGTTGCTGGTCAAAAATCACCAGAAGGGAGAGAAAGGCTGTTAGACTCTCCAGGTGAGGAAGCCTGGGAGAGATCCTGCTCAAGCAGGGAACAGACAGAACTTCAACCTGAGATAAGGGTGAAGAGGAAGGGGCTACATGGGAAGTGACCCAGGCAATAGCAGCAGCAAATGAGTTAAAGGAGGCAGCATGTGGCTGCCATTTGTAGGGTCCCTGGGTTGGGACCCAGAGTCGTGAGTAGGCCTGCACTCCTCCCCCCACCCTCCCGCCACTGACAGGGTGGCCAAAGCCTGAAGCGTTCAAGTTTCATCTAAAATTCCAAGCATAAGGCTGGCGTTTAAAGGGTTCAGGGATGGGGCTGGAGACCCTAGAGAGACCCAACCATTTGTTGAACTATGTTAATCCCACTCCCAGAAGGGGACTGAATGTGAGAGGTGACCTGGCTGGAGGGCTGAGTCAGTCAAACCTGCAGAGGACAAAAAGTCTCCATGGAGAAAACCCTGGGGGCAATGCTCTATAACAGACTTAGAGCTAGCCCAGCTGGGGCGGACAACTGAAGACATAACCACGGGGCCCAGGGACAAGCCCTGTTGGACCTTTTACCTTAGAAGGGCTTCCTTCATATGCTTTAGAATATGTGGGACTTTGCTGGAGGCCTTAGCCACTGAAGACCCAGCCAATAGGGAGCACCAGGAGCTAAGAGCGATCACAGGTTCACTCACTCCCAGCAGAAGACGCTCACAGGATGCGATTGCACTCTTACAGAATCAAACCAGAAGAGAAACTATGTAGAAGGAGCAAAGCTTAGTTTGTACATAAAATATTTACTATCGATATAATAGAACTGCCAGACACAGTAAGAAATATTATGAACATTTATTTCTATTTATGCTGGACAGTTTCCCCTGGTATAAAAGTCTCACTTTTAATTATGCTTTCAAGTCACCTCTTTCAACTACTGTATGGTTTACAAGAACAGTTGAAAGGTTCCCTATTCTTTCCCACCATGAATAGCAGGTTTGATACAAAAATGAAAGATACTGTTAAAAAAATGTCTTTAGATTCAAATGCAATTACAGAATCAAAACAACACAGAAAACAAACACTCACCCAGAATGCTGGAAAACAAGTTTTACTGCCATCGGTGACAATTTGTCCTAGAAGACACTCCAACGCTGGAAACCTTTTTAAAAAGGACAAAAGAGGCTTTAGATTCAAACAAATAGGTTGTCAAGAGTACACACATGGTGAAGCCTATTTTGCTTTGTAAACATCTTGCTTAAGATTAAAGCTGTCAAAACCATCTTTACTTCTGATTGTGCTTATTTCTCCATTTCCTGCAACTGGTTCACAGACAAATTAGTTCATGTTTTGTTGTGTGTGTAGTTTGTTTGTTTTTTAAACACACTGGGAGGTACAGGCCCTTGTGAACCAAGAACGCCAAATGTTCACACTGTTCCTCGATCAACTCTGCTTACAATAGGCTGACCATACGTACCGTTTTGAACGGGACAGTCCCTTTTTTTCATATTTCTGGGCCGTCCCATCTTTTTAATAAAAATATCAATTTTGTCCCTTTTTTGGGCAGGTCCCTCTTTGCAAGCTGCTTTCTAGGGGGAGGTTCTTTCTTTGCAGGACTTGCAAGAGCTCAGGTGAAGAATCTTGCTACCTAAGTATCAGATGTCAAAATCTCCGATGAGCAAACTGCATCTCGCCGGCAAGATGCAATTTGCTCATCAGAGATTTTGACATCTGATACTTGTCCTTAGGTAGCGAGAGGAGGCAGCGGACGTAGGGAGAGAGCAGGGAGGAAGGGAGGGATGGAGAAGGGGGATGGAGAGAAGGAGAGAAGAGGAGGCAGCGGGCGGCGGGCTGAAGCCGACGGCGGAGCCGAAGCCGACGGCGGAGCGGAGCTGTCCGGAGCCGAAGCTGGCTGCAGATCCGGACAGCTCCGCTCCGCCGTCGGCTTCAGCCCGCCGCCCCCTCTCTCTCCATCCCTCCATCCCCCTTCTCCATCCCCCTGTCCGCTGCCTCCTCTCGCTCCCTCCATCCCTTCTCTCTATCCCCTTCTCCATCCCTCCCTTCCCTCTCCCCCTCCATCCACTGCCTCCTCTTCCATCTCCCTTCTCTCCATCCCTCCTTCTCGCTGTCCCTTGCCTCCTCCATCCCCCCTGCTCCCTACCCCCAGCTCTTCTCTCATCCATCCACCCTCTCCCTTCTCACCTTCCTGCCTTCTCTCCCTCAGTCCCCTCCATCCTCTTCATCCCGCATCCCCCCCTTCTCTCTCTCCCTCCATCCTCTTCATCCCCCCCCCCCATCTCTGTTCTCCTTATTCCTCCATCCATCCCCCCCCCCATCCCCCCTCTGCCTCACCCCCCGCCCGGCGCTGGGGGGCCCAGGTGGGGCCATGGCGCTGGTCACCTCACCCACCGAGCTGGAGTGCCTGGCCAAGCCACTGTCCTGCCGCAAGGGGGCGCTGCGCCAGAAGGTGATCCACATGGTCAAGAGCCACAAAGTCACTGCACGCTTGTTCAAGCAGCCCACGTTATGCAGCCACTGCACCAACTTCATCTGGTGAGACCTCCCTAGAGCCCCCCAGCCCCCCCAGAGCCCCCCGACCCCCCCAGCGCCCCTCAGCCCACATTCTGCAGCCACTGCACCAACTTCATCTGGTGAGACCCCCTGGGCCCTAGAGCCCCCCTAGACCGCCCAGAGCCCTCCTAGAGCCCCCCGACCACCCCCCAGCCCACATTCTGCAGCCACTGCACTGACTTCATCTGGTGAGACCCCCTGGGCCCTAGAGCCCCCCCAGAGCTCACCTAGAGGTGAATGCTAGATTTTAGGGAGAAGACAGGTGAAGTGTGGAAGAGCAAGAAAGAAAATTATAACAAACAGAACATTCAAAGGAAGTTAGGGAGATACTTGGAGGTGAAAAGAGAAGCAAGAAATAAAGGAGTTGGACAAAGGAGAGGCCTACACAGACCAGGGTCATTCACACAGGAGATATGGGAGAGACTCATGGAAGAAAATATCAAGGTGTCCTGGGGTGGGGGTGGGGGGGAAGAGAAGAAGAGTAACAAGGGATAGGGTGTGTCACCCTACCCCTGCTACCTGGGGGAAGGAATTCCTGGGATGAAGGACTTTCATAGGTCACTCCAGTAGGCTGCTAGAGGCTGGAGATCCCTTCCATGTAGAAGGTTCTGGAAAACTTCACACCAGGTAGCCTCTGTGGGATCATTGCATAAAACTAATAAATTAGGGTTTTTGTCACTCCACTAACCAACTGCTGCCTTCACTCCTTTCAAAAAAGATTCTCTTTGTTATCTTTTGTAACATGTAAACAAGCAGTCCCTCCAAGATAAACTCTCAGTCACTACCCATTCTCTACTGACTTGCCTTGCTTGGACATCTTAAAGGTACTTTTTCCTAGCATGCGTGGGTGGGAGGAATGGACTGGCCCTTTACATTTGGCAAAGACATACATGCTGCACCTTTAAAGCAGCAACTTTCAGCACCTGTGCAGCCACCAGTCTCACTTTTGGTGTTGCCAGTGGGTGCTCCAATTAGGGTGACCAGATAGAAAGTGTGAAAAATCATGACAGAGTGGAGGAGTAATAGGCGCCTATAGAAGAAAAAGTCCTGAATATCGGGGCTGTCCCTATGAAATTGGGACATCTAGTCACCTTAGCTTCACTCCACCCTCTGCGTGCAGTGGGTGAGGCCTTGGGAGGAAGATGCCAAGTGGGGATGGGACCCCAGCGGGTGGGGGAGCTCATCTGGATACTGGGGCCCACAAAAGATTAATCCGGCCCTGTGTGGGCTAAGCATCCCCTGTTTTCTTAAGTGGGTGCTTGAGTCCAAGAGCACCCATGGAGTTGGCCCCTATGGGTGGCTGTATCGCTCCCCTCCTTCTAATAGGTAGTTTCAATTCTTGTGTATTTTTCCTCCCATTTATTTCAGTACATGCCCTGTTGTTGTAGGACTGATTGAAAATATATTTTTCCAGCCTAGTGAAGAAGTTATGCATTTAGTTACACACAAACATTGTGACAAGGAGAGCTATAATGAGCCTCAAAAGGAAAGGAAATAAATGGGGGGAAATAATCTAAGTTCAAAATACACCCACTGGACAGCAAGGGCAGGTGCAGTCTCAGACCTTGTCTTCACTGACACTTTACAGCACTGAAACTTGCAGCACTCAGGGGTGTGTTTTTTCACATTCCTGAGAGAGGAAAAAACACACACCCGTGTGCTGCAAGTTTCAGCACTATAAAGTGGCGGTGTAGAGCGTGCACCAGTGCTTGGTAGCTGCGCCCCGAGTGGGGGTGGTTTTTATACAGTGGTAGGAGAGCTTTCTCCCAGTGCTCTGCCACGACTACATAAGCCATGTTAAAGCGCTGCTGTGGTGCTGGTGAAGACATACCCTCAGAATTTACCATTTCTCTTCCCTTCATGTGCTATCAAAATAGATTTATTTCTGCTTGTAAATGAGTTGCAATGGGTGTTTGAATTGGGAATTAAAAATGGAGGACCGCTCACTTCTAAAAATGAACCCCTCCAATGGAAAGGGTTACATTAGAGGCACAGCTAGTGCCCCTTAGCTATAGTTTTGGTTCGGAGAGCAAGTAATTTGGATTAGCACTTGAGGATTTGAGATTTTAATTGTACATATGTTAGCATGATGGTATTTATCTTTTTTGTATGTATTGTCTTAGCATGTCTTATTCACTCATTTCTCCCCATAGTCACCTTGTGTAGTAAAATCCACCCAAGCACTATAGATAAAAATCCTGTCCACACTGAAGTCAGGGACAAAAATTCCAGTGATTTCAGTAAGACCTGGATTTCACCTTGTGTGTGTTAACTCAAGAGTCCAGATATGGACTATTATTTTCCACCTTCCATTCCCCATCACACAAGGCACTGTAGGAAGTATGTTTTTTCAAACCACTGCATTAAGTGGTATTTTCTGCCTCATTCACCAATCTATCCATTTCTACACTGATTTAATTAGATGGGTCTCTTTATACACAGTTACCTCCATCCCTCCCCCAAACCGTCCCAGTAGGGCTTGGGGTGTTTTTTTACAGCTCTTCAACAATAACACACCTTTGTTTTTAAAAAGCAAAATTAGAGATTTGCTCCTTTCAGCTAATAGCTTCCTACTCAAAGTCAAAGTTTAAACTGAGTGGGTCCAGAAATCAAGGTAGTGGACGATTGGATCTTCTCCTGCAGAATAGCTAAACAGAAGGTGGACAGAAAAGGGCAGACACTAAAGTCAACACACTTCTTACTGCCCCCTTATGTCGGAGACCACTTTTTCTATGCTTACATCCATCACACAGACTCTGGCAGCGTTTGCTTTCTAGCATTTTGGCTTCATCTTACAAAGGCTTACTAAACAGTATTTAGCTTCATCAGCTATTTTCAGCTGCCATTATATTAATTAAGGGAAACATCCTAAAATCCAAATACCAAATTATCCCCATTCACTGTCTTTTCTGTTCTTTTGGGCTCTGACCCATTTCAGTATGCTTTGTTCTAGACTAGCAGCCTCCATCAGCAGGCTAAGGAGATAAAGATTCACAGTATAAAGAAAATGGGGGGGGGGGGGGGGAGAAGTGTTTTGATACTACAATAATGGGCACGAACAAAATATCTAATATAGCTGGAGCACGGAGTGAAAACTATAGCTAAGAGTGTTCTAAAAGAGCAAAGCTAGTTTGTGCTTGTGACCTGTAGTTTAGCACAATGTAATACCTGCCCAGTGTGCCTAGAGAGTACTGGTAATGCTAGGGTCCAGTGTTTAGACCACTAGTTTTGGATTTGAGAAACCTGAGTGCAATTCTCTGCTCTAATGCATGCTTAGTCTCTCTAGTCATAGTCCCTCCCCACATTAGAGGAGTGTTGTGAGGATAACTGCATTAAAGTGCATTGGTGCTCAGACAATATGCTAATCGGGGCCATGTAGATACCTTAAATGGGATTATGCAGCCTTCAAACAGTATCAACCAAACAAGTCCACTGTTACCAAATGCATTTTGTATGTTCTATGATCAGCAAGAAAAGAACTCTTATTCTGGCTCATTTTGTATGTTCTATGAGTAAAGAACTATTATTCTGGCTAGTTCATTGGGTGATAAACTTTTTAAAACAAAACAAACCAGTTAGGTAGTTGTGTGGCATCAGTGTAGCAGGTTGTGGAGAATGTGTGAAAAACTCTGGCTGGTAAGCAAAGAGTATGAACAGCTGTGCTCTGGTGTTTGCTTTGTACAAATAAGTACAAGATTCCGAAAACAAAATAAATAGGCAAGAACTAAAATAAAACTTGGATTGGATCCCTCAGTAATTATTTAAGGAAACTCATAGCCTAATTTTGCCCTGTTTTATAGCCCATGAAATAACACAGATTTCAATGGCTTTGCACAAGGAGTAAGTCAGGGCTACAGTTGGCCTATTGACTTCAATAGGAATTTCACCTGAGTAATAAACTCCAAGAAAAAGAAAGATAAGCTACATGGTGGATTATATTTTTTTAAAAAAAAGACTCATTTGCTAAATTGGTATTTAGTCTTTAAATAATCCCTCCACACCTCACTCCCTAGCAGATATCCGACACCAAAACAAATCTCCTCCACCCCGGGCACCTCTGTGCAGTTGTCATTTTGCCCTATGCTCACACAGGGCCAAACCCTACATGGCATCCTCAGTATCCTGTTCTCCCCTCCAATAAGGGGCACAGAGAGGAGCCAAATTGTGCAGAATCCACTGGGGAGGAAGGGGACTACCACCTGAGCTCAGAGTCAGACCACATTTGTCACTGAGCTTGGTAACAGCAACCCTTTGCATTATACTTCCCTACATACAACATGGAGAAGCGGTCAGGAATGAATGACACTCCAAGCAGCATTATCTCCTGCCATGTTGCTTTTGCGGCTGCTACAGCACAAGTGCATGGGGAAGCAGCCAATGACATCATGGCAAAGAGCCATGTTACCATGGTGGAGTAGGTGGCAGAGGCAGAGACTGCAAGTCCTGAGATATGTGAATCTCATGGCAGTCATTACATTTAGAGGGCTGAAATGCCATTGCCTGAACCACACAGTCAGATGTTACTAAGGTCGGATTCTTTCCTTCAACAGATGGAAACATTTTACCTCCATTTTAGTAGGTGCAAAAGTATTACACAAAAGGCAAGACAGAGGAGAATCAGGCCCCAAAATGGAAACAACTGAATTCTCAGACAGGTACCAGCCTCTTTACTAGTGTGTGTTAATTGACTTTCAATTCATTTTCCAACTACTACACGAGCAAATGGACAAAGTCATAAGATTTCCTCATGGTACAAGTGTGGCAGGGCAGGGATAAAGATCCCTTGAATACCCTGCCAAAATGCTGGCTAAGCCCTGCTTTCTGGCAGAGAGGCCAGGTGCAAGGACCCAGGCAGTCAGCAGGGAGCCCAGCTGCAGGCCCTGGCAAGGGCTGGCTCACAGCAATAAGCTGGGCTAAAGACCGGGAGGTCTATAAGAGCCCTGACAAAAGCTCAGTCAAGAGGCTAGTCTGAGGGACAGGAAGCTACAGCTCTGTCTCCTCACTGCCAGAAAGGAGTTTTGCAGGCCAGGAGACCCTGGGAAGGGTCAGAGTGGGGATGACTGTTTGGGGAAAAGTGGCACTACACTGTGGCACTGTAAATAAATGCACAAGGGTGAAACACTTGCAGAAGGCTTTGAGACTCTTATTTGACCAGTGAAAGCACAGAGGCAAGGAGGAGGAAACCTGTGCTGACCGAGTCTCTGAGTAAAGGCTGGAAGTTAAGAGACAGACAATAGTATGTCCTATTATGAGCAGCAAAATAGCACTCTAAACAGTAGTGTCCACTACAGTCCCTCTTCTAGCAGGGATGGACTATAAACCCAGCAGATCTGTCTGGCAGGGACTCTCCTGCAGTGTAGCAACTCTGCTACATCTTATCCCTGCAGCCTCAGCATAGAGAGGGTGGCTAGGACATCTCTTCTTTCTAGCACTATTCCTAGTTGCTGGAACAGTTGCTTGAGGTCATAGGCAGCCGGGAGTAGATCAGTGCAGCTTCAATGTGTTATGTAATAGACACATTGCTTGTGGCTTCTCTAAAATTCCAGAGACATTGTTATTGCATAAGAGGAACAAACAGTGCAGGTTTTCTGTGCATTGATATTTAAAAAAAGCTCTGCATTCAAAAATGGTTGTTCTGGGTTCAGACTCTAGTTACAGTTTGATAGGTTTTACCTTAAGGCTGCTCTAACGTATGCGGGAGATGACCCAGCAGCAGAACTGGGAGGTTCACAGGAGGTGAGATTAAGCTACCTTTGCCCCACACGTACTTGAGTACTGCTCTGAGTGCAGTTCTGAGCCTCAAGAATTGGGCCTTAAGGCTTCTATTTCTCCAGCATCAGTATGTGGCATAAATAGAAATGTTAAATGAGGTTTACTGGGTATTATATAACATATGATGTATGCTTCTGGTAACTGCTGGGTTAATGGTTATGTAATGTGTATTGCAAGATGGAGTTTTTGTTTTAAAATGGAGTCTGTCAGCTGGGTGGGCATGTAGCCATAATCAGGGACTGAGCCTGCACGTAGACCTGTCAGCTCATGTCATATTTTGCAACAATGTCTGTTATGCTTCTGTAACAGTAAGCAGGGGAGCTAACGGCCAGTAGCCATGGTGCTGTTTGAATCTGTATACAAGTTGTGTATGTGGCATCTGATTATTGGCTGTATGTAGCTGTGACTCTTTGATGGTATTGGTTGCTTGCATATTCGAACCTTGTATATATGTTCTGTCCCGCCTTGTGCTGGTGGGCTTTCAGTCTTTGGATTTGTATTCCTCTGATCCCCTATTTGCATGCAAATAAACCTTTTTGTTCAGATTACCTTGAGTCTATTGCCTGTTCTTGGAAGGTGAATTGGAGAGGCCTCCAAGGGTAAGAACAAATTTGTGCAACAAGTATCACAGTCTTGAAATGAAGAGTCAATTTACATGAGTAAAGGCTACAGAATTGGACCATAAACTCTGCAGTGTCATCTAATAGCCTGTGATCTTACACTGTTCTCATTTCATACAACAGGACTTTGATCAATGAGAGCTGTAAGATGAAGCCTGCATCATTTTTAGTTACATTTCTTTTCCAGTTAGACTAAACAAAAACAATTAGACGGTACACAGGATCTTGTCCTTCTATGCGTGCATACATAGCTCACCTAAAAAATAAACACTTAAGAGCCACTGTTGTTTAGGACCAGATGATAATACAGATCAGCATCTACATACTATGTTAATAGATGAGTAAGGCTACATTTTAGTCCTCGGTATTCCGTTAAAGTCATGGACAGGTCACAGGCAGGAAAAATTCACAGGCGGAGATCTTTCCATAACTTGTACTACATACCCCTGACAAACTTTGGGAGGGGGTGGCCCTGGAAGGCACCACTGGTGCTGGGGCAGGAGATGGGATGTGGCCTGGTACCCCTGCTGGTGCTGAGGGGGCAGTTGGCAGGGCTGGCAGGCTCCCTACCTGGCTCTTCACCTCCCCAGAAGCAGCAACACCCCCCTCCCTCAGCTCTTAGACGGAGGCATAGCCAGGCACCTCTGCACTCTGCCTCTGCACTGGGCACTGGCTCTGCAGCTCTCATTGGCCAGGAACCACAGACTATGTGAGCTGCGGGAGCAGTGCCTGTAGGTGGAGGCAGCACACAGAGCTGCCTGGCTATGCCTGCCCCAGGAGCCGAGGATGTCGCTGCTTCCAAGGAGCCCTCCCCCCACAAGGTACACACCCCCCAGAGCCCTCATCCCCCACCTGTGCCCCACCCTGAGCCCCCAACCCAAACTCCTGCTGCTGCTGGGGCAGGGGAGGGGGAAGAGGAGTGCAGGGGCCCAAGACTGCCCCAGCAGCGGCCAGTGTGACTGGCCCCAGGGCCACACCAGCTGCACAGGCAGTCCTTGGGTCAGCTGCACCGGCTGCTACAGAAGTCATGGAGGTCCTACAAAACCAGAATCTAGGACTTCCGTGAGAAACTCACAGCCTTATTGATGGTGTGTAACTATCTAGGACAGATAGCTGCAATTGTCTCACTTCTTCACAGAGGGAAGAGTCCTGTTAAGTCATCTTGTCCAGCATGCTGCCAAAGTAAGGTTGTTTTCTAATATATTTTGCAGTTTTGTCCAGTCTAATTTTTAGATATTTGCTCTAGTTTGCAAACTAGGATTAAAAACGCTTAATTTAAATGTACTTTGAAGTTCAATCCCAAAGGCAGCTTCCATCTGAGAAGCATCAACCAAGGAAAGCATGGATTAGAGTCCATGTAGCAGCCTTGCATATTTCTATAACAGTCCATTAGCAGGGCCACAGCTATGGAGTATGAGCTCATAGAATGAAGAATGACCTTGGGATACATCAGTGGCACTGGAACTGGGGGGTGGCCCTCCCACTTTTTTTGAAAGAGGTGGTGAAAAGGTGTGCAGTGGGGGTAATGAGCACCCCCAGGGCTTGGAGGAAGCTGGTGCCTGTGCCTCTATACATCCTCAGTATAGGGCATATAGATGTGTAGGGAGCATATAGGAGCCGAACGGGCACTGCCACCTAAAAAAAAAAAAAAACTCCAATTGAAGGTGCATGAGGTTCATGCCACCAGGAAGAAAAGGAGGCAATGAAGGGGGCTGGCACTGGCAGGTCCTAAAAGATGTAATAGTAGAGGCTCAACATCTAACTATTCCAATGCAGTAGATAGAAGAGCCACAGGAAGCCAATGTGGCTGCACAAGGAGCTTTTTAACTACCTAAAACCAAAAGGAACACGTACAGGAAATGGAAGGAGGGGCACATCACCAAGGAAGCGAAAATGGGAATAGCACAAGCATGTAGGGACAACAATTATACAAGCCAAGACAAAGAATAAGTTACAGCTGGCAAGGAATGCTAGCGACAACACAAGGAGGTTCTTTAAATATGTCAGACAAAAAAAGAAAGATCAGGGATGGTGTTGGTCCACTGCTCAGTGGAGAAGGTGAGCTGGTAACAGAAGATGATAGGAAGGCAGAGCTGCTCAATGCCTACTTTGTGTCAGTCTAACACTCACACATGTGACCGGACAACTTAAAGTTACCATAGACAATAAAGGGGAATATCAGGATAGGTAAACACCACATCAGATCTTCAACACATCTGAATGAATTCAAGTCCACAGGGCTGATGAATTCAAGATGGAGAAAAGTTCTCCTGCCACAGAAGGCAGGACAGGAGGCAATGGGTTCAAACTACAGAATAGCATATTTAGATTAAATCTCAGGAAACACTTAACTGTAAGGATGCTCTGGGAAAAGGGACAAACAGTGAGGTAGCAAAATCTGCGTAAGATATAAAACTATACAAGATAGTTAAGTCTGAAGGAGACTATGAAGAGTTAGAAAGGGATCTCACAAAAAATGGGTGACTGAGCAACAAAATGGCAGATGACATTGAGAATAGCTTCAATGGCTATTAGCCAAGGTGGGCAGGGATGATGTCCCTAGCCTCTGTTTGCCAGAAGCTGGGAATAGGTCACTGGATGATTACCGGTTCTGTTCATTCCCTCTGAAGCACCTGACATTGGCCACTGTCAGAAGACAGGATTCTGAGCTACATGGACCTTTGGTCTGACCAGAATGGCCATTCTTGTGAGCACCCATAGGGACATTACTTGAAGGTCTTGTACAGAGTGAAACTATCTGGTGAGCAGGTCTTTAGAGTTCTTGTCTAAAGATCAAGATACTAGTAAACATTCTCTCTGCACAACCCAATCATGATTCTGGAATGCTGGCATCAGCAAATCCTTCCAAGGCTGTATAGATCTGTTACAATGTCCTGAATTGTCATTTTTCTCTTTAGCGTTGTACTTATGGCATACAGCATCTGCTAATGCCATTACAGTATTGCTATGCTGCTTTATCATAAAATATAAGCTCCTCAGATCTGCTCCAGCCCCTTTGTATTGCCCTGGCAGTAAAAAGGGGCTGAAAAGTCAGCTTTACCCCAGACTGGAGGAATCTCAGGTCGCAGAAAGAGCTCTAACACCATACTCCCACTCAGCTGTTGGCATAGTCGGCAGGTCAAGGTGTGCCACAGAAGAGAACATGGTTGGAGCATCTCTGTACTCAGGCAGCCCTTGGCTGATATAATGGCTGCCAAAGGGCCACTCTCAAAGCGCTATTTTATCAGGAATAACTTAGAGCAGGTCAGAGTCCAGGGAATTGAAAAAAAGTGGCAAAAAGCCAGTTCTCTTCCCCCATACCCACACCTGGATCTTGCACCAAACCTTGTTATTGCAGCCTTTGTTTTCCCAGGAGTTTAACAACTCCCAAGCAAGGGCCCAAAGCAGCCCAGAAGAACAAACTGAGCCTGGGACCTCCTGGGGAGCTACTTGGAACTTGCTCAGCACTGTCAAGAGAAGAGTGGCATTTGGCTGATCACCTAACAGAGACCCAAGATCCAGGCAGAGAATTTAGCCCGAGCGTGTACTCCATAGCCAGAGGGACAACACATAAGACTGATCGACCCAGAGACAGAGTTTCCAGTGGAGCAGCTGACTGAAGCTTTAGTTTTGTTTTCATTTTGTCCTTTTCGGTTAAAAAGAGGATACCCACTGATGAGGATGCTTTTTAATATCAGAAAGGCCTTCTTGGACTTGTTTGTAGCACAGGTGATGGAAAACTAAGGCAGGGGCTCACCTGCAGCACCATACCTGACCACCAGGATGCACTAGGGTGACCTCTACAAGAGCTGTTCCTACCGTGTTTCCCCGAAAATAAGACAGTGTCTTATATTAATTTTTGCTCCCAAAATTACATTACATTATATTACAGCGAGAGGCAAAACTGGAAGTATGTCTTATTTTCGGGGGATGTCTTACTTTCGGGGAAACAGGGTAACTCTACTATGTTATGGCAAATGTTATTTAACCTAAACAAATTATTGCTTCCACCAATAATAAATTACATCTGCTAGCTTTTTTGGCAATATTGTATTAACGCTACTCTATAGTTCTAGTGCAATGTGCCATACTACATTGCTCAGAAGTGTAGCTCTTGCTTAAAAAAATAAAAGGAACTTTTATTATAAAGTCCCCACAACCACCATTAATAAAACAATTAATATAAGACATTCAGGAAACTTTACCATGGGAGAATGCCGGCTGTAAAGTAAAATGACAAATCATGCCTGTGTACGCCCAGACCCCACCAATCAGATTCATATACACAGAATGTAAACATGTTGTTACATGAATAATAGCTAAAAGTCTACCAGAAAACCCAAAGGATATAAAACCTAACCCTGTATGAAGTCTCATCCCAACTGACAACCTACATTTAGACAAAAACCTGGCATTTAGGCCCTATTTCAAAATGCAATTTTAATTATGGAGTTGCTACCAGGTGCCTTTGTAACAATCGTATACCCATCTGTTGCAAAGTAGACCATTATATGTGCACAAATACTTTACACTAATAGCAGGAAATATTTCTAACAGTAGCAAAAACAACATTGTAATGTTCAAAGTAAGTTGTTTATATACATTTAAATAATTTAAAGTCAGACAATAACAAATGACAAGAGCCTCAGTGGCTTGCCCCTAGGAAATTACACTTGTCCCTACCATTTTATACTAATGTAGGGGGAATGTTAACTATGACCTTATTCTGTTATGGGTGTTTTGTCTGAGTAGGGATTTCAGAGGGTGATCTTCTATCTTTAATGATTTTATCATCTATTTCCCCCATGACTAAAGATATGACAGTTTATAACCCACAATAGCTACTATTGTTTATACTTTTAAAGACAGTAACTAGATGCTACAAGATGCTAAGGAAGTCTGATCACTACACTGGGTCCGATCAACACCTGAAGTAAATAGGTCAGCTCCACTAAATCCAAGAGCTGTGGGTGCTCTGCACTGGTCAATAAGCACCCAGATCCCAGCAGTGTTGCTGTTAAAAGTGAGCACCAACTAGGCAACCTTTGGTCTTCATCCAGGGGTAAATGGCACCTTAACTATTTCGTTCATTAGGTTCCTTAGAACTCTTCACTAACGGTACAATAAATCCAGGTGACGTTGCTTATCCCTACTAAGCATTTTAGGAATAATATCAAAATATATTTTCATCACAGGGAGTAATAGTTCTATCAATATTCATATAGTCTACAGATTTTTCTTCAATATGTTCCAAAGAGAATTACAATAGTATTTTAAATATGCCGAATGTTACTACTATATTTTAAGTTCTTTTCTATGCCTTTTCTTTGGTATTAACTTTTACTATACAAACATCTAAGGATCGAACAAACAAAATCTCCTTCCAGGGAAGGCTCAAGCACACATCTCAAAATCTCTCTAGAGCAATTCTATGCAAAATGAAAACAAATGTTCAATGGACTCCATGAACAAAGCAGTACACAAATTGAAAACAAAAATCTAGCCCCTTAATAGCAGTGCGTGTCAGAGATCCTACAGGGAAGTGCCATCTTGAAGGAAGATTTTTAAAAGGTGCTTAGGTCTGTGGTAAAAGGAGCAAGAAGGATGTTCAAAGTTCAAGCTGAGGCATCAGCCTTCTGGCCACCACTGAGGTCTCTATGAGCGCACCCACACGCCACATGTGCTTGCTCCCCCTAAGCACACCAAGGCAGGTGAAGGAGGCAGTGAACGCCTGGACTTCACAGATTCAGCTTCCACCTTACTCCGAGTGAGCCTCTAGGGCACTAACCAGCTGAGCTAACTTTGCCTCAATATTCGCGCCCATAATGCAGTCCAGCTTCCCCCTTCAACCCATGTAAGTGACATGAGCAGCACTCTGAGGACAGGTAGCTGCAGTACCTGTCCCAGCCCCAAAAGGCTAGAAATACCTGATGAGGTCACAGACCACTGGACAGTTATTAACAACGCTTGACCCTTCCTCGGCGGCGAGCTGGGGGTGCTGTGTGGGGCTGGGGGGTGATAAGGTGCCTTGTGCCATCGGGAGAGGGGTGGAGGAGACTGTACGTTTCCCAGGGCTGGAGACGCAGCTACCTGCGCAGCTGGCCGGGGGCGGCTGGCGCTCGTCACAAAAGCAGGCAGCGGCGAGGCTGGTTTTGTTTGGGGGTCTGAGGACAGGGAGCTGGAGTCCTAACGCCGACCCCGCTCCCCAGGGGGGATCCCCGCGAACGAGCCCCCGCTGAGGGGGTCAAAACTTGCGCGGGCAAAGCCGCGGCGGGGAGGATCCTGGGCACACGCAGAACCCCGCAGCAGCCGCGTGGCCCGCCCCTGTCACGCGGGGACCCGGGCGGGGAGCAGCTCCCGGGGGCCGGGGTGGAGGGAGGGATGCACGATCCATACCTGGCTCCGCGGTGCAGCCGCCTTCTCCTCCCGGACAAAGGGAAGCGGGACCCGCGCGCCCGCTCCCAGCCGAGGGCTCCTGCTCCAGCCTCAGCTCGCACCCTGCCAGCCGCCGCGAAGCGGAGACGCCGGCACGGGCAGGGCGCTATATATACACCCAGCGCGCAGCCTCCTCCAGCGGCGCCCGCTGCCTCCCCGAGCCCCAGCCTCAAGCTGCCGGCCCAGGCAGGAGCCACAGCGCCCTCTGCAGGCACAGCGGCAGCCGTGTGGCTTGGAGGCTGATTTTCCAGAGGCCCTGGGTCCAGCCTGGCGAAATCCTGCCGGTACAGCAAATAAAACCCATAGGGATGGATTTTAGGCTGCATGTGATAGTAATAGCTGCTGCTGCTTATTTATTTAAGACTGTCCCCGTCTTAAATAGGCTCTGTGGACACTGCTCAGGGGACATTCACAGGTCCCCAAACACTTGCAGAAGCGTTGCCAGCTCCAGGCAGCCAAAAACCCAGAGTCAGCTCCCCCCACCCGCCCCCCCAAAAATCAGGAGACTGACTTAAAACTCCTGAGACTTAGAAAAATTCATTTGCCTTCTGTTTTTTGAGACTTTTGGGGTCACATTTTCCAGCTTTTCTCTGCAAGCAGGAGGGCTAAAAACTTTATCAAATGAAGGCTGGGATTCTTATGCAACAACAACAACAACAACATGCTTTCAGATGCTAGGGATTTAAAGACAGAAAAAAACAGTATTGTGAAATTTGAGGTGCAGTTGCAGGAGACACCACTATTTCAGGGACCACTTCTGCAATGCTACCTCAGGATGCATGATGTTGTGCTAAATCCTGGTGAATGGAAGTTGGATAGCCCCTGGTCTGAAATAGCCTGAGTTTGCTAACTTTTAGGGCAGGGGTCTTCAAACTTTTTTTCTGGGGGCCCATCTGAAGAAAAATGTTGATGCCAGCAACCCAAGAGAGCTGGGGATGAGGGGTTTGGAGTGTGGGAGGGGCTCAGGGCTGGGGCAAAGGGTTGGGGGGAGGGGGCAAGGTCTGTGGGGTAGGGCTGGGAATGAGGGGTTCAGGGTGTGGGATGGGGCTGTAGGCTGGAGCAGGAGGGGGGTCAGGATGCTGGACGGGGGGGTACAGGCTCTGGTGTGGGGCTGGGAATGAGGGGTTTGGAGTGCAGGAGGGGTTCCAGGTTTGGGGGGCTCAGGGGTGCAGGAGAGGGCCAGAGCTCCAGGCTGCAGGTTCTGGGATGGGAGCTGGTGCTTGGGCAGGGACAGTGTGTGGAGCCCCATGGCCTCCCTGCCTAGAAGCTGGACCCACTGCTGGCCGCTTCCAGGGTACAGACCAGTGTAAAAAAAAAATCCATAGGCACTAGCTTGCCTTAGCTGGGCAGCACTGCCAATGGTACTTTTAATGTCCTGGTCGGCGGTGCTGACCGGAGCAAGGTGATCCAGTGTCTTGAAAAACACTGCTTTAGGGCACTCTCTTTATTGCACTACAGAATGCATGCTTAAAGCCTGCCGTTTCTGAGCTCCTATTCTAAATGTCAAGATGCTAATTTCTTATATGCTCGCCTTTAAACCTGAAAAGGAAAATAAATTGTGCCTCTTTATGATGTATGAAGGCCTAAAATGTGCCCCTCTCCCCGCATTCTCCCCCCCCCTTTTTTTTTCCAAATTAGAAATTCAGGTCCTGTCTGATCATTTGTTCTAGAAACTATGATAACAGGTGAAGTGACATTACTGAGCGCATCAAAAATGCAGTCTGAGCAACCGACTAGGAAAGGGATTTTTAGTCCAACAATAATGTATGCAAATAAGCTGTTACTACATACAAACAGGAAAACACAGTCTAGGCATATCTACATGACCAAATACTACCTGTATATGCAGTTGTGGCAATTGTCAAGCTCTCTGGAATGGCTCAGAACTATGATAACCAATCTCATGGCAGACTGTCAAGAAGCAAGGCAGAATCTCCAAACCGGTTGTGAGTTCTATACTTATATTTCACCAACCAAGTGTCATTTGTTAACTCCTCAGGCACTATCACAGCCTTACCATGGAGTCAAACAGTCCCTTTGCATGCTCCATTCTATCTTGCCACCCACACAAGTCTGCCTTTGTGATAAATGGTCCCTTATATTTAAAAAATAATTTTAAAAAGGGATATTCATGTTTTTTCCAGTCCAAAGGGCCAGTCACTTACCCCAGGTCAATGGCACCTAGACAAAGACAATGCTTGTAGGCAATCCTAAGTAAAACTAAAAAAAAAAATTAGTTATTTGTGAGGTAAAGAGATAAATAAACACACACAAATGAGTTGGTCTTAGGTTTCAAAAGGTGGCAGAATCTTCTATAGTAACAAAGCTCTGTATGTCCTTGAAGGCTAACCCAGGCCAAGCACTGAAGACCTTTTGCTTATGCTTAGTAATCTTTGCCCATCAGACTTCAAGCAGCATCTAGTCTTTCCTTAAGGATTTACAAGCTGATAGGATGAGTCCCCATGCAGATGTCTGATTGCTCCCCCCCATACCCATGAAAAGTCTTCTGTCCTCTGATGTTCCACGGTGGTTTGTCTGGTGTCTATGGGTCATCTTTTTCTGGGCAGCAAACAACAACCGCTGTGAAAAAATTAGTACTTGAGACTCGTTAATACTGCTCTTCTGACTAGTAGATTTACAATTTCAGAGCAAACACTTAAATATTACCTTATCACAGGGAATACAGATATTATAAGTGAGATAAATGCATGCAGCAATTTAGAAGCATATCAAAGTCTCAACCCATTTATCTAATCCAAATATCTATTTTAACAATACTAACACAGGTGAGCCAGACTGGTTTCCAGCTATGCATCTGTCAGTGTTCAGTTGAGGCTATGGGCCTTCACATGAGCTGGCATCTGATCTGCCAGCATCACAGCTATGTCATACAAACAGTAGGAAATTAAAGTGATGACAGTGTACAAGCTGCTGTACAAACCATAAGTGGTTCCTGGACATAGGAGCATACAATACAAGGGTCAGACCAGCCCCGAATATCCAGAAGATGAAGTGAATTTAGAAAACAAAAATTATATTTAGCAAATATTTGTATGCTGATGGCATTTGAACTATATTGCCATTTGTATCCCTGTTCATTTTCCTATAAAGTTACCAGTTACATGTACTAGTGGCCTTTTGAGTACAAATAGCCAGTTTGCAAGTACAGTACTTGTAAGGTGACAAGCTAACATACTGTAGTAATTCCCTTACTAAGAAGTGTGCTCTGATTCATTAGTGCACATGAAATTCATCTGTGGTGGCTTGGGTGTTGAGAGCTTTCAAGGACATTGCCCTTTCAGCAAAACTAGTTTTCACTTCAAAAAAAAAAAAAAAGACTAAGAATCCCATTCACTCCAGGCATCTGAAGAAGTGGGTGTTAGCCCACAAAATCTTATGACCAAATAATAAAGTCGCTAAGGTGCCAAAAGGATGCTGGTTGTTTCTGCTGACACAGACTAACACGACTACCCCTCTGAAACATACAAGGATGAGATTGTCCCTGATCTAAACAATCTCACCACTGATGTGTTTCCCTCACATTTCGCAGTGCACTGTGCAAAGAAACAGGAACTCAAAACCAGGCCTGAATAGTCTGCAGGAAATGCTACAAATATGTGTTCCAGCCAGCTGGGATTATCCACAGCACCAACACCACCAAGATTACAAGCATCCATTTAAAACGTCCGTCAATTTAGTCATTAAATCTCAAGAAAGTGGTAGGCCCACTAGTTATTCCTCAATCATCACTGAATTCTCAATGAGGGACTCTTACAGACATAGCAATCTTTCAGTCTTCTTCCTGAAATGGTACTTGCCAGAATTTACTAGCCATATCTACAGTGTGGAAACTTGCACACCCCCAAATTGGTCCAAAATATCACCAGGTCAATCAAAACCTGACTTTCTGAAATAGATCTGTTCCTGACCTTGAGAAGGCCCTTCTTTAAACACATTTGAGCAGCCAATTAGCATCTAAATCATTAACACCCTTGATCATCTAGCTGTTTGCATTCCAGAGATCAATTAGTGCCATCATGACACCTAATCAAATACTATGTAAATGCAGAAGGTAGGTCCTGTTCTTGGCACTGTTTCTGTGTACAATGGGGAAATCTCTGCAGACAATTCATGTTTCTCGGAATATTTGGAAAAGACTGAAAAAACTGCAAGTTGCATTTAAGTTTGTAGCAAGGAATGTCACCGTATGTGACTGAAGACAAGCAAAAAAGAGGAGACATTGCTTGCCCTACAGACAATGAGGCCGTCCGGCACAGAATAAAGGAAAACTATTAAAAACCTGAAGAAATTAATCCTGGGACAAAGCAATGCTTGAATGAAGGCACAGCAGTTTCAAGGGTCAAAGCGAAAACTACGTCAGTTTATTCAATTTAAGATGAGCCATCATGGCTAGTGGGTGTTGTCTGAATAGAGTCAACCATAGAGATGGAAACAAATGACTCTCCGCTGCTTGCATCCGACGAAGTGGGTATTAGCCACAAAAGCTTATGCTTCAATACTTTAGTTAGTCTTTAAGGTGCCACAGGACTCTGTCACTTCTGCTATTCCAGACTAACATGGCTACCCCTCTGATTCTCTCCAGTTGAGGAAGCTACAGGCCAGACTGTGGCCCATCTCAGTGCAAGTGGAGGAACAGGGGAGGGCATCATGAGGTTCTGTCACAGATCCACATGTCTGGTGCTCTCATACAGCTTTAGGACAGTCCGTGGGAGAACCCCTGCAGTAAGCCCCCTTAGGGTCACTCTCACTGAGTCCCTCAGAGCCTTCAGCCAGGAGCTCCCTCCAGCGAGTCAACCTGCACTGAGCCCCAGAGGGAGACTTACACACCCAATGGGAGCAATGCACCCCCAACTTCCTGACTATGGGCTTCCTGACACTCAGCCTGCATTGTAAAGACAGAAGAATTACTAGATGTCTAGAACACAGCGTAGAATGTCCCTGGCTATCACACAGAACAGAAAGTTACAGCATAGTCCATCTGGGTCAGTTCAGAGCCCAGAGCACTCCTCTGATCCCTTCTTAATTCCAGTCTGGAAGCTTCTCCTGCTTCCAGAAACCCATACTTAGCAACCCCAATGGGGCCCCTCGTTTGTTAGTCTTTTGATCTTGTTCCCCAGAAAACATGGTCATCTGGCCATGTCCTTAGCCCTTTGTTCTCCAGCTGGTGGTAACCAGCTGGCTTTCTGCAGAGTGTGAGCCCTCCCAAGGGTGGGCCCCATCGTGGTCATTAGTTGCTAGGTGCCAAAATCCAACCAATTGTCTTCTGGGACTCTCCAGGGGCATGGCCCCCAGACCTAAATAGCCAAGCATCAGTCACATCTGGATCGCTGTAAAGAACACACGACCTTCCCCCCCTCGTGGGGAAACTGAGGCACACACTATTCATCCAAAATATTATGAAAAATTCCCACTCTGTCACAGCCTGTCATTGTTCTGCACTCCTCTGCAGCTTGTGGCCACAGTGTAGTTATGTTCACAAGTACAGATGGAAGCAGTCCTCATAACACTAGTTGTGCTAGAGCTGGAAAAATTCACAGCCCTGAGAGACATAGTCATGGCTGACCTAATCACTGGTCTAGACAGCACTAGGTCAATGGAAGAATTCTTCTGTCAGTCTAGGCAGATTCCTTACATTGACAGGAGAACTCCGCCTATCAGCACATAATGTCTACACTTAAAATTCTACAGGGTTTCAGTGAAGACAAGTCTTTAGGTACCTCAAGAATAGGTAGGAAATCTGGCTCCAGATCCATCCTCTCCCCACAGTAGCCAGTCATAGCAGGAAGCATATGCCACACCGCCTTAAAGGAAACTTCCCTTGTGCACTCAGGCCTCATCTACACCTAGTTTTACTAATACAAGTATTTTGGTTGGGTTGAGATTTGCAGCAGGGTGGAGGGGTACTGAAATAGTTACACTGGCAATACGCCTAGCGTGGACACAGCTACACCACTAAAAAGGTGACATACGATCAATTTATTAAATCATGTTATTCACCTTCCCATATGGACTAGCTATATTTATATAAGCATCTTTGTACTGATAACTGCTTCCACACTAGGGGATTGTGTCTCTTTATTCTACCAGTATCATTAACACGGTAGAATATATACATTTAAACAAGCTTCAGAAACTGAGATATTGTCTCCTGAAGCTCTTGCAGGGGAAGAATCTGGTTCTACTTCAACCCCAAAATGAGCCAGTGCTTTAAAGATACAGAGGAGCCCCAGGCTAGCTGCTAGGATTCCTTTATCTGTAGAGGATGGTTGGCTAATTTAATTAAACAAAATATTGTAACCACAGGAAATTTGTGATGTATGACTGTGACGGTGCTGTTCCTGGTGGGATCCAACTGTGAGTGTCAGATCAGGACAGATTGCTTCCAAAGGGGCAACTACAGCCCAAAGCTGGGGTTTCTTCACACTAAGGTAAACCAAACCAGCCAAACAGAAAAGACTTTGGTTTCGCCCCACTGGCTAACCACAAGTCACACAAGCAATTCCCTTAGACACTCCAGCTTCCCAGTATCACCACCACCAGCCACCTGTCCTGGGGATCAATGGTTATGAAAACCAATACCCCAAATAAAGAAAACGGTTCTCCCCAATTCCAAAGAATCAGGCCCCAGACCCAGGTCAATATACAAATCAGATCTTCCCACAAATCACGCCGTTGCCAATCCTTTAGAATCTATAACTAAAGGTTTATTATACAAGGGAAAAGGTATAGGTGAGGGTTAGGAATGGTTAAAAGAAATCAATTACATGCAGTAATGGCAAATATCTTGGTTCAGGCTTGCAGCAAAGGTAGAATAACTGCAGGTTTAAATCAAAGTCTTTAGAAAGCATCCCATTTAGGGATGGGTCAGCACCTTAGTCCAGAGTTCACCTGTGTAGCAAAGTCCATTCAGAGCTGAAGGCAAGACAGGCTGCAGGCTGAAGGTAGAAGACAAAATGGAGGACACTTCTTCCAGCTTTTATAGACTCTCCTCTGTGGGGGAAGCCCCTCCTCCACCTTATGCAGAGTCCAGTTGCAAAAAGGAGGTCCACAGCCACATGGTCCAATCACCAGACTCTCCACGATTCAGTCTTTGCCCAGGCATGTCCCATTCCTGGTGAAGCTCCTCTCCTCAGGTGTGGACAAAGTTCATTGTGCAGTTGATGGCCCTTTAATGGGCTCAAGTTAGCACCAGCTCATCTGAGATTTCACCCAGGAGCCAAGCCTAAGTTTGGAGTACAGGCACCTTTTATCCAATATCCATAACTTCAGTTCCAAAATAGATACACACATATGGTCATAGACACCTGTTATGACCCCCTTCACCTAATATTTGGTACCCCAATGATCTATATGGTACCAAATTATTCCAGTAACGTGACAACGACACAGGACCTTTCTGGATACTTTTGCCAGAAAAGCACCGCCTTCATTTAATCAAGCCAAATGCCCCTTGATTCAAATTATAATGCATGTCTCATATGCTTCAATTATTGGTGACTGACAAATCTATTAAACCATATTGCTTTAAACATAGTATGTAACATGAATAATTTCCCTGTTTGCAGGACCGGCGACAGGAATTTTGGGGTCCCGTACGGCAGATCGTACGCCCCCCCCCGTCTCCCGCCGCCCGCGCCCCCCCCCGGCCGATCTCCCACCACCCGCGCCCCCCCCCCCCGCCGGTCTCCTACCTCCCACGGGCCCCAACCCCTGCATGCGCTGCGGCCGCGTGGCCGGCCGGGAGAAGCAAAGGGGGGCGGGGGGAGGCTGCTGGGTGGCTGGGGAGGGGGCTGGTGAGCGCTGCAGCGGCTGCCCAGAGCCACGCCTTGCTCACAGCCCCGGCGACAAGGGGGTACAGCTGCGTACCCTCCCCGGACTTCAGGGGGCCCCCCTGAAGTCCGGGGCCCGGTACAGCTGTACCCGTAGTACGCCCCTGTCGCCGGCCCTGCCTGTTTGACAAAATACAGCCAAGTGTATGGATTTAAATACTTTGATTATTGTAAACCATAAATTCAGTCATCTGAGATCGTAGCAGTTGCCTCTCAGAGCTGT
The DNA here is from genome assembly GCA_032164245.1 of Sternotherus odoratus. Classification (NCBI taxonomy): domain Eukaryota; kingdom Metazoa; phylum Chordata; order Testudines; family Kinosternidae; genus Sternotherus; species Sternotherus odoratus. The sequence continues at coordinate 263,177,441 of JAVMKO010000001.1, forward strand.
ATCACTGCTTGATAGGTGTCTGGAGCCTCTGTTTGCCAGAAGCTGGGAATGGATCACTTGATCATTCCCTCTGGGGCACCTGGCATTGGTCACAAGATACTGGAATAAATGGACCTTTGGTCTGACCCAGTATGGCCATTCTTATATTACATTGATAACAGCAATGACACACTAGAAACAATTGATACTCATGCTAAATTGTGTTTTCTCCTGAACGATATCATTGAAAAAACATTCATCCCACTGGGACCAAATTCTTACCATAGTAAAATGCACTTATAGTCAGATAAAAATGGCAGCCTGCTCAAAGCTCTGCTTACTGTCTGAACAAATATAAGGGAACACATTTTGCCTCTGTAAGCAGTGTCAGGATGAGTGACATCCGGTGGTGAATTGCAGGAATTGCAGTGACAAGCAGTGTCAGGATGAGTGACATCCGGTGGTGAATTGCAGGAATTGCAGTGACTTTTGGAAAATAACATCTTATTTGCTTAGACACACCCACCGCACCTAGCCTGCACTCTAACAGCCCAAATGGTCACTTTGGCTACTGTGGGACCCCCAGTTTCTGTAGTATTGGGGCAAGAATGATAAAGTGTTGATTAACCTGTTTATGTGAATGAGGGGTTGGGACATGTATTTGGCCTTTGGCATGCTGGAGGGACTCGCCATCAGCTAGGTAGCACTCACTAAACAAGGGACAGGGGTTCCAAAACCCACTGAATTGAGAAAGGCTGTGGACAGGCTTCTATACCTTGTGGGGAGGGCCTTACTGGCCTATTGCACCTGGCCTCTCTCCTCTGTGGAATGTTGGAGCTGACTTTTGTTTCCATTAGGAGTTTAACTTCAGCCCACTGAGCTGAAGTTGCTTTGGGTCTGGTGGTGCCTCTGCACTAAGTCTCTCCCCCCCCCCCCCCATGAGCTGAAATCACTTAAGAGCTGAAAATCACTGAGCTTTATCTTAAGTGGGGGCCCTAAGCAGAGCAGTTCCTGTGTCGGCTAGCAGGGCTGCTAGCGGAGCCACCAGCACCCCATGGAGAGAGACTGGGCTGTCAGCCTCAGACCTCGTAAAGGTACCCTTCACTCTGCCCTCCACTTCCACCCAGCCTGGGAGGTAAGACTCGGCAGAGTAACTTTTGACCAGGGACTCCAGAGATGTTGGAGCTGTTGAACTTTTGGGACTTTGGGTGATTTTTGGGGTTGCTGGACTCCAGGGACTTTGGGCTATTGGACTTGTGGGACTTTGGGTGATTTTTGGGGTTGGGTGGGGGCTCAAGCCAGTTTGCATTGTATTGTTGAGAGGGAACCCCTATTTACTGAACCCGGCCCTTGTTGCTGTCAGTTCTGAAGGGCAGAAGGGTTACACCTCAACTAATGAGACTACTGAAGTGAGGGATTTGTAATCATGAGTAAACATCGCAGAATTAGGCTTGTAGCTAGCAAAGATACTTTTTTCCCTAATTTTGCCTCTGTTACTATAAGAGAACTGATACAGCTCTAGAAGAGTGAGCTGGGCTCTATTCTGTCTTAAGTCTCAATAAAATGGTTTTCAGTATCAGAGGAGTAGCCGTGTTTGTCTGGATCTGCAAAAGCGACAGAGTCCTGTGGCACCTTATAGACTAACAGATGTATTAGAGCATAAGCATATGCATGCATCCGATGAAGTGGGTATTCACCCACGAGAGCTTATGACAGTCTAATACATCTGTTAGTCTATAAAGTGCCATAGGACTCCGTTGCTTTTTCAAATAAAATGCTTAGCTACATTCTGCCTGCAGAATCTTTATTCCTGATGAAGATCAGTGAATGGAAAAAACCACAAGCTGACTTGCACACTGAAAATTAAGGACCAGGTTCTGCCACTCTGTTGCACCTCACTCCACAAATAGTCTTCCATGAGTAAGGGCAGAAATATCTGGTCCTAGGTTTACACCACTGGTAGCTTGGGGGAGGGGGAAGGACACAAAGCCACCTACACATACCTCAGCAACAGTTCCTTTACTTGTTGAGTGAATTTTGTAGAGTTCATTGAATGACAGCCACCATTGAACCCTATTAGATTGTAAGTTCTATGTTTGTACAGCACCTCTTACAAAGGGGGTCTGTTCGTGACTGGAGCCCCTAAGTGCTACAAATAAATACAAATAATAAGTGTTATTAATAATACCCTATTTTTCATTAAGTTATGGAAAACCCACAATTTCAGATGGTGGTACTACAGAGGCCAACTTCTTATAATGAAGCCAGAGTTTCTGGTTATCCAACGTCACTTAGGGACCAGAAAGTGACTTTAAAATGGCCAGAGAGAGTAGGTGGAGAAAGGGAGCTCTTCACAAGCAAAGCCACCTCCTGAACCACCTATGGCAGTGTAAAGAGAGAGGTGTCAGGGGCATTCCTGGGGTGAGAAGAGGCCTGGTGGAGAAGCAGAACTCCACGATGCCTGATGCACCCCTTGTAGCGGGAGTATATGTTAGTAGCCTCTAATTGTCATTGGAGCAATGACCAAGAATCCAGAAACTGGATCCCTATGTCCAGCACTGTATGTGTCCAAACATAGGGGAGAATCAGTCCATGGTCTCAAAGAGGAAGATGAGAAGAGTTCCGTAGTAGACCTTATGATGTCTGACAATTACGGGTGCACTGTAATAGAATGAGGTGAGAATAGAGACCATGGTCAAATACTAGCTCAGTTTAACACTGCTGGAACCACTAAGACCTGCCCATACTGAGACATTTCTTAAAAAGTCTCCCATGAGTGAACTAATTCAGAGGTGCAACTCTGTCAGTGGGTTGGAACTGAAAACTCTAGAGCAAACAGGGTGACAGACGCTTCTCAGGGCATCCGGGGCTCTCAGTCACTTTGTTGTCACCTGCCTCCAGAAGGAGGGAATCATTCCTGTCTCAGCAGGGTGTTAGCTCCATAACACAACCAGCCTGTCAGCCATTCAAGCACTCTCCTCAGGCCTACACCAGCTCTGCCAATTGACAATAGCTGCACCCAAGCCCCTGAATCCCTTCAAAGTATCCCCCTGTAATATCCAGCTCCTGATCACAGTATCCAAAGACACCCCAAATACTCAATTGATAAAGGAGCAGTGTATGCCAATTTAACCTTATCCCACCACTCCTATATCATACACAGCACTTGTGTTTGATTGTAGTAAAATCAAAGGAAGTTTATTTTACGAAATAGAGGTTCAAATAGAAACAAGTGTGAGTGACGGAAACAAATGGGTACAGCACAAAGCAAAAGCACAACATATGAACTAGGGCCTACACTTTATTAATAGTTACTATTTAAGGGATTAGATTTTCAACCCAAAGTTCAGTCTTTTTAAGTGTTTGCTAGCCTCAAGTAGACAGGACCCAGTTTTATGGATTTTTTTTTAAGGGTACTTCCTCAGTGAGTGGTTATAAAGTTCTTTCTCTACTGTGTGATATAGTTCATAGATCAAAAGAGAAGGTCTCAAATTTAGTGTAAGCTGTGTTGTGTTTCAATTGGACTCACAGGCAACTTAATTGCTCCAGACCTTAAAGTATTTGAGGCGAAGGTACGCGCTCAAATTTTGTATGATGCAGAAATATGAGATGGAATGATCATAGGATAGCAGTTCTCAAACTGTGGGTTGGGACTCCAAGATGGGTCACAAACCCATTTTAATGGGGTCACCAGGGCTGGTGTTAGACTTGCTCGCCCGGGGCCAAAGCCCAAGCCCCACCAACCAGGGCCAATATACAAGCCCCACGGCCCAGGGCTGATGCCGAAGCTTGAGGCCCACCACCTGGGAAGGTGGGGCTTTGCTCCCCACCCCCACCCTGGGCAGTGGGGCTTAGGTGGGCTCAGGTTTTGGTCCCCTTTCCTGGGGACATGTAATATTTTTTGCTGTCAGAAGGGGGTCATGATGCAATAAAGTTTGAGAACCTCTGAGATTGGAAGTAATCCAAAACAACTTTCTTAGGAAGGTTCTGAGTCTCCCAAATAATACCCCAGCCACTCTCCTGGAAGCTAAGGCAAGCATAAATTCTATTCTGGCTAAAGTAATTCATTCAAATTGATATTATGGAATTATGCAATTCCACAATATCAGTTTTTGGTTTCACACTCAGTCTGCATCCATAACATTTGCCAAAGATAAGCACAGAAGAATTGTTTAGTCAGGCTTTGTCAAGTAAATTTCCTTTATTAGAGCACTAGTGTAAAAGCCCGTGTACACGGGCCAACAGTAACGGCTCGCGGCCCCCCCACTTGCTCAGCTCTCTCCCCCTCCCCCCTCCAACGGCCCCCACTCGCTCAGCTCTCTCCCCCCTCCCCCCTCCAACGACCCCCCCACTCCCTCAGCTCTCTTCCCCCTCCCCCCTCCAACGCCCCCCCACTCGCTCAGCTCTCTTCCCCCTCCCCCCTCCAACGCCCCCCCCACTCGCTCAGCTCTCTCCCCCTTCCCCCCAACCGCCCCGCCACTCGCTCAGCTCTCTCCTCCTCCCCCACTCCAACTGCCCCTCAACCACTCGTCATGCACCCGACAGCCCAGCCCGCTCCCTCCCATCCCCCCAGCAGTATTCACTCCCCCCCCCCGTTTGCTGACACCCCAAGTCCCCGCGACATACCGCTCGGGACCCTGCCCCCCCAACTCTGCTCCCCCCCGCAATTAAACCCTGCCCCCCTGCCCCTCATCCAGACCCTGGCCACACGCAACGGGATCCTGCAATGAGACCCTGCAGCTCCCCCCACCCTAAAATCCTCATCCAGACCCTGCTTCCCTCGCGGCGGCGCCCACGTGGCGGCCATTGTGTGCCGCCGAACTACACCTCCCAGCATGCTGTGTGTCTGGGTCGTCTCTACTGCGCATGACGGCTTCGGACAAACATCCCCAAGCCTTTTATTATATAGGATATGCAGAATTCTTTGCATTCTCTAGGCCTCAGAATTGGAACTGATTAGATTTAAGTTTAAAAAATGGGAAATCCCTAATCAAATTGAGATTAGAGGATATTAATGAGCAATCAAACATGGCAGTTGTTGCCATTATAAATAGGTCTTCTGGTTCACCCTTGTTAAATAGGTCAGGGGTATACTTCTTATTTAGACAGTTTGTCCAACAACACGATAAGGAGGGTCTTTACAGCTGTTTTCAATCTATGAAGTCAACCTGCTTAGAAGGACTATAAAGTGGCATTGAGAAATGTAATCAGCTCTGTCCGTACAGCTCTAAGCAGGTGGAAGACTTACAAATTACAACATCATAAATAATGGGGTATTGCCACTTGGCCAATAGGGCTTTGTGTTTTTGTACCAGATGCCTTTTTCTCTCAGAAAACAGAATATTCTATCAGGACCCAGCAACATATCTGATTGGGTGATTGCCCTACTGGTACCATCAGCCACTAAAAAAAGGCAAAGGCAAGTGGTATGGGGATTATATACCATGTAATTAGTTTTAAGTTTGTATTTAGATTTTAAAGTTTGGGATTTAATTTTAAATATTATTGTAATACATTTTGGTTTTGGCACATTGACCTATGGCTAAGTCACTATTACTAAACCAGAAACCCTGTTATATACGGCATCTGTCATTTGTCTTTATTCCCGGATTGGGAGATCCCCTTCACTGTCCTGTCATTCCTTTTTGCTTCCCAGAGGTTTCAATATTTATAGATTATTTTTTGATGGTTTTGACTTTTTTGGTAGTTGAAGTGGTGGACAACTGAGCAAAACATTACATAATGTCCTAGAATGGACCATTCCCTGATGACTCACTTCCACCCCATAGCCTTAAGGTATAGTTTTAAAATAGTTACTGTGGCAGGGTGGGCTTGATCCAGCCTGCCGCCCCTTTAAGAGGGAGAAAAACCCTCTGGAAAGCTCCCTTGCAGGAAGCCTAATCAGCCACCTGGGCTCAGGCTTGATGAGTGACACCTGGCAGCCTCCTCAGGGGGATAAAAGGCCTGCCAGGAAGCAAGCCCAGTGTGGTGGGGATGGTATGGAGTGTGAAGAGCTATTCAGAGCTGTGTTTGTATTTGAGCTGAACTATATAGAGTTTGTAGAGCTGGAAACTGTAGAGCTACTCAGAGCTGTAAACTGTAGAGTTTGTTAGAGTTGTAAACTGAAAGGCTAAACTGTGTAAAGCTGTATATATTGGTGGTGGGGCCTGCACTGTGAATTAAAGAGCACTGTTTGGAGCAAAGAAGGGTTTCCTGCCTGTTCCTGAGAAGGGGTGAGAGAGCGGTCTGTCACATTACATTATTTCTTAATAATTACCAGTACACATTTCACAATGATTATAAGTATTGATAAGTTTAAATAAACACCTCACCTTCTGGCCTTTATAGATAAATACCATGATGGTGTATTAGACCGGACAAACTCACCACACCTGAGACAGGAGTTGTTTGCAAAGAACAGTGAACACTTTGCCAGTTGGCACCAATAGCTGTGTCACAGCCATCCTGGTTTTTAATCACTGTGCCATCTAGGTTTGCTCTGAGCATGGTTCGAGGACAGTAATAAAGATAGCAGCAGCTGGTTTACACTACAGCTTCCACCATTACTACCAGCTGTGAAGTTCCACTGCTGGGAGTACAATGGCCAGCAATTTTAAGGAAGAGCTTACTGTAGGTAAGTCACAGTAACAACTGTGAAATAAGAAAGAACCAAAAGCTAGGACAGCAATGGAATTCATACTCTGAAACCAAGGAAGTGGATACAGAATAATGAGGGTTGTGGAAATATGACTGACAACTTGGCTTATCCCCAGCCCTGAATGACACAGACTCTGTTCCAGGAAAGAATATTGCAAATGAAGTGGAAGAGGAGAAAATTATAACAATGACTGACAGATTCTGAGCCAGCAGAATGCTTTGGGAAACGCTTATCCAAGCTAGATAGCAAAAGTGACACGGATTGTGTGCCGCCTCTGTTACTGAGATAGTGCCACATAGCAGCAGTAGAGAAAAAGTAGTAGTAAAATGGAAGATATATTTGTGATAAATTTCTTTACATTTTAGCAGCGGTAACTAAAAATCTTACAAGAACCATTAAGTATACACAATAATTCATACAACAGTGCCTACTTCTGGTTGTGGTCTCTCTCTCTTCACTAGTGATGTTGGTTATTTCATATTTGTCTCACTTTCTGAGCCCTCAACTTCCTTTAGATTTTGAGTGCCACCCACCAAAAATTCTTTAGATATTTGAAGTTTTACTGTACATGGAACTAAGCATTTTTCATTGCAATATTATTTATATCTAAAAAATCATAACAAGCCAGTGAGCTGAAGCCATTGCTAGAGACCTGCAACCCAGCTAGCCCTTGTGGGCACCGAGGCTTAAGGGAGAGCTCAGTGGTTTGAGCAGTAGCCTGCTAAACCCAGGGTTGTGAGTTCAATCGTTGAGAGGGCCATTTAGGGATGGGGGGAAATCTATCAGGGGACAGTACTTGGTCCTGCTAGTGTAGGCCAAGGGACTGGACTTGATGACCTTTCAAGGTCTTTGCTGTTCTAGGAGATAGGTATCTCCATTTATTTTTTAAACAAATTATTTAGGCTTTGTTCATACAGTAAACCCTCGATTTAACGGACCCCGATTTAACGGACTTCGGATGCAACGGACAAAATTTCCGATGCATCCGAAATCCATTATTCGGGGGCTGCCGGCTCCCGCCCCGGGGAGCCGGGCAGGAGCTGTCACTCCTCGCAGAGGTTGACAGCTCCCGCCCGGCTCCCCGCAGCGGGGAGCCCGGCTGGCGAGTTGACAGCTCCTGCCCGGCTCCCTGCAGCGGGGAGCCCGGCGGGAGGGGGTTGACAGTTCCCGCCCGGCTCTCTGCTGCGGGGAGCCGGGCGGGCGGGCTGACAGTTCCCGCCGGGCTCCCCACAGCGGGGAGCCGGGCGGGCGAGTTGAAAGCTCCCGCAGGGCTCCCCACAGCGGGGAGCCCGGCGGGAGCTGTCAACTCCCCCCCCCCCCCGGCTCCCTGCAGGGGGAGCCGGGGGGGTTTGTCAGTTCCCCCCGGGCTCTCCGCTGCGGGGAGCCGGGCGCGGGGGGGGGGGGGGGGGGGGGGGGGATTTGACAGTTCCCGCACGGCTCTCTGCTGCGGGGAGCCGGGCGGGCGAGTTGACAGCTCCCGCCGGGCTCCCCGGAGCAGGAAGCCCGGCGGGAGCTGTCAACTACCCCCCCCCCCCCCCCCCCCGCAGTCGGGACCCGGGTGGGTGGGTTGACGGCTCCCGCCAGGGTCCCAGCAGCCAGGCTCCCGGCCGTGATAAAAGTAAAACCTCAACATAACGGACTAATTCGGGCGAGGGGGGTGTCCATTGTCAGCCGAAAGTCCATTATTTAATAATTTAAAAAAATTATTAAATAACGGACTTTCGGCTTTAACGGACACCCCCTCGCCCGAATTAGTCCGTTATATCGAGGTTTCACTGTACCACCATTTGTGGCAGGCACCAGGTGTACAGCCCTAAAATCTCTGTCTGTGGGGGCAAAGTTTCCTGAGATGTCAGTGTGACAGGGAGTTCAGCTGTGGAGACAAGGAAGGGTCTAAGAGCTCCCTGCAGACATGTGAAGTAATGGACCTTTCCAAAATGGACCTCCCAGTAGATACTAGACAGCTCTAGAACAGGGACCCTGCAGGGCATAGCCTATCCCCCTAGACCTCTCTAACCTCCTAGCACCAAATCCTCACCGCTCAGGTCCCAACAGGGAACTGACGTGCTAATGTAAGCGGGGGAATAGTCCCGCTGTTGTGGGGAACTCTCCTGGCTTCTATACTACCCCGGTGAAATGGGCTAGCGGAAGGATCTGAGTCCTCGCTCCCACTTCCTTTACCCAGAGGCCTCCTGACCTTGAGGACTCCCCTTCCACTCTCCTGTCTGGTGGAGTCCTCGTAACCCCAACAAGGCTGGGCCCAGGATTTCTGGGGGGCTCAACCCCAAACCGTGCTGGGGTTACCCAGGTCAGAGGCTAGGGTGTCCCCACTCCGGGGTACTCCCTCTGCACTGGACACTTCACTGACCCACATAAAACTTACAGCAAATGCAAATTATTTAATTAACAATTTATCTTAAAAATGAACAAAGAAGAAATAGAACAGTTAGGGAAATCCTGCCCCGTGGCAGGGAGCGTTACACATAATGTCTCTGTAGTGTCAGGACAGTTTTCAGTCTGTTCCTTGTAGGGCCCAGGCCTCCTCCTTAGCTGTGCTGCAGGGTTGCTGTGACTTGGACGCTGCCTCTGGTGGGGTCCACACGCTCCCAGCCTCTGGACGGCTCCAGCTCAGTTCCACCCTCTGTGTCAGCTCCACGCTGCCTCAGCCCGACGACTGCTGCTGCTCTGCCTCCAGAACAGCCCCTCTGGCTGTTCCAGCTCTGCACCCAGCACACGGCTGTTCTGCAGGCGGGAGCCCCTATGTCTCTGCCCCCAGCACTGACCTCTCTGCCTCTGGTTTCTGCAGCTGCTCCCAGGGCAGGTCTGTCCTCTGGGCTGGGCTCTGGCTTTGGGGCTGCAGCTCTGCTCCCAGCACAGGGTCTGTATCTCTGGGCTGCTTCCCTGGCCCCTCCGGATCTGGCCCAGCTCTAGTCTCCAGCTCAGCTCTGGCTCCTCTCCCCCGGCCCAGGCAATTCCAGCTCACACACGGAGGACGGGACCCATCCTGCCCTCCTGACTCCTTGATTGGCCCCCCCGGCCTTGTCAGTCAGGAGTGCTGGCCTCTCCCCATTGCCCCTGGGGACCGCCAGTCTCAGGGTCCTGATTGACCATTGACCCTCCCCATTTAGGTCCTGGGAGCTAATAATGAAAACACCCCACTGAGTGTTAGTAAGGGGCTAACAGTCCCCTTACACTAAGGCCCTGCAGCTCCTTTTATTTAAGCCTGGCTGGTCTCTGATTGACTGCTACCCTACAGCCTTTCTAGGCAGGCCTGGAGGACCCATCTTCACTGCTCCTTCTTGGGGCAGGATGTAGTAGGAGGGCAGGCCTTCCACCAAAAGGTCATGTACACCTGTCACAGTGGCCATCAGGAATTTGCTCTGGGTGTTTGATCTTTGTGACTAGAGTACATGGACTTGGAGTTAGCTAAAACATCCCTGTTTTAAAATCCATCATACAAATGCTCTTCTCTAGGGTAGTCTTTAAGGTGCCACAGGACTCTTTGTTGCTTCTCTAGAGTAGAGATTTATAGCCAATGTTCTGGCTTATGGTTGAGCTTCATAGTAATCTCTGCCTAGGAAACTGGAGAGAAAGGACGTGCATTGGTAGATTCATGCATACTTACAATGTAGTATAAGTAATACATTTCCCTCTCTGTTGTGGCTCAAACACCACGGTAATAAGCCGTGTTCTCATCTCAGCCTCTGCCTTTTCTTATCCATTATGCTCATCTACACATGCTCCTCCAGACCAACCCCTTTGCCTCCTTTCCCCAGTCCTTGTTTATGCCTTCTTTCCTGGCCCTCTTGTGAAGAGCCTGCTCTCCTAGCTGTGACAAGCACCCTTCTTCCTTAGGACACACTTGTTTAATGAAGCCTTCCTACACTGGTCTCACCAGGGACATTTCGACCTTTCTGGAGTTTGAACTATTGTTTTGTATATTTTTGTCAGAGAGAGACTTTAAGCTCCTCAAAACTAGGAGTGTGTCATCTTCCAACAAGTCCTGTAAATTTGCTGTAGAAAGCGCCTACCTCACAGTGTTTAGCATTAATATGTATGTAAAATAGACTGTCATTACATGCCAGGAAATTCCAGCTCCTAACACCATGGAAGTGGAGTGGTGAGAGAATTGTGGATTCACTGCCCTCAGTCTGAAGATCATTTGCTTCCACCTATTTTGTCACCATAAAATTACAAAAACATAAACTTTAATATTTTTTCAGCTAGAATGAGAAGGTAGCAGTGCTTTGTAGAGAGGAAAGAAGCTGGTCTAGTAGCTAAGGACCAGAACTGGGAATTTGGAGAGCTGGTTTGGGAATAATGCTCTCTTGCCTCATGAGGACGTTGTAAGACTATGTTCATTTAATGTTTGTGAGGTCAGGGCCGACGACAGAAATTTTGGGGCCCCCTACTCTGATTGTTTGGGGGCCCCCCAGCTGACAGCGGCTGGGCCCCCCCCCCCAGCCCAGGCGGTGCTTCCCAGTTCCCCCCCCCAGCTGACAGCGGCTGGGGGGGCCCCCAGCCCAGCCGGCGCTCCCCCCCCCCACTGCCCCCTTGCCTGCCCCCCCCCAGTCCCCCAGCCACGCCGATGAATGAACCTCCCGAGGCAGGGGTGAACTCACCGCAGAGCCCACCCGCCTGCCCAAAGGCCCCCCCGGAGCTACCGCCCCCCGAGTGGGGCCGGGCCCCCTGCCCCCTTACCTTGGCGAGGCCGGCTCCCCTTGACGCCTTTTTGGCACCTCCACTCCGCCACCATCAGCGCCGCACACCACCAGTGTGGCCGGGCGCGCTTCCCTGGGCCCCGCTGTGGTCGGAGTCAGCCTCAGCCGTGCGGTGCGTGCGGGCGCTTGCCGCACTACAGCGCAGCGCTGGGGTGGCCGGCGGCACCCGGGATTGCACCCGGTCAGCCGCGGCCGCGCGGTGCATGCACCGCTCCTCTGCAGAGGTCCGAGCATCCACACTACATCAGGGGCCCCCCTTAAGTCCGGGGCCCGGTACCGTTGTCCCCCTTGTCCCCCCCCTGTCGCCGGCCCTGCGTGAGGTATTCATATCCTGCAAGGAAGGACATAGAAAGATCTTTTAAAAAATTTCAGTACTTACAAACAATTCATTCACCACCGAGTATTGTCTGATTTTAGGACTTGCTGAGCATGCAGAGCTCTCTCTGAAGTCAGGCAATTAAATCCCATAGTATGACAACATCACCGGGATTTTAGTTTCAGAAAGGCAGTTGTTACATTGTTCCGTCCAGCAGAAAATAGTGAATTACAGCAAACTTGGTTATATGCTTGTTCAACAGCATCAAACAAATTTTGACCTTTCATCTTTCCAGTAGTTAGTTGCAGACACTCTATAAATAATACAAATAAGCCACCCCCAGCCTAGCATGCTGTGAAGCTAGTTGCTAAGGCAGTAAATGATGCATTTGTGTCAGTTCTTAATGGGGCATGATTTTCATTTCACTTCTATAACTAATTCCCCATGTCTATCACCAGCTGTTTCACATGCATATGATAAGCTGCCATTCTTTTCTTGGCCAGCTGCCATTTTGGTTTCCACCCCTAGGCCATCCAGGCAGCTCATCTACCAGTCAGCAGCCATCTTGTGCTGATGTTATCACTAGTCAGTCAGAGCCAATGGTGTCAAAACTCAATCAATGCTGGAGGGAGCTGTCTGCTTCAGGAGATTCTGGCAGAACAGATACTACTGGGATGCGAGGTGGAAAAGCTTGTGGTGGTGGCTGGGAATGATTAGGGTGCCAGTGGTATTTCTCAGGGATTAGGTATTTAATGTGGTAATTCCCATTTACATGCACAGGGTTTAATTCATCCCCAAAGTCTAGACTGTGGCCTTTTAGGGGACACAGACTGCATAAGGCTACAGCTGCAGTTCCTGTATTCCTAGGACATACAGACAGGGGTGAAAGTGGGCTGGTACAGGGCAGAACGGTGTACCAGTAAGAACACGTACAAGTCCATATTCGCCCCACATTAAAGTGCTGCCACGGCAGCGCTTCAGTGTCCCTGCCCCTTTTGCCTCCACCTTCCCCCCCCCACTGGCCACCAACGACAGGGACGAGGGGGCAAAGGAACAGCTTCCCCAACTACAGGCAATTATCGGTATGGGGTGGGGCAGGCTCTGAGCCCCAGCCCCGCCCCTTCCACCGGAGGCCCTGTCCCTGCTGGGGGGCAGAGCCAGCCCCATACCGGGAAGTGCCTATAGTTACTTTCACTCCTGCATACGGGGCCTGCTACCTTTGTGTGTGTGTGTCCACTAGGAGCGAAGAGGATAAGAAGTACATTAGGGAGCTTCAGGAGAGTTTATGTTTCCACAAAGCACAATTGCTTCCTGAACTCCTGCTGAGGTACTGCAGCTCTGTACTGTTCCAGACCCAGGGCTGTGTCTTAGATGTATGATCAAGGCTTCTAATTTGAGGATGAAAATATTTCTCAAGCACATACATGCAGCAAATATTTTCGACTTTCCCACCATGATGGGCACAGTATAAGAGCCTGAATTGCACAGAACAGGCGGGGACATTGGAGCACGGAGCGTGGATCCTGTTAGGATTAAATGACAGTGCTCCTAACTGCTGTGATTTTATTGTGAGTCTTGTGATATTTGGTGTTATTCTCAAAGTCCCTGTTCCTGGAGTCATGAGAATGTCCATTTTCATTTTTTAAAACATGAGTTTCGAATCTTCCTTGTTAAGGAGGAAAGCTTAAAAATGTGACCCATGTGTGTTTGAAAAGTGTCGAATTGGTGTGGCCATACTGAATGAATGGGAGAACATGGCTTGACATGACTGAACTGAAAAAAAGAATTCTGGAAGCAGAATCCTTCTCTTAGCATCAGGCAGATGCAAGAGGTAAAACTGACTGGCTCCATGCTGCAGGTATGATCAGTACTGATCTTTGAGTCAGCAAATACATCCACTTGAAAGCAAACAACACATTTAGAACATCTTGAGTGCAGCATGGGCTGACCGGGGCATCTCGACCCTGTTGAAGGACATCACACAAGGAGCTGAAGTGAATGATTGATAAGGGAGTGAATATGGGGTAATGTTCAATTGGCACCACACTGCAGTCTCCTCCTAAAGTATTAATGAGGTAAAAAAGAGTAGCCACATGCCCACTGGGTATGCTTGAAAGACATGTGACTCCTTTGAGGAAAAAAAAGAGTATAAAAATCAAACAAATTAAATGACAGTTGAGGGATTCCTTAATTAATGCTTACAGAAGCAACAGAGTAGCCAAAACTCTGCTCCGTGGGCTCGAGTAAGACGGTGAACCAGAGGGGTCTCCAGGCTGCCGAGGCCTTGCCATGAGGGAATCTGAGACAGAGCAGAGAGCTGAGGAGACCAGACCTGGAGAGAAGAAGCCGTCCACCTTGGGAACCACCTTCTCTGTTTGCCAAGCGGGAACTGTGTGAGGCCAGCAAGGGGCCTGTTTGTATATGTTTGTGAAAGAGAGGCTCGCGAAGAGGACCGTATAGCTCTTAATGTATAGTTCTTAATGTCTAACATAGAAGTTATGTGATTAATGTAACCCTTTACCACTTGAGTAATTCTTTCTCAAATAAACTGCAGTGTATGCAAGATAATTACTGTGGACCTTTTTCACTGGTATGACAGTAATCTGCTCCACTGGGAGCCATTAAAGATCCATTCAGCAGTAGTAGCCTACTGGTGCCAACAATGTGCATCCTAAAGATTAAAAAACCAAACCAATTTCCCTTTCAAATCTTATGATTTCTGAGCCCATTTTCTGATTTTTGGGGGAACTTGACTCATGATTTTTTGAATTCTTGGGTTGGTAATATTGAGGTGAGTGGACTAATTTCATCTTCAACAACTTTCTTAATGTGTCCTTTATTGCCAGTTCAGCCTAAGAAATCTTCATTGAATTCATTGTATTTTATATAGGGTTCTTCTATAAGGTTCCTCATATGTTAACACACAGCATAGCACAGAAGTCAGTATCCTTTATTTTGTATTTTTAATAGCCTCGTTGTTATATAACACTTCCTGAACTATCCTCCTTGTCCTGTAGTTTGATTCACATTTACCTTAATATCGCATAGTTGGCATATTTTTTCCTCTCTCTGACTGTGATTTTATAACAGACACAACGCTGACCTCTCTGTTCATAAGATTCTAGAAAACCTTTGTTATGCCTAAGGAATTTTCGGTACTGCTTAGATTTGTGCTTCTAATTCTGGTCCTTTCCCCCCATTTAAAGACCTATAATGCTAATGCTCTCCTTTGGTTTCTGGTATGCTATAATGACATCAAACTAAATCCGGCCCTACTGTTGCACATTCAGCTGAAGTGCTTGAGGTCATCATGTTTAGCATAACTGAAACATCGGGAGGGTAAAAATGATAGCAATCTGAGAAGGCCGTTTGAATTTCAAATGTGTTATGAGTCACTTGAACAACTAACAGAGTAATTCAGGACTGTAAGAAAAATATTCTATAGAAGCATGACCTTTGCCTTGATTTGCTTTTGTCTTCTATTCTATACATTAGAACAAACAAATTATTCCAGCATAGTCCGCTTATTGTCTGTATTCACCAACAAAACAAATGGTTTAGCTTGCCCTAGTGTATTTTGTCATAATGCAAAAAATAAAAGGCAAGGAAATCAGTTAAGGCAACAGTTGCACCAAACACAAACCCAATCTCTAACCATTAGACCCCCACATCATGACACTCCACTACACCCACTCACTAATACCCTCCCTAACACACACTTGTTTTCAGGGTGACAATGCTGTCATACTTAGTGCACACCTTGAAGAACTGAAGATCACACTGCATAGCCTTGACTCTGATCTCACAATGTTACCTTACCACAGAGTCAGAAGGAATCATCTAGTCTGACCTCCTGTATATCACAGGCCACCAATACAACCCACCCACCCTTAAGAGCAAAGTACTACCGGTACATCCCTCAGGAGACTATTCTCATAATTGTTTCGTGCATTAGGCAGAAAATGACTTCAAAGTTGATTATATGCTCCTACATTACTTACCTTATCAAAAGCACAGACAAATTTAGAATACCAACAATCCACAAAGTTAATGGTGGTCTGTATAGGATTTGGCCAGATCAGCTATATACCCTATGAAAATCAGTGTGCCAAGGTGGGAACCCAAAATCACTAATCATTTTTAAACAATTTGACTGGCATCTCTACTAATGACTTCATAATTCCAGAAGCTTAGTTAAAAGCCATTTAAGGTCACTCAAGTGCCTACTCATTAGTTGAGTCCTCACTCAATATTTGCAACTGACAGGAATGGTTTGCCCTCTCCTGTAACCTCACTTATTTCTACTGCCTAGAAAACTCACTCCTCCTCACCCACCTCCTCACTGTTCCACACACTCAGTGACAGCTATTGGACTTGAAGCAGCTTTAATTCCAGGGAATTCTGGTGGCTTATGTTAAACAGGAGCTCATGCTAGATAACCACAATAGCCTCTTAAGGCTTTAGAATCTGTGAATAGATACAAGTGTTCAATATATAGACTAAGATACTAATTTTGCATCTGAGATCCATGTGGGTTAAGAATACTATTAGTTTGGACACTAGGTAATTTACAAACATACAAGAAAGAAATGATCCCTACCCTGAAAAGTTTACAATCTAAATTAAATAGCACTGGTCCCCAAACCAGCTCCTGGGCACCATACTATTGACCTCTCTCCACTCTGGTGATCAGCCATTCACTGCAACTGTAGCCATATCTGAGAAATGCAAGGCTGTAGGGTAGAGTGCTTTTCATTTTAGAGCCTGATTCACCTTCCATTTGTGCCAGTGGGACTTTTTCCATTTACTTTAACAGAAACTGGAATTGGCCCTTAGTGTAATGTGGGCTTCACTAGGTAGAATATCTCCACTTCAAAAGTCATAGGTTCACTCAGCCTAAGCTGGTTCTAGAACCATAATACATCCTATCTGTTTTGGAGTCCTTCTCTTAAAAACTCCAAATCCAGTCAGCTGCATTTTTAAGTTGACTTTACAAAAGCCCAAAGCAATCTCCTGAAATGTGCAAGAGCAAACATTTTGACCAAGTAATTGCCTAGCAATTATCAATGGATCATTGAGGCATGAAAGAGTTGACATGTCAAAAAGCCTGTTTTGACAGCCAGTAGAGGGCAGTGGTGCTCACATTACAAGATAATTTATCAGGATGTACAGTCATGACTTGAAGGGGTAAAAAATAATTCTAATCTGTTAAATGTGAAAGTGACAATAATACCACTGTCTTGCTTCCTGACAATGATAATTAAGGTTATGCAATTTATCCCAGCTAGAGAACTGGGAGTTTATTAACCCAAAGAACTGAATTACTGCAGCCTGATGAAAATAACACAAGGCCACTATTATTGGGCAGCCCATAACTGACAACCTTTGCAGTTTTAATCATCCAAGAGCCACATCTTACTCCCCCCAAAAAATGAAACAAGCATATTAAGTACAAAACAAATTCTTCTATATATTTCTTTGCAGTGGTATTAAGCATTGCATAGAGATAAAGGGACTCTTAGTAAGGTCTTGATGAGCATGAATATATTGGAGATTTTAAAATAGCTTCTTCCTTCCACTAGTGGTGGACCAGAATCAGAGCATTTTGACACTCTCCTGTCCATATAGCACTATAAAAATTTATAGTGCTTTGCAAAATGTATAAGAAAGACAGGCTCCCTGTCTAAAAGAACTTGAAAGCTAACAGGTAAAAAGGTATGGAGGCTGTGAACAGGTGACTTTCATACTGTTGTAAAATCCCATACTCCACACTTGCGGTGTGCAGTCAAAATTTAACTTCACCCTGGAGTCCAACTTTACTAACAACAAAATGCATAAGACAACAAAGTGCCGGGGTTTGGCTACTCCTAGGAGTCCTATGTCAGGGCACCTCAGATCTGAAATCCCTCTGTCATTGCAGCCCAGCTCTGAAGCCAGGTTTCTCCCTTTTTCATTCCATACTATTGGAAAACCCTCCCTTCCAATGCGTGGCAGGTGTTGTGAGGCAGGTTTGACGTTAGCCTTGATTTCCTGTACAGACTTTTAACTCCTTCTTGTACTGGGCCTAACACTCCACTGCTTTACACTACTACACCTACCTGTATAAAGTAGGTGTAGTAGTGTTGCCACAGGGGTAAGCAAGTGAATTGATAGTGTTTTACACTCTCTTTACACAGGTGTAAATCCCTCAATCTTAAGACTTTATACTACCGCCTGTCACTATAGTGACTACACAGGGTTCCCGGCAGTGACTGCTTACTGAAAGAATAGGTTTTACAGAGGGATGTAATGGAGGAGAAGAATACCTGTCATATGGGAAGTAGGAGATTTTATGAGTGTAGGAGGAAGTGGTGTGAAAGAATACATAAGAAAAAAGCCAAGAATGGAAGTTTGGGAGAAGGAATGCATGGAGGAGCACAGGAAGTGAGAGGGGTGTGTACTTCTTCTTTGCCTTTGTCTTGTCCTGTCCGTCAGGGTCAGCTTTGGTTCTTTGTCTCCAAGCATTCTTGTCAAGTGCATCTTTCAAGCTGACACCAACCTTCCTCATGTTCTCCTTCAGCTCAAACCACCTTTCTCTAGGTCTTCCTCATGGTCTTTGTCCCATGACTATTAGGTTTAATAGTCTCTGGCCACCATATCCCACATTGTGTAGTCTCCCAGGACCCAGCCATCTCAGCGGAAACTCCCTCAGCTTTCAATGATGGGTGCTACCTGTGTCATATCTTGTACCATTTTACTGTGTAGCCTATCAGCTCTTGTTTTACCCACTATCTACCTGAGGATTCTCATTTTGCCATGTGTTCTTTTCTCTTCCTCATTGGCCAGCATTCCAACCCATACGTCATTGCTGACCTAATCATGATCTTGTTTGCTTTCCTTTGTAGTTAACTTGGCATATTCTTACCACAGAGAATTCCTTTTAACTCCCTCCAATTACACCAAGTATTCTTCATGTGGCTCCTAACATCTGCATCCACATGCCCATCTGTTCGAGGGTGCGTAGGTCCTCCAAGCCGCTGCGGGCAGTGAGGAGCTACTGCCTCGCTGTAAGGCCTTGGTCACACCTCCCAGTCATGGGGGAATTAGGGTTGGGAGGTGGACCAGCAAGAGTCTATGGCGGGCCCTTCAGACAGGGGAGTGCTGGCAAGAGTCTATGGTGGGCCCCTCAGGGAAGGGAGCGCCAGCAAGAGTCTTTAGTGCACCCCTCAGGCAGGGGAGTGCCGGCAAGAGTCTGTAGCACACCCCTCAGGCAGGGGAGCGCCAGCAAAAGTCTATAGCGCGCCCCTCAGGCAGGGGAGCACGGGCAAGAGCCTATATCATGCCCCTTAAGCAGGGGAGCACCGGCAAGTCTGTAGCACGCCCCTTAAGCAGGGGAGCGCCAGAAAGAGTCTATAGTTTGCCCCTTAAGCAGGAGAGGCACCAACTAGGGTCTGGGGGTGCATCTCACAGGCGAGGGGGCACCAGAAGGAGTCAAGGTTGTCCACTGCAGGCAGCTCCAGTTCCCCCTCTGCGTCCGCCTCGGGCAAGCACGGGTCACGGCTGGGCTCCAGCAGACCCTCGGGGTACTCTGCGGCAGGCAGGTCTTGAAACCACAGTCCTTCCAATAGACCAGGGTTCCCTGGGTCCAGGGCTTCCCCTGGCTTGGCAGCAGGGTGTGGAGGGAGCAGCCAGCGGTCTGTGTCTGTCTCCCTCCCTAGTGCTGCCCTGCCTGAGCTAAGGGCCCTGCCCTTTATACTTCCTGTTCTACCCCTCCCCTTCCTGGGGGTGGAGCCATCTTGGTCTGACCCCGCCCACTCAGGCTGAGAGAATGGTTCTTTCCCCTCTGGCTGGGAGGGAGGCCACCCAGGCCCCCTACACCATCATAACTCAATTACTGAACCAACTATGCCATCTAGTTTTACTGACATCTCCTTGTGCCTCTTAATGAAGCATCATATGTATTCCATCTTTTCTCAGATGATTCCTAGGACATTTTCTTCAAAGGCAGCCCTCCATAGTTCTAGGTCCCTTTCCAGGTCCTACTTATCTTCATGGCACAACATAATGTCACTGGTGAAAAGCAGGCTCCATGAGGGGTCCATACAATGAGACAAAATTAAAATGCATGTATAGTAGTAGTTCAGTATTTATAGGGTGCTAATTTACTTTCAACATACTTCCATTATTCAGTTAGACCACAGTGTAGAGTTCAGTGTAAAAAATGTACAACATTGTTCCCGAATTCCCTCAAAAGAGTGATCACGCCTGCAAGCGTACTATTAATCATAACACCCACAGGAAAGGTATTCAAATTATAAATGAGATTTATCTAAATATAAAAGAGATTTGTTCTGTTCAGTGCATGAGATATGAGATTAGAAGAGACCACATTCTAGAAGAGTCAGTCCACCTCAATCCTCACTTAATCTTTGTATCTATTTACCGGCAAACACATCACAAATCAAATTAAACCAGCGGAATGCTGGTGGCATATCAGCTCTCCTCCAGACAGTAAGAATGGTCTCCAAGCTAGGAATAAGAGGTTAAAAAACAGCTGTCCTAGATGTTCTTAATAAAACAGTCATAAGCATGGCTCTGAATTACAGTGACATCTGTTGTGTACCCAATGAGTGATCACAGATAATATCTCTTCCATAAGATTTTATTGTATGGCTATAACCAGGACTCCTTTTTCCAATATGTAGTCATAACCACATTTCAAATAAGGAGTAATTCCACGGTGGGTATTAATGTTCATGAGAGTAAAATCTATGCATTATGTTTAATTGAGTTTTTGTAATTAAATTACAAGTTGAAATTACTTCATATTCCTGAATGCAAGACTCCATATCTCGTCATTTAGAGCAGATCCTAATAGTTCTTCACAATCTCTTCTTTCCTTATTCACTGCTAACAGAATTGAGCAAAATTTGATTTTATAAGCTGTGGATATTTTGTCCTAGTTATAGTATCATTAAATATGAGTTTTACAACATGTTTCATATTACCAACATAACGGGGAACACTGATACTATTGACTAATAATATGGCCAAGATTTTCTAAAGTTTTGAGTGATTTTTTAGGTAATTTGAGCCTTGTGAAGGGGACCGATATTCAGAAAGGGCCAAGCAGCCACTTTCTGTGTAGAGGGTACGTCTACACAGCAACTAGACACCTGCCACTGGCCTGTGCTAGCAGACTCGGGCTCAGGTTGCAGGGCTGTTTCATTGCTGTGTAGACTTTTGGGTTAGGGCTGGAACCCGAGCTCTGGGGCCCTCCCACCTCACAGGGTCCTACGGCCTCGGCTTCAGCCCGAACTCCAAAATCTACACAACAGTGAAACAGTCCTGCAACCGGAGCCCCACGAGCCCGAGCTGGGTTTTTCTTTGCTGTGTAGACATACCTTGAAAAGCCTTTTAGGTGTCTCAAAATAAGGCACCCTTAACAAGTCAGTTTTGAAAACCTTGGGTCTTATCTACACAGTGATCTAACAATTACTGGATACAAGTAAATATTTCTGCTTGAACTGAATCATTGGAGTGCCCAAACACTATTTTTAAAACTTCTTCCAGCAAACCTCCTCTATCCTTTTCCCCCATCCCAGGGCTGGCCCACAACATTTAGGCACCTGAGGCGGGGAGCTTAAATGATGTCCCCATGCCCCCTTACTTGGGCCAAAAATTTGAAAGATCTCAATTCTGCCGTCTTTCTGTTCTACTCCTCTCATGGTACTGCCCTGCTACCTACCCCAATAAAGGAGAACTAACAACTTAAAATGCATTGTTCAAAAATTTTAAGTAACACTTAACTTTCAAACGCCTGAACAGCAAATGTAACTTTTGTCTGCATAGTAAACACTGGCATTTTTATCTGTTTGAATAATCAAAGTGGTGCTTTCCCTGACTTCTTGGTTGAAAAGATTTGAACTGCTTCCTGAAGGTCCACAGTCTGGGCCAGCTCATGCTCTGTTGAGATGGTTGCAAGGCTGACCAGCCTCTCCTGTGTCATTGTGGAATGTAGATGTGTTTTTATTAACTTCAGTTTGGAGAAGCTGCATTCTTCACTGGCAACTGTAACAGGAAGTGTTAGAAGTATGCGCAGAGCAACAGAAGCATTTGGAAAGAGCGTGGTCATCTTATGTGCACAAACAGAACCGCCTTTGCAGTTGATCCTGCTGAAATGCATCTTGAAAGGGCTTTCAGTTCATCACCTAAATCACTCGCATCAATATCGCGTATGTCATCATGTGTCAACACTGTCTCTAGTGCCCTGCACTGCTGGTGTAGGTCTAGTTCTAGTGGTTCAGGTGTAGTGAGGAGTTTTGGAATATCATACAACATCCCAAATATACTGCTGTGTTCCTTGAGATTGGTCCTGATTTGAGCAGGGGGTTGGACTAGATGATCTCCTGAGGTCCCTTCCAACTGTGATATTCTATAATTCTATGAAACATTCTTCAACTGACTGCATTGCACAATCTAGCACCTGATTAAAGACTTCAACTTTGAACTGTGGTTTGGGGTCTCTTATGGGATTATCCCGTGCCTCGTAATCAAAATGCCTTCTTCTTCGGTGACTCTTGTGTCTTGAATGGGTGGGAAAATAACTTCAGTGTGAAGTTCCTCTGCCAACTTTTATGCACTCTTCAGAACGTTTTGAAATCCCTCATCTGACCAGTGTGGCAAATTACTGACACTATATTGATGGGTCCTGTGCTTTCTCTTCTTGTGGGGGATTCAGGGAGCCTATTTCTTGCCCCTGAACAGGGTATTAACTGTCCCACTAGTATCCTAGAGGGGAGAAGTGGAGAGGGAGGGACCCGGACCCACCCTCTACTCCGGGTCCCAGCCCAGGGGCCCTGAGGATAGCGGTAAACTACTTGGATTAGCTATTTCTTCCCCTGGGCTACTTCCCTCTCCTACCCTTCAGCTTGTGGGGGCTTCCTGCCCTCTCTCAGGTGTTCCTTTACCTAGGGTCTGGGTCTTTCTTAGCTCACCGCAGCACTTCTCCAAACTCTGCTCTGCTTTCCTCCAACCTGCTCTCCGCTCCGACGTCTCCAAACTGCTCTCCGCTCCGACGCCTCCAACCTGCTCTCTGCTCCGATGCCTCCAAACTGCTCTCTGCTCCGACACCTCCAAACTGTTCACCACTCCAACGCTTCCAAACCGCTCCAACGCCTCCCAAACTCCTTCCAAACTTCCTCCCCTGTTTGCCTGAAGCAGGGGTTTTTATTAAGGCCTTAATTGACAGCATGTGCTCCAATTAACCTGCTGCCTGCTTCCCTAGTCTACAGGGAGCCACGCCCTAATGAGCCTGGAGTTAATATATCTCCCCTCAAGCACTCTGCCACAGCTACCTGAACCTCCTTATCACACCAGTAGGACTGTAGGTATGACTTTGCTTTGTCCGGTTGTTCCATTGCTCCAGATGTATCAAGGTCAACACCTTGGAGTCTCTTGCTTACAACATTTATTTCAAACAGTATGTCATGCCACAACACTAAGCCACATAAAATTTGTAGTTATGTATGTTTCTGGTGATTCCATTTCCCTCCCATTTCCCTCTGCCATTGTTCTCCCACACACAGTTCCTGTCATAGCATTATTCTCCATAATGGCAACTATGGCATCATCTATCTTCCCAATTTGGGAAGATATCGCCTCCACTCGACTTTCCCATCGTGTGGCACTCAGTGGTTTCAGTGTCAGAGAGGATATTCCCAGATGTTGCTTCTAAAATTGCCATCGATGAGGTTGATGCAGAGAAAACTACATCAATCCTTTGAATTACATTAAAAAATCCAGCAGCCTCACTAGAAGCTGATGCTGCATCCCTGACCACCAAGTTCAATGAATGAGAACTGCAGGTGACCATTATCGGGCCTATTTTTCACATAATGGTGATTTCCTATTCCTGCCCTTGAAAACTACCTCTTGCCTGAGCTAATGTCAGATTTTGGCTGTTTCAAATGCTGTGGTGGACTGTGATTTTGTTGGGCAGATTGAAGGACACAATGAAACAGAAAACACTTTGCCATAAAGACACTGTGTTACATTTTTTTAAGCGGAAAAGCACCTGCTCACTTTTATCAACATTTTCACAAAATGTTCTAAATGTCAATTAAACTTAAAAATGTTAACGCAAGAGGATTTCTCTCTCTCTTTTTTTTCTTTAATTACTGGGGGAATCAAAATTACCTATATAATAGGGACTGTTAACTGTCAACTACAGAAAGAGCTTTCCATGCTTTCTAAGGTGTAGCCTGCCAACAGAGGGCAACACACAAACACTCCTAAGTGCATGAAAAGCTCCCATTGTATTTAATGATCAAAACCTCCCTTTAACAGTACTGTGAGCAGGATTACGCGTCAATCTATTTACAACAAAAATAATTAAGAACTTTGCATAATTACAGTCTAGTTTCTTTAAATATAGCTGATGCACAAACGTTTGGGAAATGGAAGAGTATAAAGTTAGTAGGGTAAAAATGATTGTCAAGCTCCTACTAGGGTATTACAGATTTAATGCATGTATATTGGGCTATCACAAAAATAGATTTAACAATGTACATTGTTATGAACACTAATTAAACCTCCAATTTAAAATGGACCTGATTGTAACGCTTGGATCCACATTCACAAATGTCTGTTGCTTAGAAGACTAGCAGTTCGGTAGACTGTGTTGCCCAGAAATGTCTGTGTTGCCTAGAAAACATAACTGCAACAAAGGTAATTTTTCCACCATTGATGGCAGCAGAACAGTACATATTCTGGGTCAGATCTTCAGCTGGAATAAGTAAGCACAGCTCTCACTGAGCTATCTGACCCTCTGTTTTTAAGGCACTCACTAAACTCTGCTGCAGCGGAGGGACTATAGCTTTTGTATTCCACAGGTAGATTGTGGACTCCAATAAGACATTAAATATGTTGCAGGTTTTCCAATAACAAAAGTATTTCAGTTTGCAGCAGAATAAAACAACGGGCCTGACTTTCCTCTAACATAAAATAGCGTAAATTAAGAAAAACTCCAGTGTAAATGAGTGGAGTTACATCTGAAGAGACACGTGTGAGAGTAAAATCGGCCCCTCTAATTCTTTCTAATCCCCTAGTCTAGATAGGAAGATCTTAAAAGTTAACATCTCATTTCCTATGACACAACATCCCACTTCTTGTTATGATGGTGTCTGTTCTCCTTTACACCGACCCATAGGTGAAGAAGCCCAATCTCTTTTCCAGGCCATAGATGTGCGGCAGTCAGCTTCCACTTTCTTGCCAGGCATGCTGGTTTTCCAGCAGATCAGCCATGCTTCCATTGCTAGAAGATCACTGGCTTTCTGGATTAGCAGTGGCCTGCTCAGATGAACAGAATAGAGAATTGTCTAGTGCACCAGTAACAGCTGCTGTTCCCTGCTCCAGTCTTTACGATCCCATTTCCCTTTGCCATCCAGGACGTGACCAATTAGCCAGTCCTCAAATACTTTCCTTGTCTTTAATGAAGTCACCACTGATTGTAGACCAGAGATAGGCAACCTATGGCACGAGTGCCAAAGGCGGCACGCGAGCTGATTTTCAGTGGCACTCACACTGCCCGGGTTTGTTTGTTGAGGGAGGGGGGCGTTTTGTGCTTTTAGATAAGGTGTGTGCTTTGACTAGAGCAGGTTGCATGCCAGTGAATACAGCATAACCAGGTGTCCTAATCATCTCTTTAATGCTATTACTTTATGTGCTGGCAGGCTTAATAGCCAACCCTTCCTTAGTATTCCTGAATGCTAGAAAGGAATGCAGCCATGCTCTGAGGCAGATGTGTTATGAGACCAGAGGAAAAACTTCCTGTGTTCTCTTCCCTGCAGCATATGAACACAACACAGGATGACATTTGGTCCTGTAAGTACAAAACACCAGGTAACCCGTTTCAGCTTCCGGGACACAATTTATCTCAGACCAAAAAGAATGCCCAGACTTAATATAAACAGTTCCAAGTTCTGTAATAGATGTAAACTAAAGATAAGTTGTTCCTGTCACATTGCATGGGAGTGCAGGAAAATGCAAGCATTCTAGGGATGGGTTATGAAGAGGTTTAAAACAATAGTGGAAGTCACCAATTTATTTTGTACAAAAGTTTGTTTATTGAATAATTTCTCAGAAACTACATTGGATCATTTTCAAAACTAATTCAAGGGCGTTTCACTGGAGACCGCCAGGAAAAACACTACATCCCACTTGATCAAAGAAACAGAATAATCAAAGGAAGGTTGGACACAAGAGATTCAAACTCACATACTATTGGAAGAACACCTACAAATTTAGAAAAAAACTGAAGACCTCTCCTAGGATATGGTCAGACTTCATAGTCTCCTATGATCTAGATCTTAAAAAACTCTTTTGCACTCCATTTCAAAATGTAAAAATAATAATGTATTAGTATTGTGTGTTCAACTATTAATTGCTTTACTACATGAGAAAAGAGGCAGATTTGCAGATTTATTATTCATATCCTGTTGACCATGGGCACTGACTTTATTTTAATATGAAAATTTAATAGGTAGAAAACAGTTAAAGTAGTAGACTTTAAGCAAGTCACCTTGGTTGGGCAAATAATACCCACCTGCTGCCTCGAAAAATGATATGAGACCAATTCTCTAGTTACTGCAGCCGTCCAGAAGAAGTAATTTATTAGGAGCTGTAGTGTCAATATGAGAGAACAACAAAAATGCTTCCGCAGCTGGAGGAGAAGCTTGAAAACAAGATGCTGCATAACTCTCCTAGAGTGAACCCAGAGTGACTGATGACATTGTTTATAAAGCAATTAGGAACATAATACTAAATACATAGGAGTTTCTTAATATAACAATCTTGTGATCGGTTATTTAAAAAAAGGTCTACTTGGTCCTCTGCCAACATGGTAATTATAACAACTTTGACAGGCTTATCTGGACCTTTTCACATTCACCTATTATAACTCTTTATGTTCAGAGAAAGATTTAAAATACTCAAACAGCACTGCGGTGATGAAGTCCCTGAGCAGAGTCTACCGAACAGCTACACAAGCCCAAAAATCCCTGTTAATCAGCCAAAATCAGAGTCAGCAGCTTGTTCAGCAGCATCGCCGAGGGTTGTGGGAGGAGAGGCTGTGCTGGGGTGGGGGTGTTTGAGTAGCAGGGCTACTCAGGTGACTCGGAAACGGGCCAAGCAACTGCAAAATTAGAAAATGTGAGCGGCTCTCGGGCTGCTGTTAAAGAGATCTGCTGGGACAAGAGACAACTTTCAGGATCCCTCCTCCACACCGCAGCTGCTCTGGGCAGGAAAAGATTTTTGTTTTGGGTGTCCGTTCTCCATGGTATCTTCCCCCAGCCTACAGGGACTGCAGATGTAGGTGATCCCTGCTGGCCATGTCAGCATTGACTTAGATTTGTGCCCCAAGGGTTGACTGAAGGGCAGCAACAAACAGAACAACACACAGGGATCATGTCACCTGCTGTTGGGTAGGGTGCTGCTGGGAGGCAGCGTGGAGACAGGGTCTCTGCACACATGATCCACCCAGGCTGGTGAGCTTGAGAGCCTACACATTCCTCATAAGGCCAAATCTTACACTCGCTGTAGTGGAGGCTCTCAGACACCATGGTGACGAGCATGGGATAAATGCCTTTAGACAGATTCGATAGACAGTGGGGAACTCTGAAGGTGGAAGCTTGCAGCTTCCTGGCCCTGTGCAGGAAGATGTGGCCCTTAATGTTTCAAAAGCACTTTGGAGCAGAGAAGGACTGTGACTATAAATAGCCAAGCGGCATTACTCTGAGAGACGTTGGAGAGATTCTATGGTTATGTATATGGATTTTCTATTTGCTCCAGTGTATATGAAGCTAACCCCAATGGACAACATCAGAGCTAAATATGTCCATTACGTTGGTATAATTCCACAGTAACTATGTTGACTTTACCATTGTTACTCCAACGCACATCAGTGTCAATGAGAGTACAATTTGGGCCTCAGTGTTTTATAACAAAAGTCATCCAACCCATATGTTCAGTTTACCCTGCGTTGAATTATCTATAGTGGTATTTATCTTGTGTGTCGTTCAAGACCTCTGTCTTTAATACAATCACTGCAATTATTCCCCTGACACACATGCTGTACTTCCATATTGCACCCACATTCCTTGACAATGTGTCAATCAAGATGTTGAATGATGCAGTTAAGTCTGAACTTTGGAGAACCTCCCGGCTGAACTTGCTGAGTATTGGCTGTCACTGGTCATTTTTCATTTACAGTAAAAAAAAATTAAAAAAAAATGAAATACTGCTGCAAGGCCATTGGAAATGCCTTGACACCTTTGCTATTATGTTGTTATTTTAAAATTGCCCAGCTTTGGTATGTCTCCTGCAGTTCAGGACTGGTACACAACCTTCAACATCAGTGTGACAAACAGAAACAGATACCCCCCGTGGATGCACAGCACCCTATTTATCCGAGTGTAGAAATGGGAACTGTGGAGATGAGAATCCGGACTTTACTTTCACTAACATTCTGCAAATAGAACAAAGTTTTTTTTTTTGCAGTTTGGCCCATTTGCAGTCAACTGATAAAAACTCCCCTTCACAAAATGATATCATTTTAAACATATTTGGGTTTTTTTTTAATGTCAGACCACAAAACCAGGGTGTGCAACAATCCCTCTTATTTTTCATGCAACTTGGGAAACCATTACCACTACTGAGTGGCAGCTATTTTTTACCAAATGAACACAAATTTTGTGCTATAAATATTACTATTACTAAGCCTGATTTGTCCCTAGAGGCTCAGGGGTTGTAATTTTCACCCTCTTTGTTTAAACATAATTTACCCCTGATGGAAGGGCAGAGGATGGTGCAACTACTGACCCCTGCCAGAAGTAGACTACTTTAAACTCCAACTTGGGCTCTATAATTATTCCACTAGCTGAGGCTCCCAAGGAGATGTGCTGAACTGATGCTTCTCCAAAATGCCCTCTGCCCTCTCTTCTATTATCCTGGCACACCTATCAGCTCTGGGCCTCTGGCAGAGTGGGGTTGTCTTTTGGCACTGCACCATCTTTCCAAATAAACTTTTATTGCCAGGGGCCAGCAGCCATGATTCTACTGGAAGAATCAGCATCCATGCAGTGACTTTGGTCTATTAGTGATACGTAATACACAGGGGTGCTCCTTCTCCTCTCATGCCCCATGCCTCCTGCATGCCGCTGAATAGCTGATTGTGGTGGGTGGAAGGTTCTGGGAGAAAGGGGGAGGAGCTGATCCATGGGGCCTGCTGGTGGGTGCTGAGCACCCACTATTTTTTTCCATGGGTGCTCTAGTCTTAGAGCAACCACAGAGTCAGTGCCTATGGTAATACAATACTGCAACAGCTTCCAGGAGTCAGAAAGATTTGGATTCCAGGATGGGTAGAGAAAGGAGTTGAGACAGACCCAGGATAGCCTCATCTAATCTGTTTGGATGCGTGTGCCCTTTATAACAGGATCAGCTGTGTGTTCAGCTCCTCAGCCAAACTTCCTCTGCTTCTCTCTTACACTCTCTCTCTCTCATTAGAATAAAGGTTCAAATGGCTGTTTTAAACAACCTCTCCAATATAAAGAGAGCTGTTATCCTCACTCATTAGCTAAACGGGTAGGTCTATAGTGGCCATTGACCGTTTCCTCTGGGAGATGGAGATATTTTAAATTACTATGATGAGTGGTACTGGGGTAGTGCCTATGGACCCCAGCAGAAATTATGGCCTCTTTGTGCTAGGTGGGTGCTGTACAAATGTATAGCCTGGGACAGTCCCTGCCCCCCAAAAGCTCATAGTCTCAGTGCACAAGACATGCAAACAGTGAGAGGAGAAACAGAGATAGGAAGGTGACGTGAGCTGCTCATGTTAAACACAGCCAGTTGGTGACAGTGCCAAAACTAGGCCCCAGATCCCCTGACTCGCAGTGCAGTGCCCTAGCCACTATACTATGCTGCCTCCCAAATATGAGCTATGCCAACTTATTATTTTCCTATCTTTCCCATTTTAGTTCCCATCTATTTTTGCTTAGTCCATTAGTGGTGTTTGAGGGGGTACTCCTGTGCCTCCATATATTTCACTCCAAAGGCTCTTTGTAATGTTCCCACTTCCTTTCATTCATTTCATCGCTACATTGGACCCCTGTCAGTTCCCCCATTCTTGCCAGTCACTGCCTTCCCCACTTTGCCTAGATGTGTGTCCCCCACATGGGCCATTGTCACTCCCCTCAGTGAACCCAAGATGGCCCCTCTGTAGAGTGCATCTGTCCTCATATGCCCTGGCATGCACCACCATATAAACAGAGCACTGCACCAATATTAATAAATTAACTTCACAACCCTTCTCTGGGACAGGAAAGTATTATGAAAAAACAGCCAGTCTAGAAGCACCATTAGTCTCACTGCCATAGAGACATGAAATGCTTATTAGCAATGTTCCTTATAGGAACTCAATACAGTGGCCCACAGAGCAGTGGAGGCAGGTCAGAGGCATCATGGGCCTTCAGGGACACAGTCCCTACAGGATCAAATGTCAGGATGACAGCTCATTTGTGCCCATACATGGGATGACTGTGTCTTCTTCTTCCCCTATGAGAACTCTTACGTGGCTGTGGGTGTCTTCTCTCCTTCCCTGGGGCTGTAGCGGCTGTGCAGTGTGTGCACGTGATCACACTCACATGCAGCCTTTTGACAGCATGTTATTTTGGGCGTGTGTAGCTTCTATGGAACAATGGCTGTATATCCTGAATCACGGCCACAATGAATTGCACAGAAGTGACACCCAAATACTATGGCTGGATTCTAAAACTAGCAGAGTCCAAGTCTATCTTGTGTTTTTATAACACAGAGAACAAGTAACAATTCACAATAAATACATCCCATCACCTTGTTATTACCGTATCCCAGCTTTTTGTTAGCTGTTTCCCTGGGGAAAAACCAACCAACCAATCATGCACTAGATCCTGAGGTCCTTACTCAGTTTTTCTCAGACAGTTCTCCCATTGACTTTAAGGGAGTTTGCCTCACAAAGGACTAAAGGATGATCCAGGATGAGGATGAGGATGAGTGGCAGTAGAAACTCTGCAGCAGAGCCTATTGTGTTAGGCACTGTTCAACACAAGATGATCCCTGCTCCAGAGAGCTTACAGTGAGATGTGACTCATTTTTTAAAGTACTGTGATCTAGAATGAAGCAGCTCCTGCAGCATGCTATGCACTTTCCAAATACAAATGATTTCCTGAAGAAAATAAAAGTCTAAAAATAACATACGAGGTGCTTCTCCTGTTGCTTCTGGCAATTATTTTGTAAGATCACTAATAATGCGCAGCGTGAAGAATGTGAATTATTCATACGCATTTCTCCTCCTCCTCAAACATTTATTGCTCAACCACAGGCCTGCATACACATATTTGCATCAATTTGGTTGTAAGTTGGATCTTGTACCATACAAATGTTAACAGCCATAACCGGAAAGTGGGTTCTCTAGGATGTTGAATGATACTGGTCTTGTATCCTTTTAATATTTGCATGAAGGTGGTAATGAGAAGAGTGGCAGATGGCAATGGGAATGGAAATGATATGACGTCCATATGTGTTGCACTTCTCATTTTTCCTGAATAAAGAATCTTGTGAAAAGAGGAATTACAAGTAGTATTTATAACAGCCTTCCATAAACATCCCCCAATTCCAAGCCGAACACAAAAGGCATGAATCATAGCACAGCAGGCAGTATAGCTGGGGAAGTGGCCCTTATGAAGATTGCTTCCGTAATTTGGGTTCCATAATGATTGAAAATTGCTCTTAGAAGATCTGTAGGAAGTTGATAATGGCTTATTTAACTGTACTATCACTACTAAAAATCTTTTTTTTGATCAAGAGCATTTCCTTAGCTAAAAATGTCAGGCCCTCATCTGAGCCTGGTAATTATGTCTGAAAATGCTGTAAAGCGAGACAACTGGATTGGGACATTGTGGTTTAGAAGCAGTGGCTACAACATATGGTTTTAATCCTCCCACACATGCAATGACTTAGAGCATCCACCAGTTTCTGCTATTTATTTTGGTCTCACGCTGGTGTGATCAGGCTTCTGAGTGTCATACTGGTTGATCTGGTTTTTCCCTCCATATTTTTCTGTATAATTGTTTTCTAGGTCACCTTCTTTGTCTCTTTCTGGGCAGTGTCCATTATCACTTGCCATGGAAGTCCTTCAGGAGTGACTTAAGTATGTCCATCATCTTGTACCAGATTTGTACCTTATATTGGTTTGCTCTATGTAGAAGGTACAGAGAAGGGCAACCAAAAATATTAGGTTATGGAACAGTTTCATGTGAGGAGACATTAAAAAGGCTAGAATTATTTATCTTAGAAAAGAGATGATTGAGGGGGGATATGACAGGCATCTACTCTAATATCATGAATGGTGTGGAGAAAGTGAACAGGAAAGTCTTATTTACTCCGCACAGAACAAAAGAACCAGGGGTCATGCAATGAAATTCATAGGCAGCCGGTTTAAAACAAACATAAGGAAGCACTTCACTCAACGCATGGTCAACTTCTGGAACTCATTGCCTGGGGATGCTGTGAAGGCCAAAAGTAAAACTATGTGAAGAAAGAATTAGATAAGGTCCTTGAGGATAGGTCCATCAATGGCTATTAGCAAGATGATCGGGATGCAACCCCCATGCACTGGGTGCGTGTAAAACAATATCTTTTAGTGGGATACTGCAAAGGAGGCAAAAAGATATTTTTTCAGCAATTAATTAGGAAGTGTGGCTAATATTTTACAGCCCTTTATTATCTGACATTCAAAGATCTGAAAGCATTTTACAGACATTGACAAAATTCTGCTTTTACATAATTTTCCATTGACTCCAGTGATATTTATGCATACCTATCTCACAGTCAACAATTTTGCTCTAATTGTCTAATTAAACCCTCACAATAGCCCTTCAGGCTAAGTATTATTGGTGCTCATTTCATAGATGGAGAAATACTGAAACATGGAGTGTTTAAGGCCTCAAGCCAGTCACCCAAATCCACTTTTAGGCATTTAAATAGTCCTCCAGATGCTCAGAGTCAATGAGAGCTGTGGGTGCTAGTCACCTTTGAAAACCAAGCCAGTTATGAAGGTTCCTGACTTTAGATGTTGACCTAAATGACTTGCTCAGGGTCACACTGAGCCAGAGGCAAATGTGAGAACAGGTCTCAGGAGGCCTGAGGACTTCAGCTCTCCAGCTTGAATTTGTACCCCTGCTTTTCAGTGTGGAAGTCTGTCTTAAGTCAGCAGTGAAAGGAGTTTCATGAGCTCAGTGGAGGGCTCAGCTGTGCCAGGAGGCGTTGATTAGCAGCGGTTGGCATGCTGGGTTAATTGAAGCCCTGAAAGGGGTGCAGAGTATGTTCCCCAGAGTATGTTGGTGAGTTCTGTTAGCTCAGGGGTGCGCAAATTTTTGGCCGGAGGGCCACATCGGGGTGAGGAAATTGTTTGTAGGGCCATGACTGTAGGGCTGGGGCAGGGAGTTGGGGTGCGGGGTCTGGGAGGGGGTACAGTGTGCAGGAAGGGGCTCAGGGAAAGGGGTTGGGGCACAGGAGGGGTGTGGAGTGTACGAGGAGGCTCAGGGAAGGGGATTGGGGTGCACAGTGCAGGAGGCGGCTCAGGGCAGTGGTGTGGGGAGGGGTGCAAAGTGCGGCAGGGTAGGGAATTGGGGTGCCGGAGGGGTTGGGGTGTAGGCTATGGCCCAGCGCCACTTACCTAGAGCAGCTCTGGGGTGGCAGCGGGGCCAGGGCAGGCTCCCTATCTGCCTGCCCTGGCCTTGGCCCTGCTCTGCTCCAACAAGCAACCGGCACCACATCCCTGCCGGCTCTGGGGGAGGGGGCACAGAGGGCTCCGTGCACCTGTGGGTACCTCCCTGAAGTTCCTATTGGCCGCGGTTCCCAGCCAATGGGAGCTTCAGGTATCCACAGGAAAGAACAGCTCACGGGGCACTCTGCTCCCCCATGGGCGGCAGGGACGTGGTACTGGATGCTTTCCAGAGTGGAGCGGGACCTGCAGCACCACAGGGGTAGCAAATCCGTGGGCCGGATCCAGAGCCCTGATGGGCCGGATCCGGCTGCTGGCTGTAGTTTGTCCACCCCTGTGTTAGCTGGTGTGACGGAGAAGTGAACAAGGCCATGGCCATGCCTCCTCCTCCCCATCCCCTTTTTACTGGGAACACTATCAGTCTGGGAGTGCAGAGGCTGCTACCGTGCTCATGTGATGACATGAGGATGTATGTAGGCGTGAATGGAGGTTTTTGCACCCAGAGGGATGCACAGCTAATCATCTTCTTTAGCAGATGTCTGTACGCATCACTAGGCTACCCCATAACTGGACACCATCAGTAGTTTCTGTTGATGGCAGGCTGTGCATTTAAACAGCAACGGTGCTGCAGGCCAGGATTCAAGATGCACTGGTGGAAATGTGCAGGAAAGCTTGTACAAGGTCTGCTGACATCCCTCTCAGGAATAAGCACTGGGAAAGCAATATGCAGGTGGATAGAATGAAATGCTAATGAGAGTATATCAGAGGACAGGCCTCCAGACTGCCAGGACTTGAGTCAGAGCAATGAAAAGAAAAAGCTGGAGAAGCCCTTTGCATCATGCCATCAATCTCTAGTAAATCTGCAAATGGTTTCTGACAGCTGCCCTAAGAAAGGAGGAGGGATAAAAGCAGAGCGATCACAAGCAAAACTTCAAAGCAAGAACTGGCAAAGAATTCCTGGCTCCCTCAGATGTCAGGCTGCCTGCAAATCATTCAAGAGCATAATGATAGCCTCAAGGGAAGACAGCGCATTATGCTAGCCACAGAATCAAATGTTGCCAGCTACCACATTAGCGATGTATATCAGGTATGGCTGAAATGATAACTCACCTTTCCTCATAACAATTTCACATGCCATATAATAGGGCCTGGCATTCCAGAAAGTTGATCGGTGTTAGAAATGGGGGGAGGAAACAGTTAAATGTGTGTGTGTCGGGGGGGGGGGGGGGAGGGGGGAACAGTTTATTTCATAGAAATTTACAAATTTAATCCTGGCTGAAATATTTGCATTTCCATCATTTTTACATAAATCATTCCAGCAACACTGATTACACTCTGCCCATAAATAATCTGGGATTTTGACTGTGGGGGAAAAAAAATCACCTTTCCATTTTCTGGAACACAAGAAACTCGAGGTGAAATTAGAAAACAAGGCATCATTCTCTAACAGTTTTGCCAGTTGTGTGAATCTCCAATGCACAGAAAGAAATGGACTGTATTTTTCTAAATTGTAACCCTGGTTTTACAGTTGCTGTTTATTCTGTGATTATTACGGTAGGGGAGGGACTCAGTAGCTGAGTCAGGCTTGCAGTGAAAATGATGACTGTCTCAAAAGAACAGAACAACAGTTAATTTTTCTCCATTGCTTAAACATGGGAAGGAACTTCTAGCAGACATCAGCTGTCACAAGTCACTGAGTAGTAATGATTATTAGGACAATATTATAGCTGCATACACATTAGTCAGTTGAGTGGCATTTGATGTGGACCAGAGGGACTTTAAGGCAACCATTAATTTTCACCTTGCTGAAACAAGGGCTTTCACTCTCCACCTGCAATATTATCAGCTTGCTGAGAGTCAGATGTTTTTATGTTAAAGCAGGGTGTCTGCTACTGAAAGGAAATCTATATATATAAAAGTCAAGTGGTGTATGTATGTATGTATGTATGTACGTATGACAGCGAAGTCCTCCCGCACCGTTTGAGCCAGAGACTTGAAATTTGGTACAGTGAGGGGTCTTGGGGTCTAGATGCTGGTAAGGGTAGAAAAATTTTCGGATCTCACCTCTGACGCCCCCCAGGGGTGAAAGTCTTTCAGGGCCAATCACATCAGCTGGGCGGTTAGGTGGTGATGATGTCATAATACCCCCCTCCAACAGACACCTCACTCACTCAGCTCACCCCTCCCTCCTCCAACGGAACCCCGGAGATCCCTCAGTTCTCTACCCCTCCCCCCTCCCAACGGAACCCCGGAGATCCCTCTGTTCTCTGCCCCTCCCCCTTCCCCAACGGAACCCCGGAGATCCCTCAGTTCTCTGCCCCTCCCCCCTCCCAACGGAACCCCAGAGATCCCTCAGTTCTCTACCCCTCCCCCCTCCCAACAGAACCCCGGAGATCCCTCAGTTCTCTGCCCCTCCCCCCTCCCAACGGAACCCCGGAGATCCCTCAGTTCTCTACCCCTCCCCCCTCCCAACGGAACCCCGGAGATCCCTCAGTTCTCTACCCCTCCCCCCTCCCAACGGAACCCCGGAGATCCCTCAGTTCTCTGCCCCTCCCCCCTCCCCAACGGAACCCCGGAGATCCCTCAGTTCTCTGCCCCTCCCCCCTCCCCAACAGAACCCCGGAGATCCCTCAGTTCTCTGCCCCTCCCCCCTCCCAACGGAACCCCGGAGATCCCTCAGTTCTCTGCCCCTCCCCCCTCCCAACGGAACTCTGGAGATCCCTCAGTTCTCTACCCCTCCCCCCTCCCAATGGAACCCCGGACTCCATCAGCTCTGTGCCCCCCCCCACCTGCGATGGATCCGAGTTGGGTTTGGTGGGACAGTCAGTGAGGTGGGGTTGTCGGGTTCGGTCGGGGGGTGAGGTGGGGGTGTCGGGTTTGCTTGGGGGGTCAGGTGGGGGTGTCGGGTTTGGTCGGGGGGTGAGCCGGGGGGTGTTGGGGTTGGTCAGGGGGTGTCAGCTGTCTGCCCCCTCCCCACCTCCGACTGACCCGAGCAGCGCCGGGCACTTATGCTAGTATGTAATAAATCATGAGCAAATTCACAAGCACCTATTTTTAAGACACCTGTTTTGTCTTCCTATAATTTTATTGTCACCATGCAGTACACTAATTTATCATAATAGACACATTCAAGACCCACAACTTGTCTCTGTACCATTCCATCCAGGGTTCCCCACACACAGGGGATGCAGTACTAGTATTACTGTAAGATTATGTTTTGTGAAATTTTGCAAAACAAGTGTTTTGTATGGAAAACATTAAAAACCCCAAGCCCTGTATTTTGTGCTTTTTTTTGCATTGCAAATCTACCTTTGAGGAAAATTCTCATCCTATTTTTGCAAAATGTCACCTTTTCCTTCTCAAAAATAGGTCAGTTTTCGTTGAAATCATCATGATTTTTTCCATAAGCGCAGGGCAAATTTTTAATTTTCAGTCAAGTTCAGAACTACTCAGCATTTGATTGCCTCAGAGAGCCTCCTGCCTTTTAGCTTCTGTACAGCCTCTGGAGCTTGGGTCCAGGCACACAGAAGTAAGGGGGTGCTGTGCGGATACTATTCCATTACCTGAGTAGGTGGGTGAAGGGGGGGCAGAACCCTGGTCCCACCCTGGGAGCCTACCAGCAGCAGAACTGAGCCAGAGTAGGGAGTCGTGTTGTAATTGGCTACTGGTATTGTTTAGTAACAAATTATGACTCCCTGTCCTGAAACAAGGAGGAAGCCAGAGGAGATTGTCCCTCTCAGAGGCTCAGTTCTTCCCCTGTGCTGCTCCTCAGGTGATGCCCCTTACATAAAGCTTATGGCAAGTACACTCCAGCTCTTAGCTTGAAAGTGTTCCTTCTTTCTTTATGAAATCTGCACACAGCACTAGAGAGTGGTGCATTAACTAGAGACTTCTACTTCTGCCCTACAAGCCTGTGTTCATAGTACTAACATTGATTGTGCTGTCTGGGAACGTGATGGTTTTCAGAGGAGTTTGCTGAAACTAACTGAATATTGATTAGCTTCATTCTGTGGCCCCTAGGTGGTAACAAGACAGAAGATTGCTAGTATGAGTGACCCCAAGAGTGGAAAACTTTGGGGCCAGTATCACAGATGCTGGTGAAGAGCGATGGGTATTACATTGAGTGCCA
Source organism: Sternotherus odoratus (assembly GCA_032164245.1). NCBI lineage: Eukaryota > Metazoa > Chordata > Testudines > Kinosternidae > Sternotherus > Sternotherus odoratus. The sequence goes on from JAVMKO010000001.1 coordinate 263,215,040, forward strand.
GACTGGGGGAGTGAGGGCTTCCAGGGAAAGGAGAGACGAGGGGCCTCTAATGGTCATCTAGCCAGTGGTGCTGTGTCTACTCACCACTCCCACTCCTAAGGAGCCTGGGGAATAGGGATGGGCTTGTCTTCCTTCAGATAAGGAGGTTCGAAGCACCTTCAAGTTCTTCAAGGTTGAAGTTCACCTTCAAGCTGCCCTCATGCTTGACCTACCACATGCACATCCCACCTGCCTTTTGCTACTTCCCGAGTTTGAATTTAGCATGTTACTCTGCTATGCCCCAGATGACACCTCATCATGCATAATACAGTAGCATCATAGGCCCGACCCTCCCCCGAAACCTTCTGTGCTTCTTGTCCACTTTTTGCTCTAGCGGTGGGTGTGTCCTGCCCCCCAAAATGGTCTTGTGGATGTACATTCTCTTGGCCCTCTATCAGCCAGGAGTCACATCTTGTGCCGCTCAGTAAGGGGACTTTGGGGGTGTGCATGGGAGGGTGTCCCTGGAAGTGTCTGTGCTGGCCAGTACCTCCCAGATTACATCTCTCTCCACCAACCTAGCTCCCTGCATCCCAAGGAGAGTCCACCCAATGGAGGGCAGGAGGTCATCAATGTTCCCTCTAATTTTTGACAGGCCGTGTGGGCAAAAGAGGTCTTCTGTGCAAATTTTTGTGTGTGTGGTGTTTCGCCATGTGCACAGGGTTTAGGATGTGTGCGCGTGCGCACATGCACACAGCTTAGAGGGAACAGTGGTGGTGATACTGTTGCTGTCCTCCCTCTGTTGTTCACCAGGGAGAGGCAGCTTTCAATTATGGCCAGAGGGGCTCATAGGGGCTTGCTGACCAAGTCAGTTGCACAGAGGCACGGAATCAGCAAGACCCAAGCTGTTCAGGCCACTCCCTTCTATGGCCAGTATCACCCATATTAAGCTGAACAAAATTATGAACTTAAAAGAAATGATTGCATAGGAAGTACATTTCTGTAGTTCCTCTTTCTCATTTCTTCAGCTTTTCTCGGAGTTCTGGCCCCTGAGAATGGTCCACAGAAGCCCATTATCAACTGTTTCTTTCCAATAATATGACCATTGCCAAATGTACTAGGGGAACTAAATGGGACTAGTTTGGAAATTTTGCTTTTATCTTCTATAACTGATTGTTCATTAGAGAGAGAGAGGAGACTTGTACTTCTTTTTGAAATAATCGGTCTCCTTGTTACTAAAAATTCCTTAAAGGAAAGAAAATATATTCATGTTGTCTGTTTAATCAGTTTGAAATTATACCCTGTTTTCTAGTAAATTAAAACCAAGCTGTAATAAAAACAAAATCCTGCTTGCAATGGTGAAAACTATAATATTGTTTCCCTTTTCATACAATAAGCTGTGGGCCCTTTAAATGCACCCCGTGACTTCAGTTGTTCTCAGCAGAGGTGCGGGTAGTGTATTGTGTTTGTAAGTGTGTCAAAGGTGACTATTTCACTTAACAGTTCAAATATCTTATGCTGAATGAATTGTGAGCTTTTATGGGCTTTAGGACTTTGGCTACAGAATTTCATTAGGATGGGAAATTAAATGAGTCTTTGATCAAAAATTTCAAGTTACTAACTTAGTACAAAGCAACTCTATTTTGCTCCTGTAATAATAAATCAGGTTTGAGGCTATGCACATATATACATTATTTTAGCAGGTCTTCAAAGATGGATAAATTGTACCAAGCTCATTAAGAATAAAGAATTGAATTAAAAGAAAATGAATTAAAATACCAACCTTAAATTTCCTTAGGAAAATTCTGATATACTAATGAGATCTGCAATTAATATTTTCTGCCTAGGAAGAATGCATACAAAAATTTGGATTATGCCTCCATTCCTGCTGGGCTCACATCTCTAATCTTGTTCCATTTTGGTATGTTTACCTGGCTACATTCGAGACACTATGTCTGTTCTGGCCTGCCCTCCTGTTACAACTGGCTTTTGCTCACAGAGACTCCAACATCACATCCCTTGCAATGCCCTGTGCCATGATCAAAACACTGTGATCTGGACAGTAAATGAAAATATTTCAATTTCAAAGCCATCAGGGTTTACACTTATTCTGTATTATTTTTTGAGTATCATAAAGCATGCTGGGGTCTCCCAGACAGGTACTTGAAAGACCTCACAGTCTAAATTAAGCCATGACACTTGTGATTGCCAAAGGCAGATATAGGCTAGATTGCAACCTAAGAATCCAGTCCAAGTAAGGGTTTATGTACAGCTGAGCTGTCTCTAAATCAGGACAGGAACAAGATTTGATCATGTGGTCCTTGCTTCCAGTAATCACCACCACACCTTTTGCTGGTGCATAGTACTTCCCCTCCGTGTCAGCTCAGCTCTACTTGCTGTTTGTATGTGACTCAGAACTAAGACTCCCCCTACTCCCTGAGCAGGAGAGAGAACAGCCTGGTTGAGCCTTTCCTTATGTCTTCTTGCTTCATAGGCACCCAGCAGGACATAAACAGCCCTAACAATGGGAAGACAGAGAGGAACTACAAGGGGTTACAGTAATGAGATTATGCAGCCACCCAATCTGCCATGTTTATTATCTATTATTTTCTTCTAGTATCACCCGCCCACTATGTGCTAAGCACTTTCCACAGATAAAAAGCCAGCAGAGTCCCTGCCTTGAAGAGCTTATCTTGGCAGCTCGCTTAGGTTAGCTTTCTTTCATCCTCGTGTTTAGAAGCACATTTTTAGGAAGGATCTGAATGAAGAGAAAGAGGTGAACAGGGTGGGAAGGTATCCCAATAGAGGGGGCAGCGTGGAGGAAGAGGCAGATGTAGTAATGGGAGAAGCAGGGAGAGCCTGATATGGGGGTAACTACCCAGGGTGCCATGGTCAGGGGATGGGGGGCACTGAGCTTCTGGATCATGATTAATAGTTGTGCCCACTTGGGGGATGGGAGAGGGCATAAAGGAGGCTGCAGGGCAGGAGCCAGGTGCTCACACGTGTCCCCTCTCTGCCCTCCAGGCAGCATGACACCATGACCCTCTGAGTGGTCGCCCGCTGCTCAGGGAACCCGGCGCAGGCACCTGGGTTCGATTCACCTGTCTGCCTTACCCAGGAGATGAGCTTTTCCCCTGCAATACCTTCCCCAAGGGCTTCCTCTGGGGGGTGGGCAGCAAGCTTGCCCAAGGTGCCATTTTCCCTAAGGCCCGCCCTGGGGAGAAAGGGAAGTCAAGGTACATTTTGTGAGATCAATTTTATTGACCAAATAAAGCCAAATTTTTAAGTGCTTCTCCATTTGCATGTGGTTATTAGCCTGTATTTGCTCCTACTGTTAGTGTCCATAGAGTACTTGTAGATACACATCATATTTCAGATGTCGAAAGGGTCATTTGCATGAGAAAATATCCACTTTATTCACACAGTTGCACTTACTGTGCCTGCAAATGTAAGTGTGCTTGTGCATGGATTTCAGGCCCTGAGATTTAATACAGACTAATACAGCATTTTATTGACTTTGGAGGGCCTGTTTCTGCTACAGATCAAATGAGTGACATTTTCACTCCCTTGAATCTAACTAATCTAATGATCTATAAAATACACCAGTTAAATATCTATTTGCATCAGTGTTTCCTCAACTTTAGACAGCTCTTCTTCAGCAAAATGATACCAACTGTGCCCCCCTTCAAGCCTGCTGTACATTGTTAAAGATCTGTCTAAAGTGTGGCAACTCCAAATAGATTGTGCAAAACTTCATAATATAGTGCCTCGTTTTCCACAGGCTTTGATGAGCAGTGAAAGAGGTACACCTGGTATTTAAAGAATTAGCACTGGCTTCTAAGTTAGCAACCATTAGAATAAGTGGGACAATTCACACCTCCAAACTATCCTTTCAGGCTCTCTGCAAACTCAGATAGACAATGCTGCACCAGTCATACTTGGGTCAGATTTTTTAGGTCTTCTTTACAATTATAACAGCTAGAGGATTATTATTTATTAAATGAAAATTGAGACTCTGAAGAATAATTAAGAGAGCTGTCCATATCCAAAAGCTAATTCTTAGCACTCCTTAGGCGATTCACTGTGCTATGTGATCTGAGGAATTGCTAAAGCACCCATTATTGTAGTGTCTAGGTCCTAACTTGGATCCCCACTTGAAGCCTGCTTAGAGGCCAGGCAAAGTTGCAGTCCTTTCATTGTAACTGAGCACAAAGACTGTGAAGGTTCGAACGGCTAGTGGTGATTAGACATAAGTAAGAGAAGCCAGAAAGAAAAAAGATGTAAGAAGTTAAGGTACGGATTCTCACATCAAATGGAGACTGCACAAATAGTTACAATTGTCATTGCTATATTTTTTGTGGGCCGAACTTTTCTTTTTTTCCTCTTGTGTGGATCTCTCTATTGTATACTTTGCACTTGTTCCACATGCAGAACTCCCACTGACACCAATGGAGATCCATCCATGTAAAGATAACAGTATAGCATATGAAGATATACAGTACCATGCAGGTCTCAGATAAGAATTTGTACATTGACTATATGGAGTTCAGACCTATAGTTGTTGCACACTCAAAACTTTCTTTGAAGTCAAAAAGAATACTGGGTACTCATGAAAAGCAGACTCAGGCATAAGAATGGTAACCCTTCAGGAATGATTATACAATAATTTAAGACTAAACAAAAACCACACTCAGGAAATACACAATAGAAAAGACAAAACTTCAAGCTGTGATTTTTCTGAATGAATGTGTCTCCAGTTATCTCTTAAAGCACTTACTATTTTTAAACCAACAATCAATGTATGGCAATGTTAGTTTACCATCCTTGGAAAGTCTTAAAGTATTGCCGTACTTTGAGCAAACCGAGAGAGAGAGATGACTTCAAATGTTCTTAATGTCAAATGCTTAGATTTACACAACATATATGTGATTTATGGTTCAAATATATATGATTACAAACAACGCATGTTTCACTAGTGATATTACTGTTGCTAAAATTGTACTTTAAAATACTGTGAATGGAGGGTCATAACAAAGTCAGCAATGTTTCCACTGATGTTCATGGAAGCAGGAATGTCCCAGAGAAAGTGTCATAGTTCAGCCCCAAACTTTAGGTTTTGTAAAGTGATTTTACAAACATAATATTAATAGAATTGTTCTGAGGTAATTGAAAAGAAAAGAAATTAGATTTAGACTTCGCCTTCAATGGTTACAGTCCAACATTGCAGCACTGTAGTTATGGCACATGACAACACAGAAAGTGAAACTGACCAGAAACAACAAAAGTGAAATGAACTACAATAGCCATTCTCACAGAATGACTCGGAAAGAGAAGCAGATCTCACAATGTCAGCTCACCCATTTTGTTTCCAGCTGCTTTACATGTGCCTAGACTTTTTATTGCCTGGCACCTGAACAAGCAACTGAAAACAACTAGAGTGAGATGGCCTGGCTGCCTCTGCAAGGATCCAGTGCTACAGAGGTAGAGAGGAGCGGAAACTGGTGCTACCCTCAGGACTAGTCCACCAGTGGGACTGGAGCCACCAGAGACCTTCACGGGATTTCAGCAAGAGAGAAATGGCCAGGGGAGAAGAGAGCCAGAGGGGCATCCATCAAGTCACAGAGAATTGCGAGTAGAGGGGAAGGAGGAAATCACCAGGTGGTAACAAAGCATGTAGAGGGAAGCAGAAGGAGAGAGAGGGACAGACATGGAACAAAAACACGGGGAAACAGATTTAGGCCTTTTGATTTGTTTTTCAAGAAGGGCAAACTCTTTGTTGCAGTCCAACACTCTCCTAGTATTACTCTTCTACATAAGCAGTTTTAACTGACACAGGAATGTTGCAGAATCACAATTAGGTGGTGGAGGGTGGTCTGGCCCGCTGTATTGTCAATAAGAGAGGAAGAATCCATGAGACCCTCTCCCTATTACCATGTAATCCAGTCTGTAAAAATTCTTGAGAATCATGTTTCAGTGTCTCCTTCCCAAGCCCCACTTTGAAAAGGATGGTAGGCTTAACTGGAATGGGTTACCTAGGAAGGTGGTGGAATCTCCTTCTTTAGAGGTTTTTAAGGTCAGGCTTGACAAAGCCCTGGCTGGGATGATTTAGTTGGCTATTGGTCCTACTTTGAGCAGGGGGTTGGACTAGATGACCTCCAGAGGTTCCTTCCAACCCTGATAGTCTATGATTCTATGATTAACTTATCCTCCCCCCTGCCCCAGCAAACATCTTAGTTCCATGGGGTACTCTTACCATATGACCAAAGTCACTTGGTAGGTTGCATGGAAGATGTTTTAACTCCCCTGGCTTCCAGACCCATAACACATGCAGGCCTGTTGATATTTTCTGGGGTGTCTTTCAAATTCCTGGCTGCCAGCTGAACAGTTCAGGTCTGGTGTGCCAACTTTAGATGCCTGATCTATCAAACATGACAAACTTTCTGACTCCTTCCTACCCCCGCTTAAATTCAGATGCTATGAGATGTTGTGAGGTTCATGGGAATGAAGTGAGTACCCTTTGTGATGCTGGCAGACCAGGTGCCAGCTCATGCCAAGGCCCCTAGGTCCCAACTGAGCACTGACAAATACATAGCTGGGACCAGTCTGGCTCATCTGTGTGTCTGTATTGTTAAAATAAGTATTAGAATTATTAAAATATGTTTCATGTTTAGACTTTATGAAATACTTGTAAATTGCTGCATGCATTAATCTCACTATACCATCTGTTGCTCATGTTGTTCTGTAAATGTAAATCAGCAGATAGGAGGGAAGGATTAACAACTGGGAAATACTAATTGCCAACAGGAGGTGTTATCTCCAGCCCAGCAAAAGAAGGCCCATCAACACCAGATAAACCATTGGGGAACATCAGAGGACAAAAGACTTTGTGGATTGCTTCCTCCCACCCAACCGAAGAGGAGACATGCACCTGAATTCTTGCCAACAGCTAAATTTGTAACTCAAAACTAAAAAGGGATAAGGAATAAAAAACTTTAGTAAGGAAAACCTCTCTTTTATGCTGATTGGACTGTGAGGGGCCAGGATTACTAATCATAAACAAAAGATCCCCAGTGCCTGATCTGGATTAGTATGCAAGGACATACATAAGCGCTTGCTTATTCTACAAGATTCTATTACCTTTTGAAATGCAAGACTAACTCATTTGTGTGTGTAAACATTTACCTGCCTTAATGTTGTAGTCAGGGCCGGCGACAGAAATTTTGGGCCCCCCTACTCTGATCGTTTGGGGCCCCCCTACTCTGATCGTTTGGGCCCCCCCCCAGCCCAGCCGGTGCTTCCGCCCCCCCCCCCCCCCAGCTGACAGCGGCTGAGGGCAGTGCGAGCCTCCGAGCATTGCCACCGCCTGGGCGCTCGCTGCTGGCGCTCGCCCTTCACTGTGCTCTCGTGCCCGGCGGGGTCCTGCGGGAGCGCGAGCTGCGGCCGGAGGGAGGGAGAGCCCGGGAGCAGCGCGAGTCGCCCTTGCTGCTCTCCACCCCCCCGCGCGCCCTTGCCCCCCCGGACCTGCGCGAGACCCTGTGGCTGGCGATGGAGACGCCGCCGCTGTAACCAGCCGCAGCCCCCCGGGCCGGCATGGGAGGAGCCTGGGGGCAGGGCAGGGGGAGGGCCTCTCCCCTCCCTTGATTGGCGCAGGGGCTGCGTGATGCCACGTCCGGTGGGGGAAGCCCTACCTTGCTGCGGAGCCTCCCCGCCCTCGCCCTCTTTGCAGGTGGGGGTGCGCCGCTGCCGCCGGCCGGGCTCACTGCTCCTGCCGGGGACACGCGTGCTTGTCCTGCGCACTGCTGCTCCGGAGGAGAGCCGCGCCGCCTCCCCACCCCTTCCCCGCTCTCCAGGCCCAGCGACAAGGGGGACGACTATGGGTACAGCTGTGTACCGGGCCCCGGACTTAAGGGGGCCCCCCTTAAGTCCGGGCCCCGGTACAGCTCTACCCGTAGTACCCCCCTGTCGCCGGCCCTGGTTGTAGTAACTCTCGTTTCTTTTTCTTTGTTTATTATAGGATTGGCTACAAGCATTGTCTTTTGTGTAAGATCTAAGGCACAATTGACCTGATAGTTAGTAATAGTTAATTCCTGTATCAGCTACCAAGAATAGCTCCTGTGATTCTTCTGTAGAAAATGCCATTAGCACCCAAACCACAGAAAGACAAAATAAAACTCTGGTTCTGTGGAAGTCAACGGGAGTTTTGCCATGTCACCGAGGAAAGATGTGTTAAATCAACCTCTGCTAATGGTATATTACCATTTAAAACTAGAATTGACTAGAAAATATGCCAAGTGATGGAACTGTTATAACCTCCTTTCAGGTTTATGGCACAGCCTGTTGGGGCCTGATCGAAAGTCCATTGAAAGAAATCAATAGGATTCTTTCAATTGACTTCAAGGGGCTTTAAAACAACTCCCTGGATCTCATTACCAAGAATTTCCCCTGATATTTACCCTAAATTTTCATCTCAGTATCTCACTGACTTGTAGCACCCTAAATATGATGTTGCTTTCTTCTCACCAATAGTTGTACACTGAGGCAAAATGTAACTGCTTTCTTTCATACTGATGACAGACAATTGGACTAATGTCATCTGAAAGGAGAATTTTAACAGTGCTGTGCAAAAACTAACATGCAGCAAATTTAAAAAGTCAAGTCTGCCTCCTTTCTGCCTTCAGAATGGGGATAGGAATGAGTTGTTATATAGGTCAGCATTACTTCTCAGACATGAAAAGGCAGTTGTCACTGGCAAACAAAAATATGAATGGTACACTGGAGATGAACTTCTCTGAGATGGATTATTTAATTAGGTTCTGTTTAATGGAGGCAAGGAACAGTAATTTAAGGCCAACTAACAAGAGACATTTTAGCAAATGCAGAGCAAGGAAAGAGTATGCCTCAAACCACTATCTCTCTCAGTCCACACAGCAGCTGGCAGCTGCTTAGTTTCACTTCCTCATCTTGCATGGGAGGAGTGGTTTATACTGAAAACCGCTTAATCTAGATTTACATAGATGTCCCAATAAGGCAGAAAGACTTCTGCAAACACCTGAAGTAGAAGCAAAGGTTGAAGAGGAAACAATTTGCTGAATACAAACACTAGCTATATGATGATCAATAGAGTTCAAAGAAAACCTTGTCCAGCAAGAAAGGGAGCCTCAGAGGAAAACTCCAGAGGACGTTAGATTAAATTAGCAAAAGCAGAGAGAAACATTTAGCTGTGCTTCATAATTGTCCCCCATTTGTGATGCATGATTAAGAACAGAGTGTTAGCTACAATAAGCTTTGTGGGAGAGCAAGTGGGCAGAAATGGGGAAACTCAGAAGGAGGAATTGCACACGAGAGAGAAGAAATGACACAAAAATTGGGAGAGCGGTAAAAAAATAAGAGGACAAGTCACTAATACATTCTAAAAATATATTAGAAGCAGAGGAAGACCAAGGACAGGGTAGGCCTGTTACTCAATAAGTGGAAAAAAACAACTGAGTACCAATTGAGTTTGACAGGTTTCAGAGTAGTAGCCGTGTTAGTCTGTATCCTCAAAAAGAACAAGGAGTACTTGGGGCAGCTTAGAGACTAACCAATTTATTTAGGCATAAGCTTTCGTGGGCTAGAACCCACTTCATCAGATGCATAGAGTGGAACATATAGTAAGGAAGTATAGTATAGGAAGATATATATATTATATATACAGAGAACATGAAAAGGTGAAGATTGCCATACCAACTTTAAGTGGCTAATTAATTAAGGTGCACTGTTATCAGCAGGAGAAAAATAACTTTTGTAGTGATAATCAAGTTGGCCCATTTCAAACAGTTGACAAGAAGATGTGAGTAACAGTAGGGGGATACTTAACATGGGGCAATAGATTGCAGTTTGTGTAATGACCCAGCCACTCCCAGTCCCTCTCCCAGTAGCTCACCTTAATTTGATTAGCCACTTAAAGTTGGTATGGCAATCTTCACCTTTTCATGTTCTCTGTATATATATATAAAGTGGAACATATAGTAGGAAGATTTTATATATATATACATATATATATATATATAAAATCTTCCTACTATATGTTCCACTTTATACATCTGATGAAGTGGGTTCTAGCCCACAAAAACTTATGCCCAAATAAATTGATTGGTCTCTAAGGTGCCACAAGAACTCCTCGTTCTAACTGAGTTTGAGTTTTGTGGATCACAGTGGAGCCTAAAACTCAGACTTAGGCACTTATGTACCTTTGTAGATCCCAGCCTTGGACTCTGTGGTATTTAAGGCACAAGGGTAGTATTCAGTGCAGTTAATCCGAAACCGCGTCTACACTTGGATGGTATTTGCCTTGAATCACAGGGTATGTGGACCAACCAGTTAGCCATATAAAGTGGATTATCCATAATTACTAGCTTTTAGTTTGGTCTTATTCTGAGCTGACAAACACGTGGCCGGGCAGTGTTGTACACTCAGTATTCACTCTAGTCCCTAAACCTGAAATGGAATAAATCCAGCTCACATGCAACTGAAACAAAAAATGCTTTATTGCATCTCATATGACCCATGTTACATTTAATCCAATATCAAATCAGTTTACGGTGGAAGTGAAACTCCATGCAGGTATAAAAAGAACTTCTGTTTTAAAAGGAAACACTCCAGAGGAAGGGACTTCTCCAATTTTGAATAATCTGTGGTTTGGAAATATTTGTGCTTATAAAAAGATTTGTAACAATATTTTAAGACTGAAATAGAGGCTTCTGAGCATGCCCGGGCTCTCCACAGTGTTAAACATGACCTCTTTCTTTTCTTCAGGATACCACAAAGGGCTGGATTGTTGCTAGCCTGGCAGGCGTCTACAGGGGTGGTGGCAAGCATGGCAGGGTGCAAAGAACACCCTCTATGCACCTGTGCAAGGGGCAGCAGAAATCTCAGTCCTTGAACTCCTGGTGCAACGGAAATATCCAGTGTCTAGATTCTAGAACATCATTAGAACCTCCAAAGCAGCAAGGTAGAAGTGGACTGTGGCCCTGACCCTTGCTGTGCTGGTCAGTGGAACAGGGTTGGTGAAGGGGGAACCGACTCTGCAGCCCTCAAGACTGTGACACAGCTCCCACTCTGGTGCATGCTCCCAGTACTGCTGCCGACATCACACATTGTCGGTCTGGAGGAGATTGTCATGTCCCAAACTAAGATGAGATTGTAAGTACAGTAAATAAAATCCTGTTATGCAAATATCCTCCAGTCTGAACCTGCTGGGGAGAGGAGAACAGGGGGAGCAATTTTCATGAAGAACAGCCTGAGAGAACCAGCTCACTTCCAAATGACCAGCCCATGGTCATAGCTTGTGCTTACATAATGTGGCATGACATTCCTGTTGCAATCCTTATGCTTCACTGATGTGCAAGGACATTCCATAATACAAAGCTGAATATTCTGAATGTGCAATTAGTTGAATATCTGGATTTTCAGGATAAATGAGACATATTATTGTCCCCTCCCCGTCCCCTCAAACTGGGGTAAAGTGAAGTTTATACTCAAGAAATAATTAAGTCCAGTCCAATAACAGGAAAGGCAGTTACAGATCCCAGCTCAGACCCATGTGATGCCTGCAACAAATCAACTAATCAGTTATGATTTGGTTGTACACCAATTCAAGAGAGGTGATTTCATTTACTGGGGGGAAAATTAAGATTGTTTGGAACTATCTGTAACTACTGTGTTATGCAATAGCAAAGTAACCACATGATCCTATTTTCATTACCCTCTCTACTTCTTTCCTTCTGATTTTCTTCTTGTTGTCACTTCTTTTTTTCATAGTATACTGTAAACTCAACAGGCAGGAACTACTTACCCTGTAATTGTGCAGTGCCTAACAGAACAGTTCCCCATTCCTCACTGGAGCCACTAGACACTACCACAGTAAACATCAGATTAAGGCATAGACACCATAGGCATGGGCCTAGAAACCTGACTCCCAGAGCCATGTGACTATATCAGAATTTCAGGTTTATGATGTTTCTGCACTCATAGATGCAAAGAAAAACTCCAGCCAGGCGTGATGCCTGCTTGAGTTTGTAGACAGCATACACCAGACTAGGTGCAGCAGCCACTAGGGCCATGGAGAAAGTCATTTGACTCCATCCCCAAAGTAGACCCTGCTGCTCTGTGGGAGTCCCCAGCTGCCTATCCCAGTTTGGAGCAGGGTTTCCTGCATAATACATGCCCCCATTTGATGATGTGCCTAGGACCCTGGACTGTCTCAGTCCCTTTTTGACCCTTTTTTAGGCCCTGAGCCCCCCCCAAACCTGGAGACCCCTCCTACACCCCAAACCCCTCATCCCCAACCCCACCCCAGAGCCTGCACCCCCAGCCGGAGACCTCACACCCTCCCTTCACTTCAACTCCTTGTCCCAGCCTTGAGCCCCCTCCCGCACCCTGAACCCCTCATTTCTGGCCCCACCCCAGATTCTGCACCCCCAGTTAGACCCTCACTCCCCCACCCCAACCCCCTGCCCCAACCCAGTTAAAGTGAGTGAGGGTGGGAGGAGAGCAAACCACTGAGGGAGGGGGAATGTAGTGACCAGAGGGCGGGGCCTTGGGGAAGGGGCAGAGCTAGGGTCTTACGATCCGGACCGCCTAACATTTCTCTGCAGCCCGCCATGACTAACATTTCTGTCCAGCTTCCTCTTCTCCCTCCCGATCTCCGAGTCTGAACCACTAAAATTCCTGCAGTGCAGCGGGGCGCTCACGCAGGCAGCCTGCCTGCCAGGGCCCAATGCCACTCCCAGAAGCGGCTGTCTGCTGATGGCAATTCTCTGCACACCCCTGGCACCATCCTCACCGCTCCTATTGGCTGAAAATTGGCCAAATGGGAGCCCCAGAGACAGTGCTTGTGGGCATGGGCAGCACATGGAAAATTGCTCCCCTTCTTTCCCCAAGGGGCTCACAGAGACGTGCTAGCAGCAACTGTCTGCAGCCGCTTCCAGGAGTGCAGTGGGGCCATGGCATGCAGGCAGCCTGCCCTGTGGTAAGCACTTCCTGGCCGGAGTGTGCACCTGGCACCCCCTTTCGCACCCCAACACTCTGCACTAGCCCAGAGCCCCCTCCTGCACTCAAATGCCCTCCCAGAGAATACCTCCCCTGCACCTCAATCACCTGCCCCATCCCAGAGCCCTCACCTGCACTAAACTCCCTCCCAGAGCCCACAACCCCTTTATTAGTATAGTAGAAATGTGTGGCCCATGACAACTTACCAAAATTTTTGGAGTGGCCACCCCTGGATTAGAAAGTTGGCAACCCTAGGGGGAGAGCGAGTGAGAGGCAGAAGGGGCAGGGGGAAACGGAGGGTGGCCTTGGGGAAGGGGCAGGGCAGGGGTGTTCAGTTTTGTGTGATTGGAAAGTTGGCAACACTATTACTGAGATTAAAAAATGGGTAGGACTCAGTAGAAAAATCAAAATCAGCATTGATTTCTAGTGTCCCTGTTCTGAAGAGTTTAGGGTTTGATCCTGTCCCATTAAATCAATGGATATATCACTGGGAATAGAATTAGACCCGTAGGTTTTATAGCTGATGTTAAACTAGCCCATATGTTTACCCAGAGATAAGTAATTATTAGATGAAACAAAGTCCATTGCTGCAGATGCAGCAAAGTCTAAACTGGAGAGAAGGTTTACCTTCGAATCATGGAATCATAGAACTGGAAAGGAGCTCGAGAGGTCATCTAGTCAGTCCCCTGCACTCAAGGCATAACAACGTAACAACTAAACCAGGGGTGGGGAACCTCCGGCCCGGGGGCCTTATACGGCCCGCCAAAGCATTCCATCCGGCCCGCGCGCGTCCCTGGCCGGCGGCTCTCCAAGGCGCTTCCCGGCCCCTTCGCCGAGCTGCCCCCGCCAGGGACGCGGGGGCAGCTCCCTGAGGCACTTCCTGGCCCCTTCGCCGAACGCGGAGCCGCCCCCGTGCCGAACGCGGAGCCGCCCCCGCCTGGCGGCCCGGGGCGGCTCCGCGCTCCGCGAAGAGGCCAGGAAGCACCTCGGGGAGCCGCCAGCCAGGGACGCGCGCGGGCCGCCAGGTGGGGGAGGGGGCGGGAATGGGCTTCCTGCGGGGGGGGGGGGAATGGGCTTCCTGGGGGGGAGGAGCGGCCCCCGAATGACATTGTAAATCTCCAAATGGCCCTTGGCAGGAAAAAGGTTTCCCACCCCTGAACTAAACCATTCCTGACAGGTGTTTGTCTAACCTGTTCTTTAAAACCTCCAGTGACTGAGATTCCACAACCTCCCTAGGCAATTTGTTCCAGTGCTTAACCACCCGGACAGGTAGGTGGTTTTTCCTAATCTCCAACCTTAACCATCCTTGCTGCAATTTAAGGCCATTGCTTCTTGTCCTATTCGCAGAGGTTAAGAAGAACATTTTTCCTCCCTCCTCCTTGTAACAACCTTTTATGTACCTTTAAAACTGTTATCATGTCCCCCCTCAGTATTCTTTTCTCCAGACTACACAAACTCAATGTTTTCAATCCTCCCTCATAGGTCTTGTTTTCTAGACCTTTAATTCTTTTTATTGCTCTTTTCTGGACTTTCTCCAATTTGTCCACAGCTTTCCTGAAATGTGGCTCCCACAACTGGACACTGTACTCCAGTTGAGGCCTAATCAGTGTGAAGTAGAGCGGAAGAATTATATCTCACGTCTTGCTTACAATACTTCTGTTAATACATCCCAGAATGATGTTTGCTTTTTTTGCAACAGTGTTACACCACTGACTCATATTTAGCTTGTGATCCACTATGACCCCCAGAAACCTTTCTGCAGTACTCCTTCCTAGGCAGTCATTTCCTATTTTGTATGTCTGCAACTGATAGTTCCTTCCTAGGTGGAGTACTTTGCATTTGTCTTTATCAAATTTCATCCTATTTACTTCAGACCATTTCTCCAGTTTGTCCAGATCATTTTGAATTTTAATTTTATCCTCCAAAGCACTTGTAACCCCTCTCAGCTTGGTTTCATCTGCAAACTTTGTAACTGTGCTCTCTATGCCATTATCTAAATCACAGATTTAGATATTGAACAGACCCAGAACGGATCCCTGAAGGACCTCACTCATTATGCCTTTCCAGCATGACTGTGAACCACTGATAACTACTCTCTGGGAACAATTTTCCAACCAGTTTTGCACCCACTGTATAGTAGCTCCATCTAGGTTGTATTTCCCTAGTTTGTTTATGAGAAGGTCATCAGAGCCAGTATCAAAAGCCTTACTAAAGTCAAGATATACCACATCTGCCGCTTTCCTCCTATCTTGTTACCCTGTCCAAGAAAGCTATCAGGTTGGTTTGACATGATTTGGTCTTGATAAATCCATGCTGACTGTTCTATCACCTAATTATCTTATAGGTGTTCACAAATTGATTGCTTAATTATTTGCTCCATTACCTTGCCTTTGCCTGGGGAAGTAAAGTCACAAAATGGCCGATTCGAGTGACTTGTTTTTGCTCCAAAACACCAGCTCCTTCACTGATAAGTAAGTTTCCAAACCCAGTCAGCAGGTGTTTCGATTTCATGGGGTTAAGTGCTGCCAGAGGCCCAGAGATTGCCCTTTCCACACCACATCCCAGTGGGATGGGGACGGCAGAAGGAAACTGCCCGATTGCCCCATTGGGGAGTAAGGTGACCATACCTAGCAATTTTATAGGGACAGTCCCGCTATTTGGGGCTTCTTCTTATATCGGCTCCTATTACAGCCACCCCCCTCCCGATTGTTCACACTTGCTGTCTGGTCACCCCATCAGGGACTGGCGTGGCCCAGCGTGGATCCAGCCTGAGCTCCCTCAGCAGGCCCAGGGCCGCCCCAGGCGCCCTTAGCAGCTTGGCGACAGCAGAACCACAAGGCCGGGGCTTCCCCTGTCGGCCGCGGAAACCCCCGGGGCCGTTCCGCCGGGCGGAGAAGGCTCCCTTGGAAGCAGCGGACGGGGCCGGGGAACGCGCGATCCCTGGCGGCGGGGCCGTGGCTGGATCGAGCGGGAGGGAAGGTGCCGGGTGGCCCGGGGCGCGCTGCGGGGGTGGCAGGTGCAGGACGGGGCGGACCGAGCGCTGTCTCCTGGCCGCCGGGGGGGCCGAGCCGAGGGGAGGCGGGACCAGGGCGAGTGGCACTGGGGAGGAGCAATCGCCGCGCTCCGTGGGGCAGGCCCCGCGAGCCGGGGCCCAATGAGCCGGGGCCGGGTTTGACGTGACGATGTTTGGGAGCAGCCGGGTGCAGCCGCTGGCCGCGGAGTCCCTGCTGCTGCCTGGGCCGGAGCTCCGCGGGTGCCGGCCGGCGGGGGAGCTGCCAGCTGCGGGCACTGCCGAGGAGGTGAGGGCGCTGCCAGGGCGGGGGCGGCGCGTGGGGGCATCGCTCCTATTCCCCCAGCCAGCACAGCGTCCGCAGCCAGCACTCCCAGCGCGGGCAGGCAGGGACTGAGCCTGTGGCACCCCACAGCCCGTGCAGGGGAGACACACCGAGCCCGTAGCACACACACCCCATAGTCCGTGTAGGGGACACACACACTGACCTTGTGGCACCCCACAGCCCCTGCAGGGGAGACACACTGAGCCCGTAGCACACACACCCCATAGTCCGTGTAGGGGACACACACTGACCTTGTGGCACCCCACAGCCCGTGCAGGGGAGACACACTGAGCCCGTAGCACACACACCCCATAGTCCGTGTAGGGGACACACACACTGACCTTGTGACACCCCACAGCCCCTGCAGAGGAGACACACCGAGCCTGCAACACCCCCTCTCCCCCCCCAACAGCCTGCGTGGGGAGACACTGAACCTGCAGTACCCCACAGCCCGTGCAGGGGGAGACGCACTGAGAGCCTGCAGCAACCTCTCCCCGCCCCCCAATAGCCCGTGTAGGGGGGACACACAGAGCCTATAGCACCCCACAGCCCCTGCAGAGGAGACACACCGAGCCTGCAGCACCCCAGAGCCCGTGCAGGGGGAGACGCACACACAGCCTGTGGCACCCCAGAGCCTGCGCAGGGGGAGACACAGTGAGCTTGTGACACCCCACAGCCCATGCAGAGGGAGACACAGTGGGACTGGAACACCCCCCAGAATCTGCACAGGAACAGTCATCTAGGGCTAGAGGGACACACAACACACTCCCACACCGGAAAGACAGACACCACACCCTGCCATTCAGGCACCCTGAGTTAAAGCCTATAGGGGAGCCTAGGGTTGTGCTGGATCTGCTCACCCCAGTTAAAAGCCCATTCACCCTGTCTTCACTGCTATTTTAACATGGTTTAGCTACGGTGAATGAAGAACACACTTTTTGTGTGGTGTAGATACATTCAGACCAGCACACACAGCCACTAAGGCATATTGGAGATAGCAACACATGTTATCAGACCAAAATATGCCACACAGACATTCAGATGTATTCTGATACCCGAACGCTTAGATACACACAAACGTGAATCTTTGCTAACACTGAAAATAGTTTGGTTATTTGGGGGGGGGGGATGATGTCACTTTTCAGAAAGTGATCTCACTACCACTGCTTGTCATTTTGGTCATTTTGCACATCTGGACTTTGCATAACTGGGCTATATCTTGGAGCAGCTGAATAAACACCCCCAGAGAGAGTAGCAAGACCAGATGTTTTATTTGAGGAGGCAGGATGTCTGTCTTTGGGTTCTCTAAAATGGTGTGATAGACAAGTTTTAAAATGATCTTTTACTGATTAACTGCTTTTAGAATTTTAAAATACATGTTTTTAAGAAACTACTGAACATGGCAAAACATAAACAAGGTGAACAACAGTGAGGAGAAAATGACATCACCAACTTTAAAACACTCAGGTTTTTTTAAACTAGTTAAGCAGTTGACAGGCTAAAATAGAAACTGAATTAAATGTGCAACTCATTTGTGACTCAGATTTTTAGCAATAGCAATCTAAAACCAAGCTTGGTTCAAAACAGAGTGTAAACTCCTCCCTGACTGACAGAGAATTACCAGCTGACACTTCCTTTCTCTCTGCGGTGTGCAAAACCCCTCACCTGAATTTTAGACTATACTGAAACACTAGTATGTGCGTTCCTTTCGTGACGGACAGCTAATACATGCTCTTTCTTTCTGAAGAGAGAATTGAAGGGCAATTCAGCATGAGGAAGGTTTTGTTAGTGGAACCTGCCATCGCCATTTACATTTTTGCCTTCTTCTTGATCGTACCGCCGATTCAGCAGTATATTTATCGAAGGCTATGGGAAGAAGCAAGCAACTCCAGTTTAATAGAAAATAACAACACTTCTTTCTGTGAACTAAACAAAAGTACACCAACTTATATCAAACAGAAGGTAAGGAGTAGCAGGGAAGGGGGAAGTACCAATGAAACATATTACAAAGGAAAAATTGCAGTGAGCTCTAGATAAATGTTTAATTAACCGTCGTTTAATTTTGATAACATTATGATTTCATTATTATTTACATGATGCCATAGGTGTGTATAGTATTTACAAAGAATCAACTCAGCAACATGCTGAGGACATTCAGTTCCCTCTGAAGTCATTAGGAGTTGAGGGTGCACAAGATATTCACCCCAGACACAGGAGACCCTGTTTCAATTACTCCCTCTGCCTTGTGAGGAGAAGGGATTTGAATAGAAGTCTCCCATTTCTCTGGGGAAAACTTTAACCACTGGGCTACAGAATATTCTGAGGTGGGTCTCTCTTGCTGAAGCCATTCCATTTTATATTAAACAGTTAAATATTAATGAGACTAGACAAAGAATGAGAAAGTGCTGGCTTTTATGGATCCTATTGTCAAGAGGCTACCTCTTGTCATAAACTGTATAGGGAACATAGGCTCCTAACTCAGGATTTGTGAATTCCAGTGATTTTTCTAGGCACCTAAAAGTTGGGTTTGTGGATCTGGGCTTAATAGTCATTGGACATCACCCACAACAAGTATTTTCATCCTGTATTAGCTCTTACTACATGCTGTGTTTTAGGTAGATGAATTTTGGCATATTGTGACACTTTCTCAGGGTGTCCAGAACTAGAGGTCATCGTGTTACACCCAGCCTCAGTAAGAGACATACTTGCTGTCTTTCAGTTCCCTAGCACTCATGGTCAGTTGGCTACCCAAACAAATTCCTCAGAACTTTTCCAGCCCTTACTTTGCCTGCAGGTTAAGTACCTCACACAACATTCTTTATGGATAACTACTGTGACAGCAATGTGTTAGGTGCAGGGAGTTTGTCAGGCCTGATTGGAGTTGCTGACAGAACAGTGAGCCCTTTGCCAGTCGGCATTGGGAGGTTCTTAGTGTCACGCACAGGCTATGTCTACACTACAGACCTTACAGTGGCACAGGTGTACCGCTGTAGTTGTGCCACTCTAAAGTCTACTGTGTAGCAGTTCTATGCTGATGGGAGAGAGCTCTCCTGTTGGTATAATTAAACCACCCCAATGAATGGTAGTGGCTATGTTGGCGGGAGAGCATTTCCGCTGACATGGCGCTGTCCACACTGACGCTTCTGTTGGAGAAATATGTCAGATGGGTGTATTTTTTTCACATCCCCGAATGACAAAAGTTTTACTGACAAAACTACTAGTGTAGACATAGCCATATACTGTCATGTTGTTTTTTCATTATTGCAACTACAAAACCCATAAATGATGAAAAATCTGCCAGCTGCCGATTTCAGATCTGGAAATGTAGTTAAACTTCATAAAAACATAGTTTGATTTTTTTTTCTGTAGTTGACATTTGCTGGAAAGCCCTGAAATTCAAGCTGTTTTTCAAAACAGGACAGTACATGCTTAGAAAAATAAAACTTTTCCACTCCATGCAAAGCATTGAATCAAAGCACCTATTAACCAAGAGTCAGCTGAATTTCAAATGGCTTCTCACAACAAGATCATTGTGAATTTACTTTTTCATACAGTTGTTCACTGCAATTATTTGACATAAAGGATGCATAATAAATAACTAGCTTTATATTCACTGTGCTTGGATAACTCCTTTCAGGACAATGGGTCTCCAGCAAGCAGGATCTTGTCCTGCAGAACTTTTCTGTTGCCCATCCCCTGCCAATTTCCATTTCCCGTTATTCCATCACTACAAGCCTCAGGTAGCTGTAAACTCAGAAATAATCACAATTTTGTCTGTCTGTCTGTGTTTTACACCACACTCATCACCATAGCATCTGAGCATGAAATTCTTGCCCCATTGATGTAAAAGGCAAAATCCCCAGTGGCTTCAAGGGAGCCAGGATTCCACACTGAGAAAGAATTCTGTGTGCAAGTGGGTGTAAACAGTAGGCTGATTAAATTTAAACTCCAGACACTTTGCTAAAATTATATTTGCACCCAGTATTCTGGATGTTCCCGGGAGTCCAAGATATTAGTGACTTTTATACATAGATGCCCTACATTTTGCTGTGTTGTTCCTCAAATTCTGTTTCTATCAGCCTCTCAGGAAGAGACAAATAGTCCTCTCTGTTCATCTTGTGTATTTCCTTTGTTTGTAGGGTTGGGAGGGACTTTTCAATCTCAACAATGTCAGGGGAAAATGAGAAAATACATTTAAGATAGTAGGAGAGCATTTGGGGTCTGGAAAGTTATATTAGATGTAGTCAAAGATGGATAAGGCCTTTGTGGGACTTGGATTCATATCTCATAATCTTTGGGGAAATGTGTTCATTTTATAATTAATTAAAAAGAGGTTCAGAATTCACTGGAATGAAAGCTGGTGCTTTCCGATTGCTGGATTGAGCAAAATCTCTTTTAACTGCGCTCAGAAGAGTTACATTGAAACATTATTTATCATACAGTGCATGCAGTCTCCTTTACTAGTATGTAACATTCTTTAATTATATGAGCTGCTATCAACTTGTTCTGCCTGGTCATTGTTCAGCCTTAGGCACAAATTAATCCTTATTTAAATCAAGGGATTCTTCATTTTCATCCATTTAATTTTGTATTCTAGGATGTTTTGTTCTGTATAATCATATTTTAGAGTGTAGTGGATTTGCAGATTAAGAAAATAGGGCCAGATTCCCTGCTGTTCTACATCTGTGTCGCTCCATTGATTTCAATGGAGTTGTCTTGGTTTGAACAAGCTGAAGTGTTAGCCCATATTTTTTTATGTTCATTTTAATTTTCATTATAAATGCCTGAACCAGTCATTGATCGTGTTCATACATTCTAAATGTGGTTGTGTCCCCCCCTCTGTCCTTGAACTGGATCCGCTGGTGCAAGACAGGGTAATTCCAGTTAAATTGATGGAGATGGGTGATTTACAGGAGTTGAGCATCTCGCCTGCTTTTTCTCTTGTGTTGGACTTTTTCCTCAAAAACACACACACATGCCATTTTTCTCTTCTTGTTTAATGTTATTAAGGGTGTTGGGTTTTTAGCTATCAGATTTGTATGAGTTTTAGACTGTTTTATGGTATGGGTTATTCAGTACCCTGAGCATTCCTGTGCAGGATGGGATAGGACAATACGGTAAAGAACTCCTAGTTCCCATGCCTATGTGTACCAGAAAACTGTTAGCATGGTTCCCCCCCCCCCCCTTTTTTCTCTTTTCCAAACTAAACAAGCCCAGGTTTTTTTAGTCTTCCCTCGTAGGTAGACCTTTAATCATTTTGTTGCTCTCCTCTGGACTTTCTCCCATTTGTCCCTGTCTTTCCTGAAATGTGGTGCCCAGACCTGGACACAATACTTCAACTGAGGCCTTATCAGCGTGCAGTAGAATGGAAGAACTACTTCTCGTGTCTTGCTTCTTGTGTTATGGGATACTATGTGATAATATTAAGTATAGATGTATCAGTATGATTAGTTTTTATGCAGTACACTAGAACCTCAGAGTTATAACTGACCAGTCAACCACACACTTCATTTGGAACTGGAAGTATGCAATCAGGCAACAGCAGAAACAAAATCTTTTTTTAATAAAAGCGAATACAGTAGAGTACTGTGTTAAACATAAACTACTAAAAAATAAAGAAGTGACAGAGAGTCCTGTGGCACCTTAAAGACTAACTAAAGTATTGAAGCATAAGCTTTCGTGACCTAATACCCACTTCGTCAGAGGGAAGTTTAATAACAAGATTTGACACGGTAAGGAAACTGTTTCTGTGCTTGTATTATTTAAAGTAAAAGGGTTAAAAGCTGCATTTTTCTTCTGCATAGTCAAATTTCAAAGTTGTATTAAGTCAATGTTCAGTTGTCAACTTTTGAAAGAACAACCATAATGTTTTGTTCAGCATTACGAACATTTCAGAGTTATGAACAACCTCCATTCCTGAGGTGTTGGTAACACTGATATTCTACTATGTCTCCTTTATGTGCATTATTATTTATTGATGTAGCACTATCAATATGTGTGGCACTTTACAGATAAGTAAAATACCATGGGCTCTGTAATAATCATATTCAGGGCCAGATTCTGATTCCCCCTTACCGTATTAAATTGCATGTTTCAGTATGATTAGGTGCTACTCTCTGTGAGTAAGGGAATCAGTATATGGCCATAAAGTAGTAGTAGTTTTGTCACAAACTTCAATAAGAGCAGAAGTAGACCAATGTCCCTTTGCTGAACGGCTCACAGCGTAGGGGCCTGAACTTACAAACACGTGCTCACAAAAGTAGTCTTGTTGACTCTGTAGTCCGGGACTACTCATCAAGTAAGGACTACTTGCCTGAATGAGAGTGTTCACGATCATGCCCTAAGTTAAAATACAACAAGAAAGAGTGACAATATTGAGGGAAGGGAGAGGAAGGACAAAGGTTACAGCAGTAGAATTTTTTTGATATATAACTGCTTCATATTTTTTTTCTCCATTTGCAGGAAGTCCAAGAAAAGGCCGCTCTTTTTCTTATGCAGTTGGACTTAACTGGTGCAGTTCCCAGCATTTTGGTTGCAGTTGTCCTTGTAGCTGATGGGGATCGTCATGGACGCAAAAAATCTTTAGTTCTGCCTTCCGTGGGAGCTTTTATATCAAATGCTTTCCTTGGTGCATTATCGTATTTCTCCCTATCCCTCTCCATTTTATTTGCAATTGCATTTTTTGGTTCACTGTTTGGTAGCATAGCAACTTTCCTCGGAGGAGCCTTTGCCTTTATAGCTGACCTATGTAAAGAAGAGAGGCAGAAAACGATACGTATAGCTGTGATTGATTTGATTTTTGGACTTGTATCTGGATTAGCAGGACTGACTTCTGGCTACTTCATAAGAGGGTTAGGTTTTTCATGGACATTTGTGGTTGCTTCTCTGCTTCACTTCATTAATATTTTCTATATTACATTTTGGCTGGAGGATACAGTACGTGTACCTGAATTCCAGCAACATGAATCAGTATCTTGTACTGAAGGCCTTAAAGAAAAATTTTCTGGAGTGTACATGCTTTTTAAAACTTCCACTTGTAAAAAACGAACATTAATCATTCTGTTGCTTTTTACTTTCATGACGTATTTTTTTACTTCAATTGGTGGGAATTCTCTTTTTACGTTGTATGAACTGGATGAACCTCTCTGCTGGAATGAACTCTACATAGGATATGGAGCAGCTGCATTCACTTCTGTTTCTCTGACCAGTTTTTTAGGAGTATACTTGTTTTCACTTTGTCTCAGGGACATCTATATCGTCTTCATTGGGATATTTTCTTACATTGGAGGAATGGTCATGACTGCCTTTGCCAAAACTACACTGCTCATGTTTTTAAGTGAGTTCAAAAGCAGGCCCTTTCGATTCATGAAATATCTGAAAATTGTGATCTATATATATAAAAGTCAAATGGTGTATGTGTGTATGTATGCGTGTATGTATGTGCACTTACTCCTTCCACACCGTTTGAGCTAGAGACTTGAAATTTGGTACAGTTATAGGTCTTAGGGTCCTAATCAGGGTAAGAGTCAAAAAAATTTCAAATCTCACCTCTGACGCCCCCAGGGGTGAAATTATTTAAAGGCCAATCAGATCAGCTGGGCAGCTGCTGTTCTCTGTGACATAGTTATGATGTCATAATACCCCCTCCAACGGACCCTGCACTTGCTCAGCTCTCTGCCCCCTCCCCACCTCCGACAGACCCGAGTTGGGTTTGGTCGGAGGGTAAGTGAGGTAGGGGTGTCGGGTTTGGTCGGCGGGTGAGGTGGGGGTGTCGGGTTTGGTCTGGGGGTGAGGTGGGGGTGTCGTGTTTGGTCGGGGGGTAAGTGAGCCAGGGGTGTTGGGTTTGGTCTGGGGGGGTGGGAAGGTGTCAGGGTGGGTGAGGGGTGAGGTGTGGGTGTTGGGGTTGGTCAGGGGGTGTTGGGTTTGGTGGGGGGGTAAGGTGGGGGTGTTGGGTTTGTTTGGGGAGGTGAGGAGGGGGGTTGGGGTTGGTCAAGGGGTAAGTGAGGTGTGGGTGTCGGGTTTGTTTGTGGTGGTAGGTAGGGGTGTCAGGTTTGGTTGGGGGGGAAAGTGAGGTGGGTGTGTCAGGTTTGGTCTACGGGGGTGAGGTGTGGGTGTTGGTCAGGGGGTGTTGGTAGGGGGGTGACGTGGGGGTGTTGGGTTTGGGTGGGGGGGTAAAAATGTGAGTCGGGGTTGGTCGAGGGGTAAGTGAGGTGGGGGTGTCGGGTTTGGTCGGGAGGGGGAGGTGGGGGTGTCAGGTTTGCTCTCTGCCCCCTCCCCCCTCCAACAGACCCCGCACTCGCTCAGCTCTCTGGCCCCTCCCCACCTCCGACGGACCCGAGCAACGCCGGGTATTTTCGCTAGTATTCTATATAATTAAGCCAACTGATCCCTTAAAAGAACCTAAAGATATGTTAAAACCAACAACAAAAAAGTAATGTTTAATCAAATCTATATTGGATTTTAAATGTAAATTCAAAAATGAAAAGTGTGTCAAGTAAATGAAAGCACTTCCTTATGGCTTTCTGCCGTACCACTGGGTTTATGAATGTTTCTCTGTGCTAAGATAATTTAAGATAATTGTGTCACAATACAATAGTAGTTATGATGTGACTCTTCTATTGTTTTTAGTATTCGGAGCCTTCAGTACATAAAAAACAGGCCATTTAAAAAATGCAGTTCACCTTTAAATTCTAAAAGCATCTGAGTGACTCATGACTAATTATATTGTTTTGCAGTGAGAGTGCCCTCTCTTCTGTGTTTTATGCCCATTCCAGTTCTACGGTCCATGATGTCAAAAGTGGTTCTGGCTAGTGAACAAGGTGAGTTGAATTTATTAAAGAAACACAGTCATCAGGCATCTTAAAACAAATAGGGTCTAAATTATAAAATGTTTAGAACATATTTATGTGCAGGGGTCCCGTTTTTTTGCTTGCAATAGCTTGTTAAGGTAATTTCTTTAATTTCAGGTTCTATCTATTATCATACTACTTTATTTCAGTAAAATCCTTGTGACTTGTTTCCAAGTTAATGTAAACAAGATTAGATGTCAGCACCTGGTCAAAATTTCTCCTTTGGGGAACCCCCCCCCCCCAAAAAAAAAAGATTGGTTGGCATTTTGGTTAAAAATAGTGATCCCCTGAAAACTTGAAGTGGAGTTAAAGTAAAGATCTGTTATACAGTTGTGACTTGACAAGTGCTTTTAACATTTGGCAAGTTTTCATATTCAGAGAAAGAAATACATCTCATGTTTAGTCACCCGTTACAAAGGGTGAATAGCCAATCTTTGAAACACTTGAAAGGGTGAAAAGAAACAATTAAGGACTCTGATACTGAGTTGTGCACCACTGGCTCATGGCTATATTAAATTTCCCAAAGGACATTACATTAATTTTTGCCTATATAAAATCATGGATGTTTTGATTTTAAATGAAAAACACTTTGTATAGTGTAGTGCAGAAATGAAGCCTGTTATTCTGCATGGTTTTCATTGATGTTTAATTTAAAGATGGTAAAGAATGACTTATTGTTTGAAGTATGTATGTACCATATTTTGGCACCTCTAGCTACAAATGCTCTCACAGAATTTTGAGTAGCCAAACTGATACTTTGTGAAAGTGCCCGCTCATTTATTGCAAAAGAGTTCTCATGGGTTATTCATATTTATAATATATTTAGCAAAACAAAGATGTTTTTATCTGTACTGGTCTCTAATCATTCACATTGCCAAGAAACTACACATGTGGAAATATCTTTCTTTAGGATTGCCTATAGTTGAGTGGCTTGATGCAGGAGACAGTTTGCCTTGTAGTGATTGATTCAAAGAGCTCATTCTATTTCGCTTAACAAAGAGAAGATTAAGAGGTGACTTGATTACTGTCTATTTGGATCTTCATGGGGAACAAATATTTAATGATGAGTTTGTAAGTCTAACAGAGAAAGGTACAACAGAATCCAATGACTGGAAATTGAAGCTAGACAAATTCAGACCCAAAATAAAGCATACATTTTTAATGGTGTTTGTAATTAACTACTGGAATAATTTAACAAGCGTCATGGTGGCTTCTCTATCACTGACAATTTTTAAATGGACATTGGATGTTTTTCTAAAAGATCTGCTCTAGGAATTATTTGGGGGAAGTGCTATGGCCTTTGTTATACAAGAGATCAGACTAATTAATCACAGTGGTCCCTTCTGACCTGGGAAACTATGATTCTATGAATTTGTGACCTTTTCATGCTTAATTATTATGGTTATTTAATCTGTATAGCACCATGAACATACATAATATTGTGCTATGGGCAAGCATGCTAAAAGAAGATATTCTTTCCTAAAGAGTATACAATCCAATGGGATAATCTGGGTGGATGTAATGCAAAGAATACAGACTGAGCTAATGTAGAATGTTTTGGAAATAAAGGAAGATAAAGGCACTGAGATCCTGATCCAGCAAAGCACTCCCTTTGTTGGATTAGACCAGGCCTGCACAACTCGGAAAGCAGCGAGGGCCATATTACTGCAAAAAAACCAGCTGTGGGCTGAAAAGCCCCGCCCTCGCCCCGCCCCCATCTGCTTCCCCCCGCCCCCCTGCTTGGCTTGCCCCATCCCTACTCACCCACCGTGGGCCACACAGTGAGCCCGTGAGGGCCGCATGTGGCCCCTGGGCCGCATGTTGTTCAGGCCTGGATTAAACCCTTGTTGAACATTAGTTGGAAGCTGTTCAGCATATAAGGGGTAGCATGAAAGAAACAAAGTTGGGGAAAGATGGACAAAGAGAAAAAGTAGAAGAAGAGAGCAGGAAAAGGGAAGAGATAGTGGGCTGAGTTGCACAGAACTTTGCAAGTGAAAATGAGTTCTTTGATATGGAAGAGCAGTGAGTGTTACTGAAAAGGTTCAAGAAAGGAGATACATGGGCAGAATGGTAGTAAAGATAATCTCCACTGGCAACATGCTTTTGCTACTTAACAAATAATAATTTGGAAGGTGGTTCCTCCCGATAAAGCATTCTAATCGTGATGCTGCACAATAATTGTATGATGTGGAAATGTAACTGTCGTGGATCTTTTGAATTTTTTTATTAATCCTCTGACCAAAGTGAATGACTTTCATTTCAATACTTGTAGACCACAGGATTGTTATCCAGATATTTTTATTTTAACAGGTGCTGTGTTTGCTTGCATTGCCTGCTTGGAAGTTATGAGTAGTGCCATTTCACTCGCAGTTTTTAATAGTCTCTATGCAGCCACCGTAGCTTGGTTTCCAGGCTTTAGTTTCCTCTTTTCAGCTGGTCTTTGTATAATTCCCCTGGGCATCCTGTGGTAAGTATATATCATAAGGGATTTTTACTAGAGGAGAAATATATGTATGTATGAAGTGAAGATGGGTGGTTTAGTAGATAAATGTTTCCTTTCACCTGTTAGCTCCATATCTAAGTCTATCCTGAGTTTCCTAATATGGGGCTAAATTCTACCCCTGGATGCATGTGTGTGGCTTCCATTGGCGTGAGAGCCCTGTTTGAGTGTGTGCATCTGAGGGGAAAAATTGGCACAAAATGTGGGTATGAAAGCAGAGAGCTCAGTTTTGTTGTATATTCTCTCCAATGATAGTTATGGGCCTGATCCAAAGCCCACTGAAGTCAATGGGAGCATTTCCATCTAGGCCCCTTTGCCTTGATCCTGCAGCATTAAAATCAATAGGATCTTTGACACTGACATTTACTTCACTGAGCATGGGATCAAGCCCTGTGTGAATAAATCTCCATGCATATTGGAAAAGTTGGGGGAAGGACAAACATATGTAATATTTATCCACACTCAATCCACTGTATTTCAGTAATATTCAGGACAAGTTACACCTTTTCTTGGTGTTCATCATATCTGACCTCACTTGCATTCTCTCTAATTTAAAGCGAGGAATACTTGTGGCACCTTAGAGACTACCCAGTTTATTTCAGCATAAGCTTTCGTGGGCTATAGCCCACTTAATCAGATGCATAGAATGGAACACACAGAAGTAAGATGCATTTATATACACAGAAGGCAAAAAAAAAGTTGTACATTAGCATACCAATTCTAAGGGGCTGTTTAATTTGGATGGGCCATTATCAGCAGGAGAAAAAAACCTTTTGTAGTGAAAATGAAGTGGATCTGTGTCTGACAGTTGATAAGAACCTGTAAAAGAAACTTAAGTAGGGAAATGAATTCAATTAGTGTAATGACAAAACCATTCATAGTCCCTGTTTAACCCTTGGTTGATAATGTCCAATTTGCAAATTAATTCCAGTTCCTCAGCTTCTCGTTGGAGTCTGTTTTAGAAGTTTTTCTATTTTAAAATTGACACCTTCAAGTCTTTAATAGAATGGCCAGGGAGATTGACGTGTTCTCCTACTGTTTTTTTAATGTTATGATACCTGATGTCAGATTTGTGTCCATTTATTCTTTTGCATAGAGTCTGTCTGGTTTGGCCAATGTACATGGCAGAGGGGCATTGCTGGCACATGATGACATATATCACATTAGTAGATGTGCAGGTGAATGAGCCTCTGATGGTGTGGCTGATGTGATTAGGTCCTATGATGGTGTCAGTTGAATGGATATGTGGACAGAGTTGGCATTGGGCTTTGTTACAAGGATAGGTACCTGGGTTAGTGTTTTTGTTGTGTGGTATGTGGTTGTGGGTGAGTATTTGTTTCAGGTTAGGGGGCTGTCTAAGTGAGGACTGGTCTGTCTCCCAAGGGTTAAATAGGGATTATGAATGACTTTTTCATTATATTAATTAAATGCATTTTCCTAGTTAAGTCTCTTTTACAGGTTCTTATCAACTGTCAGAGACAGATCCACTAAATTTTCACTACAAAAGGGTTTTTTTTCTCCTGCTGATAATGGTCCATCCAAATTAAACAGCCTCTTAGAATTGGTATGGTAATTTACAACTTTTTTTGCTTTCTGTATATATAAATGCATCTTACTTCTGTGTGTTCCATTCTACGCATCCGATGAAGTGGGCTATAGCCCATGAAAGCTTATACTGAAATAAAGTGGTTAGTCTCTAAGGTGCCACAAATATTCCTCGTTTTATTTACGGATACAGACTAATACGGCTGCTAATCTTAATTCTCTCTAATGTAAACTATGCATCTGAGACTTCGAAACATGAATGAAAATGAATGGAATTGACCAAAAAAAGGCCATTCTCCCAGTTCACGTATAGTCTTAGATTAATAGAAAGTTAAATATTTACTAAGAGGGATAGTGTTATCTTTCCTGAAGTCTAGTATCTTTTCATCTCGTGCCTAAACTTCACCTTTTGTTCTGGATTATCTGAGCTTTAAGAACAGAGTAGTGAGACGTGAAGAACATGTCAGACTTCAGTGCCTTTCAACATTTCAAAACCTTGGACCTGATTCACTATTGCATAACTCTAGCTTTATGCCACTCTAATTCCATTAAATTACTCTGGCTTTAAACTAGACTAATATGAGGCAGAGGGATATCTCAGTGGTCTGAGCATTGGCTTGCTAAACCCAGTGTTGTGAGTTCAATCCTCGAGTGGGACATTTAGGGATCTCGGGCAAAAAATCTGTCAGGGGACAGTACTTGGTCCTGCTAGTGAAGGCAGGGGACTAGACTCCATATCCTTTCAAGGTCCTTCCTGTTCTATGAGATAGGCATATCTCCACATATATATACATGTGTGTGTGTGATTCTGACCCAGTAGGTTTAATAGAGTTGAAAGATAAAGGGGTCTCATCCTGGAAGTGGAGAGTATTTTAGAACATAAAGATATTAAGGTGCTCAGATATTCTGTTAATGGGGGCTATATGAGTGCCTTAGCTATAGAGAGCTGTAACTTAATCTATAATTTCCAGTATAACAGGGAAAGCTCCTTTCAAAAAGGCAATGTTTTCTGTACACAGGGTCATAGACACATACCAATACATTAATCAATCTTGGATCCAGGACTATAGAATAGCATGATAGTTATTTCTGAAGGTCCTCTCTTCCCTCTTCACTCCAGATTAGTGCCTTATCATCGGCGGTATGCTGCCCTTAGGATAACCTCACTCATCCTGAGAAACCATCCTTTCTGAGGGTGTCATACAAAGGCATTATCTCAGAGCAGAAACTGCAGCTTGTTCCAATTTGTGGTAAATCAGGCATGGTGGCTTAGTGCTTTTCATAGAGAACCGAAATGAGATTGTCTCACTCATGTTACATAGGGAAAGTATTATTATTGCTTTATTTATTAAGCCAGCTGGACCTTTCTGTACAGAAAGCCATTGAGGGTGGTGTTGGTGCTGATGGTGCTGATTCAGCATACTTACATTACTATCTTGCTAAAAATGTCTCGGTGTCTTATCTCTGTCTTCCAGCTGGCTTTTGTGCACCAGTTGGCGTGAAGAGGACTTGGCATCTGTTGTATATGAAGAAGCATCCAGTGAAGAGAGTATTGCGAGTTGAAAAAAGAATTTACCTACCTTGGTTTTCTAGTCTGATGTGCATGGCACAGCCTGTTATAAACACAATGATGGGGGGAGAGTGTGACCATTGTAGATTAAATCCGGACAGTAGCCCTGAAACAGTTACCATAAAACTGCTAGCATTTCCAGTCTTCCTATTTTATGCTAGAATGAGTTTAATCCTTATACTTAACTATGCAAATAAGATGAGAGTGGAGGGTCTTTATCAATTTTGAAAGTATAGCAAAAATGATTGATATTATGTACTCATGAATAAGAATTTAGAATGACTTATTTTTTCACATGCTGTACTCTTGGATTTACAAATAATGTCTTTTTTCAGAATGAAGGGAAAATAAGCGAGAGCCATATTTTGTTCTTGCTCAGGTTTGAAAATGATTTTAAGTGAGGCATATGATGCGGCTGTCACCTAAACTTCTGTGACAATGATACTCTGCCAGATCATCAGCTTGTATAAATCGCTGTGGTTCTATTGAAGCCAATGGAGCTTTGCCAGTTTGCACCAGCTGAGGATCTGGCTCATAGAGTGATCTCAAAGGACTTTTATGTTACTGTGGGGCCTGTAGGACAGTCTAAATATATGTGTTCTCTTCCAAAAGGCCAACAAACTGGGGGAAATTCTGGCATATACTGTAAATTAAATCATTTTTCTGCAAGTTTAATTTATATGTGAAACATTTGGGAGTGTGGAACTCACCTGTAACTGTGTTCGCAAGATGGGTTTTCCCTCTAATGTTGTAATGAGAATAACCTGTGGCAATGAGAAGCCAGCATGGCCTCTCTTCCAATGCATTCCTTCTCATGGCAACTAGATGTGCTCATGCCATTGGTGGGATATGTGATATGGACATTTGGCCAGTTGGAACTAGGTTGAGGCTAACTCATTTCATACCCAACGTCAACCAGCTGCAATATTGTGATGACTTTTGCTCATTGCCTTCTATTTACATTCTAATCTCTAGTTGTATTCTTACAATCATTGGATGAGCATGGACACAGTCTCACTCATAAGTTATTAATTTTACATAGAAACCGTTGTGCCAGAACAGATTAATAGTCTGTCCATTCCCAGTCCTGCATGAGACAGTGACCACAGTGAGAAGGGATATCTGTTCCTGACCCTAGGTAGTGACTGATCTATGCTGTGAAGTATAAAGGATTTTTATATTAGTTATTTTAACTGCAGATATTCTTCTGAAGAGGCAGATCCTGATCCATTTAAATAACTGAGAGTTTTGCCATTGATTTCAATGGGACCAAGATTTGGCCTTAAATGTTTAAGCCTTTTTAATAATCT
Source organism: Sternotherus odoratus (assembly GCA_032164245.1). Classification (NCBI taxonomy): domain Eukaryota; kingdom Metazoa; phylum Chordata; order Testudines; family Kinosternidae; genus Sternotherus; species Sternotherus odoratus. The sequence continues at coordinate 263,247,154 of JAVMKO010000001.1, forward strand.
GCCAAATCATTTGTTTCAATATTATAGGCTAATTACAGTGGCCCCAAATCTGCAAAGACTTAAGCACATGCATTTTATGCACTTAGTCTTACTGACTTCAAATATTACTTGCACTGTGTAAATTTAAGTTTGTGCATAAGCCAGATTATGTAAAAGTTTTTTTTAAACCAGTTCTAAATCTGCTGCCTTTTAATTTCATTGTGTCCTTTTTTCCTCCTATCATGGGCCAAGGTACATTCATTTACCTACATCGAAGCTTCACTTAAATCAATGTAGTGTCTTTAAGAGCTCCTCCCTTGAAATCATAAGATCTTTATCTTCTATGGCTCTTTATTTCTTTTATAACCTTGATGAAGTGACTAAATCTGCTCCATACATCTAATTGTTTTGCACTGAATGCACTGTAATTGTAATTAGAACTTATATAGCACTTTTAATCTTCAAGGCACTTTACAATTATTTAAGTAATTAATTCTCACCCTTTGAGGTAGATATTATCATCCCTGTGAGATGAGGAAACAGAGAGGTCAAGTGACTTACCCAGAGAGCAAGTTAGCACTAGAACTGGAATTCAGAATAAATTCCTGGCTTGTTGGTCTTGCACTGATACCTTTATGCATAAATCAGGCTGGTAATTGCATTATATAATACACAACTCTTCCCTTCCCTCCTCATTCTGTTTTTTTAAAAAAAAAACTCATAGATCATTTTTACAGCTGAGGTTGCCCTAATCTATCAGCAAGCAAAGAGAGGCTCCAGATTGCTATAATTATTAAGCAGAGATTTGATGCAGTAATTAGAATAAAGTAAATCGGTTGGAGTTCATGTTAGCCTCCATATTAGGAAGGATGTTATGTTAGGAAATCAGTTGTGAAATGTGAACTGTATATGCACATATACTTTAAACAGCAAAAGGACAGAGTTCTGTCTTTACCATATAGGAGAGAGAGACCACAAATCTGCACATGGAACTCAAATGACTTTCCTCTCTTCATTCAAATTCACTTTAAGAATATCATCCTACTTAGCTTTAGCAAAGCCTTTCAGAGGTAATCCACCAAAAATATTGGCACCATATCAAGACTAGTGTTATAAAAGGTGTAGATTATATGTATGATCTAGACTGCAAACTCCTCAAGCCAAGGACTTGGTCTTCCTTTACATTTGTACAATACCAAGTACACTGGTGATGCTCATTAAATAGAAAGCATAAATTCAAATACAAGTCTAAGGGCTCTTAAACAAACTTTGAAAAAGCACTTCAGTTGTAAACAACTTTTTGCTTCAGGGACGTACACAGCTTTTAACAAAAGATAGGACATTTTTTCATGAGTGCGCTGTGAAGATTTTTTTAGGCCCTTTATCTAGACCATACACAATTCTGATCTGACTACTCTGCTCACACAGGTTACGTACTATTTTCTGGCATTAACTAGGTAGAGTGAAGCTGCCAAGTAGAATAGCTCCTGGAAAATGTTGAGATTCAGAAAAGAGGAATGATACCTTCATTCATTTTCCATTCTTTATGGAGGTTCTGTCATTCTCCCTGGCAGTAATCTGAAAAACCTAGTTTGACAGCGGGACATTCCATTGGCCCAAATGAGAATTTTCACATATATTACATGGGTGGGAGAGGAGAACATTTTATATCAATCTTGCAGCACACAAAATGTATAAAACCATGTTTTGTGGATTGTGTCTATAGGGAGATGCAAAATGTTTCTGGTGAATATAGCACTTAGATTGAAACAAATGGATTATGCCAAAATTTATGTAGAATAATTTCTCATGTATTTATTCAGTATATAGCACAAGATGCCAGATGGGTTGAGGCCTCTGGGCACTATTGTACATTTTTAATAATAAAACCTTAATTTTGTAGCAATTGAATGATTTGACAAGTGAAATTTTTGTATAAATGCAGTGTCCTTTTGCTGTACGTTAATAAAGCAGAGATCTATCTAGTCTTCTAAATATTTGGATCTTGTTCTTTTGACAGATAAGCATGCACAAAGCAATACAATGGCTGGAGTAATATTTAGATGTAGCTCAGGCCACAAGCATAGCATTTAGTTTCTTTTACAGCTAGTGATACAAAATAGTATGTACTTGTCGCTCAAGTTAAATGACTGGAGATTACATTGTATGCAAACACCCTTATCTAAACAAAACAGTATTTTGGAACAGGAATTTTACTGGCCATGTAAGAACTGTGAAAGGCTAGGAAATCTTAGAGGATGCAGAACTAGTTTAGCTTGTCTGCCAGGCAGAAAGCTTACTCTAGCAAATGTGATTTGATTGGAAGATAAAATATAAAGAGGGAAGTAGTTGAGCCTGCCATACATTCTAGCTCTTGAGCTAACACCACTGGAGTCAGCTTTGATGCCTCCCTCTCCTTCAGCTTTGTCACTTCTTTCTCTGGCCTGTATTGAAAAATCAAATTCTTCCTTCCTCTCACCAGGGCCAAAACCTTTGTCCCTATCTGGTGGTCTTCCACATTAATCTCTTTCTCTGGCCTCTCTTACTAACTTGACTCCCCCTCAACCCTGTCCAAAACCCAGCTGCTAGTTATGTTCCTCAGAGATCAAACAATGCTGCTCCCCTCTTCAAAATCCTTCCCTGGTTCTCCCTCGCCCAAAGTAACAAGTTTACATTTCTTGTCCTTACCTTCAAGGCCATCCACCTCAGCTTACACCTTGGATCTGTTTGCTTAACCTGTGCCTGCCCTTTACCCTTTCACTGTCCCCATCCCTCCATTTTTTTCCTTCTATTCTTCTCTCTATGCCAAGGCCTCACGCTGAAATCTAGTCATTTAATAGTTGGGCCAGATATTTACAGCAAATATCCTAATTATGGCTGCCCACAGTGAAGATGAGAAAACCACCCTAAAGAGCAAGGGAAAAAATGAACAGGTCTATTTTTGTTCACTCATTTGTCCAATTTAACCTCATGTAAATGAAGGTAAAGTACATGCAAGGCTCTACATATACTACAGCAAACTTGACCTAAATTTGCTTTTATAACAAGACTTGCTGAGTTCTGAAGCTCTCTGGTGAAGCAGACTGGAAATTCCACAACCACCTTAAGTATTTTAGAAACTGAAGGGTTTTTTTTTGTTTTTTTTTTTAAATAAGTTAAATATGAAAATAAACAATGCAATCAGGAAGGTATCCCTTCTGGAGTGTAATATGCGGCTTCCACATTCTTCAATTTGCTGCAAGACTATTAAAAATGTATAACTGCACTGCAGAATTGGCAGGAAGGGAAGCTCGGTGTTTTGGCCCACAGGGGTAAGGGACAGCTTTTGGGGATTTTGGCACATAGACAGGCATAAGACACACTTTGTGGCTGTGGAATAAACTTTTACCTTCATATTTCTGCAGAAGTATTCAGTAATGCTAGAGAGCAAGGCTGACATTTAAGTACTCAACATTATGCTTCAGAGTTAACATCCAAATATGCCGAGTGGATGCAGTTCCCATGTCTCACACTTACTGTTTCAGGCCATTTACAGACTTGGGCAGACTTCATTACTTTAAGCTTATTTTTGGAACGTTTTCTTTACAATCGTTGGGGTCTTGACAGTTTTTTTTGTTTGTTTTTTTAAAGAAAAGGTCAGCTACTGGAGCATAATTCTTGAGATAGGACCCTACTTCTAAAAGACATGGGAATCCATAACATTTAAGATGGTTACATTCTCAGAGTGTACATAACACACCTTGACCATCGTATGAAGTAAGAGAATAAACAGAACTGTCCTAAACTTCTTGCAATCATTTATAATACATTATGCATACAAGCTATTCAAAGTTAACAGCCCGTGTAATTTAAAAAACACACCCTTTAAATTTACAGAAAACAGCTTTAATCTGGCTAATTATTTATAAAAGATGCATTTGTGTGGCTTTTAATTTTAGGATCTCCCTTTGGTTATCCTCAGATAAGATTATTTACTTACAACCAAGTCAGTTCAGTTTTAATTTTGTGTTCTGCAGTTATGTAAAATAAAAATTCATGTTCTTACTGTAACACTTTTGTGATGCAGTGTGTCAGATGTGCCTTTGCTTCATACAAACATTTTGAATTTTACATTTTTTTCTCAATAGTGGTATTTTCCCCTTGAAATAACCATTTAGCAACATTTAAAGGTTAAGTTTCCAGGTGTCCTGGAATAGTCAGCCCAAAATAGATTACAGAAACTCTAATTCCAATAGAGCCCATTGAGTCTATTGTGAAATCCATAGGAGGGGTTCCCTCCTCAAAAGAAGCTAGGTAAAGCCAAATTCAGCTCTCAACTCTTCCTAGGGAGCAGTGTCTAATTCTATCCTAACGGGCAACTGAACTCCAGTGAATGATTATCTCTGACATCTTACTGGGGAAGACAAATGTGTGGGGCAGGGCTCTTTTCTACCAGTGAGCCACTGAGGATCCTTAAAGGGGCTGCAAGTGATGAGAGTAACATTGCTTGGGTTGGAGGTCAGGGACTTGAGTTATGATTAAATATATTTTGGAAACCACAGCATTTATAGCAATTTTTTATTCAATGTTTAAAAGATTTCAAGAACAAAAATTGATTCAGTGGAAAATGCCTGTTTGATATTCAAAAAGTTCTTTTGCCAGAACATGCATTCCCTGCATTTACCTTCAGTAATCAATTTGAAAATGCACATGCATTTTTGGACTTCTTGTAGTATATGTATAATATTTCAGAAACTAAGCAGCTACTGTCCTGAGCAATATATGAAGAGGAGTCTTCTTGTACAGTTTAAAATACCTAGTTATACGACATTTATATTGACAGCAAGCAGTGAACAAATCATAATAGACTTTAAACATTTAATGTGCCTATTCATCAAGTAAGGCAAGAGCTCTCCTGTGGGTAAGTTAACAAAAACATTGTGTCAATGTAATAATATTGTATACTGAACCTGTAGTATAGTTTAAAGACACATACAAGAAATGTTTTCATGAACAGTAGGTTCGGACTACATTTGTGTTACAATAAACCAAGCTTGTATTCCACCATCACATGTGGTTCTCCCATAACTTCACTCTGCGATGGGTCTAGAAAATAGACAGTAAAATATTTACAAAGTTAGTAATACTTTGAAACAGAAACTATCATACAACAAGATGACTATATTTCCTTTAGATGTATTTGTTTATAGCAAGGGTGTCTCAAACTGCGGGATGGGATCCCTCAGGAGGTCACAAGGTGGACACATTGGGGTTGTGAGGTGTCAGCTCGGTGGAACTGACAGTCCTGAGCCTCCCATTACATTAAATTACCCCTCCACCCCATTTTTAATTTATAAGGACGGGGTCATGCTCAGAGGCTTGCTGTGTGAAAGGAGTCACCAATACAAAAAGATTGAAAATCACTGGTTTATAGCAATGTGCACATCTTGATTACTGAGAAAAGTTCTGCAGTGTATGCTGCAAATCTGTCAACCTTGTAAATATTTGTTCTAAGCAACAACCAGGGGGGAAGGAAACCGGGCAAAGGTTTCCTTTCCAGGGAAAAGGAGGAGGGGCGGAGGAGGGAAGCTACGCTATGTTCAAGCACCAGAGAGTTACACATCATACAAGACCTAGGACAATAAATCAAGTAAAACAGATGGAAAAACAGCAAGTTTTAAGCTTTGTTTTAAGTTGAAATGGCCTATCAGCAGCAGGAGTGTGACAAAAGCAAGTTTTACAAAGTGATAATCATAGCAAAGTACTTAGTTTAAAAAAAAACCTGAATTAGAGAGAGAATGGTTACACTACTAAAAAAGCAACAGTTTCACGTGGGTGCGTGTGTATAGAAAGAGACAGAGCCCAAGTCTAATAGGTAAGAGTATATCAAAAGAGAAATACCAGAATGAGAACTTCAAACAAAATACACTAAAAAACCAGCAATCATACTGGAGTGCAACTCAAACACCACGTGTGGTGCTTCATTTAAACAGGGCTTCAAGGAACAAGATTATGCAAGGGGGCAGACTGACTCCCCCTTCATATCAACCACTTGAGTGGGAGCAATGCACATTGGGGAGCAATACACTCTGCCCTAATGAATAGAACAGACAGTGCTCCTTCCACGCACAGTACAAACTGGGCCTCTCGGAGGCATATTCCCTTCAGCACTCCTCCAGGAGTGCCGAGGCTTCATAATTTAGTCCCAGATGATAAAACCACTGCTCCAATAAATTTTTATTGGCATTTATTCTCTTTATTAGAACATGGTTTCGGGGAGATGGTACATATCCAAATACAAGACACAACTTTGCTTCAGGTTTCAGGATAGCCTCAGAACAAGCAACTTCACCATATTTTTTTTTTTCCTGATACATCCCTTTTCCAACCTCTAAGCTTAAATTAATAAAAAACTAAATTTTAAAAATCTTGTTTAATAAAAAACAAGATTTTTAAAAACCTGTCGGGGGCACAGAAATCTTGACAGTTCCCAAATCTCACCTTTCTCATAGCCCTGAGAAAGTTCTGACAGATTACAAAACTTGAAAGAAAACATATTTACCATTAAGAATGTCCTCGAAACCAATGCATTCATCATTTCCTCTCAGTGTATCCAGCGCTATATTTGAGCTATGCAGAAATGGAAGACGTTGGATCTGTGAAAACACAGTGAGAGTCAGAAATGCAGGTTTCTCCATATTTAGGCTTCCCAAGTCCAGACTGTACTTAAAATTGACAGGCAAGTAGTCTGTTCTTTGGGAAATGACAGAATGATAACATGGAATGGAGTACAGAGATATTCTAGCCTGCACACATTTGTCTCAAGACCTGTCTGGCACCTCATCTTATCGTCAAGGCATGATGGGATCTAAACATCAGAATGTACGATTCTGAAAAACAGTTTTCAATGCCCACTATTTTCTGCCAAATGTCTGTGAATGGTCACTACAAAATATCTTTACCTTGAGTAACAGCTTGAGAGTTACGAGACTAGTAAACATACATTTTAATTTATTTTCAATTTTATTTTGTCAATCCATATATCAAGAGAGAGTAAAAAGCACATCAACAAGCTATGCCATTATTTTAATGAACTTCTATGGCCTTCCCTAAGAGTCATATAGGTTAAATTTAGATCATGAACATCATTTCTCCAATCTCCACTAGAAGCAGCCTTAATGAGGTCTTGGTCCATGATTAGGGCTCCTGGGCACTACAATAATGCATATAACCAGCAACAAAGCTTGAGATTGGCTCTTGCTCAAAGGGACAGGTTATGCCATATGAACCATCGGACCACCATATGATTGTGGAGGAAGGAAGGCTCTGCGCATGTCACAGAGTATGTAATGAGGCAACTAACTAAAACGACAAGTAAAGAGCTCAGATCACAAGATGCACATCAGAAAGCAGCATACATTTGAATTCACAACTGCCTTTGACATAGAAAAACTTTACTGGTAAGTTTTTGCGAGTACTTGGTTTTTATATATAACAAATCTACGCTGTCTCTTGCTTGTGGATATACTGGATTTGTAATTATCCATAATATTTGCTAGTACAGTAAAACCTCCATTTAATGGACTAATTCGGGCAAGGGGGTGTCCGTTAAATCAAAAAGTCTGTTATTTAATAATAATAATAAATAAAGAGCTGTCGGAGCAGCAGCCCGCCCGCCACAGGGTCAGGGCGACAGCTCCTCAGCCTGCCCGCTGCCGGGACCCAGGCGGCAGCTGGGAGCCGGCAGCCAGCCCACCCGGGTCCCGGCTGCTGGGACCCAGGCGGCAGCCGGGAGCCGGCAGCCAGCCCGCCCGTGGCTGGGACCCCGGCGGCAGCCGGGAGCCAGCAGCCAGCCCGCCCGGCTCCCGGCTCCCAGGACCCGCCAGTCAACCCTCCCGCTGTTGCGACCCGGGCGGCAGCCAGGAGCCGGCAGCCAGTGCACCAGAAATGGATTTCGGATGCATCAGACTTGCTCAGAAATTTTGTCCGTTGCATCCGAAGTCCGTTAAATCGAGGTCCGTTAAATTGAGGGTTTACTGTACAGCCGCACTTTAATCAGTTCCAATACTAATACTATTCCAGCTCAAATGCTGTGAAAAGGTAAAGTTAAGATACAGGCATATATCAGTGGTCAGAGTTCATATTATCTTCTAAGAACATTAAAGACAACAAGCAAAGGCCAACAAGTATCCTTAGGTCACAAGAATTTCTTCTCTCCTTTATAATTAAGTGACAGGTTCAAAAATAGCAGCCGTGTTAGTCTGTATCCATAAAGAAAGCCAAGAATACTTGTAGCACCTTAGAGACTAACTAGTTTATTTCAGCATTCTATGCATCCGATGAAGTGAGCTATAGCTCATGAAAGCTTATGCTGAAATAAACTAGTTAGTCTCTAAGGTGCTACAAGTATTCCTGGCTTTCTTTACGGATACAGAAAACGGGCATGCAGCGGTCAAAGATTAGCTCCAATAAACTCAGAAGAGGTGATGGGTGCAATCTTCCACTGAACTTAAACTTTGGGGGGCTGCCCCCCAATTAACTTCCCACATCTTACAAAGAAGGGCTGATGTGGGGTGCACATGGGATTTTACTGCCCTGATCTCTCCCCCATCTCCTTGTATGCTCCAGCCCCCCAAACTCCTTTAGTCTGCAGGAGCAGAGTTCCCTTCCTGTGAATCTCCAGGTGGTTTGCCAGAAAGAACATTGGTCTTGGGGAAGGAAATCAGGGATACAACTTCCATTCCTGTGGCCCTCCTCCCTAGGCCTGCAGGATGGGAGCATCTCACAAAAGACTTTAGAAGTTCAGCTTCACTTCACCTGGAATTTGCTGTGATAACAGGACTCTGAATGTTTCAAATAAGCAGCATTAGTTGTATCATAAGCAATAAAGGAAGTTCTGCTTAGAGTTTGTTTGAAAAATGTATAGATGTATTTTGAAATATATGCTTTTTTAAAAGGCATGTTTTCAGATAGATCTATAACTTAGATGAGGTGATGCATATTACTAGAATAGTTAAAAATGCCTACCTGCTTTGCTGCTTTGAATTCCATTTGCAGCTTTAGAGGTGCATGAAGTCCTTGAATATTTCTCAGAGTCGATAAATTCATTTTATCTTGGTTTAGCTGAAACTATCAAAAGAATTTTTTAAAGCTGCATTTAATTATAGGTATAGAAAATATATTTGTAAAATTTTATTTCAATGAACATGCATATGGAAATCATCCTCAGCCAAAAAAAAAAAAATGTAGTAAATAGGTTGATAGATTTAAACACACATTTGTTTTAAGCAACTGAGAAAGAAAATCTAATGTTAAAATCATGCATTACATGCTCCTTGCTACTGGCTAAAGCTGTATTTTGTTATTTTTGGCAAGCAGAATACATTGGACTCCACCAAGTGGAGTAGTAGTGTATTACAGTAGACTCTCGATTATCCAGGATTGGATTAACCAGGATGTGGATTAACCAGGATGTCAAAAAAAAAAAAAAAAAAAAAGCGTAACTCGTAGGGCTGGCTCTGGCTTTGCTGCCACCCCAAGCACACAAAAAAACCTCCCACCAGGGCACAGGGCAGCCAGTGAACCAACACCCCCTCCCCCCGGCGCAGGGTGGCTAGTGAACCAACCCTCCCTCCCCATATTTCCTATGGATGGTGATTATCTGGGATTTTATTAACCAGGATTAATTTTTTTCCTATCATCCTGGATAATCGAGAGTCTACTGCACTTTAAAAGGATCACTAAGCAATTCTAAGAAATTATTAAAATATTAGTAGCCCAGAAAGCCAAGCATCTTGGCCTAAAAGAATCCATGACATGCCTTATAAGCTGACAAGAAGAGTAAATTTTTTGCTATCACTGACAAAAATTAAGAAGCCTATATTTGGCAAACTTTTCCTATTTCCGGTATAATGAAATTACTTTATATATAATCTCAGCAGATATTTATTTTTCTTAAATATCTTATACATGAGTCCCAGTGTTTTAAAACATTTAGGAAAGCACATGTTGAATCTTGACTCCTTACTGGGTCCTCTGGCACTAATTAATAACAAGAAATATAGTGTATGTATACTTAATAGGTACTGGTTTCTGATAACAAAAGACATCTTGACTGGCCAAATAAACTGTTCAAGTATAAACTAAAAATCAGTTTGCATGTATTTGCAGTATTTAGTGGGGTTCTGGGCTCCAGGTTTTGCGCTGATGCTACTGATAGCAGCAGCATATTCAATGACAGAAAATAGTGTTTTTTTCTGATTTTTTTTCTTTTCTTAATATTCAGAAGTTATACTTATAATGTTTATGATAGCAATATATTGGTGTAAGAGCCACTGATGTTCCCAAAGAAGACACAAACAAGCACAAGAACAAACAAGCAGAAGTATAAGTTACAGGACAGGATACCACCTCTAGACATAACATCAAACGTCTAGTCCGTCTCTGCCATTTTCATCAGAAGTCCAGAAGAAAAACATTAACTATACTTCCCCTCTCTCCTCACCCAGCTTCACTTCTTTAGATTACTACATTAGTCTTGCTAGCCAGTGTCTTTTGCTATTTAAAAGTGGGGCTTATGACATACCAAGCAAAGATATTTAGTTTCTTTGCTATTAATGCTATTTGTAGAGTTTGTAAACTTCTACAGCAATAACCATAACCATTTCAGCATAATACAGGAGTAATATTTTGTAATATTACTAAAATGAACACAAAAGTGCATCTCCTGAAGATGTTTAGTTCTACTGCATCAAATCTCCTGTGCTGAGATAAACCCTAGACGTTCTTTCAGCTATAAACCAACCCTTACCTATCAAAAATTCATAATGAAATGTCATGTTAATTGTATAAATTCTATCACAGCAATACTGCTCTTAGGCATCTTGATTCCATTAATGTTAGGATTCTATTCACCACTGACTGAGGTGCACTGAAATTGCACTTGTCAAGAAGTTAACAGTACCAATGACCCTTAAACTTTGTAACTAACTGATGGTAAGAAAGAATTAAAAGGTTATCGAATTTAGCATTGCACTTACATTTTTTTCTGACAGTTCCAAAGAATGGCTGGGCAAAAGTTCATTTTTCACACTTGTAAAGCTAGAAATGCAAACAAAAGTAGTTGGGTTTTTTTTACGTTACACAGGAACCAAAAATTAATGCACCAATGTCTAGTCTGACATTAATTCCAGATACAAACATCAAATGGCTATAATTAGTGCTCATTTAGAACAAGGAAAAAACCTGTACAAGAACTTCAGTCTTTTTCTGCTTCAGCTTCAAGCATAACGTAAGATCTGTCATTTTTTTCTTCCCCCAGTTTCAGCTCACAAACCGAAGACAAATTTAACTTGAATACTTAAATACATCCTGCTATTATTGGTTCACTTATGGATAACCTACATGTGTGACCCTAAAGAGCATCCTTGTGCCAAAAGACAAGGCTCTGCCTGGAAACCAGCAATGAGTTTCAGCTGCCCAGACCAACTCAGTGTACCCCAAGTCACTAATATTAAAATCTTTATCTAAAAGGTGTAATGTAATATGTCATTGGTAAACTAATAACTCACTGATCATTAATATTCTTGTGAGATGTATGTTCAGTCAAGTCATGAAGAACTTTACAGATAGGCCTGAAATTTATGACTAAAAGGTGTTTATCAAATCCCCCTAATATGCTTGGTTTAAACAGGTTTTCCCCAAACAAAGGAAAAAGACCAGATGTGGCCAAATTCAATGGGCTATTCATTTGTATGAGAAATTGCAGGAAGAGATCATTTGCATTGTAAAAGTCACCAGTGGGGGAGAAGACAGCATACAGTTTGCAGGAGGCAGCATGGCATCTACACCAAGGGAAAAGGAAATTTATCTAAGGATACACTTAAGAAGAATACATTTCAAAAGTTTACCAGACTATAGAGGGGAAGTGAACCCCTAAATTATCCTTCACTTGAGGAGGAAAATGAACCAAGTACTTTAAGCTCTGTGAAGAGTCCTCACCAGAAAGTCTGGTTAGCTACAATAGAAAACAGACTTCAAGTATGTCTATACTACAATTTAAGCCCAAATTAGAAGAACTCTGGTTAGCAGATCCTGGGTTTGTTACTCTAAGGCTTGAGCATCTACATTCATTTGTAATCACAGGCTAGGAATTGTTGAACCCTGGGTCTTGACCTAGGGTTCTAGAATTTACACTGCATTATGCCGCCCCAAGTCCCATTATCTATATCCCAGTCTTCCAAGCATCCTCTCAAAATGTGGCCACTCTAGCCCTTAGTTCATAGTGCATCATGGGAAAACTTGACTATCCACCCAACTTGACAGTTCAGAGGATAAAAAGTCAGCCTGTCGGATACTTTTGGCAGACTCCCAGAGCACAAGTCTAGTGGGGCTACATCTACACTACAAAGTAACAGGGCTTGAAAATGGGGTCATGGTTTCACTGAGGCCTGGACCCACCACACCATGGGGTCTTGGGATGCTGGGTCTGATCCTGGGTTAGCACAATTTGTGTGTATACAAGTGGGATTAGGTTTGAGCCCGAGTTCGAACCCTGATCTTACTCTTGGAGAAACTCTTCTTTGAGCAAGAGACTTAAATCAGGTTTTAGTCTGAGAAGTGTGTTTTCACTTTTATTTCCTTGTAATCCTTTCTATATTTATTCCTTATACAGTGGAGCCCCGGTATAACACACCCCTCAATAACACGAGTTCGGTTACAGCACCATTATACCGTGGCTCCCAAGTCGTTGTTCTCTGTCCCCGGCAGGAGGCCGCGCCTGCAAGGGACAGAACTCCAGACTGCAGCATGGGACTGCAGCTAATCTCCCCATTGTGCAGCAGGGGAGAAAAGCTGCAGCCCCAGGCTTGCCCAGACAGAGAACTCTGGGGCTGGTGACTGCAGTCGACAGCCCGGGAGTTCTCTGTCGCTGGCAGGTGTGAGGTGCAGCTTCTCTCTCCTGCTGGGCAGCGGGGAGAGAAGCCGCAGTCCCCGCCTGCCAGGGAGTGGGACCCTGTTATAACACGACCCCACGTTTAACATGACGGGAGTTCTTGGATCCCATTTGTCGCATTATAGAGGGGCTCCACTGTACTTGGAATGTGTAATAACCTTGTTTTACTTTTACCATAAATCAGTTCGGTGCGGTGACTGAAATAAGAGCATTTGTAAACCCCCGCCCTCCCATTCAATTAATGAGTTGCAGTGAATTGTCTTTTTAAAACAGCGGTTCTCAAACTGGGGGTCGCGGGCCGATCCCCGGGGGGGGGGGGAGGGGGGGGTGTCGCAAGCTCCCTGTGCCGCTGAAGTGCTGCCAAGTAGACCGCTTTCGCTTCCGGCGGCATTTCAGCAGACATGCATGCGCTTCAGAGTCCTCTGAAAAGCCAACAACGTGATTGTTTCCAGTTTCGGCGGCCACTCTGAAGCGCACAGCATGGCCACTGAAATGCCACCAAAAGAGGAAACAATCACTGCGGCGGCATTTTGGTGGACATACAAGGGTTGTGGCGCCCCGCGGGGAACAGAAAAGCAACAAGAAGTTTGAGAACCGCCGTTTTAAAAGGAGCAACAAACAATTACTCTGTGAATGTTTCTATCAGTTGCTTAAAGACGCAACCTTATACAGATCACTAATTGCACAGCTGTTCGTATTTATTATTTACTTCCAAGTCTAATGTTTCATAGGAAACAATCTCTTGACACATAATGCTCCTATTATAATTATACGCAAGGTGATTACATCAGTTGCTCTTAATCAGCACCCCAATCAGCACACAACTGTAAATGTACAGGTAATATATATATTGTATGAATGTGGCCCACATAACACAGAGAGTTACATATGTGGCCTACAATGATAAATAGGTTGAGGACCACAGGACTAGACATATCTTTTGATATAAAGTATATGGCTAAAAAGCATATGTTCTAAAACAGGTGCATAATGTATATAAACTTTCTTGCTACATACTTAGAAGTTCAATTTGGTTCTGGTACACTATATTAGCAGGCGGACAAACCATACCCTCTTCGTAGAATATCATGACCTCCAAATGCTCCACTAGCTGAAAATTCAGCAATTGGGATGCTATCCTTAAGCTGGGATCCAATTCCTCTGGAATTCTGAAACAAAAAGCAAGGATTACTTTTACAGAATTAAGCCCTATTCAGTGCTTCTGTTAACTTCAGCAAATGAAAATTTAGGATTAATCTCTTGGTCTTTATACCAAAAAGAGTGTTATCCATTGAGATATTTAATTTCTATTTAAAACTACATATGCAAAAGCCTTAGTCTCCAAGGCAACTGATTTTTAACTGAGACTATAAATGCTATTTAATTAGGACACCTTGAAGAGATTTAACAGTACTTAGATCTCTTGGAATACTGTAATATCATGCTGTTTGCTTCTCAAACTTGCTAAGGCAGAGCAAAAAGAACTTAACTCTCTTTTACTGTGTGTATGACTGCACCTACCTAAGCTAGGTCCCAATGCTGATTGGGGCTTCCGGACACTACTATAACACAAATATGAAAATGTCTGTGCCAACTAGGATTTAAGAAGAAACGTCTATGAGCAGATTATTCCATAAATGTCCACTACAAGGTTTCTTGCACTCTTCTCTGAAGCATCAGGTTCTAGAATCTGTCAAACGGAGGATATTGGACCAATGAAGAGACATGGCAGTTGCTATTTTTCTTTATGCAAAGGCAAAGGGTAATAAAGAAGGTAGAAGATCATTCCACTTTTTAGGGCTTGACTGGTGTAGTTATCTGGGGAATTTTGTATTCTGTTCAGTTTTGAACATCTTGTTACCCCAGAAACATAGTAACAAATTAGAGGGAACTCAGGGAAGATCAACAAATTGTATGTATGTATTTCGGGGTGGGATTGAAGGCATTGACTCTCAAGGAGACTTAAAACAGTTAAATAAATGTAGCATCATCTAGCTATTAGAGAACTGGACTGTCACTCAGGAGATCTGGGCTCTATTCCCAGCTCTGTCATTCAGCTACTAACTAAGATCTTGAATAAGCCACCTCACCTCTCTGTGTCTGTTTCCCCTCACGCTGCCTGACTTGTCTATTTAAACAGTAAGCTCTTTTGACAGAGACTGTTTCCTACTATAGCAATATATAGTGTTTAGCACAATGGTGCCTCCTTGCACTATCACCACACATTTGAAAATACAGGAGAAATTATCATTGTATAAGAGGGAATGACTAGAAAACAACAGGACAAAGTAAATAAAGGCTGAAGAGCCAGAAATATTCCCAAGAGTGAAACACATCAAGTACTGCTGTTGCTTCATAGACTTCTACTTTAAGGCCAGGAGGAACCATCCTGACCATCTAGCCCAGTGTTTTTCAACCTGGGGATTATGACTCAAGAGGGTTCTGGGACAGATTTAGGGGGTAGCAAGCAGGGCAACTGCAAGGGCCCTGTGAAGCTATATGCTTCAGCCTCAGGTGGTGGGGCCCAGGTAGGGGGGGTCACAATTTTTCCAAGGGGAGGGGGCACACTTTTTTTTAAACATACGAAGGGGGTCACCAGCACAAGAAGTCTGAGCATCACTGCGCTAGTCTGACCTTCTACACACTGCAGGCCACAGAACCTCCTCCATTCACTTCCATAGTAGGCCCTTAACCTCTGGCTAAGTTAGACCATCTTCAAAACCTTAAAGAATTCAAGTTACAGATAATAGTTCTAGTTCAAAACCAGCACGGGACCTATGCCCCATGCTGAAGAGGAAGGTGAAAAATCCCCAGTGTCTTCGCCAATCTGACCTGTAAAAATTTCTTCCTGACCCTGAATATGGTGATCAGTTAACCCCTGAACATGTGAACAAGACTCACCAGCCAAAAACCTGGGAAAGTAACTCAGAGCCCTCCCATTTTAGTGTTGCACCTCAGGCCATTGGAGATATCTGGTAATGGCGTCTCTGTGCGGGGGCTGTTATGTCATTGTAGGCAATCTCCTCATATTATCCCCTCCTTGAAGAGTCTTAAATCAAGTTAGGTTATTTGCCCACACTACCTCCCTTGGAAGTCTGTTCCAGAACTTCACTCCTCAGATAACTGGAATCCTTTATCTTCTTTCAAGCCTAAATGTATTGGATGACCAGTCTACATCCATTTCTTCTCATGCTAGGATTGGCCCTTAACTTAAATAACCTCTCCCCGATCCTGGGATTTATCCCTCTGATGTATTTAGAGAGAGCAATCCTATCTCCCCTCATCCTTCATTTTGTTGGCCTAAGGATCTTCGCTTGTTTAAGTCTTCTCTTGCAAGGCAGGTTTTCCATTACTCTGATCATCCTGTAACCATTCTCTGCACCTGTTCCAATTTGAATAGGTTTTTCTTAAAGGTGGGAGACCAGAATTGCACACGCTATTCCAGATGAGGTCTCATCAGTGCTTTCTACAATGGTAATAACTCTTCCCTGGCTCTACTAGAAATTTCTTCCTTGCCGCAGCCTAGGATTGCCTGAACCTTTTTCACAGCCACATCATGTTTGCAGCTCATGGTCATCTTGCGATTGATCAATATAATCATCTTTTTCACTGTCACTTAACTGATGTGATCCCAATTTATAGCAAACATTCTTGTTGTTAGTCCCCAATTGCATGACATTGCACCAAAAGCAGGGGTGCAATTAAACATTAATCTCTGCAAATTGCTGGGAAAGGAATAGCAGGAGGCATTGACAACTCTTGTCACTCCATCGCAAGTCTTGCAATATTTGGTGTTCTTCTTAAAGCCAAACTCCTAGAGTCAAATGATTCTGTAAAAATCTCAGCTTTCACTTCTTGGAAGTAATCGTCCAGCCCTCACGGCTGCCGAACCGAGCGTTAAGACACCCTCAAATACCCCCTACAAGCTCAGAAATCAAACTCTCATATTCTGGAGCGAGGGTTAGCGGTGCAGAGTAGGATGAACAGCTCCACTGGGGGGGGGGGGGTAACGCAACAGATGTTCCCATCCCCGAGATACTGATCCCACCGGCGGGGGGGGGGGGGGATGGTCTGGGGCCCTGGCGGCCGTGACACAGCACGGGGGGGGGGGGGGAAGAGCGCTCGATGGGAACGAACAGCGCTACCGGGGGCTATTCACGCTTCCAGTTCACCCCCCCCCCCCCGCCGCGGCTCCCAGGCACAGACCCGCGGACCACGAGCCGCCTCCCCGCCGCTGTACACGCGGGGCCCGGCCACCCCCGTGACTCAGCACAGCCCCGCCGCCCTCGCGGCCAGCCCCGCACAGGAGCGATAGGGCCGCGGCTGCGCGCGAGGCCCACACGCCGCAGCCGCCTCCCTCCCCGCAAAGGCCGAAGCGCCCCCCCGACCCCCACTCACCATCTTGTCCTCCTCACACACAAGCCGCCGCTGTTTCCGCCTGCATTGATGACCTCACTTCCGCTCCCAGCGCGCCGCGCTACGTCATACGCAAGAAACGCGGAGCAGGGCGGTGCCAGGCAGTGAGCGCGCGCAGTTTGCTGCGCGGCGGTGTCCGGACTAGGGGAGGCCACGTGGGGCGCAGGGCCGGGGCCTGCAGCGTGTCCGACCGCGGGGATGAGCCGCGCTGTGTCGCGCCGGCAGAACGCCAGGGACTGGACCGGGGTGGGGAACCCCCAGGCCGCTGACTCATGCGTAGACGAAACCTGCGTGTGGGGAGGTGGCTGGGCCCCGCTGGCCCCGCTCCCTGCTGCCACGCTTAGGCCAGAGGCGCGGGAAGAGGGGCCAGCCCCTCCCCCTTTTTTGTCAGCTGTAACCTGTAAGGGGGGGGGGGGGGCTCGGGAACAAGGGGTGATGAGGGTAGGGGGACCAGACAGCAAATGTGAAAAATCGGGGGGGGGGGAGGGATTAGGATCCTATATAAGAAAAAGACCCCAAAATCGGGACTCTCCCTATAAAATCGGAATAGCTGGTCACCCTGGATGTGAGTGGTGGGGCCATGGTTTGAGTACTGATCCCCCCCCCCCCCACACACACACTTTTAGGGACCTGCTTCTGCTCCTGATCAAAAATGATAAAAGGGTTAAAAAACCTGACCTATGAGAAAAAGTTAAAGGGGGGGGGCATATTCAGTCTTGAGACAAGAAGATGGAGGGGAGAGAGGGAGGAAACCTGATAAGTCTTGATATATTGTGGGCTGTTATGAAGAGTTTGGGGATCAGTTGTCCATGTCCACTGAATGTAGGACAGGAAGTAATGGGATCAATCTGCAGCAAGGGAGGTTTATGTTTCATATCAGGAAAAGCTTTCTAACTACAAGGGTAATTAAACTCTGGAATAGGCTTGTGCCTCTCGGGAAGCTGGAGTTCCGGAGTCGACGGGGGAGCCGCGGGCGATCGATTTATTGCATCTTAACGAGACGCGATAAATCGATCACCGGAAGATCGATCCAGGGCCGCCTTAGTGAAGACCAGCCCCAAGAGAGGTGGTTAAATCCTTGTCATTAGAGGTTTTTGAGAATTGGAGAAACCTAGATTATCCCAGCCAGATGGTTTAATGGTCTCATATTAGGATTTGATGACTTCTCAAGGTCCCTTTAAGCTCCATATTTCTGCTATTCTCTTAGTGGAAGAGTAGGCTGACCATACGTACCGTTTTAAACTGGACAGTACCGTTTTTTTCATATTTCCCGACTGTCCCTCGTTTTAATATAAATGTCAATTTTGTCCCGTTTTTTTGTAAAAAACTGAACACGGCTTATTTATTTCTCATAAGACTATGCTAATCGATGCGTACAGTAAAACCACTAGTGACGAAAGAGGAAGTAGTGGGGATGCACATGTCGGTGACGGTGGCCTCGCTCAGATGCAATGGCATCTTCTGCTGTGCTGTAATGGTAACGTTAGTTTTTGTTTTGCCTGTATGCTATCCGGTGGCTTTGTTATTCGTTGTCGGTGGTTTAAACGTCAAATTTTTATGTCTTATTTTTTAAAGCTTAAAGTCTATCCTTGCAATGCCAAAGACAAAGAGGCGAAGCTGCAGTTCTAATGACGATCTCCAGAAGGAATTCAAATTTATTAAACCGGACAAACTGTGTAGTGATGGAACAAAAGTGGTATGCCAACATTGTAATGTCTATTTTTCCATTGCTCATGGAGGTAGAAGTGACATCAACCAACATCTATGTAGCCAGAAACATAAGGATGCTGAAAAGACTCTGGCTTCAGTTAAAAACATCAGTTCGTTTATGAGATGTGATGGTGATAGTGAAAGCGATAAAATTGCAGCAAGTGAAGCTCTTTTTGCTTATCATACTGTGCATCACGGCCAAAGTTTTTGCGCAAATGATTGCTTGTCGACATTGATAAAGAAAATTTATGAACCAAAATTTTCCTCAGCACGTACCAAATCAGAAGCAATAATTACCAACGTTTTATCTCCATACATATTGGGCAAAGTAATAGAGGATTTGAATAAAACAAAAAGCATTACAGTCAGTTTAGATGCATCAAACAAAAAAGACATCAATTTTTTTCCAATCGTGCAGTACTTTTTGTCAAATTGTGGTGTTCAAGACAAAATTATAGACTTTGTTTCCTTACCTGGTGAAACATCCGATTTACAGTGTGCTATCTTGAAGGAAGTAATTGACAAATTTGCTTTACAAAACAAAATTGTTGCTTTGTGTGCAGATAACATGAACACCAATTTTGGTGGTTGCAAAAGACTTGGCAAAAATAATGTGTGGCGAAAACTTGAAACTGAACTGAATAGGCCGATTATCGGTATTGGTTGTGGGGCACACATTATACACAATTGTCTCCAGTGTGCTGTCGACTGTTTACCAATTGATATTGAATGTTTTGCAGTGAAAGTTTACAAATACTTCCATATATACACAGAGTTGAAGAACTGAAAAACTTTTGTGACTTTGCAGGAAACAATTACGCTAAATTGTTAGAGCATGGAAATACAAGATTTATGTCCTTGGGTCCATCAATTGACAGAATTTTAAGCATGTTTGATGGGCTTAGTTCTTATATTCTTTCTCAAGAAAAATGCCCTGTTATCTTGCGAAAATGGTTTGAAGATCCCTGTTTGAAATTGTGGTTGTCATTTGCAAGAGATCAAGTGTCTACATTCCAAACATACATTAGTTTAATTGAAAAAGATAATATTTCAGCTACAGAAGTAGCCATAAACATTGAAAATCTTGTAAACAATTTAGAGTCCAGAAAAAGTGAAGTGTTTGTAACTACTGATGTCAAAAAACAACTGAAAATGTTAGTAGATTCAGGAGAAATTAATGAGGCTACGTTTTTTGAGGTAGTCGAGAATTTCTATGAAACCAGCTTAGAATATATCAACAAGTGGAAGTGCAGTGTAGGAAACACAGAAGTTCAAGTGGGTGCTACTAAGGAAGACACCTGAATGGAAAGAAATACAGGACAGCCTGAACGAGGGAACTCATCACACGTACAGAAACAGAAGAAACTCGTGTATTCGATCAGTGGACCTTCATAAAATCTACAATTGTGAGGCAGTTGGATACATGGAATAAAGAAAACATTTCTGTATCTGATAGATGGGTAAAGATTTTTTCTGAAATGAGCGAAAAACGCCTAGACTTTCAAGACTTTTGTAATATTGTAGAGTTTATTCTTTGTCTTCCAGGAAGTACAGCACCTGTCGAGAGAATATTTTCTGTTATGAACAGTATGTGGTCAAAGGAGAAATCTAGATTAAGTGTTGAGATAATGAGGGCTATGTTAGTTGTAAAACAAAATTGTGTCATGGAGTGTGAGAAGTTTTATGATAAGGTATTGAAAGACCGAAATTTGCTGCGTAAGATTACTTCATCGGAGAAATATTCATGGTACGATCGTGGTGAAATACAGTCCCCCTCTACGTCTACCTAAATTTTTGTATGAGTTCTGTCACTGAAGAATAATTGAGGTAACAAAGTCCTGTGGCACCTTAAAGACTAACTATAAAGTTTTGAAGCATAAGCTTTTGTGGGCTAATACCCGCTTCGTCGGATGCAACACGGCTACCTCTCTGATTCTTGAAGAATAATTGTTAGCTCAAGTCAATATGTTCATGTAATAAAACTTTTTTTATTGTCTTTTTCATGAATACAGAATATTACATAATCCCGTTCTGTTTTTGCCATCCCAATGTCCCGTTTTTGTCTCAAGGAAATATGGTCAGCCTATGGAAGAGGGAACTTGTGAGAAATGCCAGCTAGGCCAGAAGCTCTGAGCAGCACTCTTCCTGGTATTTATAATCAATTTATAATTTATGGTAAATTATAACCTGTGTCAAATTTATGTTTGATTTTTATCTGCTATAGAAGACATAAATAACTTAGGAAGATTTTCTGAAATCCATCCACTCTTTGGAAGATTAATGAAGTGTGCATTCATTTGTTCCTCCACAACTCCAGACATAAATATCCAATACCTATATTATTGATTTTTTTTTTCTAAGAACTGAAGTTCAGAAATTTGTTCACTTCACCTCACGTTTTGCCAGAAATTGCTCTTTTGCTATAAACTTCATGTGTGAAATTTGATGTGCATGGAACGTAGCTTGAAGGAGGTCAAGTTTATGTGCAAAATCAATTTTATACTGGGAACATTGTTTTTAAATTTTGTTGTTGTACAGTACACAAGAATAAAGACTTTGCTACAGGCTTAATTATTGAGAGACTCAGTCCAGTCAGTTTCTCTCGGCATAGGCGCTGATTCCATGCATGCTCTGGGGCTGGATCACCCGTGGGGAAAAAACGGTAGGTGCTGAGCACCCATCAGCAGCCTCCCCCCGCTTAACTTCCCCCCAGTGCCTCCTGACCGATGGTGGGCCCTGCAGATCAGCGCCTCTCCCTCCCTCCCTGCACCTCCTGCCTGCTGCGGTCAGCTGTTTCCTGGTGTTCTGGGATGCGTGGGGGAGGGAGCAGAACTGGGCAGGAAAAGGCAGGGTGGAGTCTTGGGGGAAGAGTTAGAGTGGGGGTGGGGCCTGTGGCAGAGCTGGGGATTGTGCACCTTCCTGGCACTTTGGAAAGTCAGTGCCTCTGTGTCTTGGTTTTCCTCTAGCAGTAGATCACCACTCAGAAAGTTCTACAAAATCAAAGTTTGGGCCCTTTCTACATTTGTATCAATAAGACTTGCATTTAAATCACAGACTTCAAAAGCGTGATAGTGGAAGATGGTATCTTTATTTTGTTTTATGGAAAGCAAGTTCCACCTTGTAAGTTTAAGTGGTGCTCAAATGCCCTGGTGTTGGGGCATTATCATAGACTAAATGTGAATACAAAAACCAGTCAAATTCCTGTTTAACTGCAGCTTACAGAGAGACCAGTTTTTTCACTGGATGTATTTATTTATTGACTCTTTGAGTTTGTTGATCAGGATATGACTGTCAAGATGAAACATCTAACTTTCAAAGTAATTCTTGCAGGACACAGACCGGATACAATCACTCCATGTATATTATTGACATCACTGCAATGCATAGTTTAGGCTGCATAACATAAAAGAATGTACATTTCAAGAAAGATCTGGGTTTCCTTTAAAGACAAACTTTCACACTAGGGGAAACATCCAGACATAAACATAAATCAGAGATATTTTTCCCATTGCTTTACCAAGTGTGTTTGACTTTGAACAAGGATTGCTTTTTCTCTTCTCAGTTGATCGTGTAGTAAAAGTTATAATGCTAGATGATTGTGATATCTCTTCCAGTTCTATGGCAAGTGTCTGATTATCAGTTTAGGTGAATAAATGCAGCTCCATTTGAAATCAGTGGGAGTTGCACATGGATAACTGACAGGATGATCAGTTCTTGGGATCAGGCATGGGAAGCCAAGTTGGATGGTGAAAGCTCCTATTACTCAGACACAGTGAGATAAATACAAATCTAGTGTGACTCCAGTAGCTTTAGTGAAGTTACAGAAGAGGTGAATTTGATACATTGCTTTTAAAAGTGACATCTAAATATTTTTATTCTTAAAAAGTTTGCCCATTTTTCCTTCATTATATATGAAGAAGGCCTGAAATGTTTAAATCACCTGGTTTCTGTCTCCCCATCCCACCCCCCCTTTAAAAAAATACCAGGAATGCCAAGTCTTGTCTCCCTGATTTTGCTGAAAAACTTCTTTGGGATTCCAGAGACGTACAGTGGAACCTCAGAGTTACAAACACCTCAGGAATGGAGGTTGTCCGTAACTCTGAACAAAACATAGTTTAGGCTCCAGATCCAGCAGCTGACACTCCAGGCCAGGTTTCAGCAGCAGCTGAGCTCCCTCTTCTCAGCTGGCATGAGTTTGCAAGCTTGTCCCCTTGGGGTGTGGAGGGGGATGAGTGAGTGAGAGAGACAGAAAAAACAGCCTGTCCCCCTCCAGGCAGGGGTGGTGCTGCTACTGCTCTGCTGGCTCCGGCTCCCTTGGGCAGGCAGCCCCCGCATCTTGCTGTAAGTGGTGCCCCTGTGCATGGGGGCAGGAGTGAGGCACATCTGGGCTGTCCCATCTTTAAGATGCAATACAAGCACAGTTTTTTCTTTTCTTTTTTTGTGTGTCTCTGCTACTGCCTGATTGGTTACTTCTGATTTCACATGGTGTCTGGTTGACCAGTCAGTTTGTAACTCTGGTGTTCTTATCTTTAAGATTCCACTGTATATCATGAGCTCTCGCACCTTATTGTAATGGTAAGGATGTCGACTCTTTTAGAAGAACATACTTTGTCTCAAATGTCTATTCGGCATTGGGGTTAAATAGGTGATAACAAAAATAAAACCCCAATAAACAAAAAGTATTGAATTGCCTGACTAAAAATTAATTCTGAATTGTGCGGCTTTCACTCCCTTAGCTCTTACGTCATCATTTCATTAGTGGCCTGTGCATTTCCCATTTAAGTCAACAGGAGTCTTTACTCAGACTTCCTGGGAGATGGATTAGACCTTAGTCACAATAGATTTTTCTAAGGTTGAAAGACATGAATTTCTGATCTAAAAAATTAACAGAAAAACACATTGCTCCAGATCCTCAACATGGGTCAGTAAGTAACTTAAATGGCACTATACCAAAGCAAATTTTACTTCTCCCTTTTTCAGACCTTTTTATGCATCATAGAATATCAGGGTTGGAAGGGACCTCAGGAGGTCATGTAGTCCAACCCCTGCTCTCAGCATGACCAATCCACAACTAAATCATCCCATCCAGGGCTTTTTCAAGCCTGACCTTAAAAACCTAAGGAAGGAGATTCTACCACCTTCCTAGGTAACCCATTCCACTGCTTCACCACCCTACTAGTGAAAACGTTTTTCCTAATATCCAACCTAAACCTCCTACTCTGCAACTTGAG
The DNA here is from genome assembly GCA_032164245.1 of Sternotherus odoratus. Classification (NCBI taxonomy): domain Eukaryota; kingdom Metazoa; phylum Chordata; order Testudines; family Kinosternidae; genus Sternotherus; species Sternotherus odoratus. The sequence continues at coordinate 263,271,421 of JAVMKO010000001.1, forward strand.
ACCATTACTCCTTGTTCTGTCATCAGCACCACTGAGAACAGTCTAGATCCATCCTTTTTGGAACCCCCTTTCAGGTAGTTGAAAGCAGCTATCAAATCCCCCCTCATTCCTGCAGATTAAATAATCCCAGTTCCCTCAGCCTCTCCTCTTAAGTCTTGTGCTCCAGCCCCCTAATCATTTTTGTTGCTCTCTGGTGGACTCTTTCTAATTTATCCACATCCTTCTTGTAGTGTGGGGCCCAAAACTGGACACAGTACTCCAGATGAGGCCTCACCTATGCCGAATAGAGGGGAATGATCATGTCCCTTGATCTGCTGGCAATGCCCCTACTTATACAACCCAAAATGCCATTAACCTTCTTGGCAGCAAGGGCACATATCTAGCTTCTCATTCACTGTAACCCTTAGGTCCTTTTCTGCAGAACTAGTGGCTAGGCATTCGGTCCCTAATCTGGAGCAGTGCATGGGAGTCTTCCATCCCAAGTGCAGGATTCTGCACTTGTCCTTGTTGAACCGCATCATATTTCTTTTGGCCCAATCCTCTAATTTGTTTAGGTCCTCTGTATCCTCTCCCTACCCTCCAACGTATCTACCACTCCTCCCAGTTTAGTGTCATCTGCAAACTTGCTAACAGTGCAATCCACGCCATCCTCCAGATCATTAATGAAGGTGTTGAACAAAAACGGCGCCAGGACCAACCCTTGGGGCACTCCACTTGATACTGGCTGCCAACTAGGCATGGAGCCATTGATCACTCATTGAGCCCGACGATACAGCCAGCTTTCTATCTGTGCTATAGTCTATTCATCCAGCCCATCATGTGGTGGGCAGGCAGGGGAAAAGAAACCATTTTAATACTCTGTAGGTCCCATTTAATAACAACAATAGGAACACAGAAAAATACTAGCCAAGAAAACTTTCTTTTGTATCAACAATCTCTGATTTTGGTAATGAACATCCCTCTTTAAAAATGTAATACCTTTGTAATTCTAGTGAGCAGTCTGTTCTGAGTACGTGAAGCTCTATAGGAAAAAATGTTTATTCTGTTGGAGAAACAACTCTCTTCCACTAGTCTCTGTCAACAGCCAATTAGAATCTGCTAAAGTGAAAGTACTTTTTATTTGTCTTAATCAAGTAAAATAAACACTTTTCCTTTGATCTTTAAGAAGTCCTTTCTTGTTAACTTGCCTTAGACTTTTATGTTTCAGTAGTCATTGTAAATTTAATTATTTAAAAAGTTATTTTGTTTTAAATTATTAAACCTTTTCTGAATTTAAGATAAACATAGGCATGTTTTGATAAAGATTAAAAATAAATTTCACACAAAACTGCAAAATGTAACAAAGATAATGTGTAGGCGTCAGTATGTTCCAAAACAAGGCTCTCTAGGGGCTCTTCTAAACACACGGCTACGTTAAAACCGTGTTCTGAAAAAGCTCAGGAAACCCCTGACTCTAACCCACCCTTTCCTGAAACTGGTGAAAGTATTTTAAAAAATGTTACTGCTTCAGTGAAAAAAATAATAATTGAATCTCAACATATTGCCAAAGCAGATGATTTTTTCCCCCTGTTTATTAGCAAATGTTACAGCTTTTGGGATTTTCTCCATGCTAAATTCACTTATCCTGATAGTTCAAATGCAGTGAGGAATTTGATGAATGACAAAAATAACCCATCTCAGTGAGATGTGCTCATTAATATTTCATAACTAATGGGGGGAACAAATGATTCCTAGTTTTATAGTTTATAGCCACTATCTGTTTTCAAGTGAAAAGATAACATCCCTTCTGTTAAAACATTCTTATTTTCTGTTTTAGTGGTGATAGTCAAACAAGGACTCTCCATTGTCTAATATGCCAGGTAAGGTGCATAAGAAGGTGTCCCTCACGATGGTAGTGACTCATTCTGTAGCCTGTTGGTATCTGTGTAATTCTAGGATGATTTGCAGCTGTCATTTGTACAGTTGTCCCTAACCTATGTAATCCCTCAATCCTTCTCTTCTTTCCATCAAGATAGGCTTCTGTTTCCTGTTCTGCTGTGAAGGCAAAAAGGCTGAAGGCAGTAACATTTGCAGCCAGTCACTAGGGGTTGCTCAGTAGCCAAACATGCTGAATCTTGATCATCCTCCATCATGCCTGTCAGCAGTAGCTGTTTGTTCCATATGGGTACAGGTTATGGACATGAGGTGTTTTAAGTAACTTGGTCAATTAGTACCAACATTATGTGAATATTGTAGGTCAGAGATAGATAAAACCAGTAGAATGTGTGCAAAGGACTAAGAAAGTAATAGGGGAATATAGGTGCAGTGTGTCCCTTTAAAGGGGTTGTCCCAAGTAGATTGTATTGCACTATTGAAATACAGTAACATAAACCTTGTTACTTACTGGAACAAAGTCCCATGCTTTCCATATCCAGTTTTCACCTGTAAGGGACAAAAATACTTCACTAGGTCAGTACTTACAAGCAGTTGTACTAACTCATAATGGTAACGAAATCAAAGCCCCTCTGTGAGCTCATAAAAAGATGTTTATATCCTCTCTAATTCAGGGCTGGTCTATGGGCCTCCCAGAGATGGAACCATGCCCAACTATAGGTGAGCCTGAAAAGGGAGTTTCCTGTGAGTGCATCTTCCTAAAGGAAGCCTGAAAGTAATTTATAGTAATTCCAGCTCCAGTGTTTGAATGCAACAGTTACTTCCCATTCCTCCTACTGTGCAGGAAAAAATCCCCAAAGAGTCTGCCAAAATACCTAGCAATGATAGGGGAGTCCGAGGTTGCTCTGAGTCAGTCATATCCACATAAACAGGTTGGTAATTAGAGGCTTTCTCTAATTTCTACTTACAGCTTGTGGGGAAAAAAAATTTCTTCATGGAAAATTTTGATTTTTGATGGAAAATGAAAAGTTTTTATGGCCAGAAACAAAGTATTGGTTTGGGGATTTTCAGTTTTCCAGCAAAAAGTCTATATTATCCAAGGGAAAGCAGATACTTTCCAACAAATATTTTGTTTAGTGATGAACCCATTTTTCTACCCCAAAATAGTGTCAACAGAAAAATTTCCACCAGTTCATTTTCTACAGTATTTTTCAAAGAAGAACTAGAGGCTTAGCTGGTTTTCCAGCCATAATCCATGTCTTAATGTTTTAGCATTATAATTTGTCTCTAGATGGCATGGTGACTGGCACTGTACAAGTAACTAAGCGCCTACTTGTTTTCAGTGGAAGTAGAGGTGGGTTTGAAGTTCTGAAACCATAGATCTGATACCCCTGACCTTTGAGTAAGGTTAGATCTGGATCTGAACTGTGCAATGAAGGCCCATATCTAATTGGAAACTACAGATCATATTTGCTGGATGAAACCAAACAGACTCACAGAATGTAATTAAATTAACTCTACAGTCTACAATACGTTGCCTGTAAGCAGAGCCCAGTATCTTCATGGAGCCTTTTTGAAGTTAATGGTACTCTGTGCATGAGCAGCAGTCCATCTGCATGGATTCCTTTGCTGAATCAAGACTGTAGTATAATAGCTGCAGTATTTTTGTAGAACCAAAATCATTTCAATATTTTTTAATGAAGGATTTGTGCTGAATTTGACCATAAAGAATGCTGATAGATGATAAAATGTTTCTGTTTATAAACTGATTTACTTAGTATTCTAGTTATATTTCCTGGAAACTGTGACTATACATTTTCCAAGGCTGGTTTTATTCATACTTCCTTATTATTAGTCATCCACACTTTTATTGTAGCTTAATTACCCTTTATACTGTGCTTCCTAATTATTGGTATCTAGATCTACCTGTATTATGAAATGAAGTAGTTATTTTTGTTCTATCAACATCTTAAATCGGGCTTCCATCTTCAAGTAGTTGGTTGAAAGAGCGTCAATGAATATGTACAGTTAGAACTTCATTTTTACAATGCACATTTCCTATTCAGTTTATGTTGTATTAGTGAGAAGATCTTGAGACAAAGATTGTCAGATAATAACAGCATTTCTAGGACAGGACTGTAAACAGCTGCAGCCCCATGGTTTTTTTTTTTAAATGACTGCATAATGCAGTAAATCATCAATATAAGTTAACTTGCACAAAGCTAACTGATATAACATTTCAAGGCTTCTGTTGTGTGACAGGATCAAAATTATTTAAAAAGAAATGAAGCAAAATCAACAGTTGATCATTAGATCATCTAAGTGATCTATTCAAATACAAAGAGGCAGGACGATAGTTCAGGGGGATTTATTGCCTTCTAGTAGATTAACTTCTCAATAATTCATATTTGGTATAGAATAGAAAAATATCCCTCTTCATTTTAAAGAAAAACAGAACAGGATTCAGACTGACAGATCCAGCCATAAAAATTAACACCCTTAAGCACTATGGTTAGGTTAGAACAAAGATGATGCAAATGAGAACTGGGAGATCTATTGTGTGGATCCTCCTTCAAAACAGCTTTTTTAAATTTTAAAAAGGTACAGGAAAAGCATAAACTCAAAACTGTTTATCTGAACCAGCAAATATAGCACTGAAAGGGTTGGGAAATATACAGGGGATATTTCATGAGAAATTGCCATATCCTTCTCTGAGAATACATTTGTGAGAATACCTTTGTGGTGGAGGATCAGTGGGCAGATCAAAGTTGCCTAGAGACTCAAATGAGACAAAAAGAGAGGTTTACATGAGACATCTTATACAAGATGGGAATTACACATATATAGGACTACATCTAAAAGCTATTGAAGTCAATGAGAAGATGCAAGATAACTTCAAAGAGGTTCAAATTAGGCATCTTGAATTTGGAGTCTGAGTCTGAGACATGCTGCTGGTGGAGGAGTTGGGGAGAAAGAAACAAGCAGAACAGAGTGCATGGAGATGTAAGATTTTTGCTTTTGCACTGTAACTACCCCCAAATGGTATCTATCCAGAGCATTGTTGCAAAGTTTAAGACTAGATATGTTATTCATATGCCATTTCTGTGTTTTCAAATCTGGTTTTGCTTCTTCGCTCTTAATAAACCTTTTTTTACTGCAACCCATGTGGTTTTAGAACGTTGTTTGGGACTTTCATGCAGGCCATCCTGACGAGATGAAAAGAATTCTGAAGGAGTAGGGAAGGAAGAGTGTCGGGAGTGTACTCCACTGGGTATTCTCTGTCTAATGATCACAGAATTAGGAATTCTCTTCTATAAAGTGTCCTCTCTTCTGGCCTCAATGCACAGGAAGTGCCTATTGAGATGAGAACTAAGTTTAAACTCCACCCCACGAACCTTTCCCCCTGCTTTTGACTCCTGGCTCTCTCTCTCTCTTCCTCTTCTCACAATCTCCCACACTTGTCCTTAGTGAATCAACCTCCATGTTGATGACCCATCTGACTCCAGAGTTTCATGTTTCCTCACCCTTACCTCTTCACTCAACCTATAGCTCTGGTTCAAATCTTCCACTCACTACAGGGGCTGATCCCTTGACTTGGTCTTCACAGAGCTCTGCTATCCCTCTGATATCTCCCCTTGCTGAGTTTCCCCTCTCTGATCAACACTTGGTCTCTTTCAGCATCACCCATCAGCACCCCTCTCCTCTGCCCACTGCTGCCCTTCCATCTAATTACTCACCTTCCCATGACTTCCAGCCCACTAGTGCTGCAGACTTCTTGTCTGTTCTCAGCGCCCTCCTTCCTACCCTGTCTTCTCCATCTTCCATCAATATGGTTGTTTATTTTGTCAGTTGCTCACTGTTCCCCACCTGTGACTCTTTTGCACTCTCTCTCTCCTGTCACGAGGTCTGCCCTGCCACCAACCCCCAGTCCTGGCTCACTCCCAACATTTGCTTCCTGTGCTCCTGCACTCGCACTGCTTAGTGTTTGTGGTGGAAATTCCACCACCAGGCTGATTTCCTCCATTACAAATTTGTTCTGTCCTTTCAGTTCTGCCATCTAGCCAGACAACTCTACTTCTCCAGCTTTTTAAATCTCATGCCTGCTAGCCACCTTTTTGCCATGTTTGACTCACTCATCAAACCCTTCATTCCTCCTGCCTCCACTTCTTTGCCCAGGAGCTTGCTGATTTCTTCAAAGAGAAAACGGAAAAAATATGTCACCTTCCCTCTCCCCTCAGATTGCTCCCCTTTCCCTCTATGATTCTCTCCTTCTCCAAGTCATAGGACTTGTCTTCACTAAAGCCGGCAGGGATCGATTTTTTGGGGATTGATTTATCGCGTCTCGTCAAGACGCGATAAATTGATCGCCAGTGCCGCCCCCATTGACTCCGGAACTCCAGCTCACCAAAAGGTGCAAGCTGGAGTCGACGGGGGAGCGTGCCGCTGCCATGAGGACGGCAGGTAAGTCGGCTGTAGATATGCTGAATTCAGCTACGTTGTTAACGTAGCTGAATTTGCATATCTACAGCTGATCTACCCCTCTAGTGAAGACCAGTCCTATGATGCAAAAGTTTCTTTCTGCTCTCCTTTAACTCCTCTACTTGCTCCAGTGACCCTATCCCCTCTCCTAATTTCCCTTGCACCCATTCTCATCTCACCCCTTACTCTTCTCTGGTTCTTTCCCTTTACAATACAAACATGCTTTAATCTCTACCATTTTAAAAAACCCACCCTAGACCACACTTGCCTCTCCAACTGCCACCCCATCTCCCTTTCATCCCATTCAAACTCATTAAATACAATATTTATAGTGACTGTCTGGGGTTCTGTTCTTCAAGGTCCATCCTAGACCCTCTAATCTGGCTTCCACACCTTGCACTCCATTGTAACTGCTCCCACTGAAGGCTCCAAGGTCCTATTAGCCAAAGTTCAGAACCAATACACACATTCTCATCATCCTTAATCTGTCAGCTACCTTTGATTAAATCATCCATGCTTGTCTTCTTGAAATCTTTTCCTCCCTCGGCTTCCGTGACTCTTTCCTTTTATGGTTTTCCTCCTACCTCCCTAATGACTGCTTTAGCATGTCCTTTGGAGGATCCTCTTCATCCCCATCAGTTTCCACAAGACTCTGTCCTTAGTCCCCTTCTCTTTTCCCTCTACTCCTTATATCTGAACAATCTTATCCACATAGACAACTTCAACTACCATCTCTATGTGGATGATTCACACAGCTATCTCACTACTCTCTAGACCTGTCTCCTGGCCAGCCTAAAATCTAAGCCTGTCTGTCTGACCTCTTACTGTGGATGTCTAGCTGATAGCTCAGGCTCAACATCCATCCAGGGGTAACAAAGAGTCCTGTGGCACCTTAAAGACTAACTAAAGTATTGAAGCATAAGCTTTCGTGGGCTTATGCTTCAATAAGTAGGATAAGTAGATAGTGAGTGAAAATTACTATGGCATGATTGCAGTTTGGTAAAAAGAATTTGGTAGTCACCGTCCAGCCACCTGTGAAGTGAGGTTCACATGACAAAAACCACTACAACAATTGGTAGTAATTGTCTCCCTTGTTGACACTCAGCAAAAAAGCAAAAGATTGGCTGGGCATGGAGTTTGAACTACTCTTCAACTCAGGGAAAGGACACGTGTGAGGAAGACACTTGCACTCTTGCTACCTGTTCTATACCTGTGTTTATGGAAAAAGGACATAAGGTTTCGAACTGTCAAGACAATACTATGCATGAATACTAAGGGCTGCATGCCCAAAGGCGTTAGGTGCCTATGTCCACATTTTAGATGCTTAAACTCCAGTTTCAAGATCATGGCAATGCACAAAACTCCTGTTGAACCTTGTAGGCTTCTAAACTCATTCAGCACCTTAGGTTTCAGGGTAAAAGCTCTTTTGATGTCTATGTTCCTGCCTCTGGGCATGCGCACTGCTGCCTACTTTAGGCATCCAGATGTCTATCTCTCATGTAAGCCCCACGGTGATTCACAAATTGGAGAAAGATAGATGTTCGTGCTCCTAAGTTGGGTGCAACAATTTACTAGGCCTAGGTGATTCTCAGCATCACAATGCCCCACTTCTTTTGTGCTTCCAGCCCTAAATTCATAAACTATACTATCTGAATCAGTGATACTCAAACCTCAGTGTTCAGGAGCCAAATTAGTGATCAACATTACCCCAAAGAGCCACAGTAGTGTGAATTCATTGTTTCACACTCTCTCTCTCTCTCTCTCTCTTTCTCTCTCTCTCTCTCTCTCTCTCTCTCTCTCTCTCTCTCTCTCTCTCTCTCTCTCTCTCTCTCAATATATATATATCAAATTTCACAGAAAAATGACTGACCAAGTACTCTACAATTGCCTAATAACATAGTAAAAGCAACCTGATTAGTTAATAACTTAGATTGGTTAATAATTTAATCAGTGTTTAATATCATGCAAAGAGCCACTGGAGCCACGTTCAAGAACCACGTGCTGCTCCCAAACCTCAGTCTGAGTATCACTGATCTGAATGTATTATCAATAAATCACATGCTATTCTAAACGTTTTACAGATCTGCAATTGCCTAACCTTAAAAATAATATAAACTTGAATGTATCTCCATCTGCGAAATGGGGATATAATACTGATCTCAGTTGCAAAGCACTTCAAGATCTACTAATATAAAGTACTATGTAAGAGTTCAGTTTTTATTTTTATTATTTATTATATCATATGCACTTTAGTGGCAAGCTGTTTATTTGCATCATGTTTATTTCTGCAAATACTCTCAATTCTAACCTGCAGCATTGCTCCTGAAAATTTAGTCCTTGATTTCCTTCAAAGAAAACCTAACAATTTTTTAATGCCTTTGAGATAGACATTAACTATGTATTACATGGACAACAAAGGCTTATTTTGTTAGTAATCTGAGACAGATTCATATTATCTAAAAATGAAACACTAATGCATTAATTTACTGCTCTGTTTAGACTCAAAATTTCCACATATTTTGTCTGGCAATTTTCCTTAAAACCCTGTAAAATTATCCATATTTAATTGGGTACCTAATATGCTGTGAGGTCATGCTTTTTTTATTCTAATGACACATTTTAATGTGAAAACCTTTTGTTTTTTGATTACGTTATCTGTTCTGCTTCCAGCCCATGCTGTGGGGACTGATAATTTATTGATTTTTCCACAATTTGTTTTTCATTTGTGATTTCAAAAATGTTATTTCAGATTCCAGAAGAAGAGATTCCCTGTGAACAAAGATTACAGATTTCAGGACTATAAAATTGTTTTGTCTTTCACGTTAGATACATTTGTCTGTTATTAACCATTGTCTAACATATATGAAAATAAAAAGAGGAGAATGCTGCATTCTAGGAATGAAGTTAATAGATTTGGAGGATTATCCCTCTTCAAATTATTTGTTTCTACCATTTCTCTTTTTTTTTTCACTCCTATAGAAATTTAGCACTTGCATAGTAGTTTGTATCTGTAAAGTGTTGTCAAAACGTTACTTACTTAATCTTCACAAAATGTCTGAAGTATCATCATTTGTAAGATAGGGAAAGTGGCACAGTAATTAAATAAAAAGTAAAAAATGAGCCATTGGCAGAACTATGAATCAAACTCAGGAGTTTCTGCCTCCAAGTTCTGTGTCCATTTCACTAGATAACGCTACCTGTTCTATAGGATGCAGTGTGCTTCTATAATGGAAGCTGAAACAAGAAACAAATATCATAGCATTCCCTCTCATTTTTGTTTCAAATCTTTTCTGGAACTGTTTGTGTAGGAAAATGTGTCTTCCTACCATCACAAAATGTTTTATTATTTTATTATTATTTGATATTTTATACATCTATTATATACTTCTAACACCTGACAAAATTCAGATGCAAGGGTTCACTATTACAATACAGAGCTTCTCCGTCTGTGGCCTCATTTGGGGACAAGACCCCACCTCCGCCCCATACTCTGATGCCTTTGGATATCTTGGAGGTCAATGTACTCTTCTTCCTCCGCTGAGTGCAGAAACTCTCTCTTCTCCTGGGATGATCATTCATCACTTGCTTCCCTCCTTACAAATGTCAAATCCAAATTACAGTTGCATTTAAACAAGAGACTCTTTCTTTAAGCAACAGAAAAGAAACATGAAAACAGTAAAGAAAAGAATTTACTTGTTCTCATACAGATGAGGACTGTGCAAAGACTCATTTATATCAGCCTTAATTACATATTTAGTCTCAGACATCGGTGCCAGCCACTCCCTTCCTTACTACATCACTGTTCCTTGGAGTTCACATTGTCTCTTCATTTTCCTAAAAATTCAGTGTATCTTCCTTCCCCTCCAGGAAGTGACTGGTTCTTTTATAGCGACTCCAATCTTTGTCCCGTCCAAATGCCCTAGGTCCTTTTGTGTCTAGGGATAACACCCACAGCTGTCCAGGCATGTTAAAGCTTAACCAATCTCCCCTCTTTTTCTATGGAAAGACTGAGGTTTTCTCCAAATTGACATTATTGTAAACTTCATGTGTACCCCATATAACGGTGTAAGGAAAAATAAACCATTCAAACCCACAATTCTAGACAGCCACTGGTTTATTTTTCCTTACACCATTATATGGTTTCCTCATAAATATATCTGTGCATTAACCTTATATTTTCATACGTCAGCCTACATGGGTCATTTCTCTCTCACTCTTTCCCATGCTACAAAACAAAACAAAATGCGTCACACTATTTTTTGATTAAGCTAGACCCTAACATTTCAGAAATAAAGGATTGGCTATTAGTTCCCTGTGGATTCTTTGTGGTCTACTGGTAGGGAATGCGGGGTGTCTTATAAATGTTATTTGACAAAAGCTGAGGCTAGGCACCCTGCTGCTTTTAAAGAGCATGCTGAGGCAAACTGCTGTTAGGATATGCAAGACAGCAGATTTGTTTATCCTTATTTCTCTGCTCACATCCCGATCACATATGGTTGCTGTTTTTGTTTTGACTAATTTTGCCTTTTTTTTTTTTTTTTTAGAATGCCATAATGTGAGAAAAGTGGTTCAAATGACCTAATCTTTGTCGGACGTTAGTCCGCATGTGAAAGAGTGGAATGCTGATAGACCTCTGACAAGAACAGTGTGAATAAGACTCTTATAGGCCTGAGTGCTGTACTGGCCATGCAACCCCATTAACTTCATTGTTCACAGAGACATTTAGGAGGAAACCATGTCATAACATAAGGAAGCACAAACCATTCAGAGATGTAACTTTAGACTAGGACTACGTTTGGCTTCAATGGGATTCCACAGGATGATAGACCAGCCCAGAATCTGGCCCAGTGTATATGTGCTGCACCTATTTACTCTATTTTAGGATTTTCTGTGGTGCCTACCTCTGGACAGGCAATTAAGATTATTATTAGTCTTGTTTATTATGCTAGTGTCCAAGAACCAACTCTGAATAGGATCTCACTGTTGTAGGCACTGTACAGACACCGAAAAGAACATAGTCCCTGCCCCAGAGATCTTACAGCTGAAAGCTACCAGACAGTGAATATAGGAGAGAAGAGGTGGAAACACACAAGCAGAGTGAACAATGTGATGGCAGTAAACATCAGGTTATTAATTTTATTATTAATAATATTCGTGTGCCATGATTTGTTTGGCAGAGGGTTAGATAAGAGGGGATAAGCTAATGGAAAGTAAAGTAATGTGGTAGAGGACATTGTAGAGAAGGAGGTGAGGGGGACGGGGTAGGGGAGAAGTTGGTAAGAGGAGCAGGTGTGGAGTGAAGCTGAGGTGAAGAGATGATGGGGAAGAGGAGGGGTAGTGTCACAGAAAACAGCCAATCCTCACAGAGCAGAGAAAGTTCAGTCAAAACTGCACAAAGTTCTCTGAATGGCCAAAGCTTTCTGCTTTGGCTGCTTCTGTAGCTGCTTCAGCTGGCTGGAGTCTCTGGGTGGCTCCTCTCTGCGGCTTTTCCCCAAGGCCACATGGATGTGTGTGTGTGGGGGGGGGGTTCCTCTCCTGTACAGTTCTGGGTCCGGGATGGTGCTGTGGGGAGGAGTGAGCCCAGGTGGGCCCCATTTTGTCCGGTCTCATCCCCATGTGAGTGCAGCAGCCCCTTGTTTGTCTGCTTCTGCGAGCAATGACCAAGATACTGTATCTAAGCAGGGCCAGCCCACAACATTCTGGCACCGAAGGCAGGGAGCTCAAATGACACCCCCATGCCCCTCGCTTGGGCCAAAGCTTTGAGAGGTCTCAATTCTGTCTTCTTCCCATTCTACTCCTCTCATGGTACTGCTCTGCTACCTATCCCAATAAAGGAGAACTAACAACTTAAAACTTTTTGAACAAGGCATTTTAAGTAACATTTAACTTTCAAGCAACTGAACAGCAAATGTAACTTTTCTTGTCTGCATAGTAAACACTGGCATTTTTATCTGTTTGAATAATCAAAGTGGTGCTTTCCGTGCCTTCTTGGTTGAAAAGATTTGAGCTGCTTCCTGAAGGTCCACAGTCTGGGCCAGCTCATGCTCTGTTGAGATGGTTGCAAGACTGACCAGCCTCTCCTGTGTCATTGTGGTGCGTAGATGTGTTTTTATTAACTTCAGCCTGGAGAAGCTGCATTCTTCACTGGTAGCTGTAACAGGAAGTGTTAGAAGTATGCGCAGAGCAACAAAAACATTTGGAAAGAGGGTGGTCATCTTATTTGTGCACATTTATTCCAGAACAACCTTTTGAGTTGATCCTGCTGAAATGTATCTTGAAAGGGCTTTCAGTTCTTCACCTAAATCACTCTCATCAATATCATGTATGTCATAATGTGTCAACACTGTTTCTATGAGGACTATCATACAACATCCCAAATATACTGCTTTGTTCCTTGAGCTGGATAAAATGTTCTTCAACTGACTGTATTGCTCAGTCTAGCACCTGGTTACAGAATTTAACTTTGAATTGTTGTTTGGGGTCCCTTATGGGATTATCTTGTGCCTTGTAATCAAAATGTCTTCTTCTTCAGTGATTCTTGTATTCTTGAATGGGTGAGGAAATAGCTTCAGTGTGAAGTTCCTCTGCCAACTTCTATGCACTCTTCAGAACGTTTTGAAATCCCTCATCTGACCAATAAGATTGTAGGTCTGACTTTGCTTTGTTCTCTTGTTCCATTACTCCAGATATAACATTACCAGTGTTAGCAAATACATTTTTCCTAGGGAAACCATGTCAGACCATGGTGCAAATTTCATGTCTGTTGTTTTCAAATAGTTATGGAAGTTGTGTGGAATGAGGCATATAAAGCTCCTCCCCCCATGAATCAGAAACTGACGGTCTGGTAGAAAGATTCAGTGGGATATTGAAGTCTATGCTAAGGATATTTGTTACCCGGCGACAGGGCCAGCGACAGGGGGGTACTACGGGTAGAGCTGTACCGGGCCCCTTAAGTCCGGGGGCCGGTACACAGCTGTACCCATAGTCATCCCCCCTTGTCGCTGGGCCTGCCGGCGCAGCCCGGGGCTCGGAGGCGGCAGCTGCGGAGAGGCCGCGGCCGGCCCAGGAGCAGGGGCACTGGGGGATTGGAGCCCGTCCAGGCCCGGCGGAGGATGTGAGCGGAGCCGGGCCCGGGCCAGCCGGAGTCCGAGGTAAGGGGGAGCTGGGCCTGGTTCGCACCTGGCGCTGCCGGCCGGGGGCAGAGGGGTCCCGGGCGGGCTGGAGAGCTCCCGATCGGCCCCGCCCGAGACCCTGTGGCAGCGCCAGGCTCCAGTCCCTGGCTGGCGCCCCCGGTCGGGGAAGTGTCCCTCTCTCCCGGGACCAGCCCAGCCGCGCCCTGTGCCCCGGCTGGGAACCAGGCTCCTTGGACCCCCCGCAGTGTCCCCATCCCCTGGTCCCCAGGCCCAGAGGAGGGGCGGGGGAAGCGCCAGCTGGGCTGGGGGGGAAGCGCTGGCTGGGCTGGGGGGAAGCGCCGGCTGGGCTGGGGGGGGCGCCCCCCAGCCACTGTCAGCTGGGGGGGGGAAGCGCCGGCTGGGCTGGGGGGGCCCCAAACGATCAGAGTAGGGGGCCCCAAAATTTCTGTCGCCGGCCCTGCCCAAAGAGAAAACGACTGGGATGTGTTGCTCCCTCATTTGTTATTCACATAAAGGAGAGTACTCCCAGAGCCTTCTTTGATCTGTTTAACAGAAGACATGTAAGAAGACCCTTAGATTTAATTCAAAGCTCTTGTGATGGTAGTAAAGAGGAGTCAGGACAGCCTGTAGGGTAGTATGTCACTTGTTGTTTTAAAGAGAAGTTAAAGGCTACAATGGACTTAGTGCATCAGAACCTTGAAAGGAGTCAGATGTCTCAGAAAGCTTGGTAGGACAGGCATGATGGAGAAAGATCTTTTGACATAGGTGACTTGGTGCTATTGTTGATTCCAGTGAGGAAGAGCAAGATGTAAGGTTGTTGGCAGGGACTTTTTGAGGTGATAGAGTGAATGAAGTTACTTATGATATAAGGATACCACATGGCAGGGGAGCAGAGCAAACAGTACATGCCAATAGATTGAAAGCTTACTATGAACGGGATATGGCAGTGAATATGATTTGTTGTGCTGCTGAGGGGATATTGTCCTTTTAACTGATTTGATCAGGGAGAGTAAGAAAAAACATCCTCTGGAGATCACTGAGATTTGGGAGGGTTTGGGTTTGGGAGGGTTTGAACCCAATGCAAAAGCAGGAGATGGTGGCCCTTTTGAAACCTCACAGGCAGGTATTTTCCAGCTGGCCAGTTTTAACTAACAAAATAGTGAATTCCATTGAAACTACAAGGCCCCACCCTGCTCTTAGAAGAGCATACCATGCTAAAGGAGAAAAGTAAAAACAAATCAGGAGGAAGTGGAAAGCATGTTGGATATGGGGGTGCTTAGTAAATCGTAAAGCCCCTGTTTGTCTCCTGTTGTGATGTTAAAAGAGAGAAAACCAGGTGGATTTTAGAAGGGTAAATGCCATCACCCAACCTGCCCTTTCCCCCACGCCCTGAATAAAGGATCTATTGGGGGTGCAAAATTCATAAGCATTTTGGAGTTGACTTGTGGGTACTGGTGAATTCCCTTAGACACCGATATCCAGGAAAAAACAAACATTTATAATGGAATCTGCTCTATATGAGTTAAGGTTATGCCTTTTGGATTACAAAATGAAGGGGCTACTTTTCAGAGGCTTGTCAATGAAGTGTTGTGGGGTTTACAGACCTTCGACAGGGCCTATGTAGACAACTTGTCTATTTTTAGTGACTCCTGGCAAAACCACATGAATCGTGGGAATTGTATTGCAGAGGCATAAAGACACCAATCACACAGTCAAGGGGTATGTCTTCACTACAACAGCAGGTCGATTTCCTTGCAGTCGATTTTTGAAAGCAGACTGTATAGAGTCGATTTTGTGCGTCCCCACAAGGCACGGCAAGTCGGCAGCGTCTGTCCACACAACTGTGGTAAGCGTTGACATAGCGAGTGGTGCACTGTGGGTAGCTATCCCACAGTTCCCGGAGTCCCCAGCAGGCACCATTTTGAGTGCTGCACTGTGGGTAGGCATTTCATTATTTCGCACCCTTTCTCCGCGCTGAGCTAACGCCATAGCAGTGCAAGCATGGAGCCTGCTGAGGCCACCGCTGCAGTACTGGCCGTTGTGAAGACCTCGCGCATTGTTATGGACTTTATGCTGCATCATCTGCAGAGGAAAGCGATCTGGAGACAACTGCGCTTTCTGGAAACTGACGACAGTAATGAGGAGATGGACCTGGACGTGTACACGGACAGGGAGATTAATGTTTTTGAAAGTAGGGGGTCCAACAATCTGGCAAATTTGGTGGCAATGAGGCAGTCTCATGCTATGGAACGCCGATTCTGGGCCAGGGAAACAAGCACGGACTGGTGGGATCGCATAGTGCTGTGGCTCAGAAACCTTCACATGCATAAGGGCACGTTCATGGAACTTTGTGACTTGCTTTCCCCGGCCCTCCAGCGCAAGAATACCAAAATGAGAGCAGCCCTCACAGTTCAGAAGCGAGTGGCAATAGCCCTCTGGAAGCTTGCAACGCCAGACAGCTACCGGTCAGTCATGAATCAATTTGGGGGGGGGGGGGAAGATGTAAATCTATAGTGGGGTCTGCTGTGATGCAAGTAAGCAGAGCAATCATCGATCTGCTGCTACCCAGGGTTATAAACCTTGGAAACCTGCAAACTACAGTATATGGCTTTGCCGCCATGGGATTCCCTAACTGTGGTGGGGCTATAGAGGGGACTCATATTCCTATCTTGGCACTGGACAACGAGGGCGCAGAGTACAAAAACCAGAAGGGCTATTATTCTATGGTCATGCAAGCACTGGTTGACCACAAGGGACATTTCACCAACCTGTACGTGGGATGGCTGGGAAAGGTTCATGACGTTCTTGTGGTCAGGAACTCTAGGATATTTAGAGAGCTGGAGCAAGGGATTTTCTTCCCAGACCAGAAAATTACTGTGGGGGGTGTAGAAATGCCAATCATTATCATTGGGGACCCAACCTACCCCTTAATGCCCTGGCTTATGAAGCCCTACACAGGATCCCTGGACAGGGATCAGGAGCTGTTCAACTATAGGCTGAGCATTTGCAGAATGGCAGTTGAGTGCGCATTTGGCCACCTCAAAGCGCGCTGGCGTACATTATTCGCTCAGACATCAGTGACAGAAATGTGCCCATTGTTATTGCTTTTGGCTCTGTGCTCCACAATCTCTGTGAGAGCAAGGGGGAGATGTTTATGGTGGGGTGGGAGGCAGAGGCCAATCTCCTGTCCGCTGCTTACCAGCAGCCAGACACACAGCACCTGTTAAAAGTTTTTAGATAAACTCATCCTGCTGTTGCTTGTGCTGGCTTGTGGGGTAGAGTGGGTTGGTCCCCGGAGCGTTCCCCCCCCGCCCCCCCACATCTGGGTGGGAAGCCTATGGGACTTGGGGAGGTGGTTAGACAGAGGCTGTAGAGGCAATCTTTGGTCCTGCTGAAGCTCCACCAGACACCGGAGCATGTCACTTTGGTCCTCCATTATCCGCAGCATCACATCCATCCACCTTTCTTCGCGCTCCTGCCACCTATCTTCGCGCTCCAGCCACCTCTCTGATGCAGCCCTGGACTCTTGCCTAGACTCTAAAAGACTTTGCCTCCATGTATTTTGTGACTCTAAAATTTTTTCTCTCCATTCACTCTGCTGAGTGGCCTCAGCATCAGAGTTCTGCATTAGTTCATTAAACATGTCATCACGTGTCTTCTTCTTCCGCTTCCTTATTTGCGATAGCCTGTGTGAGAGGCATGAAGGGGGATGCAGAGATAAATGTGCAGCTGCTGTGGGCAAAAAAGGGGACAAGGTTATAAGACAGATACATTTTGCAGCACAATGGGAGTATTATTTACTGTTGATACACAGTATTCACAGAGCTGATATGCTTTCTGTACAAGGTCACATTCCATACCTAAATTCAGTGGATGGCTTTCCTTTTCACACAGCATCACACACACGAGACAGCCTCAACACGGCTACTGAAATCACCATGCAGGAAGCCATGGTAAGCCATATTGTTTAGAGCAGCGCTCTCCTTTCCTATACTAACCCCCCCTTCCCCCCACCATGTGGCTCCCTCCTCCCCCCACCGCGTGGCTCCCAGTGAACCGCGAGCAGCCCACACACACGCTGATTGGGCTATGGGCTGGCTATGGGGGGGGCGTTGGGGCTGCTTGGGAGAGCTGCGAGCAGCCCACACACACATGCTGCTTGGGCTACAGGCTGGCTACGGGGCTGGGGGGCTGCTTGGGAGAGCCGCGAGCAGCCCACACACACACGCTGCTTGGGCTATGGGCTGGCTACCAGGGGGGCATTGGGGCTGCTTGGGAGAGCCATGAGCAGCCCACGCTGCTTGGGCTATGGGCAGGGGAAGATTACTTTACAGCCACCTTGTGTGAGCAGCCCAGTGGGAACATCTGTCCTGTTACAGATGACTGTACCCTTACTAGTCCCGTATTTCAAACAGTCAACCGTGAATGACATCACTCTGTTGAGGATCTCTCAGAGAGATAGAGAACGCATGTTGCTGGAATTGCTCCAAAGGCCCGGGCCATATGCTGCAATGCTTTGTTACGCAATGATTCCAGACTATTTACTAATTGCATGGCGTGGAATGGTCTCCTACCATGGAGGAATGAATAAGGCTGCTCTCCCCAGAAACCTCTTGCGAAAGGTTCATCGCTACCTGCTAGAAAGTTTAATGGAAATGTGCATAGAGGATTTCCACTCCATCCCCGAATACATTAACAGACTTTTCCAGTAGCTGGACCAGCAATGAATGCATGCCAAGTCCTTAGGGAAAGTTAATCATTAGTAAATGCTTTCTTTTAAAATCATGACTCATCTTATCTGTAAAGCCACACTCACCAGAGGTTCCTTCGCCGGCTGGGGTACCACCTTGGGAGGGTTGGGAGGGCAATGGCTCCAGGGTGAAAAACAGCTCCTGGCTGTCTGCTAACAGGGTTTCTCGGTTTGCCTCCTGCTGCTCCATGATATTTCCGGCCTCATCACCTTCGTCATCTTAATCCTCCTCATGCCTGATGATTATCCCATCGGTGAAGTCCACGGACACCGGTGCGACGGTGGTGAGGGCACCCCCCATTATCTGATTCAGTTCATTGTAGAACCGGTATGTCCGCGGTGGTCCCCCAGAGCGTCCATTTGCCTCTTTGGCTTTCAGGAATGCTTGCCTCAGCTCCTTAATTTTCGCGCGTCCCTGTTGGGCGTCCCTATTGTGGCCCCTTTCCAGCATAGCCTTGGAGACTCTGGCAAACGTGTTGGCATTCCGTTTGTTGGAACAGAGTTCCAACATCATAGATTCCTCTCCCCAAATAGCGATCAGATCCAACACCTCACACGTGGACCATGCTGGAGCTCTTTTCCTCTGGTTGGTCTCCTGTGCTGCTGAGCTCTGCATGGTGGTGGCTTGTGCTGATGAGCTCTGCATGGCGGCTTGTGCTGCTGATCTCTGAATGGCGACTGACCTGTACAGGTGAGCTCGCCACGCTGGTCAAACAGGAAATGAAATTCAAATGTTCCTGGGGCTTTTCCTGTCTAACTGGCCAGAGCAGTGAGTTGAGAGTGCTGTCCAGAGTGGTCACAGTAGAGCAGTGAGGCTGTCCAGAGAGGTCACAATGGAGCATTGTGGGACAGCCGCTAGAGGCCATTAACATGCCCATGCGTCTTCACTACTCCACAATCGACCCAGAGAAGTTGATTTCAGAGCTACTCCTCTTGTTAGGGAGGAGTAGCAATCTGGAACAGCACCGTCACACCAGTGGGTTAGTTTTCCCTGACCCTTTAAAAGTAGAAGCAATTCAGACTTGACCTGCTCCACAAACCTAGAAGTAGGTCCAGTCCTTTATTGGTCTGGCCAGCTATTACCAGAGGTTTGTAAAGGGATTTAGTGACATTGTGCCCCCATAACAGACCTTACAAAAAAGGGAAGCCATACCAGATGATAGGGTCTGAGGTCTGTGAAAAGGGCTTCAAGGACATAAAAGAGGCTTTGTCTACAGACCCAGTTTTAGTCAGCCCTGACCATACATGCCAACTTCCTCTCTACCTGGGGGGTGCTCAACCCTTGTCTGCCCCATGCCCTGCCCACACTCCACCTCTTCCTCTAAGCCCCCAGTAGGATGACCAGATAGTAAGTGTGAAAAATCGGGAAATGGGTGGGGATAATAGGTACCTATATAAGAAAAAGCCCCCCAAATCAGGACTGTCCCTATAAAATCAGGACATTTGCTCACTCTAGCCCCCACCCCACCGCTTCCTGCCCCTGCTCCACCCAAGGTCCTGCCCCACTCCATCCCTTTCCCCAAGCCCCACACCTGCTCTGTCCCCAGCCTACCTCTTCCCTGTCCCCTCCCCTGAGGGCACCCCATCCCCGCTCTTCCCCCTCCCTCCCAGAACCTCTTGCATGTCACAGAACAGCTAATTGTGGCTAGCGGACAGGAGGCGCTGTGGAAGAGTATGGGGGAGCTGACTGCGACGGCTATTTTTTCCCATGGGTTCTCCAGCACTTCAGCAAACCACTTGTGCTGTGCACTGATGCTTCTAACACTGAGCTAGGGGCAGTGCTAATGCAGTACAGGGTGGGGGACAAGAGGCACCCCATTGCCATCTTGAGTAAAAAACTGATCTCCACGGAGCAGAATTTTGCTGTCATCAAGCCATAGTTTGTGCTGTTAAGCAACTGAAGCCTTATCTGTATAATAAAAAAAGGTTTTAACAGACCACTCCCTGCTAATATGGTTGCAAAGACCAATTCCAGGGACCAATTCCAGACTATTACGCTGGAGCCTAGCTCTGTGGGAGTATGACATGGAAATAATCCATATTCAGGGGAAAGAAAATGTAGTGGAAGATGCCTTATCAAGAACAGGGAGACCCTGAGGCATATTCAGGAGTGTTGCTTACACCCCTTCCGATACCAGTTTTGTGTTGGGATTCTGGCAGACCAGGCACCTGCTCTTGCCAACTCCCCTAGGTCTGAGCTGAACACTGACAATAGCTGGAATCAGTCTGGTTCAGGCTGTATAGAATTGTTAAAACAGGTATTAGAGTTATAAAAATGTTTCATATTTAAACTTTATGAAATGCTTGTAAATTGCAGCATGCTTTTATTCTCACTTACAACTTCAGTATACCATGTCACAAGGTAATATTTAAGTGTTTGCTCTGTAATTATAAATCACCAGACAGGAGAAAAGCATTAATGACTGTGAAATACTAGAGGCCAACAGGAGGTGTTATCTCCTGTCCAACAAAAGAAGGCCTGTCAACACCAGACGATCCAGGGGGGGAACATCAGAAGACAAAAGACTTTGTTAATTGCTCCCCTCTGCCTACCTATGGAGAGGAGACATGCAACTGATTTCTCCAGACAGCTGAATTTGCAACTCAAAGCACAAGGGGGGAAGGAATAAAAATCCCCAACTAGAGGGAACTGTATCTTTTATGCCACTTGGACTCTGAGGGGTAAGGGTTACTAAGCATAAGCAAAAGATCCCCAGTGCTTGGCCTGGGTTAGTCTTAAAGGGTATTGTGTCTATTAGGGAAGATGATCTGAGGTTTGAGATCCTCAGGTTAAAGGTGCTTTACAGAAGACTAAATTATAAAGCACATAATCAAATGCATTCCCAATATGATATACAAGCTGTGTGCAGGGACCATTTCATCCACTCCTGAAATTCAGAAGAAAGAAAAGAAATCAGAAGGAGAAGCGTGTGGAATGACAAAAATTATCAGAGAAGAGTAGTGTTTCTAATTAAACCATAGTTTCCACTGATTAACCTTTTCGGGGACATATGTTGTCCTGTATTCATAACATAGTTCACATTGATATTAGCAAGAGTCCTAAATGTGAATATGTCACGATGAGCAGCAGAATTTTCCAAATTATTACTGAATGTATTTCAATACCTACATGAATATCCTAAGAGATGTATAAATTGGGAGTGCCATTTGCACTACTGTAGTTAACTCTGAGTTTCTATTGCTATTGTTTTCATCACTTACTTTACATTTCCTTCCTTCTTGAATGAGTTGGCAAACCCTTAATATTGCTTTAATTTATTTTAGTTGACTCTTATTTAAGTACAAATACTAATTTTGAAATGAATGTCTGAGCTATTGTTTGCAGGCTCTTCTGTGTCCTTGGCTGACACTTCCTATTATTTAAACAGCTAATCAGCTTTATTTTATGAGGTGTAAATGTGTTTCCATGCTTCTACTGGCTACCACTAATCTCTAAACTTCACTAGTATTTGGTATTTTATTGCCTGCTACTTGTGCATAGAGCTCAATGGCTTTTTTCAAGGTGAAATCACAAGCAATATGTTTAGTTATGTTTATATGATTATTAGGGCTGTCAAGGGATTTATAAAATTAATAATCATGCTATTAATCACACTGTTAAACAACAATAGAATACCATTTCTTTTAAATATTTTTGGATTTTACTATATTTTCAATTATATTAATTTTCAATTACAACACAGAATACAAAGTGTACAGTGCTCACTTTATATTTATTTTTGATTATGAATATTTGCACTGTAAAAAAACAAAAAAAGTTTTATTTTTGAATGCAGATTTTTTGTACATAATTCTACATTTGTAAATTCAAATTTCATGATAAAGAGATTGCACTACACTACTTGTATGAGGGGAATTGAAAAATACAATGTAAAATTGTAGAGCCTGCAAGTCCACTCAGTCCTACTTCTTGGTCAGTCAATCACTCAGACAAACAAGATTGGTTACAATTTGTAGGAGATAATGCTGCCTTCTTCTTCTTTACATTGTTACTTGAAAGTGAGAACAGGTGTTCCCATGGCACTATTGTAGCTGGCATTGTAAGGTATTTACAGACCAGATGCACTAAAGATTCATATGTGCCTTCATGCTTCAACCACTATTCCAGAGGACATACATCCATCTTGATGATGGGTTCTGTCTGATAACGATCCAAAGCAGTGTGGACTGATGCATGTTCATTTTCATCTGAGTCAGATGCCACCAGCAGGTTGATTTTCTTTTTTGTTGGTTTGGGTTCTATAGTTTCCGCATCAGTGTTGCTCTTTTAAGACTTCAAAAAGCAAGCTCTACACCTTGT
Organism: Sternotherus odoratus; assembly: GCA_032164245.1. NCBI lineage: Eukaryota > Metazoa > Chordata > Testudines > Kinosternidae > Sternotherus > Sternotherus odoratus. Next base: position 263,293,976 of record JAVMKO010000001.1, read on the forward strand.
CCCTCTCAGATTTTGGCAGGCATTTCAGATTCTTAAATCTTAGGTTGAGTGCGGTAGCTATTTTTAAAAATCTCACATTGGTACCTTCTTTGCATTTTGTCAAATCTGCTGTGAACATGTTCTTAAAATGAGCATGTGTTGGGGCATCATCTGAGACTGCTGTAACATGAAATATATGGCAGAATGCTGGTACAACAGAGCAGGAGGCATACAATTCTCCCCCCAAGGAGTACAGTCACAAATTTATTTGACACGTTATTTTTTTAATGAGCACCATCAGCATGGAAGCATGTCCTCTGGAATTGTGGCTGAAGCATGGAAAGGGCATATGAATGTTTAGCATAGCTGGAATGTAAATACCTTGCAATGCCGGCTACAAGACATGAGAACACCTGTTTTCACTTTCAGGTGACATTGTAAATAAGAAGCAGGTAGCAGTGTCTCCCATCAATGTAAACAAACTTGTTTGTCAAAGCAATTGGCAGAATAAGATGTAGGACTGAATGGACTTGTAGGCTCTACAGTTTTACACTGTTTTGTTTTTGAGTGCAGTCATGTAACCAAACAAAATCTCTGACATTTGTAAATTACACTTTCACAATGAAGAGATTGCACATCAGTACTTGTATGAGGTGAATTGATATATATTGTTTCTTTTGTTTATCATTTTTCAAAAATAATAATATAAAGTGAGCACTGTGCAATTTGTAGTCTGTGTTGTAATTGAACTCAATATTGAAAATGTAGAAAAATATCCAAAATATTTAATAAATTTCAATTGGTATTCTATTCTCATTAGTGTGATTAATCGTAATTAATTTTTTTTGTTAATCACACGAGTTAACTGTGATTAATTAATAGCCCTAATTATTACTACAAAACCCCACTGTGCTACTATAGTGAAAGTCCTGTTGGCATTTTCAATAATTCAGGGAGTTATACCCAGCTATTTTAAACCATACCAGGCTGAAACTTGGGTTACAATTTTTCAAGCCAGATGCTGTTCTAAATTTAAAAAAGAACTAAAATCGCACCACCACACAAAGATGGTGGGTTGCCATGCCTCACCCCAGAAACTACTGAATTTAAGTGGTTTAATGTTCTGGCTTTCCCAGTTCTGATGATAGTTTGTGTGTCAGATTGCATCCAATGGGAGTTATGCATATGTACCTGAGGGCAAAATTTGGCCCTTTTGTTTGGTATTTTTAATAAACAACTTTGGTCTGAGGGAGGGGGAAGGAGATGGAGGCTTGTTTGATTTTTTAGTGTATTCCATTGACATTGTCCTTGTACCCTGTCAATGAAAGTGCCTCATATAATATGATTCAGCAACAATGCTGGCTGAAATTTCACTAGAGAGACAAAGTGGGTGAGGTAATATCTCTAATTGGACCAGCTTCTGTTGGTGAGAGAGACACACACTTTCAAGCATCCACAGAGCTGGAGAAAAGCTCCTGTGTACACTCAGAAGTTTGCCTCTCTCACCAACAGAAGCTGGTCCACTAAGAGTTATTAGCTCACCCAACTTGTGTCTCTAATGTCCTGAGACCAGCATTGTCACAACAACACTGCATAAAACAATGAAATTTCACTTCACTTTTTAAAGAGCTTCGTGTATGGCTCATGAATGCCTAACTGGGTTTTTCTTAAGTTATTCATCCACCCCCATCTTCCTGGACTAACCTCATTGTTGCTGAAAGGAAACTGTGAAAGATTGGTTTCTATTAATGGTTTCTAAGTCTGACATTAGGTCATATACAGATGCATTAAGTAACTTTGTCTCTCTTTCACTTCTGCTTTGAATAATCAAACATATACCCTAGCAATAAATCTTTCAACTAAAGAAACTATGAGGGATTGATAAGATAATACTATACTTTGAAACTTGAATACTTTGGTCTGGAACTTTGTATGTAACTCTATACAGAACCAAATTAACAGATTGCTTACACATTTTGGACTCCAAACATGTTTTTTTTATAACTCCTAAGGAAAAATGACTGTATGTCTGTCTCTGAGTGGTTGAATATAAGAGATAATGTGAGAGGAACCCATGGCCATGTGTAGGGCGGTGTACCCGGGGTTCCGCCCCCTTCCGCCGGTCTGGCGGGAAATCCCCCTTCCCTGCGCTGCCGTGCGGCCCGTGAGGGGAATTAGCGGGGCCGCAGGGTCCTAGCTCCCGCCCTCCCACTGGGCGGGAGTCGCAGTGGGTCAGGGTCAGGTCCTCAGGTGGGACTGAGCAAAAGTCCACTGGGTCGGGGCTCAGACCCTCAGGGAGGGCTGAGCGAGAGTTCACCGGGTCAGGGCTCAGGCCCTCAGGTAGGGCTGAGCAGAAGTTCACCCGGGTCGGGGCTCAGACCCTCAGGGAGGGCTGAGCAAGGGTTCACCGGGTCAGGGCTCAGGCCCCCAGGTAGGGCTGAGCAGAAGTTCACCCAGGTCGGGGCTCAGACCCTCAGGTAGGGCTGAACGAGAGTTCAATGAGTCTGGGCCCTGAATCAGGGCGAATAACAACAAGTTTGAAGGTTCAGGCCCTTAAGCGGGGGCCGAACAATAGTTCAGGAACCGGTAGACCAGGTGTCGGTGTGAGGGGGAGACTGCCACCCACCAGTGGGGTGGCAGGGGGGGCGCAGGCCCACCCACTTCCACTGCGCCCCAGTCCGGGGCCCTTGCAGCGGAAGGCTCGCTGCAGTCAGTGGGGATCCTGGCCGAAACACACTGACATTGGCTCGGGGCCTTCCCCCGGGCTACTTCCAGACTCCCCCTCCCCAGGTACCTGGACTGTTGCGGGGTCCTCACCGGTGTCTAGGGTCATAGGCTCCTCCGGGTCACTGTCGGGCGGCAGGTCTGGCAAGTCCTCGGGGTAGCAGGCAGGCTCGGCCGGTGGCTCCTCCGGGTAATAGGCTGCCGGCTGGGTTGGCGGCTCCAGCGGGTCCTCCGGGCGGCGGTCAGGCGGCAGGTCCAGCGGCTCCTCTGGGTAGTGGCCGAGCGGCAGCGTCGGCGGCTTTTCCCAGTAGCGGTCAGGCGGCAGGCCCCGCGGCTCCTCTGGGTAGCGGGCTGGCGGCGTCCCCAGCCCGGTCCTCCGGGCAGCGGTCAGGCGGCAGGTCCAGCGGCTCCTCCGGGTAGCGGCCAAGCGGCAGGGTCGGGGGCTTCTCCCAGTAGCGGGGAAGCGGCCGGTTCGGCGGTTCTCTGCCTGGAGCCAGCCCTGGAGCAGCTGGCTTCCCCGGCATCTGCCGCCTGAGTGAGCTCGGCGGCCGAGCTTTTGAACTTCCGGGTCGTGCCCTGGCCTTCCGGGGGCGGGGCTTGACCGGTGCTGGCTCCACCCCCTCTGGCCCCGGCCAGGGGTTGTTTCCTTCCCGGTCAGCAGGGGTCCATACCACCCCTCTACACCATGATTAAATGGTTTTGTTCTGTTCAGGCCCCATTTTCAGGGATCTAAAAATAAGCTATGTTGACCTTTTTATTCTAAGGCTTCATCCTACTTTTCCTTCTTCCACTATTTCCTTCTGTCCCATCATCTTTCTTGAGATTGATCCTGCAAGTAGCTCTAGTCAAAATGTTCAAACTTTTCCATTCCTAAAGCTAGGCACCTAAATCCATATTGAGGTCCCAAAGTATGTATCCTTTTTTTTTTTTTCAAAATGTGATGAGCACTTTTAGTTCCCACTGATTTCAGTGAAAGATGTAAGCACTTAGCACCTTTGAAAATCAGAACACTTAGTTTGTTGCCAAACTTTAGGGATCAAAATATGAACATTTTAGTCTAAGTGCTCTTGAGAGATACTGGACATTCACAAATCATATACATACCAATCACAAAATAAGTCCCAAAAGATGTACTACGGCATGCAAGGAACAAAAATATGCAAAAATATAATATTAAAGCTGTCAGAAAATATGCCGTATCAGGCCTTTGCTCTCTACACAAATTGAAGAATAGGGGGATGCCACAAAGGCCCAGCTGAGCTCCAAGTAACTGTGAATTCTGTGTCACTGCACATGTGTAGAATTCATGTCCCCCCGCAGATTTATTTGCTTCCCTCAGAAAAATGACTTCTGACAGGGAAGCAAAGGGAAGCTGCAAGAGTGGTCATGTGTCCCTACCTGGGAGCACAGACAAGTCAGTTCAGGTACCTGGAGAAGCCAGTAGAGATGTAAATCACTGCTGGGAGAGGGAGGGGGCTGGGCAGTCATGCCTGAGAGAGACTGTCTCTCTCTCTCTCTCTCTGTCTCTCGCTATTGCAGCATGTTCAGAGTGGAGGGGCAAGGCTGTGGGGTGTTCCTGAGGAGGTAGGCAAGGGCAGGCTGTGTCCTCTCAGGCAGAGCAGAATGTAGCAGCCTGCCTGCTTAATGAATTGTTCCCATTGTCTTTGTGAATTCCACCAGGGATATAAAAGGCTCTTTCACATTGCCAAAGAGGTGCACAGGATGGTATAGCCTTATAAATGCTTATGATGTTTTTGTGATTGGACAAAATTTTTGGACTGAAAACATTTCAAATCAAAATGTGCTCCGTGAACTGTTTGCTACTGACCTTTCTGGAGATGGTCAGTATCCAATATAAATTGTGAGTTTAATTTCCCAGCCATCACTTACTCTTCAGTTGCCTATTATGTAATACTGAGCATATGACTACATATCTTTGTTGACTAATAACTAGAAATAAAGGCTCAAACCTAGCTACACCACTATTAGGCAAGGGAGTTTGGGGATTTCCTCCAATGTTTCCCACTCCCATTCTCCATCCATTGTATTGCAGTTTAAATAAATTATGTTAATTTAATTTATAAATCATAATTATATTGTTATTTTTACAAATAAAATATGCAGAATTTTAAAATATTGTATGCAGAATTTTTATTTTTTTGGCACAGAATTCCCTCAGGAGTAAACTATGTATAAATACACGAGGCCTACTTATTTATGTTCCCTGCTACTATGACAGGGTTCTGATACCTACCACAATAGAAGACAGGGAGGCCCAGTGAAGGCTTCCAAATTATTTAAAGGGATGCTACCCAATTCCCCCTAGACTACATTATAGGTGGAAATGTCAAAATGGCATAGTCATTGTGGAGTATCATGGCGTAATTACAGTTGCGTGGAAACTGTGAATGTTCAGCAGAAGCCATGGGGAATGAGATATAAAATACATGGGTTATCAGACTGAGCTTGACAGTAAAGTTGGTTGAAAAACAACATATGAGGTATATTGAGACTTTGGATTTCCTCCTCCTCCTCCCCCCCCCCCCTGATTTTTCCTCCAAACTTCAGAATTTGAAACAAAATGTGAAGCACTTTGGCCAGCTCTGTATTGGTTAGCGTGTGGGGAAGGTACTTGGTGAAATGTATAATCAAAATGTTTCTATTATTATTTTAATTTGGAAAATTTCATCCAGCCTATGCTGCAGCAATAGTAGAGGCTCTCCAGTCTCACAGTTCCTGAAGGGATCACTACAGATGGAGAGCCCTGCAGGGGAAGTCTGTACTCAGAGGGGCTGTGGCATGTCTCATAGTGATACCCTCCCCCCCAAAAAAAATTGAATGTAAAGGGACCTGCCCTCACCCTGGTATTGAGGAGCTCTGGGTCGGTTCCAGGCTAAGGAGATGCACCTGCAACGCTTGTTCAGCCTGGAGGGGAAGGAGCTTAAAAACAGGGAATTTACCACAGGCAGGGGTGGTGGAAAGGAAGACGTTTGCTCTGCCCAGGGACTGCTGGCACCAGAGACGTCCAGCCGAGGAGGAGACAGCCATGAGATGCACTGCTCCCGCAGCCACCCTCACCGACAGCAAAGCAATATGCTCCAGGAAACGGGGTAGAAGGTAAACCCTGCAAAGGAGCAGTAGACTCTGTTAGACTGAGCCCTTAGAGCTGACTGGGGCTGCCTGAGAGCCTGGTCCTTGTTCCAGCCAGATCTTCCATCTCCTAACCCTCAGCTTGTGGGTGGCAGCCTGCAGAGAGTTCCCTCAAAGTCTGCCAACGGGGGGAGAGAAAGGGGGATCCACAATGGACAGTGGGACCTGGGTGGGTCCAGGGAGCCTCCCACACTGTGAATGTCCCAGAGGAAGATGCACATTGTGTCTGGAAGGAAGGGACAGTTGAGGTTAGTCCTGCTTTGAGCAGGGGTTGGACTAGATGACCTCCTGAGGTCCCTTCCTACCCTGATATTCTATTATTCTGATGTGTACGAGAGGGAATTCCTGAATCTCACAGGTGACCAGCAGTAGCCAGTCACAATATTCACAGCAAGTCAGTTGCAGTCACAAAATGACTCAGCTGAGCACTGACGGGCAAAGCACTTTTGGCAAGCTGTAGTTTTAATACTGGCTTCTGTTTTCAGGGTACAGTGGGAGGGTGAAGGATACAGTGGGAGGGATGCTGGCTAAATTAGGACAACCCATGAAGGCTAATATATTGTTTGTTATAACACAACGTTGATCATAGCTCACATAGTAAAATGTCTGAGTTAATATGATTGAGGCTTAATCAAAATTATCCCTATGGGAAGTCCTATGTTTTTTTGTTTAAATGTAGAGTGTGTTAAAGTCATGCTAGAGGGAACAATCAATGTTAAAAACAAGACAGTACAGTCGAGGTATAGAGAATAGGAACCTGAGGATCTCAGAAGCAGGGATGGGAAGGACACCTCCCTAATCACTGAATGACTGGGAATGTAGGTGGTAATGACATGAATTTCTTGCACTTGTCCTCATCAGATCAACAATTTCCTCATCACTTGGCACTGCCATCTGTTTGGCTTCCCGTGTGTGTCAGTGTCCCAAGCAGCTCTTTCCCACCAGTCAGCTCCTACTTCCTGACATCATCATCAGCTGCTACTGCTGGGTTTCAGACCCCTTGCTCTTGCTCCTGATGATGTAAGAGGGCACTTGCTAATTACAGTGTCACACTAGGGAAGTTAGGCCCAGACTTTAAAAAAAAATTCTTTTGGGTGTCTTAATTTTTTGGATGTTCAACTCAACACACCTTAAAAAAACCCTAATTTTCAGAGATTGGGTGTTCATCAGTTTCTGAAAATCAGACCCATCTAAGGTGTCCCAGGTTGGAAACTCAAAAATTGGGGCATCCAATATCACTAGTCACTTTGAAAATTTTGGTCCTAATGATATATAAAATACTAGTGTAAAAGCCCGTGTACACGGGCCAGGCCACCCCATCCAGTCCCTTCTCCCGCACCCCCCTCCCTGCTCGCCCTCCTATCGTCACCCTCCCCCCTGGGATCCTTCCCCTGGGGGGGGAGGCCTGCAGTGCCCCTCGCGGCGGGGGGATCGGGGCTCCCCGGCCTGGAGGGACACTCGGGGGCTGGCGGCGCCCGAACTGCCTCCCGCTCCGGGGGAGAGGAGCTGAGTCCTTCGGCTCCCTGTGCCGGTAACTCCCATCCCTTCGTGCCCCCCGCTAAACTTGGCGCCCACCCCTCCCGGCAACCCCAGTCCCACTGCCCCCGCCCTTTCCAGGAATCCTTAGTAACCCGTGTCCTCTGGTAACCCCTGCCCCCCTGCCATGCTCCCCGCTCACCCCACTGATATCTCCTATCGTGCCGTGCCCCCTCCACCATAACCTGAGGTAACCGAAGTCTTCTTTCTCCTGTAAACCCTGCACCGTGTGCCGCCGAACTACAACTCCCAGCGTGCCCTTCGTCCGGCCATCTCTACTGCGCATGACGACTTCACACACACTTCCCTAGCCGATTATTATATAGGATATGTTGGGTACTGACGTTCACTGGCCATGTTGACATTTTACAGCACTGTATCAGCTGTTAGTATTCTTGGAGCATCATCCTGAAGTATGTCAGCTGATACATGATTTCCTGGCTGGTCACCATAACTGGATTGGGTCCAGAAAGTCCCATGGCCTGGCCACTTGTCTGTTATTGGCTTGATAAATGTTTGAGGTTTTGTTAAATTTTTAACTGCACCTGGGAATTTTGAGGGATGGGATAGAGATCTCACTTATTTCTCTCACGTGTCTGGACATGGTGCTAAGACAGGGCTCTGTGGATTCAGTCTCTCTTAAGCATCCTCTTGCAAAAGGCAGTGGATGATGATGTGAATTCAGCCTTCTTCCTGTCCTTCCATGTGTCAGGAACTCAAGGGCTCTGTTTCCTGTAAGTTCTATCACAGTAATTACTCCTGGGGGAATTCTGTGCCAAAAAAATAAAAATACTATGCACAATATTTTAAAATTCTGCATATTTTATTTGTCAAAATGTCAATATATAATTATGCCAGTTTCAGTTATTTTGGTAATTTATTTCAAAATATCTGTCAGCAAGTATGTATGTAACAATACACATACACACAAAAATTCTCCCAGGAGTAGAGTTAAAAAAAACCCTACAACAACCCAGTTCCTGTTTCCTTGCTCCCTTTTGCCCCACCCCTTGAGCCCAGCTGTGGGGCACCCCACCCCCAGCCCAGACACCTGCACCCCTACCTCCCAGAGTCCAGTTTCAGACCACCCCCCGCCAGCCCAGACACCTACACTCCAGAGATTCAGAGGGAGAAACAGCCTGATGCTAGCTTCCAGGCTTGTATGGAATTTCTTGCACGCCGCTTCCTTCCTTCAGGGTGTATTAAGAACATCAGAATGGCCGTACTGGGTCAGACCAAAGGTCCAGCTTGCTCAGTGTCCTGTCTACCGACAGTGACCAATGCCAGCTGCCCCTGAGGGGATGAACAGAACAGGTGATCATCAAGTGATCCATCCCCTGTCGCTCATTCCCAGCTTCTGGCAAACGGGCTACAGACACCATCCCTGCCTATTCTATCTAATAGCCATTGATGGACCTATCCTCCATTAATTTATCTAGTTCTTTTTTGAACCCTGTTATAGTCTTGGCATTCACAACAGCCTCTGGCAAGGAGTTCCACAGTTTGACTCTGTGTTGTGTGAAGAAATACAGTGCTTCCTTTTGTTTGTTTTAAACCTGCTGTCTATTGATTTCATTTGGCAACCCCTAGTTCTTGTGTTGAGGAGTAAATAGCACTTATTTACCTTCGCCACAGCAGACATGATTTTATAGACCTCTATCATATCCTCCTTAGTCAACTCCTTTCAATTTCTTTCATATCTCCCTTAGTTAAATGAAAAGTCCCAATCTTACTAACCTCTTCTCATATGGAAGCTGTTCCATGTCCCTAATCATTTTTGTTGCCCTTTTCCGAACCTTTTCCAATTCCAGTAAATCTTTTTAGAGATAGGGCGACCACATCTGCACCCAGTATTCAAAATGTGGGTGTACCATGGATATATAGAGGCAATATGATATTTTCTGTCTTATATCTATCCCTTCCCTAATGATTCCCAACATTTGGTTAGCTTTTCTGACTGCCTTTACACATTGAGTGAATGTTCTCAGAGAACTATCCACAATGACTCCAATATCTCTCTCTTGAATGGTAACAGCTAATTTAGACTCCATCATTTTATATGTATAGTTGGGATTATGTTTTCCAATGTGCATTACTTAGCATTTAGCAACGTTGAATTTCATCTGCCATTTTGCTGTCCAGTCACCCACTTTTGTGAAAGGTTGAGTTTTGTTGAGGTTTTGAGAACTGCAGCTGCCAGGAGCCCTCCATCTCCCTGCCCCTCCCCCCAGCTGTGTCTTCTATTTGCAAGCTTGGCTCTGCTGGGTCCAGCAGCCCCTAGTGGCAGCCAGAAGCTCTGCGAGCCATTTCTGTGGGGGTAAAAGGGAAATTCCTTGTGCACACCATTATTTTCTGCAGAAATTCTGCATTGCGCAGTGGTGCACAATTCCCATAGGAGTAATGCACTTGTCTTAATACACAAATGACAAATGGACCTTCTTTTCTAAAGCATCAATCAGAACCTTGATGGTTTGAACACACTCTTCTAATCACACTGGCCCAGCCTGTAAGGCTACCGGAGCAGGTAACATGATCCCTTCTTTCCCTACTGTGACATTATCTGATTAAAAATGACTATATAGATCATTGTTGCAACCACTTTTATATATTTGCAACAAATCTTGTACAAAGGTTGTCAAGTGAGGTGTCTATATAAAGGTAATGATTTGCTGGTTATGATTATGCTATCTGTATGCATGTATCATTTTTGTATTTGAAGTTATGAGTATTGGATCTGTACCTGTATTTCAAATATTTGCTCCTGGGATAAAGCCCACAAGATAGTTAGCCAGCACATTTGGAAGGGACTATTCGAATTAAGTGGCTAATCAAGAAACACTTAACAATGGATCAAGGGAAATGCTCATCTACACTGAATGGACTGTCCTGCAAACGTTCCATCTGAAGTATAGGTAATGGCTTCCTGAAATGACTAGACAAAATGCATGGACATATGACTTGTCCATGTGACTCCAACAACCATCTTGATACTATACTTTTCCACAGTAAGAATAATAGAATTCCTTCCACAGGGCCGAAGATGTAAAAGGCCCTGGAAATGCCTCCATTTTGCCTCTTTCCTTCTCAAACCTCTGGACTATGAACTTATACTAAAGGGAGTGTTCTAACCAATGGGCTGAGGTCCTTCCAATGATTGAGAAGCAGCCAGAGACTTGACTTAAGCCAGCAGTTGATTTCATTGCTGCTACAAGCCTGAACTAAGAACTTTGCAATTACTGTATGTATTTAATTCCTTTAACCCATTTTAACTCATCTTTCTTTTTATAAATAAATATTTATATTTTGGTTACTGAAGGATTGAAGTCAGCATGATTTCTGGGTAAAATCTGACTTATATAGTGACTGCGGTGTGTGGCTGGTCCTTTGGGATCAGAAGAAGCTTTTACTTGAAGAGATTGGTTTTATAGAACCACTCATCTCTAAATCCAATATTTTGGTGGTGATATAAGAACTGGAATGCCTAAGTAAAGTGCTTTTATTACTTCTTGTTAGCCGGTGTGGTAAAACAGAAGTTTAATTTTGTTGCTAGTTTGGTATATCCTATGGGCGATTAGCCATCAGACTTGCCCTATTTCTCAGGAGTTTGTCCTGACTTTGGCATCCTCAGTTGTGATCCACTGAGACACAGTTACACCTACACAGCCATTTGGTATTAACTGTGGGGACTCCCTTGGGATTGCAGCACATTGACAAACTGGACAATCCACTGGCCTGGTAGTCTTTCAATATATGCTTGAATATATAATGTTGGCAGGAAGCTGAAGCAGGCGCACATGCCTGGCATTGCTGGGGATATTATATTCCATGAGCATATTTCTGAGTTAAGTTAATATTGACAATATCAGCAATAGTATAGATAATGCCTTCCTCAGGGGCTCTGTATTCTTTTCACTCACTGCATCTTCCTTTCTCTAGAGCTCTAACATCTCTTGCTCCACACCAGTAATTTGTGGATACATGCATACATGGCATGATGCTGTGGAATCACTTGGCCTTTCATGGCCTCTGCAGAATTTCTTTAATTTGGCCAGATGCACAAAACTTTTAATTACACAGCAGTTTGGTTCTGTGTGAATTATAGATAACTGTTACATAGTTTTAAAATTCTGGGAAAGTACTTCTGGGTGACTACTGGTTGCCTCAGATGGAGTTATTCTTAAACGAAAGTGACTGAACTAGAATTCTATGGAAAGCTATTGCTGGTAGTTCCTTATTTCAATATTATAATTTAGAAATAAAAATAAAGCCCCAGGAAAGTCAATCCCTTTGACTATTTGGCATTGTTGAAATTGAAACCAAAGTGCTCAGTTTTTGCACAAGCATTTTAAGATAATTTCACAATAATCTATATAGTACCCATGATGAGGTAAATCATGCCATTCTAAAAGAATTCTGCATCTGGCCAAATGAAAGAAATAACATTGCATGGGAAAGCCAGGCAAGACTACGCAGGGTGACTTCACACCATCAGATATGATTGGGCTGTTTCTGGCAAACATGTTCCCTAATTGGCTTAATATAAAAAGTATAAGCTTTACCTAAGAATTAGATGTGTTTAAATGGCTGTACAGAGGGTAGACATTTTGATAAATATGCTGAAAAGCATTTTTCCATTGATTTTTTTCAGTATATTTTTCTTGATTACTCACCAACAGTTAACAAAATCTGTTTCCAGCCAGTACTTTGCTAATGTGCAACTGAGGCTCTGAACTGTTCAGCAATGTGTCATAGGTCCCTTACTGCTTCCAGCCAAAAGAGAGTCTTGGAGCAGCAGGACGAGTTCTATCTCTGTTGTTGGCATGATGCTCTAGTTACTACAGTGTGTTGGATAGTAGCCTTGGATTTTACAATATATTCCCCATATTTCTTACCAGAAAAAAAATTAGAAGAGTTTATGCTGGTGACTTAAAAAAAATCAGTCAAATGATTTTTAAGAGTGTGTATAGATAGATACATAGATAGATATTTAGGGGCTAAGGGGCAGGATTGCCACGATTTCTGAAGCATAAAAAGATAGAATCAGAGAGGTAGCCGTGTTAGTCTGGAATAGCAGAAGTGGCAAAGAGTCCTGTGGTGACAAAGACTAACTAAAGTATTGAAGCATAAGCTTTCGTGGGCTAATATCCAACGAAGTGGATATTAACCCACAAAAGCTTATGCTTCAATACTTCATAAAAAGATAGTTTCCCTACTATCATATATTAATATTTGATTTTTTCCTTCTTTGTTAATTATTTCTTCAATGTATACAGCGATATTGCCATTATTATATTTTTATTTGTACACTAGCATCAATGCTTAATGTCAATACATTTTATAGAAATTGTGTTTTCTTTTTTAGTTTCCTGCTAAGAACACTCAGCAGGGAAGCACAGAATACTTAGGGATTCTTAGACCAGTGGCTATAACTCACCTTTTGGAATTACTCTGTAATAATGTGGTGCAGATTTTTAAAAGTAAACATTATTTACAGTCTGAGAAGTTTTCCTTTGTGGATCATAATAGCTGCAAGATGGACCAGAGGAAACGATAGCTTTGTAGTTAAGATACCAGACTATAAACAGACGATATGGGTTCTATTACTCCCAAGGGAATTCTGTGCCAAAAAATTAAAAATTCTGCACCAAAAATGAAAAATTCTGCACCAAAAAAGAAAAATTCTGCACACAATATTTTAAAATTCGGCAAATTTTATTTATCATTAAATAAATGTGGCTCCAGCATGGCAGTGGGAAGAACAGGCCACTGGCTGCAATGAGGTGAGAGATCACCCTGAAGATCCCACTTCCCACAGTAGGGGGACTTGGCAGTGAGGCTGCACCTGACCCTGACACAGTGCAAGGGCTGGGCCTGCCCCAGCAACACCTCAGGGCCCTGCCCCTCTGTGCCAGGCATACCAGGTGTGGCTGGGCAGGTTCAGCCCAACAGGATCCAAGTATGGAGGGGCTTAGTGTGGGGTGAGATCTTTCTGTGTGGGGCAATCTGAGTACAGGCAGCTCACTGGGATGTCTGGATGCACAGTGGCTCATTGGGGGGCTCTGGGTGCAGGGGCAATGGGACTCTGCAGGGGATACAGGTGATGGTGGTTGGGGCTCAACTGGGCGGGGTGAGTCTGGGTGTGGGGGGCTTAATGGAATGGTCAAGATCTAGGGGGTTGGGGCTTGTCAGGGTGTGGGTTCAATGGGCTTGTTTAATGGGGGAGCTCAAGCTGCTGCCAAGGGGATGCCACATGCCAGGCTCCCGCTTCCCGTGATTTCCCTTTCTTCTCCATCCCCCTCCTTACCCTCTCCTGCCTATTCCACCCCACTTCCTTCTCCACTGCCTCTTCTGCCTCTTCTCCTCATCCTCCCTTCCATCATGTCCCCCACCCCCCTTACCCAGCCCCATCGTGGACTCTCACTGTTCCACAGAAAATAGGAAGGCTGCCAGTACACAGAAGGGCAGCACTGCTAGCACTAGGACCCAGGAGATTGCGGTCAGCTGCAGAATTTGTGTAGCCCTATTCACAGCCTCCTTCAGCTGGGCAGCTCTGCACTTGTAGAAATAGGGGGGGGGGGGCAGTGATGTGTGTGCCCCTCCATGCCTCACCTCAGTTTTGGGGGAAATCCCTCCCTCCAAAAACCTGTGTTTTCAACAGGGAAACACAGGAATTCTGGGGAGGGGGAATGTTTTCTGTGGGCACACGGTCCTGCAGAATCCCCCCAAGAGTAGTTCTACTTCCAGTTCTTTCACAGAATTCTCCTGTGACTCGGGCAAGTCACTTAACCTCTGTGTCAATTTCCCCATTAATAAAATAAGAAGAAATCAACATTAACATGTCATGGCCCTTTCTGTGTGACATCATGGAAACCACGTAACAACCACCGTTGATTTCCAGACAAGTAAACCCAAAGTCTGGATAAATGTGGCTATGTGTGAAAGAAAGGAAACAAGCCAAAGCAAACTTCAACTCCCCAAAAACATCTCTAGAAAAAGAAGCAGCAAGAAAACAAAAAACAAAACCACCTGTATAAAATAAAGGATGAAGCAGTAAAAAGTAGTGTGAGAAGAGACAAGGGCATGCCCAAATCAATTTGTTAGTCCCTAAGGTGCCCCAAGGACTCCTCATTGTTTTTGCTGATGCAGATTAACATGGCTACCCCTCTGAAACCTATTGCCAAAGAAGTTGAAGCAGCTGCTGAAAGAGGTGATGGTAAATAACTTTATCTACTCAACCAGGTTCAGACAGGCAAGTTCACACCAGCTTGAGGGGCTGTTCAGGATAAACAAAGAAAGATCCTGTCAGGGGTCCATTCACTGCAAGGATGTCTCCTGCTGGCCACTCTGGAGATTAGCTCTGCCAGTCGCTGCACCCTCTTCAGGTGGTGTCTTTTCCATCATCCTTTTACCCTGTGGACCCGTCTCAATCCAGGAATTACAGTGTCCTCTTCATGACTCATTCCTCTGGCCAGGTCATCGTCTGTGTTTCCCCCTTCTGGGAGTAACAAAAGTCTTTCTGTGTAAACAATCCCAGGCAGTCTTCTCTTGCACTGCCCTGATGGTGCCACTTTCCCAGTGGCCCGTAGGGGAACCTGGGCCCGCCCTCTATTCTGGGTTTCATGCAGCTCAGCCCTTCTGGGCTCTACCCTCTCAGACCTCACCACTCCTTCCCTGGACTGCTTCCTGGACTTCAAGGTTCCCCCCCTTCTCTGGGGGTACCAGCTCCAAACCAGCTCCCTCCTCCCTCTTTCCAGGGACTAACTGCAGACTACCTCTCTGCAGCCCCCAAACACTCCTACTTCCCAGGGAGTAACTGCCATTTTGCAGTAGCCCCCTCTGCTCTCAGCTCCCGGGCTTTATAGGCTGAGCCTCATTTAATCAACTCCCTCATCTTCCAGGTGCAGCCTGGGCAGTTAACTGACCTACCTGACCACCTTAGCCCCTTCTTGTCCTGTGTGGGGTAGACTCCGCACCACAGAGCCTAATGAGAGAAAAAGAACAAAAAGAGCGATGGGCAGAGCATTTTGAAGTGGTGCTAAACAGACCAACACCACAAGGAACTATGGACTTTGACAAAGAAATTAAACACCCAGAACTAGATATCATAATAGCTCACAAACAAAGAAGAGAAACATGCAACAAAAAAAGGCTAAAATCTGGGAATGCTGCAGGTGAAGATCAAGTCATTGGAAACATGGTGAAAGTTTGTGATAATAGAGATAAAAACATAGAATCATAGGACTGGAAGGGACCTCAAATGTCATCTAGTCCAATCCCCTGCACTCAAGCCAGGACCACGTAATAACACTATGCCATTCTTGACAAGTGTTTGTCTAACTGATTCTTAAAAACCTCCAATGATGGAGATTCCACAACCTCCCAGGGCAATTTATTCCAGTGCTTAATCACCCTGACAGTTAGGAAGATTTTTCTAATGTCCAACCTAAATTATCCCTGCTGTGATTTAAACCCATTGCTCATTGTCCTATCCTCAGAGGTTAAGGAGAACAATTATTTTCCCTCCTCCTAGTAACAATTTTTATGTCCTTAAAAATAGTTATCATGTCCCCCCTCAATCTTCTCTTCTCCAGACTACAAAAGCTCGAGGTTTTTGAAAAAATCTTTCCTTTTAGCTGTTTTGGCAGTTGCTGCTCCATGGCACTGGGGCTGGCCGCTGGTCAGATATTCCTGCATCCTCTGCTCTGGCTGACAGCTGCTCCAGCCCTGCCCCAGCAGACGTCCCAGAAGTCCTAGAAAGTCATGGAATCCGTGACAGAATCGTATCTTTACTCATAGGTCATATTTTCTAGGGCTTTAATCATTTTTGTTGCTCTCAACTTGACTTTCTTCAGTCTGTCCACATCTTTCCTGAAATGTGGCATCCAGAACTGGACACAACACTCCAGTTGAGGCCTTATCAGTGCAGAGTAGAGCAGAAAAATTACTTCTTCTTTGAGTGATTGCTCATGTGCATTCCAACAAGTGTGTGCGCACCACGCATGCACGGTCCCGGAAGATTTTTCCCTAGCAGTACCCGTAGGGTCGGCAGGGGCAACCCCTAGAGTGGCGCCCTTATGGCAACATATATATATCCCCCGCCGACCCAACCCCCCGCTCAGTTTCTTCTTCCCGTTCATGACGGTTGCTGGAACAGTGTTCTTCTGCTAGTCACTTAGCGGTATCGTATTGATAGTTGTTTATAGTTGTTATTCTAGTTCTAGTTCAATATTCATTTCCTTCTAACAGTTATAATAGAGCAGGGGTCTCCAAACTTTTCAGCCCGAGGGCCGCATTAACTATCAAATAGCAGTTCGGGGGCCGACAACACACTCGAGGTCCAAATAAAAAAGAATCAAAACATGGATGTTGTTTTTAATTATTTATTTAATATTATTTTATTCAGTTATTATTTAATAACACATTGATACACTACACATGAACACCTGTTCACTACACATGAACACTACACATGAACACCTGTTCACTACACATGAACACTACACATGAACACTACACATGAACACCTGTTCACTACACATGAACACTACACATGAACACCTGTTCACTACACATGAACACTACACATGAACACTACACATGAACACCTGTTCACTACACATGAACACTACACATCAACCCCCCAACTGACCCACCCAGCCAGGTCTCTCCCCCCAAAACCTCCTTTCCTCCAACCCCCCCCCCCAAATGACCCACCCAGCCAGGTCTCTCCCCCCCAAACCTCCTTTCCTCCAACCCCCAACTGACCCACCCAGCCAGGTCTCTCCCCCCAAAACCTCCTTTCCTCCAACCCCCAACTGACCCACCCATCCAGGTCTCTCCCCCCAAAACCTCCTTTCCTCCAACCCCCAACTGACCCACCCAGCCAGGTCTCTCCCCCCAAAACCTCCTTTCCTCCAACCCCCAACTGACCCACCCAGCCAGGTCTCTCCCCCCCAAACCTCCTTTCCTCCAACCCCCAACTGACCCACCCAGCCAGGTCTCTCCCCCCAAAACCTCCTTTCCTCCAACCCCCCCCCCCAAATGACCCACCCAGCCAGGTCTCTCCCCCCAAACCTCCTTTCCTCCAACCCCCAACTGACCCACCCAGCCAGGTCTCTCCCCCCAAAACCTCCTTTCCTCCAACCCCCCCCCCAAATGACCCACCCAGCCAGGTCTCTCCCCCCCAAACCTCCTTTCCTCCAACCCCCAACTGACCCACCCAGCCAGGTCTCTCCCCCCAAAACCTCCTTTCCTCCACACCCCCCCCCAACTGACCCGCTCAACCCGGTCTCTTCCCCCCCCCCCCAACTGACCCGCTCAACCCGGTCTCTTCCCCCCCCCCAACTGACCCGCTCAACCCGGTCTCTTCCCCCCCCCCCCCCAACTGACCCGCTCAACCCGGTCTCTCCCCACAGACCGTTTCACCGCCTGGCAGTGGGTGGCTTCTTGTTTCGCCGCCTGTAACTGGGTGGCGGTGCGGCGCGTCCCGGCCCCAGCTCTGAGCCGTCTGTGGCCGGTGGCGGCAGCAGAGCACGCGGCGCGTCCCGGCCCCGCGGCTGGCGGCGGCAGTGGAGCACGCGGTGCGTCCCGGCCGGCGGCGGCAGCGGAGCATGCGGCGCGTCCCGGCCCCGTGGCTGGTTCCCGACCCCTGCCGCGGGCCGGATGAGAGGGCCTCGCGGGCCGCATCCGGCCCACGGGCTGTAGTTTGGAGACCCCTGTAATAGAGTATAGTTAAGGTTGTAGATAATTTGTTCATCGCCGGCACCGGGGCATGCCTTGGGCGCCGGGGTTTAAGAATTGTGAGGAGTGTGGAAAACCCATGCCAAATAGCGATCCCCACGCCAAGTGTTTAAAGTGCTTGGGTGAGGGTCATCAAGCGGAGCGGTGCAGCATCTGTAAGAGCTTTAAACCGTGTATTAAGAAAGAGAGAGACTCCCGCTTGAAGTTGATCTTGATGGAGTTGGCGCTGCAGCCCCAATTAGATCCCCCATCCACCACGGTGCGCAGTGCCCCGGCATCGGTGCGGGACCCTGCGGCACCGAAGAGGGATCAAAAGACGCACTGGCACCGTTCTCCGCACCACGCCGGGGGCTCACGGCGACATCGATTGCAATCGCCGGTGCTGTCAAAGAAACCAAGAGGTCGCTCCCCAGCCCGCAGAGCCCAGGATGAGCCCTCATCGGCATGGCAGACTTCGGGTCATACCAGTGAGTCCCGTAAAGTGCCGAGAGTGTCCACCTCGGTGCGCGCGCACACATCTCCGGATGCCGCCACATCTCCGCATGAGGTTCTCGAAGAGCTGGATATGCCTTCGACCCCGGACATGTTCAAAGCAGCTCGCGAGCTGATCGATATGATGCAAGACACAGCCCCGGCACCGATTGTGGCTTCGGTACCGTTCGTGGCTCCGGCACCGATACCCAGGTCTGTGGCGCCTATCATACCGCCAATGCAGACAGCGGTGCCGTTATCATCCGTACCTTCGACGTCGTCCGCTTCAACATCGACGGTGTGGGCTCCCTCGGCACCCATCCTCCCGGTACCGACGGAGACGGTGCAGACTCGACCACCGTCGGTGGAGAGTCATCCCGGTAAGCCGACCATGTTCCAAAGGCACATCACGGCACCGGAAGGATCCACACCACCGTGGTCCGCTTTGGAGTACTCATCCGAATCCGACGCCGCTTCTTCTCGGTCCACTCGAAGCCACTGCACCTCTCGCTTGCACCACCACTCTCGGCACCGACGCTCATCCCGCCACCCAACCCTCCCGCCATGGCCCCCGCAGGGCCAAGGGCCGGTGCAGTGGCCCTTTTGGACACCGTGGGCCTTTCATCAAGCGCAGGGGCCGGCGTCAGTGTCTGCATCGCTGCCCTCGGTGCCGCGTGGTCCAGTCTCGGCGACAATAACGTGCCCCCCTTCAGAAGTAGCAGGGGAGGACCCGGTACCGGGCCCTTCGGGACCGGATCGCCCCCTCCCCAGGGAATCCCATCAAGCCCAGGAGGGGTCGGTGGATGAACCACCTCTAAGAGAACCGAACCAGGACGACCCTCAGTTCGCCACTTCATCATCCTCCTCACCTGATGAGGCGGTGGCAGGTTCCTCTTCCTCAACCCTTCCCCCTATGGACATTAAGGGGCATCAGGACCTCCTCTGCAGGGTTGCCCAGAACCTTAACCTCCCGGCTGAAGAGGTTAGGGAGGACGTGGACCCCACAGTGGACATCTTTGGCTAAAATAGCCTTACCCTTCATTAAGACTACCCAGACTACAATGGATACCCTCTGGCAGACGCCGTCATCTATACCACCAACCGCTAGAGGGATGGAAAGACGGTACTTTGCACCACAAAGGGGTCACGAACATCTCTTTACCCATCCACAGCCAGGGACCTTGGTGGCCGATGCAGTTAACCATCGAGAACACCAGGGACAGACGGGCTCTACTCCCAAATCACAGGACGCCAAGAGGCTAGACCTTTTTGGTAGAAAAGTTTATTCCTCCGCTGCCTTGCAGTTGAGGATTTCAAATCAACAGGCAGCATTAGGGCGATATGCCTTCAATTCGTGGTCAACTTTGCCCAAATTTCAGGAGCAAGTGCCCAAAGACTCATCTACAGAGTTCAAGGCCATCATCGAAGAAGGCAGGGTAGTATCCAGAGCTGCTCTCCAGGCTGCTCTAGATTCAGCAGACCCAGCCTCCAGAACTATGGCGACAGCTATTGTAACGCGCCGTGGGGCCTGGCTGCAGGTCTCGGGCATCCCACCACCAGTCCAGGCTACTATTCAGGACTTGCCCTTTGACAAGCAAGGCTTATTTTCCCAAGATACGGACAAAAAACTGCACTCCATGAAGGACTCGAGAGCTATGCTTCGGTCCTTAGGCCTACACACCCCACAACCATTTAGGAGACTGTTCAGACCCCCACCAGTCCCCCCATCTCGATTCTACCAGCCTGTTCCCAGACAGGATCAACCTAGGAGGGGTGGTAGGGGGAATAATAGGGGCCACCCACGTTCGGCCTCCAGGCAGGGGCAGCAAAATCCGGGCCCTAGACAGCCGTCAGGGGGTAGACCTAACTTTTGAAGCTGCGCCCGTGGACGACAAACCAGCTTCCCTTTCCGAGCCTTCCCTACCCTTTGTGAACCGTCTGTCCCACTTTTACCAAGCATGGTCTCGAATCACTTCGGACAAATGGGTCCTCAGCTTGGTAAGAGAGGGATATTCTATCCAATTTTCTTCCCTCCCGCCCAACCATCCCCCATCCCCGTCCCTCTTCAGGGACCCATCTCACGAGCAACTCCTAGTTCAGGAGGTCCACACCCTCTTGTCTTTGGGTGCAATAGAGGAGGTTCCTCAAGAATTTCGGGGCAAGGGATACTACTCCCATTATTTCCTTATCCCGAAGGCCAAAAGCGGTCTTCACCCTATCCTAGACCTGCGGGGCCTCAACTCCTACATAAAGAAGTTGAAGTTCCGCATGCTCTCTCTCGCGACCATTATCCCCTCTATGGATCGCGGAGACTGGTTTGCCGCCCTCGACTTAAAGGACACATACTTTCACATTTCAATCATCCCCAGTCACAGGAGGTTCCTGAGATTTATGTTGGGGAGTTATCACTACCAGTTCACAGTGCTCCCGTTCGGCCTCTCAACTGCCCCAAGGGTCTTCACAAAGTGCATGTCAGTAGTAGCTGCTTTCCTGAGACGGAGACAGGTACACGTTTACCCTTACCTGGACGATTGGCTCATCAGGACAAAGTCAAAAGAATGGGCAATTCAACACATAGTTCTCACCAGAGCTACATTCCTCAGGTTGGGCCTTATGCTAAACAAGCCTCGTACCAATTCAGAGAATAGAGTTCATAGGGGCAATATTGGACTCCCAGCAAGCAAAGGCGTTCCTACCTCTTCCTCGAGCCAATGCAATAGCGGTCATGATTCACTCCATCCTTCAGTTTCCCACTACCACAGCCAGGAACTGCATGGTCCTCTTAGGCCATATGGCAGCTTGCACATACGTGGTGCCATATGCCAGACTACAGCTTCGGCCTCTGCAGATATCTGGTTAGCAGGTGTTTACAGGCAGGGCAGAGACCCCTTGGACCTTGTCGTAACCCTCCCGAGCCACACGCTGCGCTCACTCCACTGGTGGCTCCAACCCCACTCCCTCGGGGTCGGGATCCCTTTCCAGAAACCTCAGCCATCAATGACCTTGGTGACAGATGCTTCCGCCCTTGGCTGGGGAGCACATCTGGGAGAAGCCAGAACCCAGGGCCTTTGGTCCCAGAGTGAACTGTCCCTTCACATCAATATCAGGGAGCTCAGAGCGGTTCGCCTAGCGTGCCAGACATTTCAGGACCACCTACAAGGCAAGTGCATGTCGGTTTTGACGGACAACACAGTGTCAATGTTCTATATCAACAAACAGGGTGGTGCTCGTTCCTCTCCCCTATGCAGGGAAGCCCTGGCCCTCTGGGATTTCTGCATTTCTCACGAGATCCATCTCCTAGCTACTTATCTCCTGGGGGTCCAGAACGTACTGTCAGACACTCTCAGTCGTTCCTTCCAGGGCCACGAATGGTCACTCAGGCCAGACATCGCGCACTCAATCTTCCTGGAGTGGGGGTTTCCCCTCCTGGACCTGTTCGCCACACGGGCCAACAGGAAATGCCAGAGGTTTTGCTCCCTCCTGAACCTCAGCCCAGGGTTGGAGGCGGATGCCTTTCAGATCACTTGGACGGGGGGCCTACTATACGCATTTCCCCCATTCCCTCTTGTTCACAGAGTGTTGCTCAAGGCCCGTCTGGACAGGGCGTCCCTGATCCTCATAGCACCGGCTTGGCCTCGCCAACATTGGTACACCCTATTGATGTCCCTCTGCTCCACGAGGCCCATAACCCTTCCACTCTTCCTGACACTGATCTCTCAGGACCACGGGCACTTGTTACACCCCAATCTGCAGTAGCTCCACCTTACGGCGTGAAATATCCGTGGTTGAACCCCTCGGAGCTTCAGTGCTCTGACCATGTCAGGGATGTCCTCCTGGGTAGTAGAAAGCCCTCGACACGGGCTACCTATGCAGCCAAGTGGAAACGCTTCTCCTTGTGGGTTCAGGGTAAAGGGACGGACCCTACCTTAGCCCCGATATCCCTTGTCTTAGATTATCTCCTTGACCTTAAAAGGCAAGGCTTAGCGCTTTCCACTGTACGTGTACACCTGGCTGCCATATCACCATTTCACCCGGGGATTGGGGGAACTTCGGTTTTTAGCAACCCACTTCTGGTGCGATTTCTCAGAGGATTGGAAAGGTTGTATCCCCCGGTGCGTCACCCTGTTTCCCAGTGGGACCTTAACCTTATTTTAACAGCTCTAATGAAACCCCCCTTCGAGCCCCTGGCCACCTGCCCACTGTCTTATCTCTCTTGGAAGACGGCTTTTCTCGTGGCTATTACCTCTGCTCGAAGGGTTTCCGAGCTCAGAGCTCTCACCTCTGAACCGCCATACACCGTCTTCCATAAAGATAAGGTCCAGTTATGTCCTCATCCGGCCTTTCTTCCCAAGGTATTTTCGTCTTTTCATATAAACCAAGACATATTCCTCCCTGTGTTTTTTTTTCCTAAACCCCATGCCTCTAACAGGGAAAGGATGTTTCACTCCTTGGATGTGAGGAGGGCTTTAGCTTTTTACATACAACACACAAAAGTTTTTCATAAATCTCCACAACTTTTTATTTCAGTAGCAGAGAGGATGAAGGGGCTGCCGATTTCTTCTCAACGCCTCTCGGTGTGGATTACCTCATGCATCAAACTTTGCTATAACCTCTCAAACATTTCTCCTCCGGCATTAACAGCCCATTCGACCAGAGCTCAGGCCACATCCACAGCGTTCCTGGTGCACATTCCGATTGTCGACATCTGTAGAGCAGCGACATGGTCTTCTGTTCACACCTTCTCTTTGCACTACGCCATCGTGCAGCAGGCTATGGAGGATGCTTCTGTTGGACAAGCAGTCCTTACAGCAGGACTCAGGGGCACTCCTAACCCTCCTCCGAGATGACTGCTCGTAAGTCACTTGTTGGAATGCACATGAGCAATCACTCGAAGAAGAAGAAACAGTTACTCACCTTTTGTAACAGTTGTTTTTCGAGATGTGTTGCTCATGTCCATTCCAAATCCCTCCCGCCTCCCCTCTGTCGGAGTACCGGCAAGAAGGAACTGAGCGGGGGGGTGGGTCGGCAGGGGCATATATACGTTGCCATAGGGGCGCCACTCTAGGGGTCGCCCCTGCCGACCCTACGGGTACCGCTAGGGAAAAATCTTCCGGGACCGTGCATGTGCGGTGCACACACACTTGTTGGAATGGACATGAGCAACACATTTCGAAGAACAACTGTTACGAAATGTGAGTAACTGTTTCTTCTCATGTCTTGCTTACAACACTCCTTTTAATACATCCCAGAACTATATTTGCTTTTCTTTTTTTGGCAACAGAATTACACTGTTGACTCATACTTAGCTTGTAATCCACTATGACCCCCAGAGCCTTTTCTGTAGTCTTCCTCCTTAGGCAGTCATTTCCCATTTTGTATGTGTGCAACAGATTATTCCTTCCTAAGTGAAGCACTTTGCATTTGTCCTTATTGAATTTCATTCTATTTATTTCAGACTGTTTGTCCACATAATTTTGAATTTTCATCCTGTCCTCCAAAACACTTGAAACTCCTCCCAAATTGGTATCATCTCTATGCCATTATCTAAATCAGTGATGAAGATATTGAACCAAGGGCAATGGATTCTTCCTGAAAGTGGGAGGGGGCAAACAGCCCCACCCCTCCTTCTCCCACCCCTGATCCTCCTCTATTCCCTGAGGCTCTTCCCCCTTGGCCAGGCCAGAAGCTGGAGCCAGACTGAAGAACCCGGGCCCCTCCACCTGCCCAGGTGAGGAGGTTCAAGAACAGCCCCTGGCCCATGTCTCTGTCACCCAGGCCTCCTTTCCAGGGCAGATGGAAGGTCCATGGCTCCCCACAGTTTCTTGCATGACTCTTACCCCGACCCAGCTCCTGGCCTAGCCTGGAGGTGGGATCTTGGGGGCCAAAGAGTCACAGCAGTGCTATATTAAGAGCCACCTAGGCAGCTGTGGGGAGCACGGACCCTCCATCTGCCCTGGGGGGGGGGGAGATCTGGAGGGGCAGGTACATGGGTTTGGGGCTGTTCTCAGCCCTTCCCCCCACCCCAGGCTGATGGAAGGTCCATGGTTCATCACAGCTGCCCAGGCTCTCATGGCCAGGCTCCAGCTTCCGGCCTGGCCTGGGGTGGGACCTCAGGGGGAAGAGGAGGGACAGGGGGGCCAGCCCATCCTCTTTCAGAAGAGGGAGGGCCATGGCCCCTTGAACCGCTGTTCTGATGCCCCATATTGAACAGAACTGGACCCAGGACTGATCCCTACAGCAGTGCTCCCCAACCTTTTGTCACCCTCGGCACACCATAGCCTCTCCCAAAATTCCACGGCACACCACATACAAAAATTGGATAAAAAACAAATATAATCTTCAAAATATTGTTTTGAAGAGTATAATAGTATATATATATATATTATATCCCCCCAACGCCCCCTTGCACACTGCTTACCCCCGCTCCCAGCCCAGCCTCCCCCCAACGCCCCCTTGCACGCCGCTTACCCCCGCTCCCAGCCCAGCCTCCCCCCAACGCCCCCTTGCACGCCGCTTACCCCCGCTCCCAGCTCAGCCTCCCCCCAATGCCCCCTTGCACGCCGCTTACCCCCGCTCCCAGCCCAGCCTCCCCCCAACGCCCCCTTGCACGCCGCTTACCCCCGCTCCCAGCCCAGCCTCCCCCCAATGCCCCCTTGCACGCCGCTTACCCCCGCTCCCAGCCCAGCCTCCCCCCAACACCCCCTTGCACCCCGCTTCCCCCCCACGCTTACTTGTTCGCTGGGTCACGCTGCTCTGACCCGACTCCAGCGAGGGAAGGAGAGGAGCGACACGCCCCCAGCCTCGCGGTCAGAGCAGCGCCGCGCCACACCGCCTCCCCCGCCCCCCAGCCTCGCGGTCAGAGCAGCGCCGCGCCACACCGCCTCTCCCGCCCCCCAGCCTCGCGGTCAGAGCAGCGCCGCGCCACACCGCCTCCCCCGCCCCCCAGCCTCGCGGTCAGAGCAGCGCCGCGCCACACCGCCTCCCCCGCCCCCCAGCCTCGCGGTCAGAGCAGCGCTGCGCCACACCGCCTCTCCCGCCCCCCAGCCTCACGGTCAGAGCTTTTGCCGCGGCACACTTGGCATGGCCTCACGGCACACCAGTGTGCCGCGGCACACCGGTTGGGGAGCACTGCCCTACAGGACCTCACTTGATATGTCCTTCCATCTTGACTGTGAACCACTGATAACCACTGTCTGGGAATGTTTTTTCAACAGTTCTGCACCCACCTTATAGTAGCTCTATCTAGGCTGTATTTCCCTGGTTTTGTTTATGAGAAGGTCGGGTGAGACAGTATCAAAAGCCTTACTAAAATCAAGATATACCACATCTACTGCTTTCCCCCTTTCACAAGGCTTGTTACCCCATCAAAGAAAACTATTAGGTTGGTTTGATACAATTGTTTTCTTGATAAATCCATGCTGACTGTTACTTATCACCTTATTATCTTCCAGGTGTCTGCAAATGGATTACTTTATTATTTGCTCCATAATCTTTCTGGGTACTGAAGTTAAGCTGACTGGTTTGTAATTCCACAGGTTGTCCTTATTCCCTTTTTTATTAATTGGCACTGAATTGCCCTCTTCTAGTCTTCTGGGGTCTCTCCCATCTTCCAAGACTTTTCAATCATTAATGGCTCATATCTCCTCAGCTCCTTGAGTATTCTAGAATGTATTTCATCAGCCCTGCCAACTTGAAGACATCTAATCTGTCTAAGTAATTTTTAACATGTTCTTGCCCTGTTTTAGCTTCAGATCCTACCTCATGGTCATTGGCGTTCACTATGTTAGACATTTAATTGCTACTAACCTTTCTGGTGAAAACTGAAACAAAAAGTCATTTAGCACTTTTGCCTTTTCCACATTTTCTGTTATTGTCACCCCCCCTCCCCATGTCATTGAGTAACAGGACCACCCTTTCCTTGGTTTTCCTCTTGCTTCTTGATGTTTTCTTGTTACCCTTTATGTCTCTAGCTATTATTGAACCCATCAATATGTGGGACCAGGAACAGCCTTAAGAACAATGGGGAAATGGCATTATAGTCACGATACCTAAAGAAAAGTGGCCTAGGTCACTGCAGTGACTAGCAAGCTGTTACACTGCTTTCAGTGATGGACAAAGTCTTCTGTGCACCATTTAAAGCAGAAGAAAGGAAACATTTGAGGCAAAGTGAAGAGCAGGCTGGATTTTGACCTGGAAGATCATGGCAGCCAGATTTTCATCTAGGAATAATCATTGGAGACTGTATTGAATGCCAAAAAACCTGCATCATAAATGTCACAGATTTTAAGTAAGCATTTGACAGCCTCTATTGTGATTCATTCTGAAACCTTTTGCAGTGTCATGGTAAGTCAACAAAATAATTCACATCCTTGAGGCTCTGTTTCAGGGTGCAGCTTGCATAGTTAAAGAAAACACAGACTTGAGCGGCTAGTTCAGCATAGACACTGGTCTCAAAAAAGAATGCATTCTGTCACCTCTCTTGTTTGACATTGACATTAACTTCATTACAAAAAAAAGTGTAGACAGATACAACACAGGCATTGCACAATTCAACAATAGTACACCAGAAGCTCTGATATTGCTGATGAACATAGCTCTAAGTGACAGCTTAACTAGTATGCAAGTAAAGACACAAAAGACTGTCTATATTGCAAAAAAAAGACAGGGTTAACAATCAGCTATGAAAACACAGATCTATTGAGTACCCAGCAACTGCCAACTTAAAATTACTTTAGAAGGCAAAGGAATACAAGAGATGAGTCAATTAACATTCTTTAGCAGTATAACCGTGCCTTAGTGGGTCACAACTGAGAATGCCAAATTCAGGACAAACTGCTGAAAAATAGGGCAAACACAACCCAAATTTGGTGGTTATTCTTTTATAAGATATACCAAACCAGCCACAAAAGTAAACTCCTGTTTCACTACACAGGCTATCAAGAAAACATGAATGCAGTTTCCTCAGGCATTCCAGTTCTTATATCACCACCAAAAACACTGGATTCAGAGATGAGTGGTTCTTTACAATCAGTCTCCTCAAAAAACAGGTTCTTCTGATCCCAAAGGACCAGTCACACGCCCAGGTCAATATATAACTTAGATCTTACCCAAAAATCACTCTGGTGCCAATCCTTTAGTATCTAAAATCTAAATGTTGAAAGAAAGAGAGAGAGAAAAAGAAGTGAGAGTTAAAATTGGTTGAAGGAATCAATTACATACAGTAATGGCAAAGTTCTTGGTTCAACTTCAGGCTTGTAGCAGTGATGGAATAAACTGCTGGCTTAAGTCAAGTCTCTGGAGTACATCCACAACTTGAATTCATTCAATCCTTTATGCAGCGCTTCAGTTTGTATCAAAGTTCCTCCAGAGATAAGAAGCAGGATTGAAGACAAAACAAAGTGTTTCCAGGGACTTTTATAGCTTTTGCCATGTGGAGGGCATCCTATTGTTCTTACTATGGAAAATTACAGCAACAAGATAGAGTCTGGAGTCACATGGGCAAGTCCCAGGTTCATGCCCAATTTCCCACAGTCATTGCAGGAAGCCATTACCTACACTCCAGACAGCACGTTTTTACATGATAGTCCACTCAGTGTAGATGGACGTCTCCCATGGTCCATTGTCAACCAAGGATTTCTTGATGAACTACTTAATTTGAACAGTTCCTCCAAGACGTACTGGCTTCCTACCTTGTGGGCATTACCCAGGAGCAAACATTTGAAATACAAGTATAGAGCCAATACTTATAAATTACATACAAAAATGATAAATTCATACAGATAGCATAATCATAACCAGCAAAACATAACCTTTTTATGGACACCTCACTCAATAACCTTTGTACAATATTTGCTGCAAATATATAACAGTGGTTGCAACAATGATCTATATGGTCATATTTTAATCAGATAATGTCACAAGCTGTGATGTTCAAGCAAGAAATAATGTCACAAATTGGGAAAGGGGCATCTGCATTTATTAGTTTAACCAAGATTTGGTTATTGAAATTCTACAACTTACAGACCAAACATCAGATCTTCAACTCAAATGTTATTTCTGATCAGATGGATGCGAAAAGTGGAAATCCACCATGGGTACGAACTGTCTAAATGCCTTTGAAAGCAAATGCCTCAGAAAAATACTAGGTATGAAATGCAATGAATTCATAACAATGCTGAGATTCATCAGAATTCAATAACCCATCATGCCTAGAGTTACCCAGAAAAGAAGATTTAAATATCTGGGACACATGTTAAGAATGACAATCTATCTGGGACACACGGCAGGCATGCTATTTATCGTGTAGCTAGAGGAACATAGCAAAGGAGCTGACTGAGAGAATCCCTCCATCAAACAGCACACAGAGAAGGAATATTTATGGGTCTTAGCAACATTGAGGACATGCAAAGAGCAGCCCAGGACAGATAGGGATGCCAGAGCCTTGTTTATGCCTTAAGCAACATCTCACAGTGTAGGAAGGATTCAGATTCAGAAAATGGGAATAAGGACACCTCCCACAGAGGGACATTGCAAGTCTTACACTAATAGATTATCTCATGTATTTTGAGGTCCTCAAATGGAAGATGCATTAGAAGTTGTGATGGTGCTGTTCCTGGTGGGATCCAACTGTGAGTGTCAGATCAGGACAGATTACTTCCAAAGAGGCAACTACAGCCCAAAGCTGGGGTTTTTCCACACTAAGGCAAACCAAACCAGCTAAACAGAAAAGACTTTGGTTTCACCCCACTGGCTAACCACAAGTCACACAAGCAATCCCCTTAAGACACTCCAGATTCCCAGTATCACCACCACCAGCCACCTGTCCTGGGGATCAATGGCTATGTAAACCAATACCCCAAATAAAGAAAACGGTTCTCCCCAATTCCAAAGAATCAGGCCCCAGACCCAGGTCAATATACAAATCAGATCTTCCCACAAATCACGCTGTTGCCAATCCTTTAGAATCTAAAATCTAAAGGTTTATTATACAAGGAAAAAGGTATAGGTGAGGGTTAAGAATGGTTAAAAGAAATCAATTACATGCAGTAATGGCACATCCCTTGGTTCAGGCTTGCAGCAAAGGTAGAGTAACTGCAGGTTTAAATCAAAGTCTTTAGAAAACATCCCATTTAGGGATGGGTCAGCACCTTAGTTCAGAGTTCACCTGTGTAGCAAAGTCCATTCAGAGCTGGAAGCAAGACAGGCTGCAGGCTGAAGGTAGAAGACAAAATGGAGGACGTTCTTCCAGGCTTTATAGACTTCCTCCTGTGGGTGAAGACCCTCCTCCTCCTTATGCAGAGTCTGGTTGAAAACTGAAGGTCCACAGCCACATGGTCCAATTATCAGATTCTCAATGATTCAGTTTTTGCCCAGGCATGTCCCATTCCTGGGGAGGCTCCTCGGGTGTGGACAGAGTTCATTGTGCAATTGACGGCCCTTTAGCTGGCCATCAGGCAGGCCATTCAAGTTAACACCAGCCTGTCTGAGATTTCACCCAGAAGGCAAGCCTAAGTTTGAAGTACAGTAAAACCTCGATTTAACGGACCTCGATTTAACGGACTTCGGATGCAACGGACAAAATTTGTATGAAAGACTGATGCATCCGAAATCCATTTGTCGAGGGCTCCGCCGGGGTTTGAGCTGGGGGCGGGCTGCTGCCCAGCCCCCAGCAGCAGGCAGGCCTGGGAGCCGGGACCGTGCGGGCTGGCTGCCGGCTCCCCGCTGCTTCCCCGGTCCAGGCAGCAGGCGGGCTGCCTGCCGGCTCCCCGCTGCCAGTCCGCCCGGGTCCCACTTCCAGCAGGTGATCAGGAGGTGTGAACTCCTCTCTGGGCATTCGAACCTCCTGATCACCTGCTGGAAGTGGCCTTCACCAGCCCCACTGATTGAATTTACCTTGCTTTCTTGCCTGCATATTTATACCTGCCTCTGGAGATTTCCACAATATTCATCTGATGAAGTGGGCCTTAACCCACGAAAGCTCATGATCCCTGAAATTTGTTAGTCTAAGGTGCTATAAGACTCTGTCGCTTTTGCAGATCCAGACTAACACGGCTACCTCTCTGACGTTTAACTTTCTTTTCATTCACAGGTGAATAGACAATTGCAAGAATTTTCCTTTTCCTCTCAGTTACATCGATGGTGGTTTTGTCTCCAGAAATAGTAACATATTTTGCACAATAAAACAAGGCAATATTTTCTTCTCATTTTTCCGGAGAAAGCACTGGTTTCTCTCTTTGGCAGGTTGAGCAACAGCTTGTGGTAGAAGGGAGGGGCGAGGATAGAAGAAGAATAGTTAATTTTTCTTTTCTGTTGTCTGCTAACTTTTGCTGTCACGCCCCAAGTTTCCATGATGTGCAGAAAAATGAAAGTAAAACCAGAATCATCTTTCAAGCTGCGTTTTTCTTATACTGTATTTGCTGCTTTAAAAATGACATATCTTAAATAACCACAAAGTGGCCAGTGCCTCAAAGTTATATGCCTACATAGGGAGGCAGCATGACCCAGTGGGATCCATGTTCTATTTCTGGCTCAGCCGCTGACCTGCTGTGTGAACTTGGGGAATTCCCTGCACCACTCTGTGCCTCAATTTCCCCATTGCTGCACTCGACAAGATTCTCCCTAGCTGGCTGGTATGATTTAGTTGGGGATTGGTCCTGCTTTGAGCAGGGGGTTGGACTAGATGACCTCCTAAGGTCCCTTCTGTGATGGAGTAGGAATATTAGATGTGTGCCTCAGTTTCCCCTATGCATTTCTTGTTGCAAAGCAGAGAGATAACATAAGCTGTCTTGGGGCCTGCCCTGCTCCCTTCTCTGAAAGGCATTGGCTGGAAGTGTTGAATGACAAAGAGGCTGGCTGAACCTGTTGGAGGGAGGTCAGGTGACCTGACCTGGCTGAGCCAGGGGGGAGGAGGGGCTGGAGAGAGTGACTTTCAGTCTGGGGGTCTGGAGCTGGAGTGAGGCAGGGAAGGGCAGAGGAGCTATCTGGCTCTCTAGCCCCCAAAATGGATCCAGCTGAGGGCTCACGCTCGATTTATGCTCTGTGTTAGACCAGGTACAGGTCATCGAATAAACCTCTGTTTTACTGGCTGGCTGAGAGTCATGTCTGACTGTGGAGTGGGGTGCAGAATCCACGGGTTCCCCCAGGACCCCGCCCGGGCGGGCTCGCTGGGGGAAGCGCATGAAGAGGGGCAGAAGGTGCTGAATGCTCCGAGGTCAGACCGAGGAAGGTTGAAGTGGGTACCCGTGAAGCTCCTAGCCTTGGAAACAGGCTGTGTATGGAAAGGGGACACTCGCCTCGGAATCCTAACCGGCTTCATAGGGAGCAAGTTCCAGACCCTCGCCCCGGGCACTCTGTGACACCTTCCAACCCTGATACTCTATGATTTGTAACATAGGGTTGTCTAAAGCAGCGATTCTCATGCTTCTCCATAGCGTGGCCTACCTTACACGCGAGAGAGATTGCTTGGACACCTTCCTTCTGCTTCATGATCACAGAGCATCTCCGTGGCAACTTCAGCAAGAGCTTACATGGAAAAGTGTTAAGAAAGCATTTAGCTCTTTTTAACTCTTCCAGTGATGGCTCCTGTTTCCTCTCCTCTTTTAAATGGCCTCATCCATCGCCAGTTGAAGTCAATGGAAAGACTCCAGTTGGCTTCAGTGGAAGTGAGATGGCTACATAAAGCAGTGGCTACTTTTTACAACTGGAATTCATTTTTTTCCCAATGAAGAACTTGGACAGCTGTAGAAGCAACTGGAAGCCTGGAGGGTCTAGTTATCCATCACCATGTGAGCTGCACCATGAGTGGCACACACAGGCCACTGTGTTAGGGTTTTGACCAAGTGTTGTGGTGATAGTGGTTATGTTCCAGATCATGTGTTTAATACTGGCGATCAGCCTTTATCAAAAGCTGGGGCGGGGAGGGGAGGAATCCTCATATTTAAGAGCTTAACATTAAAACTCATTTCTGCCAGCAGGCCTCCAAAACCCTTCACAACGATCAGGCTGCCTGTGTGCAATTACAGTTATCACAACAGTCTCACTGTTACCTGTGCTCCTCCCATCTCCGTGTTGTATCCAGCTTAGTTTCCCATCCTATACTTAAGCTGTAAACTCCTTGAGGCAAGGACTGTCTCTTCATTTTCTTCGTGAGAAGTGCCTAGCACACTGGGGACCTGATCCCTGACTGGGGCCTCTAAGCACTACTTTAACGCAAATATTAGATAGTAGTAAGTCAAAACAAAAATCTTCCCTTGCGCAATACCATGTGAATATTTTAGACCACAGGTATGGCCCCCATGACCATAGTCTCTGGGCACCTCAGAATTGTTAATGTATGTATTTTCATAACCTCCCTGTGAGGTAGGGAAGGACCATATGATTTTACTTATCCTCTTACCTATGGGGACAGGAGGCACAGATAGATACTCAAGGTCACAGAAGTCTGTGGCAGAGAAGGAAAGTGAACCAGGATCATTGAGCTCTGGGGTAAGAGATGGTACAAAACTTCCATCTATAGGAGGAGTGTGTATCTCTCCCTGAGCCCTAAGGTGTTGGTTATTGCCTTGCGGAGGATATAGAAAATGGTGAAGGCTTACTGTTGTGCACAGGACGTCAGAAAAAAACAATTTTCTGTTCTTACTTGGGGAATCCAATTGTTTTTCCACTAAAACCTGATCAGGGTCTTTCTTACATATTCTCAATGTTCCACGAAGATTTCCTGCAAACCAGCCATTGTCAATTTTCTTTAAGGGTGTAAAAGAGGAACATCATGATTCCTTTCTGATTTCAGGCGTGCACATTTTCAAAAATGATCTGCATTTTCTCCTAAGTGCAATTGTCTACAAGGGATTGCCAGTCAATAAAAACACCTGAATCCTATATGTAGTGTAGTGTAGCCCTGTTGGACCCAGGACATTAGAGAAACCAGGTGGGTGAGCTTACTGAGGTAGTATATTTTATTAGACCAACTTCAGCTGGTGAGAGCCATAAGGCTTCAGCCCCACAGAGCTCTTCTTCAGGCCTAGAAAGTTGGATGAGATCTGTGTGGCTGGAAAGCTTGTCTCTCAGCAACTGAAGTTGGTCCAATAAAGATATTACCTCACTGGCCTTGTCTCTCTAATATTCTGTAGTCACTAGATAAGTCTGGGGGAGAGAGGCAATTGAAAAAAAATAGTGGAGACCAATAGTCAAACTATTCAAGGACCTGATCCTGTAATGGGAGTTTTGTCCTAATAAGCAGAGAGGATTTGCTCTTATTGGGAATCTTTGTGGATATCAAAAACAGCTGTAAAAATAAATGAAAAGAAAAAATAGCCAAGCTGTTCAGCCCTGCCTTCCTTTGCATCCACTGCAGTTGTTTGGTCCGACCTGATCTGTATATGAGGGGGGTAAAGGCGGTATGTGGGTCTGCTTTGGTGACTGGTGGCGTTGGGGGCTCGTGTGTGTTTGTTGTTAAGCCCCTGACAGGAAGGAGTGTCTCCCAAGCTGTCTCGGGCAACCTGGCGGCTCCTCTTCAGATGTTACTTATCTCTTCCGGCTCAGAAACGGCTGGGGGTCCCTACCCAGCTCCAGCGCCTACCCCGGGTCCCTCCGCACCGGCGCGACTTGTGGGGCGCGCACGCTCTGCCCAGCGCTTTTTCCGAGCTGAGGCAGAGGCTCCATTTCTGGTCAATCCCCCCCCCCATCCCCCCGATACACAAGCGCGCGTGGGAAAGGAGCTGGCGCGCTCTAGTAAAGGAGTCAAAAGGCGCAAGGGGCAGATCTGGGTCAGGGGAGTGACAGGCCCCGGGGAGCCCCCCCCCCGGTTCCCCTGTCGCGAGGGGCGGCGGAGGGACTGGCGCTGGCGGGAGTCCTGTGAGGGGGCCTGTTGCCATGGCAGGCGGAGCAGGGAGAAGTCCCCGTCGGACGTGACTCCCCAGCGCTCAGGGCATCAGCCAGGAACGAATCGTCACGAGCCCGGCTCAGGCGTGTCCCGACCCCCTCCCGCCTGCTTCCCGGCGCGCGATCCGGGCTTTCTCCGCACGCCCCTCACACGGGGCAGGAAGCGGCGCCCGGGTCCCCCCGCGGGCGCTGTGGGGGGAAGCCGGGGTGTGGCCGCCGCTTTCCAGCACGACCCCAGCCCCCGGCGTGCAGAAGGGAGGGGGGAGGTGTGTGTGTGTACGCGCGTATGTGTGTGTGTGTGAGAGTGAGTGCGTGAACATCCCTTCTTCCAATGAAGGAGTGTGTGTGTGTGTGTGTGTGAAAGTCCTTTCTCCCAATGAAGGAGTGTGTGTGTGTGTGTGTGTGTGAAAGTCCTTTCTCCCAATGAAGGAGTGTGTGTGTGTGAACGTCCCTTCTCCCAATGAAGGTGTGTGTGTGTGAACGTCCCTTCTCCCAATGAAGGAGTGTGTGTGTGTGTGTGTGCATGTGTGTGTGTGAACGTCCCTTCTCCCAATGAAGGAGTGTGTGTGTGAACGTCCCTTCTCCCAATGAAGGGGGGGGGGGGGGGCCGTGGGTGAAATTCCCTTCTCCCAATGAAGGAGTGTGTGTGTGAAAGTCCTTTCTCCCAATGAAGGAGTGTGTGTGTGTGAAAGTCCTTTCTCCCAATGAAGGAGTGTGTGTGTGAAAGTCCTTTCTCCCAATGAAGGAGTGTGTGTGTGTGTGTGAACGTCCCTTCTCCCAATGAAGGGGGGGGCGTGGGTGAAATTCCCTTCTTCCAATGAAGGAGTGTGTGTGTGAAAGTCCTTTCTCCCAATGAAGGAGTGTGTGTGTGTGTGTGAACGTCCCTTCTCCCAATGAAGGGGGGGGGGCCGTGGGTGAAATTCCTTTCTCCCAATGAAGGAGTGTGTGTGTGTGAACGTCCCTTCTCCCAATGAAGGGGGGGGCGTGGGTGAAATTCCCTTCTTCCAATGAAGGAGTGTGTGTGTGAAAGTCCTTTCTCCCAATGAAGGAGTGTGTGTGTGTGTGTGAACGTCCCTTCTCCCAATGAAGGGGTGTGTGTGTACGTCCCTTCCAATGAAGGTGTGTTCCCCAACCCCCTAGGACGCACCACCTAAACCTCCCCCCGCCCCCAAGATCAAAAGCGCCTGGCTGTTGCAAATGTCTGTTTTCTCAGGCGTCGTTCTCCGCCGTGGCTTTGTTAACAGGACAATAGACTCCTGGGTCCGGCTGGTTGGCCCCGGTTTTGTGTAATACGGGAAGCGGCGTTTCCTTTCGGGGCTGGAAAATGAAGGTGGATCGCGCTGGTCCCTTTTTATGACTCATCCGCACGCACCCCGGGAAACTCGGCTCGCCGGGCCCGGAGCAGGGAAAGGAAACCGCGGGGCAGCGTCCCTCCCGCCTCCTCCCACCTCGACGTGCGGAGGGAAAAGAGCCGAGCGGCTCAGCCAGTTCCCAGCGCCGTCAGCAGGAAGAGAGGTGGGCGCACACCGGGAGCGCCCGGCCCGGACACACGCACCGGCTCTGCCTGTACCCGCACGTAGAGCGCGGTGTGCCTGCGGTGTACAACACACACACTGGACGAGAGCGCCAGGGAGCAGCTAGCTCCCGGGGCGGCTGGAGTCTCTGTCGTTCCCACGCGATTCCCAGCCCGGGGCTCGCTGGGGCGTGTCGAATACCAGCCTCCCCTTGCCTCTGCCTGGCTGTCCAGCAAGGGAGAGACCCGTGCCCCTCCCACTCATCTGGGCTGAGCATCCCTTCCCTGGCCTTATGCCAACGGCAGCACATTTCCCCCTGGCACTGCGGGATAACGCAGCGTACTGATTAATGGGCCTTTTGATTAACCGCCAGCTGCTTTTGGTAGCTTGAAGTGCTCTGTGGTGGTGGGAGAAGAGGGTGGTGGGATGTTGGTGTCTCACTCCTAGCTAGAGCCCAGAGCTTTCCCTCACTTGCTGGTCCAGAAGCCGGGAGACATAATTATACCTTCATCTGTACCTCAAAGCTTCTGCCTCTGTGCTGAAGACCTGTGCGGTCAAATCACTCCGAAGTGTAACTCCCAGCCACTTCAATGGACTCGCCCCGTCTTTGTGAATTGGGCTCACTTTGTCTTATTGCGTATCGCACAAAGGGTCTCTTTTGACATAAATCGCCTTTCCTGGGCGTCCTTTCAGTAAAGACTCCTCTCATCTTTCACTAAAACCTGCGGGAATCGGGCTAATCGGCATGCCCAGCCCTTGGGGGGGAGGGGGAGGGGGAGGGCAGCGCTTCCTGCTCATTTGGTTAAAAAATACAACCTTGTTTTTAATCTTTGTCTGCTTCCAGGAAAAAAAGGAGGAGAGGGGCTGTTCCTTATTGAAATGATCTAAAATCCTGAGAGGTGATCTTGTGTCTTGTACCACGTGGAACCTGTAAATGTGACTATACGGATGCATTTACATTTACATATTCCATTGGTCTCTAGACACATGAACATTACCCGCCACAGAGATACAACGCTCCAGTAACAGAACATTAAACTATCTCCCCAATTTGCACACCTGGACTATCACACAGCTACACACCCAGTATTACACTGGTGTTAAGTGTGTATCAGCAAAAAGGAGGAGTACTTGTGACACCTTAGAAACTAACAAATGTATTTGGGCATAAGCTTTGCTGAGCTAAACCCCACTTCATCAGATGCATGGAGTGGACAATACAGTAGAAAAACATGAAAAGATGGGAGTTGCCATATCAGCTCTAAATGAGTTATTATCAGCAGGAGGGGAAAAAAGCCTTTTGTAGTGATAATCAGAACGGCCCATTTCAAACAGCTGAGAAGAAGGCCTGAAGAAAAATTAGCATAGGGAACTAGTTTTAATTTGTGTAATGACCAAACCACTCCCAATCTTTATTTAAGCCTGATTTAATGGTGTTCAGTTTGCAAATTAATTCCAGAAGTTCTGCAGTTTCTCCTTGGAGTCTGTTTTTGAAGTTTTTTTTGTTGAAGAATTGTGACTTTTAGGTCTGTAATTGAGTGTCCAGGAAGGTTATAGTGTTTTCTTACTAGTTTTTGAATGTTATAACTTTTATGTCTGATTTGTGTCCATTTATTCTTTTCAGTAGAGACTGTCCAGTTTGTCCAATGTACATGTCAGAGGGACATTGCTGTCACATGATGACATATATTACATTGGTAGATGTACAGGTGAACGAGCCCCTGATGCTGTGTCTGATGTGAGTATGATGGTGTCCCTTGAATAGATATGTGGACAGAGTTGGCAACGGACTTTGTTGCAGGGGTAGGTTCCTAAATTAGTTGTTGTGTGGTGTGTGGTTGCTGGTGAGTATTTGCTTCAGGTTGTGGGGCTGTCTATAAGTGAAGACTGGCCTGTTTTCCAAGGTCTGTGAGAGTGAGGGATCATCCTTTGGAATAGATTGTAGATTCTTGATGATGCACTGGAGAGGTTTAAGTTGGGGGCTGAAGGTGAGGGCTAGTGGTGTTCTATTACTTTCTTTGTTGGGCCTGTCCTGTAGTAGATGACTTCTGGGTACTCTTTTGGGTCTGTTAATCTGTTTCTTCATGTCAGCAGGTGGGTATTGTAGTTCTAAGAATGCACAATGGAGATCTTGTAGGGTGTTTGTCTGAGGGATTGGAGCAAATACGGTTGTATTTTAGAACACGGCTGTAGATAATGGATTGTGTGTTGTGGTCTGGAGGCATGTAGTTAAGTATAGTAGTCAGAAGGTTTATTGCATAGGGTGGTGTTTATGTGACCATCGCTTATTAGCACTGTGGTGTCCAGGAAGTGGATCTTTTGTGTGGACTGGTCCAGGCTGAGATTGATGGTGGAATGGAAATTGTCAAAATACTGGTAGAATTTCTCAAGGGCTGAATTCCTCTGGTGCCTGAACTTTGTGACTTTGCCTCACCCACAACTATTTCACATTTGGGGACAACGTGTACCTTCAAGTCAGTGACACTGCAATGGGTTCCTGCATGGCCCCACAGTATGCCAACATTTTAATGTCTGACTTAGAACGGCACTTCCTCAGCTCTTGTCCCCTAATACACCTACTCTATTTTTGCTACATTGATGACATCTGGACCCCATGGAAAAGAAGCCCTTGAGGAATTCCACCAGGATTTCAACAATTTCCATCCCACCATGAACCTCAGCCTGGACCAGTCCACACAAGAGATCCACTTACATACGAAATGGGCAGTGCCACATCAGAATGATATTTTGCAGATTCTTACCTTAAAGTTAGAAGGAACCATTGTGATCATCTCATCTAATCACCTGCTTAACACACTCCAAAGAATCTCACCCACTAATTTTTGCCTCAAGTTCCAAAACTTCTGTCTGAGCTACTTTAAACTATCAAACTATTTTAGGATAAAATAATCAAGACCAAGAGCATTAATACTCACTTTTTGGGAACTGTGGTGCCTCGAAGTTGGTGACTCTCTGCAATTTCAAAAACAACTAGATCAGCTGCTAGAGGCATTTCCTATCCCTCACCAGGGGTCTGTAAAACTACAGACTAAGCATCTAGTCCTACTCAGCCCTTCAGCACAGATGTTTGTCTATGTTACATTTTAAAGACGTTTTAGTCTCAGTTGTTAAATTTGGCCAGGTTTCCTGTCTA
This sequence comes from Sternotherus odoratus, assembly GCA_032164245.1. Taxonomy (NCBI): domain Eukaryota; kingdom Metazoa; phylum Chordata; order Testudines; family Kinosternidae; genus Sternotherus; species Sternotherus odoratus. The sequence continues at coordinate 263,333,123 of JAVMKO010000001.1, forward strand.
ACATTTGGTAATAATTTTTTTAAGCAAATGTTAGAAAATAAATTTCCCACTGTGACAGGCCTTAAAACATGTGAGGACAAAAATGTCCATCCCTATGCCAAATCTGGAGCTAAGATTCTGGTGCAAAATAATCACACTCAGGGCAGTATACCTCTCCCCCTGCTTGCCAAACCCCGCATTAGCAGGCGTGTACATCTATTTGGTACTGACTCTTCTGTAGATCTGTGGGTTGCTTATTTAATATCTATATTCCAGGAACACCCAAACACAGACATCGAGAGCAGGGACTAAATCAATAGACAAGGGCAGTCTGTAGACCTGACAATCTAAATAGACGAGATAGAGAAACAGTACTAGGCAAAATTAAACAAAATCTTGTACTCTGATTTGCCCTCCTTCCACCCAACCCATACCATGCAAGTATTTGTTTAGTATTTAACCCTTCCTGATGTTTTTTATCAGCATGCATTTTGCTTTATTTCAGTGTCTGTTGTCTAGTTCTTCTCTGTAGCTCCTTCTCAGGGTCATTTCAAGCCTTCATCAGCATCCATTCCCACCCCTTTTTCTGGCGTCCACTGAAAACTTCTACCTTTGACAAATCTTGGGCTCTGAAAGTGCGTTCTTTTCTTCCGGCCCTGCTTCCCCTCTTCCTCACGGTCTCTTCCTGGGGTCCCCTGGGGGAGAAAGCTGGTATGTTCTGCCTACATGGTCTGGTGTTGGAGGCGTCAGGTGTCTGTCTCTATGTCAGAGTTCTCCTCCTGGGTCTCCTGCTGCTGTCCTTCCCTCTCCGTCCTGGGGAGCAGGAATCTCATGCGTCATCCTCTGGGAGAAAAAGCAGTCGGGCCCTTCCTACATAGTCTGTGGGTATGAGTAGATGCTTCTGTATATATCCATTTGATTTCGCATCACAGTAGATAAGTCAGTCATAGTCCCCAGAGTTCACACAGATACTCTGCTCTACGATTTTAAAACCTACACGTTAAATTACCCATTTAAAAGCAGATGTCGCCCCTTTTTCCTGCACAGGATGGTCTTGGGAGGGCTCAGGGTGGGTCTATTCCTGGCGCTGTCACAAACTCCTCCTGGCTTTGGACAAGGTGCCTGGGTGCCTCCATGTTCTCCTCAGTGACATGGGGGATCTCAGCACCTACCTGCCTCAGAGAGGGCGAGGGGGGGTCTTACGCCGGGCCAGTGACAGGACCAGAGCAGTCGGGACCGTGCGGACAGGCTCTGGGGCTGACCCCGCGCCAGCCAGGGCGCTGCACAAGCTCCCCGGAGCATCCCAAGGGGTGTGGGCAGGTCCCCCGAGCCGCGCCGAGGCTGCCCCGGTCCGGAGTGTCCCGAGCGGCGTTCGGCGCTGTGTGGAGCCCGGGGAGGGGACGCTGAACCCATCCCACCCCCGCTGGTGAGCGGTAGGACCTGAAGCCGCTCTGTGAGGTGAAAGTCCGCCCTGCGCCCAGTGCCCGACCCACCCCCGGGACGGTACCTGGGAGACGTGCCGGCTGCACGGTGCCAGCTGGCGGCAAGGCCCCGCAGCAAGCCTGGCACGCGGTGCCCCGAGGGCACCCGGCTGCAGCCGGATGCTCGCGGCTCCCGCTCCCCGGGATGCGCTGACAGCGAGAGCCGGGCCGGGCGGTCCCCAGCGCGGCTGGGCTGGAGTGGAGCCGGATCTCTCCGGCGGCGATGGAGAGGCTCAGGCGGCTTCGGTGTGTGTGTGTGTGTGTGTGTGTGTGTGTGCGCGCGCGTGTGTGTGTGGGGTGTGTGTGTGTGTGTGATAACCGACCCAGGCGGAGAGCAAGGCCGATGGACAAGGACACACGTGTGGACATGCCTGGCTTGCGCCTGGCTCCGGCCGGGAGCGAAGCGGGAGGTCTCCGTGTGGGGGGACCGGAGAGCGGTCGGAGTGACAGGGGGCGACAGGGGTGGGGGGCCGCGCTGCCGAGTTACCCGGGGGCCCGGAGAGGCCGGGACGTGGGCACCGACTCCCAGCCAGAGCCCTGCCTGGCGCGCTCCGGAGCCGGGGTCACTCCTGCGCGGGCAGCGGGGCACGGCAGGGGGCCGGAGGCGCTGCTGGAGGGTCCGGGGGCTCCGGGCTATGTAGGGGAGGGGGGACCCGGTGACGCAGGGAGCGGAGGGCGTGATCCGCGGGAGGATGTGGAGGTTATAAATCGGCCGGGCGGCCGGCAGCGCCCTGTGAAGAGGTGTCCACGGGAGGCTAAGCGCGCAGCGGGACGCGCCTTGCGGAGCGCAGCGCAGCGTGGCCCAGGGGCGAGGCGGCTGCTGGATGGTTCTGTGTCTCCAGGACCAGCTGCCTCGCTAGCTTCGCCACCGCCGGAGGATCAGCCCCTTTGCCGGGTGTCCCTGAGCCGCGTCCTCTCTCCGAGCAGGCTCGGGCGGAGTCTCCCACCCTGCGCGCACCTCCCGGGCCGGACCATGGGCAGCCGGGCGCTCGCAGGTGCCATGCTGTGCGGGCTGCTCGCACCCGCGCTCCTCCTCGCAGGTAAGTGGCCCGTTCCCCGTAAGGGGGTATCGGGGGGCGGTCGAAGCTAAGTGGTCCAGGAGGCAGCCGACGGCGCTTGGCTCTGCGCCCCAGAGAGACCCACTCCAAATCCCGTGTCCCTGCCTGCGGGAGTGTGACCCGCCCCGCTCCCCGGCAGCACAGGGGGCCGGAGGGTGTGTGTGTGTGTGTGGGGGGGGGGGGTGGATGGCAGCCGCACGGCATTTCACCTCACCCCCATGGGGGCCAGTCTGGACCCCGCTTCCCTCCCCACGTTCCCGGCAGGAGGCTGCTTTGCTGCGCACACCCGATTAGCCCGGGGCGCGAGCAGGTTCCCGTCGGAGCTGTCCCGTGCCTGACTCACCTCACGGGCAGAAAAGAAATCTCGGGGTGCAAGAAACTTGCGGGGGGCTGGATCCTGTCGATCTGTGGCCTCGAGCCCCCCAAACAGAGCGCAAGGCGCGCGGCTCCCTCCTCGCCAAAATCCCGGACCCGACGAATCCCGGGCAGCGAGCGCCGCAGACGCCCGGTTCCAGCCCTGGGCTCCCGCAGGATCTTGTAAATCGAAGCAGAGAACCGCTGTAGCCGCACATCCCTGAAGAAACCTGGACTCTGATACACCCTGGCCCGACAGCCCGGGAAAAAAGACACTTTTAGTGCCCTCGTCCTGCCCATTTTAATCCTAGTTCCGCAAAATTACAGTTTTAACAGAGGGAAAAATGTAGCGACTTTTAGCGAACTGGAAAATCCAGCCCCTATAGCAAAGCGGTGCAGCGGCCCCGCAAAAAGATGTATCGGGAACCTAGATACGGCTGGGGGTTAAAATCTCAAAGCTTTCCATTCTACCAGCTCCAATCCCACGGCAAAGACCCCGATCCCGATATATCCCTGGTAAATAACACCGCCAGGAGGGAAGTAGATCCATGACCATCAAAGCAGAGCTCTGGACACAGGTTTCTCTGATGTAAAGGGGTATCTGTATAGATAGAAAGTAAAACTTTGCGGATCTCGGTGAAAAAAATGGGCCATATCATGCTGGCTCCCGGTCCATATTTGGATTTTACAATGCTTGTGGGCCGAGATGTATCAGAGACCAGAATTTTTAGCAAGGACTGGAAGCAGCTACACTTGGTTTCCATTTTTTCCAACAGAATGTGGCCAAAATTCCCTGGATCCTGTAAAACCCAGATTGCTCTTACACTAGGATGTGTTGGGGTCTGGATTTTTTCTGGTCATGTAGGAAAAGCAACATGTATTGTCTATTTTGATGGTACAGATTGGGGGTTTAGCCCCCCAAACAGTAGGACCAACAGGGCAAAGTGCTAATTAGCTGGGGTGCACCAGAGGATGGATTTTTGCAGTGGCATGCTTGCTTTTTTTGGTGCTGGAACAGAACTTTCCAGAGGAGAGGTAAAGTCATCGGCAGGTTCAGGGGAGTTGGACCAGGCACAAGGAGATGTTGACTTTGAGTGGGAGAAAAATACTAAAATGCGTATGGAACCTAGGACCAAATACAGACTTCTTGTAATGAGACTGAAGCTTGGTGTGGATTTGCTACATAATGGGGACAAATGTAAAGTCTGCTACTCAAAAGAAAATTGCTAATTGAGATTAGCCTCAGAGAGAAAACTAGATTAGTGTCCTTTTTGTTCAATGTGATGACTGTGCTAAGGGGCAGGATCAGAGTTTTTACATGAGTAATCAGCTTAGTCTGTTGCATTATTTGTTATAGAGTAGTTGCATGGAGGAGTTATAGAACCATTGAAGTGTTACATTTTCCTGCAAACTATTCTACTTTATCATTTCAATCAACTAAATCCAGGCTAAATAGGTGATGACCAATACATTTATAAAGGCTGAGCTAATTTCCTAAAACCAGGGCAGTAATGCAAATAGTTTGTGTAAATGAGTAAAACAGCCCCCAAATATTTTGTTCTGGAATTGAAACTTAGTTCAGATTTTGACTTGAAAGCATTGAGAATATAGAGCTGTCTGTATATCTACAATTACAATTACAATTTTCAGCTGGGATGGGTAGCTGGTGGTTGGACATGGGTATTCTAGCAGACTAACTACATGATTTAGTCATCATCAATCCTGCAAAATCTCCTATTCTGTCACTTGCTATGTAGTAGATCTCCCAGAAGGGGTGACCATGCTCCTTTGAAGTCCATAGCAAAATTCTTGGTGACTTTAATTTTGAGCAGGATCAGACCTTGAATACTAAAGAATATGAAAGAAGGGGCAAGGGATGGGGTGTTAGGTGTTGGGGAATTACATGTTAAAGTAAAAGCACTGATTCTCCATAGACTCTTACTCCCATCCCCTGTAGTAGATCTGGGAAGGAAATGTCCCATCTCATGACAATTTTGGAGAATCAAAACATTTTCCCATTCTGCGCTGTGAGGAAATGGACACCTTTCAAACAGTCTGGTGAAAACCCCATGAGCAAGGACACCCCCTGAGAATATGCGACAGCCCAGTGGCGAGAGCACTCATATGGCAAGTAGAAGACACAAGCTCATGTCCCTGCTCTGCCTGATTAAGACCAGGGATTCTTAAATGTGGCTCTCTCATACCCGAAGTGAGTGCCCTGATCACCAGGCTACTGACTGTTCTAGGGTGAGGGTTTTACCAAATGGTAAAAATTAAACCTTTGATGCCATATTAGGACCTGATCCTGCAGTCCTTCCACACTTCTGACTCCCAGTTAAATCAATGCATGTGGAAGGACTACAGGGGCCTAACTAAAGAGTTAGATCCTGCAGTCCTCTACTCTTGACCTCACTGGAGAATTTTGTCTGAGTCAGGACAAAAGATTGGGCCCAAGCCCCTTACTAATAGATCCGTATGTGAGGCTAGTGATAAAAGAACTAGAGATCATGTACGTTCAGAGAAGCTTCAAACAAAGATCAGCTAATATATATCTTCATTTTTAAATGACAGCATAGAGTGAAAGCCAAAGCCTCCTGGAATCTGCACCCTTGTCCTACCAAAGTCAGTTGAACCAGTAAGGGGACTAGGACTGAGCACTAAGTTAGAATGAGAAATAGCAGACTAGATAGTTTCAATTGCTAGTCACTTTACACATTAACTTTTATAGACTCATAGACTTTAGGGTCAGAAGGGACCATTATGATCATCTAGCCTGACCTCCTGCACAATGCAGGCCACAGAATCTCACCCACCCACTCCTGTAGTAGACCCCTAACCTATGTCTGAGCTATTGAAGTCCTCAAATCATGGTTTAAAGACTTCAAGGTGCAAAGAATCCTCCAGCAAGTGAAGCGTGCCCTATACTGCAGAGGAAGGTGAAACCCCACCAGGGCCTCTGCCAATCTGCTCTGGAGGAAAATTCCTTCCCGACCCCAAATATGGTGATCGGCTGAACCCTGAGCATGTGGGCAAAACTTATCAGCCAGACACCCAGAAAAGAATTCTCTGTAGTAACTCAGATCCCATCCCATCACAGGCCACATTTACTGCTAATAGTCACAGATCAATTAATTGCCAAAATTAGGCTATCCCATCAGACCATCTCCTCCATAAACTCATCAAGCTTAGTCTTGAAGCCAGATAGGGCTTTTGCCTCCACTGTTATCATGTGTTATCATTTGTACTGCAGTGGCAGCTAGGGTCAGGCTGCAACTAACTAGATGTTCATCTACAATCATGGTCCCTGCCTGGAAGAGCTTACAGTATAACTCAGAACAAGATGTAACAAGTGTATTGACCAAACAATCGAAGGGAAGGAAGGAAGAGATAATGATAAGATCATGTGGTTATGTAAGATAGTGATGTGCCAGACCTGATGTTTCCAAATCATATGATTTAAAAAAATGTAATAAACAACATCAACGATCCCTGAGTCTTCCTCCCCCATGCAATCTTTAGTTGGCTGATCTCCTGTAGGCATCACAGCAGAAGGAATTTTAAGGTGGAGAGGTCAGTGGTCTTGTGTTCCCAAGGACATTTCCTGTGGCTGGGCAGTGTGTAAGAAGTAGTGGGAGCATATGTTGGAGAAGGGGACAACGGGTCATACAGGGCTGGCATAGCTGGTGGGGCAGAAGGCAACAGTACAAGGACTGTCTTGTGATCCTGCCACTCACAAACTGTGTACAGTCTGATTCACCATCCGGGTCCTGTCAGTGGAATGATGTGAGCCTCCTGGCAGCAGAAAGTTTGCCTAGCATCGAAACAAGGGGGCAGTGTCACAAGCTCTCTTAACCCCTTCTCCACCAGCAGGTCTGGAGCAGCAGTGCAAATCCAGAGGTCTTGCTGGGAAGAAGCATTGCTAGGACATGCAGGGGACATGGTAATTCAGTGCCTGTCCTGGGGAGCCTTCGCAGGTGGAATGGCTGTGAAGCTCAGGCTTGAGTGTCAAGTTGTGTATTCTTTTAGGATGATCGTTGTGGCACCATGTGTTTGGCCCAGATGTGAATTCCCCCTCAAGTGCCGGAGCCTTCCTTGCCGCATTTTGCACTTACATGTGCCTGCAGGGGTTACTCAGTCCCACTGTCTTATTAGGACTGGGAGCAATAAAAGAACCCAAGAGCTGGACCTTCAACATCCCTTGAATTTCAGTGACTGTTGGGCACCTGACGCCCTCCTTGAAAAATTCCAGCCCACATTTACATAAAGCTGGAGGATTTGGAAGTGGTATGGAACAGAAACACCTATTCTTCCATTTATACGTAGGATTTAAGCTTCTAACTTTTGAATAGTACTGATGGAATCACCCATGGTATTACCTCATGGTATTTTGGCAAGATGCTTTGTATAATATAGCTCTATAGATCGGAATTCTGCTCTCATGTACGCTAGTGTAAATCCAGAGTAAGTCCACTGAACCCAGCTGAGCTGCTCCAGATTTGCACTAGTGTCGATGAAAATCAGCATTTGGCCCATATAGTAAAGATGACTTTCAAACCCACAAATGTTCAGTACATTCACTATTTTTAATTGGTGACGCAACATGAGATTATTTTTTTTGAAGCGCGAAATGGTCATGCAGAAACGTGACCTTTGCTTTGTCAGACTTTTCAAAGACGTGCTAACCATGTGGTCCATGCATGTAGGATGTAGACGGCAATGCCTGCCACATTCCAGAACGATTGCTGACTCCTCACACTTCTCTGCAGTTTGGAAATCGCAAGCGCTTGGAGTATCAGAGTGTGGTTTTCATGTCAGGCTGAGATAGTGATAGCGAAAGGAAATGAATGGGAGAAGGGGTGATTGAGGAAGGACTTGAAAGACAGGGGTGAGGCTCAGCATTGCAGAACTCTGTCTCATCGGCTGAGGAAGTTGTTCCTTTGAGTCTGCTGGAGATAGGCGTTGAGACTTCCTGATGCAACCCAGAAGGGAGCAGGAAGCAGGGATTGCTGCAAGAGTGGGGGAAGCTTTCCCATCAAGAGAGGGATGTCTGGCAACCACAGTCAACTGTTGGACCATTTCTCTGTGGCTATGCACCAAGAATTCCTTTACAAGCACATTTTATCTTTACTTTGCCCTTTTTTGACCATCTGTGTAATATTTCTGCACTACAAAGCCTCAAGCCAAAGCTAGGTGTCAGTATTTGGGGGAGAGGGAATCGCTGCTTGTGTGCGCATATACGAGAATCCCTTCCATTTGCCCATTTAAAGTAACTTACAAACACTTTATTCCTCACCCTAAGAAATGACCTTCCTGAGCATTTAGCAGTGAGGAATGGTCTGGCTTTTCCATTTACTGTGTGTCAACTGCTCTTTTTGACGCTGCCCTAAAATCTATTACATTCACACCTTCAGTTGTTGGTGCCAAGGGACACTCTTGATCTTCTCTTACCAATATGTAGAAACTAAGTATCATTCCCTGCCCTGGAAAGGAAAATCATGGTGCAAAGCCAGTACATACTCCTAGGCCTTCTCTCCCCCTCTGTATAATTTGTTCATGGCAAGGTGGGAGGAGCTATACCAGCCTAATGTAAAGGAAAGCATGGTTTTGCCTAATATATTATCAAAGTAATTCAAGACCATTATAAATCCTTGTGGATCTATTACTTTTGTCCATTCTGTTTCTCAGAACTTTGTCTGCTCTGTGTTTATGAAGAAACACATCTCACCTCTCAGTTAAATCTTAATTCTTCAAAGTAATCTGTCTCTAAATCCTGCCCTTGTGCAGATTTTGTTTATAACATACACTCACAACAGGTGTGCTTATGTGTAATGGCAGTGCTATTGATTTACATTTGTATTGTGCTTTTCCTCCAGAAGGATCCCAGCATGCTTTTTGGAAATGGCACCAATCTTGCATACACATAATTACTCCTAAGCAGAGTCCCTTAGAATTCAGTTACACAACCACATCATCTTCTTTGCCCATGGCCCCTGAACACTATCAGTAAATTCACCCAAGTGTTACTGAAGCCTGAAGTACAGTCATTCTGAGCCCTGGTCCTCTCCCCTACCCCCAGGGGAATTTTACTGGAGGACATCAGCTGGTTGGGGAGGATATTAGCCGGTTGGGAAGGTCCTGGCACCATCACGCCATTGGCTCCATTAGACAGAAAGTTAGAGAGGAGGGCAAAGGGCCTCTCAGACATTGTAGAGGTACAGGATCTCTGAACAGATCTCCCTGTTCTTTTGCCAGAACCCCTGAGAGCCCTGTTTTCCTAGGCCAGAACTACCAGCTCCACTCCTGGGGATGAGGGTGGGGAAACTCCATGAGAGGAATTTCACATCATTCACCCCCTTCCTGTGTGATTTCCCATGGAATGGAAGGATCCAAGTCTTTTATTTCCACTCTTAACTGAATTAATGAGTCTCCCTGGAAAAGCTCCCATGGAAATGGCTCAGACATAGTTCTGAATTTCTTTGCAATAGTGTTAACATAGGAATTGCCACGCTGGATCACCTCAGAGATCCATCTAGCCCAGTATCCTGTCATCAGCAGTGTCCAGTGTAAGAGCCTTCAGGGAAGGTGCAAGAAACCCTGCAGCAGGCAGTTATGGATTAACCTGTCCCCAGGGAAAGTTGTTTGTGGTAGAATCCAAAACAATTCTGTTAATTAGAGCATTAAAAAGCTGTAGACACAAGGGTCCAATATAAACTTGATGCCTGTTTTCAGTTAGGTGCCATCAACCTTTCTATGAGTGTGTATAAAATTATGACTTTCTTTTAACATATTATGTTACATAACTTTTCCTGCCCTTGTCTGATATTCAAAATTTGGGGTAAAAAATCCAGCTGTCCTCATCAGATGTCATGCTGTGGTATAATAAATTATAATCTGTGTATATTTTTCTCTTGTAAATTGGGGTATATTCATCAAACGGTGCAATCTCATATTCCCTAGATCCTTTCTGTAGCTCAAGCTTGCCCTGTGGTTATATGGGGGGTGGGGGAGAAATGAGTCACCATGGTGGAACTGATCCTTTTCCTTCCACACAGGTGTCCTTTTAAGAAAGCATGAACTGGGCCATTCATCAGGTCATATTTATTGCAGCTGTAATAGCCAAATGCCATTTAACTGGCTGAGGTAGAGTTAAATAACTGCAATTAATTTAGCACTATTGTCCTTTTAGCTGGTTAATCGTTTGAGGTCCTAATCTACTGACAAATCACACACTGGACCAAAGCAAGATGAGGTTAGTGGTCTGTTTCAGACATCTGCTTAAAGCTGGTCTTGCCCTACCACACCTGCCAGAAGGGAGGATGTCCCTAATAAAAAAAAGGGGAAAAGCAGCCTTCAGCACTAGGCTGCCCTGATAGAGGAAGCTTGGGTATGAGACAGAGAAGATCTAGGAGGTGGGCGCAGCTGTCCAGAGCTAAGTACTCTAAGAACAAACTTCAGGAGGAGTCTTGGACTGTCCTTTTTTGTCTGATTGCTGATTTATTTATTAACAAAGTCCAAACCAGAAGAGGGGGTAAGACAGGGTGTGTCTTAGAGGATGTGGGAAAGTCCTTTACTCTAAATCTGCTGTTCCTGTTGGACCCTCTAGTTTTAAAAGCCAGTTGTTGAATATGGGTTTTCCTGTGCATGTATCCAGGGCCTTTGAGAATGGGTCTGTTTTACAGATTAAAAAAATGAAGGTGAAAGTAACATTCTGGTATTGTAATTTTTCTTTTAAACTTACAGCATTTTGGGGGGTGTTCTTATCTGTGCAATATTGAAAATAATAATGGAAAAGTCTTGTACTAAGGGGAAATGCTGTGACTTTTCTGCTTAGTCACTGAGTTTTCTTCTGTGTCTTGATTAGTGACAAAATGTCAAATGGATGGAATTTGGTAGGCAGAGATGTCATATGGAGCTAGCGGAAATTAAAAGAGCTTGGATTGTTTAGCCTACAAAATGAAAGCAGAGAGAGGTTATGGTTGATGTATACAAATACATCTGGGGGGTGAACACCAGGAAGGGAGAAGAGGCATTTATGGTGAAGAGCAATGTCGGTGCAAGGACAACTAGCCATGATTAAATTTAGGCTAGAAATTAAAAGAAGGTTTTTAACCATCAGAGCAGTGAGGTTCTAGAACAGCCTCACAATAGAAATAGTAGGGGACAAACAATGTAACTAGTTTTAAGATGCACATTTATGAACTGGATTATATGATGGGGTTGCTGGTGACAGGAGGAGACTGGACTCCATATCATTAGGAGATCCCTTCCAGTTCTATGTTCCAGAGACTTGTAGGCACAGAGTTTTGAGATGTCCATATGAGATATTCCCCAAATCCAGTCTGTTATAACTTGTTTTCTTTCTAATGCAAGAGAAGCTATAATTGTGTACATGTTGTTCAGTTTAATTGGAGTGGGGAAACTCATCTGTTTGCTCAATGTAGGAATTTTACATGACTCATACTGAAGTTTTGGTCTCACTGTATTTACGCTCTAGTAGTACCGTACTTTCCAAATACTTTGTTAGTAAGTATCTGAATGGAGAAAGTTTCTTTGAGCATCTAATACCTGGGCTCAGAGCTGGCATCCTTTTTATGGTCTTGACTACTTGTGGGATGATCATATCTGTCACTGTACTATGGGAAATGGCAGAACTTTGGCTGCTGCTAACTGGCGCACATGTTTATTTCATGCACTCACCTGTCACTGTGACTTGATATTATGTTTCTAGATACCATTGACAAAGACGTTTACACCTTTACATAAAATGGCTGCAGGCCAGATTCTTCAGAGCTTTACTTCTCTACTAGGCTAGGGATATCTTCACTCTTGAGGAGGAGCCAGTGTTTGGGATGTACATGTCCGTGTTCATATGAGAATACAGACATAGACAAGAACGTTACTGCTAGAGGCTTAGTAGCATGTACCACCCAACTACGCAGCTGAGAGGTTGTCCGAATTGTACTGCCTTCCCTTTTAACTATTAGGTGTTACAAGCTGCTTGTATAGCAGCTGGTAATTTTTTTTTCTTCTTTTTTTCAAAATGCTCAATGCAAACATTTTAAACAATAGTGCAACCACCTCCATCTCAGATCCAGCCCTGAGCATGATGTTTGGTGAAAAGGGCCCATTTGGGGGGCTCTGTACATTGTCTTCTGTCAGTCAAGACCTTCTATGGGCAGCTAGCTACTCGTCTGACTGCCTTTCGACTCCAGGACATGGAACCAGAGTGGGGGCTAATTACCATACACAGGCCTTTTCTGACACATGGTTGTAAACCTTGAGATTTTCAAAATGTGCTGGATCAAGCCCCCTGGGAGATTAGCTCATCCCCTCTGAGTCGGATTATTATGTCCTTAAAAAAAAAAGTTTGATAGTTTAAAGTAGCTCAGACAGAAGTTTTGGGTTTGATAAAAAAAACAGTGGGTGAGATTCTTTGTGTTGTGCAATGCAGGTGGTTAGACGAGATGATCACAATGGTTCCTTCTAGCTTTAAGGTAAGAATCTGCAAATTCTCATTCTGATGTGGCACTGCCCATTTTGTATGTAAGTAATTTTTAATGATGTTCTTGAACTTGCAAGGAAAATAGGACACTTGGTGGTTGCAAGCCAGGCATACACAAGCTAGAGAGCAGAGTCAGTGAGAAACAAGGCAGGTCAGCATGAACACATGGTGTGTGTTTCTAATTATTGCTGTTGATATCCTTGCTGAATCCTATAAACTCTTACTACTATATATAGTGCTACTGCCATATACAGTTCCATTTAAATTAAAGCTACTATTCCATTATGCTAGTTTAATGAGAAGGTCTATTTAAGAGGAAGGATGGTCCAGTAATTAGAGCAATAACTTAGGCTGTGCCACAAACTTCCTGTGTGACCTTGAGAAGTCTTTGTGCCTCAGTCCCTCCTCTCTAAAAAGGGATAACAACCCATCCCATCCTTTCAGGAATGCTGTGAGCATAAATACATCAAAGCAGTGGTCCACAAAATTTTCACGGTCATATTTACCATACTCCATCTTCACCCCCTCTGCCTGGCAGCCAGGGCTGGGAGCAGGGCCATAGCTGGGGTAGGGGTGTATGTGGATATGGGTATAGAGACTGTGGCCACAGATGGGGCAAGTCTGGGGCTGGGAATGGAACCACAGCCAGGGCTGAGTTGGGCCAGAGCTGGGAGCAGAAGCCAGGCTGCGGTCAGGGGCCGAGGCTGGGGCTGTAGCGGAGCTGCAGCTGGGACCACTACCAGGGGCTGGAGCGGAGCTGGGGGTGGAGCAAGGCTGGGTGGTGCTCCCTGCTGCCTCTTATGGCCTAGGTCCTGCTGCACCCCCCAACATTCCTCCACACACCCCTCAGGTCCTTTGGGGACCTCTGCATTCCAGATTGTGAGGCATTCATGATAATAGGTAATGGGGGCTACCATCGAAGAAGCTGAGCTAGAGGGTGGTGTCGTGAACCTTTCAGAAAGTCAGAATAACTCAGATTTTTCACTGTAGCGGTTCATTAGGGTTCTACTTTGCCACATGCAGTATGGAAGGTCACTGAAAAAATATACTGAGAGTTAAACCAAAGATAGACTAAAAGTTAAGTTCTCCTTGCAAATGGAGGGAAATCAGAGCTTTAAAGGACTCTTCAAAGTGCCCCCAAGATTGATTTTAGGCAAAGGTATCTTGTAGCTCAGTAATGGAACCGAAACTACGCAAGGGTACAAATATTCCAACCAAAAATAAATTGACTTTACCCACTGAATAGCACACAGTTTCTTCAGAAAAGGTCATAATGTAACATTACGCCAACAGGAATTCAGTAATAAAAATTTACGAGCACAAAGGTGTTTTTTTTAAAAATGTATTAGACTAGAACAATTCATATATACAAAAGTATATGGACATTGGCCAATCTATTATGAGCCAGTTAGTGTAAATCAGTATATGACCATTGTTTTCATTTAAGGCCCGTTGAATGGATCCACACTGTTGGTTATTTTAGCTACATTCGGCAAGTGTTACACTGGTAAAAACATGTGAGTTTTTCCATTCCCTTCAGTGGGCTGACTCATATGAGTCAGGTATACACATAAGTAAGAAATGCACAATCTAGCCCATCTTTTAAATGAAGAATTTTTAAATTATTCAGGCTAAGAAGAATTGTAAAGAGTGGGAATTAGAGGTGAAAGACCATAAGGGACCTTATCTATTCTCCTACCAAAGCTGGATTATCCTGTACCAATATAAAATTGTCTGATTTGAATACAAATTTGTTTAAAGTGGGAGGAAATTATATTTGACAATAGAAAGCACTAAAGGCGAGATATGTTTAATGAGCTCTGACGTGTGCAAATCTGGCACTTAGTAAAAGAATTAGGCTATGATGGATAACTTTATTGCACACTGATGGCACTTTAAATCCAGAAGCTTTGTGTACACTGCAGTTGGCAAAGATAAACTGATCGTTCTCATTAACCTCTTCATTGTATAGATAAAAAAGCTCAGCTAATACATTCCCGCTAACTGGTGTGGTGAAGGGATGTTAGTAAGAAATTATAACATTTAACAAGACAGAAGATTTGTTCATTTCATCCCACGTGTTCAGTTACCCACCTGTGTAAACATTTGCAGAACTGGGGCATATATGTACTCTCTAGATCAGACACAATATCAGTAACATTTATTTTATCTGAGGGATACAATAATGAGAAATAAGCCTATGTATAAGTTCACAGAATAATCAGAGCTCAAGTTTCTGTTTACTGAGTGCAAAAAGGGTGCTGTAATTCCATCATATGTTAGAACAGAGGTGAGAAAACTATGGCCTGCTGGACTGTCCTGCCCAGCCCCTGAGCTCCTGGCCGGGTAGGCTAGCCCCTGGCCCTCCCCTGCTGTTCTCCCTCCCCCCGCAGCCATGCCACCGCATGGGCAGTACTCTGGGTGGCGGGGCTGCACGCTCCTATGGGGCAGTGTGTTTGGTTCCGGCCGGGCAGTGCGGCTGCCAGACATGCTGCTCTGAGTGGCATGGTAAGGGGGCCGCTTGGTAGGCTAAGGAAGCCTTGGGGGGGCAGTCAGGGGGCAGAGGTTCGGGGTGGTGGTCAGGGGATGGGGAACAGGGGGTGTTGGATAGGCACAAGAGTCCCAGGGGGCCTGTCAGGAAGTGGATAGGGGTTAGGGCAGTCAGGGGATAGGGAGTGGAGGGGGGTGGGTGGGATATGGGGTAGAGTCCTGAGGGGGCGGTTAGGGTCAGAGTTGAGGTTGGATGGGTTGGGGATTCTGAGGGGGGCCGTCAGGGGGTGGAAAGTGGGAATGGGTGGATGGGGGTGGGAGCCAAGCTGTTTGGGGAGGCACAGCCTTCCTTACCCGGCCCTCCATTCAGTTTTGCAACCCTGATGTGGCCCTCAGGCCAAAAGTTTGCCCACCCCTGTGTTAGAACCTACTTTAGACACTTTTATTCTTTAGCTCCTTTGCATCACCAGCTCTACCTAGTATACCAAATACTGCCCAAGCTGTGGTCTGTGCCTTTTCAAACACTTCTTTGACCCTACCCAAGGCAGCTTGGGTAACTTTTGTGACCTAAACTAGTGTTTGTGCCAATTGGTTCAGTAATCCAATTGGCTGACTGAAATGTGTCCTACAAACTTTAAAAAAAATGAATATGGGGGAGGGGAGCCATTCTGTTGTCAGATGAAAAGGAGTTTCACGCCAATGTAGGTCATTGTAAGGGTAGGTTGCTGATGGTCGCTTAGTGACAGGCATAATGATTAATGAACATGTCCTGTTAAGCCATGACCTTTCCAAAAAGCCAGTGTCAAGTAAAATGCCTGAAGAAGGTACACAGAAGGCATGATCCCCTTGTAAATATTGACAGTAGGAATTTCTGTGCTATTCTCCTTTTCTTTGTCTTTTCTGGTAAGCTTGTCAAACCCTATTGCATTTGTTCTTTGAATCATTTTTGTATCATTTAAAAAATGTAGGAAAGCTAATGACCCATGCAGGGATGGAATGTAAAGAAAAGCTATTTCTCTTCAGACCTGTACCACTTAAGTGGTAACATTCTATTATTGTGTGTGGCCTTTTTAATACAAATAGGATTCTGTATTTTGGGGCTTTGTTGCTGGAAATCTGAAAAATTAAACATATGTCAAGCCTTATACATTGGGTCTGTTAGGGTAAATATTAAGTTAGGTGCCTAAGTGTTAATGTGGTTAATTACTAGAGTTAAATATTTAAAGTGCACTTGAAGTCAATGGTAAGTACCCAGTTTATGTCAATGGAAGCAGAGTTAGGCCAACACTAGAGCGGTTTATAAATTCTGCCCACAGTGATTACAAAACACGGCTGTATCTTTTAGATATAGTTAATGTATGTACTAGGACAAAACTTGGATACATATCAAATGTATCTGGGATTTCTTTTGATCACGGGTTGGGGTGCTTAAAGAATTTCCTGCATTGAGCTCAGTAACTCTGAGGCAGGTCTGGAACAAAGGGAAGGAGGAGGATCCAGGGAATTGCAGGCTAGTCAGCCTCACCTCAGTCCCTGGAAAAATCATGGAGCAGGTCCTCAAGGAATCAATTCTGAAGCACTAAGGGGAGAGGAAAGTGATCAGGAACAGTCAGCATGGATTCACCAAGGACAAGTCATGCCTGACTAATCTAATTGGCTCTGTGGATGAGGGGAAAGCAGTGGATGTTATCCCTTGACTTTAGGAAAGCTTTTGATACAGTATTCTTGCCAACAAGTTAAAGTATGGGCTGGATGAATGGACTATAAGGGGGATAGAAAGCTGGCTAGATTGTTGGGCTCAACAGGTAGTGATCAATGGCTCCATGTCTAGTTGGCAGCCAGCAATGTGGCTTCTGCCCTGGCCCATATGCACTTGTCTGTGTGCAGCAGTGGTCCCCAGACCCTTCCAGCACAGTGGTGTGGACATGTTAGCCTGATTGGGACAAGAACCACAGTGGCTCTCGCAAGAAACCTGTTCAAGCGCATTGCCCAAGTTCTGGATGAGACCTTTTGAAGAGATCACTCTAGGCCGATTACTGTGACGTGATAGAACACATCAGTGCCCTATTCCTCATCTAGGCATGCATGCAGCCCAAACCCTCCTTGCTTCAAGAGCCCGCACTGAACAGCTTCCTTCCCAAAATAAACGCCACTTACCGGGAACCTCCTCTGGTGTTTGTCCTTCCCCTAGCACCAGCCGCTGCGACTGCCTACCTTCCTCCTGGCTTGAGAACAGCTCCTGGTTGCATGCATCTAGGGATTCTGGGGTGTCTTCCTCCTCCTCAGCACCCTTGCTCCTGCTTTCCTCCTCCTGCCTTGTTGAACTGGGCTCTGAAGTGTCCATGGTGGTCCTCAGAGTGAAGGTGGGATCGCCCCCAAGTATTGCATCCAGCTCTTTGTAGAAACGGCAGGTGGAGGGAGCAGCACTGGAGCGCCCGTTTGTCTTGCAGGTTTTGCAGTAGGCATTCTGCAGCTCATTCACTTTAACCCTGCACTGCAGTGCGTCCCGATCATGACCCTTTTCCTTCATGTCCCTTGATATCTGCCTGACTGTATCGTAATTCCTGTGGCTAGAGCACAGCTGGGACTGGACAGCTTCCTCCCTCCAAACACTGATGAGGTCCAGCACCTTGCCACTGCTCCATACTGCGGATCACCTGGTGCATGGAGGCATGGTTTCTCGGAAAGATTTGCTGAGAGCACTCCATGCCTGGCTTAGTCAACAGGAAGGCAATTTTCAAAATTCCCAGAGAATTTAAAGGGATAGTCTGATGGTTGGTCACCTGAGGGCAGGGCAGTAGAGTTCAAAGTGAGGACCAGAATGGCTAGAACCGGCATTGTGGGGCACTTCTGGAGGCCGATCAGAGCACATTAATAGACCAGGGTGTTCACATTGGCGCTGCGGCGCTCCAGCAGGGGTGCATCAAACGTTATTCCACTTGCCGAGGTGGATTACCAGGAGTGCTCTAGCTGCGGAGTCCAGGTGCTCTATGTGCCTTGCCAGTGTGGATGCGCTGTGAGCTAGAGTGCACAGAGCTGCTTTATTGCGCTCCAACTCGCAAGCGTAGCCATGCCCTTTAGATCCTTTCCTCAATCGGGACGTGAATGAGGTAATGTAACGTAACCACATTATTAACTTCAACCACCAAGTAGTCTTCTGTCTGTATACCCCAGCAGACACATTTATTTACTCATTTTTACATATAGAAGTAGTAATTGAAATAATCTAGGAAACAGTTGCAGAATCGTTTCTTATCTAGTCTCTAGTGAATATACAGCAGCCCTTCCTCCAATGAATGAATTAAATTTAAACAAGGTAACTGAATAATTCAGATATATTCAAGAGACTAATATATAGGAGAACATTTTTCTTGCAGGAACTGATTCTGCATTCCTCAAGATGGAAAAATGTCCTATTGAAATGAAGAGGGATTTTGCACTTGTTGGGTCTGATTATGCCTTAGTCCCATAGGCCAAATCCCTCATGTCAATACTCGGTGAACTTCAGCTCGTGTCTTTAGGAGGTCTGTTTTAAAGTCCTTTGTCATCAGTGGAACGATTCCCATTGGTTTCAATGGGCTTTGGCTAAGTGTTCTGCCTCAGGGCCAAATCCTGATGTCATTACTCAGCTGTGTGTTTCTCAACATCACAGTATTTTACAGTGTGTTGAAGAAGTGCTATAGAAATACATAGGGAATATTTTAAAGAGAGATTTATTTTGAAGAGTCTACTTGCAACTTTCCAGTGCCTCAGTAAATACAAATGGTTAAAGTTGGTGTAACGGGGTCAGCACTCACCTCTCACAGGCACCCCTTTTCCTCTCTGTCCAATAAAACTGCAATCAGTCTTTTCTTGTGGGGGAAACCCACCTCTTGTGGATGGCCCCTTTCTCTGGGTTAGATGTGAGCCTGCTTTTGGTTTTAGTTCTTATATCGGGGTGGCACCCACCGCTCGTGAGCACCTGCCTGGCTGATGGATCTCTTGGCAGATCTTCAGTGACTCAGCCCTTCGGCCAAGTCATACACAATCTGTCTGAGGTAAAGGCAACACCCCACCTCTTGAGGTACAAGTCCAACAGGGGCCTCATTTGGTGCCCTCTGTAATGTCTCTCTCAGTTTGTCCCTGCTCCATACTAGAGTAGTGCCCCACGGCTCCTTCCCTGGAGGTAGTGTCTTCACTAGGGTGACTAGATAGCAAGTGTGAAAAATCGAGATGGGGTAATAGCTGCCTATGTAAGAAAAAGCTCCAAAAATCGGGACTGTCCCTATAAAATCAGGACCATCTGGTCACCCTGATCTTCAACCTCTCAGGCCCTTTCTGTCCCTAGCTCTTCAGCTGGGTCACTACAGTTCAGTTCCCCTTCTGGGGTGCCTCAAAGTCCAGGTCACTTTCCCAGTGGCTGGTAGAACCCAGCCTCTACTCTGGGTCCTATAGGTAGAAGCCATCTACCATGCCCCCTTTAAATAAACTGCATTGCTGTTATAATTCCCTGGGCAACTTCCCCATGGCTCTTACACATTCTTCACCCTTACTTCAAGGCCTTGTCCTTGTGGAGTGCTCCAGACTGGTTGCTAGCACATCTACTCTCCTCCAGTTCTAGCAAGGAACTGATCTCACTCTGGCCCTGCAGCTCTTCTTATACTGACTTGCTGAGCCCTGATTGACTGCCTCCCACACAGTTGCTCTAGGCAGCTTGGAGGACCTTTCTCCTGCCCTTTTCTGGGGTAGTGCGTGGCAGGGCCACAAGGCATCCAGGCCCTCAGGGCCTAATCCATCCTGTCACAGATAGATTGTGTTTTTAAGGCACAGTCCCAGAGATTGAGCATAGACAAGAACATCAGTATAATGCTTAGTTGCAACAGGAAAAGAGGCAATATAAATTGGTTGTGACTAGACTTTTAAGGATTCTATGGAAATAAAAAGTAGGAAATGCTATGCCGTCTAAAACTCTTACTTTAGAATGTCCTGAATGCAGGTTAAACACCTTTTTGCTGAGACCTTACATGTTGCAATTGCAGAAAATACTGTACAGTGCAGCTGAGAGATGGGATTCAATTGTAATGAATGGAAAGGGAATTCTTTTGTGAGGCTGCTGAGCACAGAAAGATGTTGTGGTTCTCCCTGGCTTTCTAGTTCCCAGACTGACTAATCACTCTCTTGTGTCCCACACATGGTCCCCCCTCA
The DNA here is from genome assembly GCA_032164245.1 of Sternotherus odoratus. Lineage (NCBI taxonomy): Eukaryota > Metazoa > Chordata > Testudines > Kinosternidae > Sternotherus > Sternotherus odoratus. The sequence continues at coordinate 263,353,171 of JAVMKO010000001.1, forward strand.
AGTTCTAGCCTGGCCTAAGCAACCATGAAAGGGATTGATGACTTCACCACAGCATAAGTATTTCATATGTCATGTCAAATACAAGTTGAATTCAGTCTTCAGCCTATAAGGATTATTTGGACTTTTGTTAATATTGGGGTTGTTTCCCAGAATGGGCTGCCAGGCATTTGATGTTTGACACATACCAATGTTATCGTGGGTTAGAATTTATCTTTTATAACAATTCTGCTGATGAGGAGAACACATTAAAAACTGATGTATCACTTGTTACTGGACCATTGCTGTGCTGATTTGTCAAAACTATCTATTTTAAAACAATAGTCTTCAGGCAAACTTTGATTTGGAGGGAAAGAAGTGACATTGTTTTTTAAAAAGTCAGGTTTCTTATGAAAGACTAATTTCCACATTTCAGCTCACCATTGTTCAAACAAATTGCAGAGATCCAGGAAAGTTTTTTTTAAATGTATCTTTGCAGGAAACTGCCATTTAATCTCTTTGTAGACAGCCAGCCAACCTCATGTAGTGCTGTATTTTATTAATTTAACTTTATATAATTTTGCACACTGTGATAGCTTATGAGATACCTATAGAAGTGATTCTAGGGATACATATGACATATGTGTCAGCATTTTTACCTCACACCTTGGTCACAAGTCCTTCATGGTCTACAGCAGAGCTCAAATCCTGGACCTTCTGTGTCTGCACCAGAAAAGGAGAACCTCCGTTAACTGTAGGAGGGTTTGTAGTCTATGTTGGCCAACCACCAGACATACAAATGGCAGCAAATGAGCAAGTCTGACATTCCATCTTGTAGAGAGGGCAGTAGTGCACATACGTACTGGCATACTAATCAGCACATTACATCTTGTTTGCTTGAGGCTCCTAAGGGACACAGTACCCATACAAAACTATTGCAATTCACTGCATCTGGGGCTGTGAAGGAAAGCAACAAAGAAACACCAGCTTGTACAGAAGACAGTAGCTCGTGTCTCCAGCAGAAAGACTGCTGAGAACACTTCACTTCAGTGCTGTGAGCCCACAGCTGGCTCCCAGTTCACTTCCCTTGCCAATTAAAAGACTTTATCTTGCTTATTGAGACTCTCAGTGGCTCAGAGCCCAGCTACATTATTGCTCCATTCACAGCCTACCAAGTCAGCTGCCCTCCTTTGGGACAATGTAGCTAATAGTGCCCAGGGTGAGGACCTCCAGAGTAGGAGATTGTCTTTGGGGACAGGCCGTCAGCTAAGCAACGAGCTACTGAAGGAGATAAGACTGAGCTTAAGCCTGTCCGTATTCAGAACATGATACAGAACATGTGTCTTCACGCAAAAGCCTTCCAGAAATAACAGACAAGATACTCACATGCGCACACACCCTAATAAGCAAACTCCGCTGAACCTGGGAGAGGCACAGGGACCACCATGGAAATGGATCTCTTTGCTATTTGATGCCTAAATACAACTGTGAGAGGCCCCCTCAAATTACCTAAAATAGGCAGATAAATCTCTTACTCTCTCCTATTTGAGTGCATAATGGACAATATAATTGTATATTCATATATTGGCTTATAAACTGCTTTCCTTTTCTCTTCAAATAAAATGACTCTTGGATCTTTTCAGGTTTACAGATATTCTTTTATTGAAATACAAAATCCTCATCACTTCCATTTTCCAGACCTCTGGTACTGCCTAGATTTCAGTTAAGACAATTAACATTTGCTTGTTGAGCGGGTAGGTGCTTGAATGCTTTGCAATCAATGTGAGTGGGGATTAGGATCCGTGCATTGACATTTCTTCCCCTCCCCTCTCCCCCCAGGAATTCTGTTACTTGTTTTTAAAAGGACTATATTTTAGGTTGCTTGACATAAAAGATTCCATGTAAATATTATAATGATGGGCAAAGACAGACTAAGTGGGGGCTTACAAGAGTTCTTTACAGTAGAGGACTTGCAGCATAGGAGATGTTACACAGAGGGGCCACGGCTTTAAATGAAGAGGTAAATCCTACCATCCTTACTCAGTCTTTTCCAAGCTCCCATTGACTTTACAGAGAGTTTTATACAAGAGTTCAGCATAACTGAGGGCCTGCTTGTGTCTCCTTAGAGATCCACACATGCATCTCAGCCTCCTACATGGAACGGGGAGTCAGCCACCTCCATGCTTCATCCTCTCCCTCTTTCCCTGGCCTGCACAGAGACCTCTCCATGAACCCAGGCATGCCCCTGGGGAATGGGCTGGGGCTTGCATTGCCCTCCAGCTGGTCCTGTGGAGTTCCTCGTGGAAAGATGACACAGGCAGATGTCCTTGAGGCAGTGACTAGCAGTGGGAGCCCTGCTAGTGCTGTTCCATTGATGAGAGAGAGCCAGGGAGTGATCAGTAGGGTGACCAGATGTCCTGATTTTTATAGGGACAGTCCCTATTTTTGGGTCTTTTTCTTACATAGGCTCCTATTACTTCCCCACCCCATCCCGATTTTTCACATTTGCTGTCTGGTCACCCTAGTGATCAGTGTGGGGTTTGAGGGCAGTGAGCCGCCATGTGGATGATACTAGTTTACTACTGATCCACAGGGCCGAGGGCCTATTCCATGTGGGAAAATGATGTCCCCCGAATGAAACAATTCTGGAGCACACTCAGTGTGGGGAACTGTACAGAGGTTTCCTCTCTATTCCTTCCCTGCTTTCTGTGTTAATACCATAGGAGAGGTTCTTGGGCCCTGCGTAAGGACTTCCTTGGCCCAGAGGAAAGTGTGTGTGGGGGAAAGAAACCCAACAGCTACGCTGCAACATTGCAGTGGTGATAACACTGTGAATGTGAGCAGATTGAATACGGGAAGGCCATTTACCATTGTTAATGCTTCTCTTATTGTTTTTCTAGGATCTAGTTCAGGGTCAAAATTAAAAGGTCCTGAGCTGAGTATAAAAGGCGCACAGCACGTCATTCGAGCAGGCCAGACTTTAAATCTCACATGCAGGTAACCAGCTGACTTGGCTTGGATAATTTTCCTGGGTATTAATCCACAGGACTCTTTTTTTTCTGAGTAAATGAAACGGGGGGAAACAGTGTTGGGGGGAGTAATGGGGGACTAACTTCAATGGCAATTGTTTAATCGCTCTCTCTTGCTTCCATCGCTCTTTTTGGAGAACAAGATTAAAGAGAACCCCAGAAATAGCCTGATATAATAAAACAAAAAACTTGAACTGGAGCTATATAATTGTAGCCCAACATCATTGTTTTTATTTCCTTATCTGTGTTTGCAGGGGGGAAATGGTTCCTTCATGGTCCCTGCCTGACGCTCCAAGTAAGGAGAGCAAAAGGCTGAATGTAATTAAATATACCTGTGGAAGGAATGGCAAACAGTTCTGTAGTAGCCTGACCTTGAGCAGAGCGCAAGCAAATGACACTGGATACTATAGCTGCAAATATGCATCATCAAGTGCTGTAAAAAAGAAGACAGAATCTATGGTCTATATATTTATTAATGGTAAGATTTCAATTTTTTCAAATGCTCCTTTGGTACTTTAAATTCAACAGTGTTAAAGTGGCCAGAAGTGCTGCAAGTCAACTGTAGTTAAATATCTAAATGCTGCATGTGAATGACATCTTCAGCTTTGCAAAATGGTCATGCAAATTTACCAGCCCATGTACAAAATGTGCTTGCCCACCATTTACTGTGGGGCTGGATGATAATGCAAAAACCTAGTGACAACGTTTTATTTGCAAGTGGAAAAAGAATAGAAGAAAAAAACCCAAATCCAAGCACACATCAAATGGGGCAAGTAGAATTTTGAAAGGTTGAATGATCTGAAATGAAATGGACCAGATGTGCATCTGTGAAATGGCTATGGTGTCGCAGAACCATCTCCCAGTATCAAATGGTAATTCAAAAATGTCTCTGCCATGGTACTCCTATAGATGTTACCTGCCATTGAAAGACCATAGGCTGCTACCTGGCCAAAGGATGCCAAATGCTGTCTTGTTGCAGATGGAAAGATCCATTTTCCACCTTACCAGGAGAATTTTCTCATCCTGTAGAAAATTAATGTTTAAGCGTTTGTCACTTTCAAAACCTTCAATACTCTGGAATTCTATCAGATATTAAACATATTGATTCTATTTTATATCATCTGAATATCAGCTCCTTTTTGTTCAACAACTAAAGATTGTGTAGTATATGGGAAATGCCTGCATTATAATAAATAAGAATGGCTTGCTGGCCTTGTTCGCTGCAGGGATATTAATCAAGCACAAAATTCATTACAAATAAAATAAAGTTATAATACAGGCTTTGCCTTTGCTTTTGAATTTTACTCTTCCTTGAGCTTTAATTCCTTGAATTTACAGCAAAAAAAAGTGATTAATAGATTTTAAAAATCTGTGATAGGTCAGAAAAGTTTCTATTTTCGATTCTGTGTCTGCCTCCCCTATTGAAGTGGATGCGGGATTGGATCATTCTTGGGTTTGGTCTTGCAAAACAAAGAACGTGATTGAGTCTGTGTAAAAGTGGAACCAATCAGACCTGTTCTTTGTCTGACAGAAAACAAGAGACCTGTCCATTTTGGTCTATATCCTGCCCAACCTAGAATTGCTCAATAATTTATATAGTCACCTCTGCTTTTTCTACTGCTGAACAACACCACAAAAGTATATACTCCTCTCAGTGTTTAACCATTTACCTATGTGACTTTCAGTAGCATAATGCTGGGCAGCCAGTTTGAATGTATCCCTAAAAGTGTAAAGAAGATTACTAATTTATTGACTAATATCTCCTGTTGCCCGTGAAAATATGCAGCTTTCTAGAATAGTAGTTCTTAATCTTTTTCCTGTTGAGACCCCCCTTGAACCTTCCACCCCATCTAGCTCAGAATACTCTCCCATTTATCAATATGAGAAGAGCAAAGGTAATTGTCACTACCTGACATCCTGACTCCAGCTTGAGAACCCATGTGCTAAGTCTGCATTGCTACATATAGGAGACTCTACATGTGTGTGTGTGTGTGTGTGTCTCACTCTTTCCTGCATGAGGTGTTAACACTATTTGTGTATCACTGAATTAAGTTGAGATACCATCAGTCTTTCTCCCTCTTGAGGGCTTTGTGTTGCATGTTGTTTCCTTGTACTGAATTTGAAAGAGAATCTGTCAGATGCACAGGAATCAGAGTGGGCTTCCTAGTGGATGCAGATGGCTGGAGAGAAACATCAGGTCACGAGGTCTCTGCAGGCAGGAAAAAAAACACTTTAATATGCCAGATAGAATTTTCAAAAATGCCCAAGTGACTTAGGAGCCTATGGCTTGTTGACTCTCAATGAGATTTAGACTCCCAAGTGCCTAAGTCTCTTTTGAAAATGGGACTTAGATTCTTAGAAAATTTTACCCTTCACCTTACTTCCCAGGAAACTTGTGAAAGGTTGTTTAAGAGGCAATTCTGTCCCAAGCTGAGATATTTCTGGCACTCCAGTTTTTAGAATCTGATGTTGCTTTCAGTGGTGTGTTATTTCTTTAACAACCAGGTGTTGATAATCTCAATATAAACTTCAATGGCTACATGTGCTAGCCTAGGGATAATGGAATAAGTTGCAGTATAACTTATTTGATCTGTGCCTGATTAATGTATTCTTCTGAATTTTTGTAAGGTGGGGAGAAAACGTATTGAGCCTTCATAGATTTGATGAGCAAGCCATGGGAGATGCATTTTTGTGAATACACGAAAAAAGGACAGTTGTTATATCTCGCTAGGTGCAGATGCTACCCCAGTTTGTGTTTGTAAATTTTGTTCCTAGGTGGCTCCTGTAGCTTTGAGTCCAGGAATTACAATTCCCAGAATGCACTGGGGCTGGGGTGGGGGGAGGAGAGAGAGAGAGAGAGAGAGAGAGAGAGAGAGAAAAGGAAAGGAAAGGAAAGGAAGAGTGTGAGCTCTGTGAACGAGTGAGGGGAATGGAGCTTACCTTTGCTGTTATCAGGCTTCCCGAGTCTTCCTCAAAAGGTGAAGGTACAAAACAAATTGATGATGAGCATAAAAGAACCACAGAAAAACAGAAATCTAACTTATCCAAGTGCCTCATGATTCCTGGTGCTGCTATCTGCTGTTGTTGGCCTGTGAAATCAGTATGGCGTTATCATCTATAAGGGAAAGCGCTTGCACTGAAAGTGCCTCTTAACTTAAATCGGTGTTTTTTGGAAACCAGTGTAGAACGCATTTATTGAGCTCAGTTTGGAAACCAATAAATAAACTTCCTTTGAAGGTTTTAATTTTTTAAACTAATTTCTGGGTGCCTGGGAAACTGTTATAAAATCTGGATCACTATTAGTTATGTATTGTTTCCTGTCACAGGACATGTCAGTTCCCCATATTAGCACCATGTGGATCACTAAGGTGCCTCTGTCCCATGTTTTAACTCTCTGCACAGGAGAGTAAATAGTTGCTATTTACAAACACAGAAACTGAATCATGAAAGTTAATATTGTTTGTACAGGAAGTCCTTGCTTATTGTTTTGAAAATGTTACTCGTTTCTGTAATTAGAGTGACTTCGAATATGAAGTAGAAAAGAATAGACATATTAAGCCTTTCAGTTCAGTAATACAAATATCCTATTGCAGAGGAAAAGGTTATATACACAGATAGGAAGATGTAAGTCTCTTTCCCCTGTGGGGTAATGAAAATTCTTGCTGAAGAAGATGAAATGAACGTCTTGTATGCCCCAACACTCAGCATGGTACTTTCAAGATCCTAGGTTTCCATTATCATCCTGCCAGGCCACATGGAATTCTTTCAGAAGCCAGTCAATATATAAAACCACTTTTTCCATTGGAGTGGCCAATTTTGCGTTGCTGTGGGGGGTGAGTGCATAGTCAGCCAGGAGTTGATGCATCAGGCAAAAGAAACCAATATTCTTGTGAACTGTCTTTGTTGCAGTTCACTAAGAAAACTGGGATCCATATAGTACATAAGCCCACAGGAACCCTATGAGCCCAGGAGGGAGAAGGACATTGGAATTTGAAACTCAGGAAGGCTTTCTGCAAGTTCCTTATGACCCCAGGGCCAAATCCTTCTCTTGACCCACGTCAGACTGGTGAGCAGTGTGAGAATCATTTCACTGAACACCTCCTTTAATGGGACACTCACGTTACTCACAAGAGTGAGGTGGGCAGGGTTTTGCACTTGCAAATAGATCATATTAATGGGATGAAGATATTTAAGAAACATACCAAATTAGCAGCATACCAGCTCTTTTGACTGACTGGCTTCCCCAAGGCAGGATTCCCCAGTGACTGTCTGTTACTTTCAGGCCTGTCTTTCTGGGTGAAAGTGGGTGGTACTGAATTTGCAGGGAACCTGCTAGCTGTCTTGCAGCTTGGACAGCAATGAGAATTGTTTTGTGTAGTCCTGATTCCATTAGCAGTCTGCAATTTGTCATTCTTCAAGGTCTTTCCTACCACTGTCAGTGTTCATGTATGCTAATTTATCTCCTTGACATTATTCCCTGGATGGTGAAATATTCAACGATCCTCCTGCTATGCACTCCCTTACAAAATTCTATGTACCAGATCTTGAAGATGAAGCAACTAAGCAAGATTTTACTTCAGTAAAATTTAAAGTAAACGCATTTATAGATCACCAATAACTATAGTTTCAGACATGTCCTCTAATTTTGATAGTTTCAATTTTTTGGGTGTCCAGGATTAGATGACTAAGTGTTTCAAGCTGAGCAATCAAAAATGAAGGCCCCCCAGAATTAGTGGAAACTGAAAGTCCCAAAGCATAAATTTTTCAAAGTGCTTGTTTGGGGGATCACATTTTGAAAGCCTAAAGTCACACTCTCCAAACCCTTGGTGCACAGAGATCCCTTTGACATCACTGGGAGTTCCAGTTGTTGGCAGCTGGATGAATCAAGCCTTCGAGTTGGAATGGATTTTAAATGTGGATTCACTTTTCATAACCCTGCAAGATATTACATCTCAGAACAGGCAGACTGTCTAATAACAGCTCTCCAAAAACTTTGGTTTAAAGTTCAAAACCCCCAGTGTCAGGAGAATTTAGCTAGTAAAGGTGTGAATGAAAAAAAAACTCAAAACAAAACAAAACCCCGCAAATCTCTGAATGTTGGCCAAAGATTTAGACTATTTTCTTCCTGTATTTTTTTTTTAAAAATCCGTAATAATCTGGCCATGGAACAATTTGCCCCAATGTTCCCAGTGTGGGAGGCTCTGCACCTCCCTTATCCCTTTCATGATCCAGATCTGTGATTTGGCACAGTTCTATCATATGAATTGTACTTTTTGGCTAACAGATTGTCTAAGTCAATAATGTAATAGCACATTTGTTATGAAAAGGAAACTAGTTTAAACTATATTACAGCTGTATGCAGTATCTGGACACATTTTCAGTGCATAAGAAAGTTTCTGCTACAAAACAGAGTCCCACTAGAACACATTGACATAAATCACTTGTTTCCATTTCTGCAGAAGGAGGCTTCACTTTGTGTACTGTGAGTAGTTCCATTGGATTTACTGGGACTACCTGCAATGCGTAAAGACAAGATGTGCGAGTTACTGACTGTGCTTTGATGTATTGTTGAAGCGTGCTAGGTAACCTTTAGTCTGCACTGACCAATTAATGTGCAACACTTTAGACCTCATACCCCAGTAAAGCGCATTGCTCCATCATGTCGATAAGCCCGTTGTGTTTGAAGATAAGTAATTTAGTCTTGAGATGTTCAACTCCTCTGTACTTTGGATTTTGCTTGCCAAGTTATTCTTGTCCTGGGTTTATTTCTAAGTTTATTAATTTTTGTCTCAATGTCACTGTGGCGGGGTGACCACCCGCCCCCTACCGGAAGGGGCTTGGAGAAGCCCCAAAAGGGGTTTGAAACAGCCAGGGAAGGGACTGTGGCTGGGAGCCTGCAAACTCCCAGGCTGATTGGGAGTTTGGGCTCAGCTGTGTGGCCACGCCCCAAACACTCCAGCCGGGATATAAGGGCTGGGAGACAGAGAAGCAGTCAGTCTCCTCTGCATCTAGAGGCAGGGCCGGCGACAGAAATTTGGGGGCCCCCTACTCTGATAGTTTGGGGGGCCCCCCAGCCCAGCCGGGCCCCCTCCAGCCCAGCCAACAGACGGGGGCGCCGCCGGGTGAGTGACCGACCCCGTCACAGTCACTCTCTTTCTTCAATGTCGGCCAGTCATTTTCACTGGAGGGCCATTATTTTTGGAGCTAGGAAAGGAAAAGAAGACTGAAGGGCTTCTAGAATTATTTTTGTCCACTTAAGGCCAAATTCTGTGCACAGTCCACTCCTGCTGTGCCAAATTCTCCTTTCAGTCTCACCAGTGCAACCCAATTGACTTTCATGAAGTTGCACTGGTATATCTGAAGTCAAGGGTTGCATTAATGTAAATGAAAGGAGAATCTGGCTCACGGATTTTAATGCAATTTACATGAGTATATCAGAGGACAGACTTTGGTCCTTAAAAATGTCTTTATGTATCGGAGAAAGGTATACTCTGTAAGTAGGGAAACCATTTCTTCTGAGTCTGAGATACCACTATGATAATAAGCATGATATAAACTGGTATCCTGGCCCCATTGAGTAGAATGGCAAAACTCTCTTAGTCTTCAGTGGCACCAGGGTTTTGCCTCTAGAGTTTGCTTTTGATATTTTTATCTGTGTTTTTTGACATTCATCGACTCCTAGATTGCAAGGGCAAAGGGACCATTGTGATCATCAAATTTGACCTCCTGTATAAAACAGGCCACATGACTGGGAAGGGAGGGATAGCTCAGTGGTTTGAGCATTGGTCTACCAAACGCAGGGTTATGAGGTCGATCCTTGAGGGGCCCATTTAGGGATTGGGCAAAAAATCTGTCCATGACAGTACTTGGTCCTGCTAGGGTAGGCAGGGGACTAGACTCAATGACCTTTCAAGGTCCTTCCAGTTGTATGAAATATGCATATCTCCATATGTTATAATTCCTAGAGCATATTATTTAGAAAAACATCTAATCTTGATTTTAAAATTGTCAGTGATGGAGAATCCATCATGACCCTTGGTAAATTGTTCCAATGGTTGATTACTCTCACTGTAAAAAATTCACACCTTATTTCCAGTCTGAATTTGTCTAGCTTCAACTTCCAGCCGTTGGAACATTGTTCTACCTTTCTCTGCTAGACTGAAGATCCCGTTATTAAATATTTGTTCCCCAGGTAGAGCCAAATAGATTGTAATTAAGTCATCCATTAAGCTTCTCTTTGTTAAGCTGAATAGATTGAGCTCTTTGAGTCTGTCACTGTAAGCCATGTTTTCTAGTCCTTTAATCATTTTTGTTGCTCTTCCCTGAACCCTCTCCAACTTATCAACATCCTACTTGAATTGTGTGCACCAGAACTGGACACAATATTCCAGCAGTGATCACACCAGGCAAACTATAGAGTTAAAATAACCACTATCCTTACTCGAGGTTCCCGGTGATGTAACCCAGGACCACATTAGCTCCTTTAGCCACAGCATCACATTGGGAACTCTTGTTCAGCTGATTGTCCACCATGGCTTCCAAATCTTTCAGAGGCAGAAATTTGTATAGTTGAAATTAAGGAACTTGAGGGCACAGAGTATAGAAAGGAGGAGCATCCATTTTTCTGACTATGCCATTTCAATGTGCTGATCCAATTGTTTGTGCAAGAGATTTGCCATAATATTTGCATGAATTAAGGCTCTCGTGTTTTAATTTATTTTCCGACCAGTTTAGTAACATAGCTGCTGTTTATGTTCACAGACAAAACAACAAATGACCTTCATGAGTGTTGTGATTCTGTGACTACTTTTTGTGGCCCCACGTTGATTGTGAATGGGAAATATTGCGGGTGACCTTGTTAAACACAGTACAAAACCATTAACTGCGGGCGCTATTATTGTTTTAAAATTCAATATTCAGTAAGAAGTGACCTCCAACTTATGCAAATATTTCAGGTTCCCCCTCCCCCCGTTGTTTAGCAAAAAATAAACATGCTCTTCACAATGAAATACTTAAAATCAAAAGAGCATAATACATTGTGCTTTTGTGGTCTTCAATATTGCTGAAAATACTCTTTTTTTAAAAAGATAAACCACTCTGTTCAAAGTCAGACCCCCCATGGCCTGATTCACCATAGTGTTACTCTGCTTTTGCACCTAGAGTTAGTTACCCCAGCATAAAAGCGGAGCAGTGAATCAAGCCCAAAGGGTGGAGAAACTTCATAATTGGAGATGGCCCAGAAGAATAGGGAAGGAAAGTCAGATTTAGACTTTAAGGGCCTAATTCACTGTGTTACATCACCTCAGGAAGGAAAGATTAATCTCTGGCAGCCAGAAGGAAAACATGGCAGGAGCGGCTAGCAATAGGTAGGCTGGGGGTGGGGGGGGGGAGAAAAGACTAAGCCTTGGTCTACACTAGTGGACGGGATCGATCTAAGTTACACAACTTCAGCTATGTGAATAACGTAGCTGAAGTTGACATACTACTCACCTCAGCATCTTAACTGCAGTGAGTTGACAGCTGCTGCTCCCCCATCAACTCCACCTGTGCCTCTCTCGGCGGTGGAGTACAGGAGTCGACGGGAGAGCGCTCGGGGGTCGATTTATTGTGTCTAGACTAGATGTGATAAATCGACCCCCTCTTGATCGATCGCTACCCGCCGATCCGGTGGGTAATATAGACATACCCTAAGATGGGATCAGGAGGGTTTATTAATTGGGGAAGAAAGGTTCTCATTGGAGTATTCTGACTGTGTTACTCCAGCACCAGCTGCTAGTACTTAAGTAATGACCATTAAGAAGGAAGGAGAATAAAATCAAAGGGGCTCAGGAAAAGCCTCCAAAGTAATTATGAAAACAAAACGCCGCTAGGAAACACGATGCATATTCCTTTTAATCAAAAGCAGGAAGACGTTTGGAGGGCTTTTGGCCATATACTGCCCTCAGTCCATGGCGGAACTCCCTAGTGATGTCAATGGGAATTCTGCACGCGAATTGAGCTATTGCTGTGGCTGGCTCTTTATGTGTAAATGCTCTAATGTGTAACTGCAATTTCAGATTTACAGGGAAAAGCCATCTTCAGTTGTAATAATTGCATTCAGAGGAGTCAAGGGAACTTTTTAGCTTTGTTACAGCACTCGACTGTCTTCTCCAAGTGTGAATGGCAGCATTCACATTTCCATTAAGGGGGAAAAAATGTTCTTTACATTTTGTGCTTGTTTCCTGTCACTGCCTCTAGATGGGCAGGGAGTCTTGTGAGGTTAGGGCAGTACAGCTCCCACAAGAGCAATGTTGGCATCAGTTAGTGGTGACACTTTGTCTGGAGACAGTACCGGTAGTCTTCAGAGCAGCTCTTCCTCACACTTGTAACGATCTGGAGATTATGATACAGGAAACTACTCTACAAAGTTTGCTGGTTTTGGAAAGTAGCTCTTAATTTTGTGATAAGGATGAATGAGCCTTAGGGGAGTAATAAGTCTGTTTCACTGGTGATGTTAAAGGTCTACTGACCTCTTCCATAACTGCAACCCCTGCAAAACAAAAATGTTTCTTTTACAATGGTAGAAGCAGGCGCAGTCTTGGTCTTTCTTTGAATCATATTGCAAAGGAAATGTTAGAATAACAAGTCTTGGAGTATTTTTATTGCATACACAGTCTCTACTGTGAATGAACTCCATTTGCGATCACAACAGATGTGACTGTGATCCAGACTTTCAAGAAAATCAAATGATTTTCTTCATGCAACAATTTGATCTCATCTATCAAATCTCCTTAAACTCTTTGGATAAAACTGTGCTCTGACTTGAGCAGGGGTAAATATAAAGTAATTCTGAATTTAGCTTCCCTTCCTGCCCTGTGCCTAAAATGTACTTTAATTTGCATAGTCTAATAAGAAATGAGTATGTTAAAGGATTGTATTACTGTGTGAAGTGATGCATATACTCTTGAGTGAAAGAGAAGCAAAAGTAATGTATTTAAAAGAGTAGCTACTTCAGTGAACATACAGGAATGTTCAGAGATTCATGACTGGGATAATTTGGTAGTGATACTCTATTTCAACATTCACAAATGGCCAAGTCTTGGAAGGATACTATTGCTATGTATTGGATTCTGTCTGAGTGAAAACAGCAGGATTTGGCTGAAAATGCACCAGAACTAGATCCAGGCCTCAAGTTAGGAATCAAATACTCCATATTTTGGAGGTGTTAAAAAAGCCAAACCTTGGGTTTTGAATTTTGCTAATAGCCTCTCTCTTTACACTGCGTAAAACCAATACCCCAGATCTGACCTCCTGCAAATGGGATTTAGATTCAGAGTTTGTGGCTCTTGTCCATCTTGGTTAAACAGCACAAACAATAAAACATTTGCAAAAGCAATAGTAATGTTCCCTATTTTTAATGTGGGCTATTTATGCCAATGCCTTTTGTCAACGGTGATTGCTTAAGGAGACAGTAAATTATACTGTCAAGTCTTCGTTGAGTTAAATGAAATAAATGTTTTTCTGACATTTGCATTCACTTTGACACTTACAAAAGAGAGACATATATTGTGCTGGTAGGAAGGAATGCAATTATTAATGCTTACTAGTCCATATCCTAAGAGCTAGTTGAATGTCTGTCTTACTGGCCGTGTTTAGGATCCCAGTTCTAGTGTTAGTGAAGCCAATGTGAGTTTTGCTATTGAGGTCCAGGGGAGCAGGAACAGGCCCTTGGTGGGGTGTTTCTTGATAAGTGAATTTCAGCTCAGTCCCATGTAATTACTTCTTCCAGTGACAAGAAAAAGTAAATGAATCCAAACACTATATGTATTTTATTTCTGTCCAAGCCATATGTGAGATGCAATAACTAGAAAAAATCTGTTTACTTAACATCACATATATTATATCATATATGCATATACACACACACACATATATATATAATACATACATACATACATACATACATACATACATACATACATACATACTAGCATAAGTGCCCGGCGTTGCTCGGGTCAGTCGGAGGTGGGGAGGGGGCAGACAGTTGACACCCCCTGACCAACCCCAACACCCACCCTTCACCCACCCTGACACCTTCCCACCCCCCCGACCAACCCCAAGACCCCCCGGCTCACTTACCCCCCCGACCAAACCCGACAACCCCACCTCACCCCCTGAGCAAACCCGACACCCCCACCTCACCCCCCGACCGAACAGTGTATTTAATAATCTGTGTGCTACACAGTGCACCGTGAGCCGGGGGGGGGGTGTCGGGTTTGGTCGGGGGGTCAGGTGGGGGTGTTGGGTTTGCTTGGGGGGGTCAGGTGGGGTTGTCGGGTTTGGTCGGGGGGTAAGTGAGCCGGGGGGTGTAGGGTTTGGTCTGGGGGGGGTGGGAAGGTGTTGGGGTGGGTGAGGGGTGAGTGTTGCGGTTGGTCAGGGGGTGTTGCGGTTGGTGGGGGGTTGAGGTGGGGGTGTCAGGTTTGCTTGGGGGGATGAGGTAGGGGTGTCGGGTTCGGCCGGGGGTAAGTGAGCCGGGGGGGTGTCGGGTTTGGTCTGGGGGGGTGGGAAGGTGTCGTGGTGGGTGAGGGGTGAGGTGTGGGTGTTGTGGTTGGTGGGGGGTGAGGTGGGGGTGTCGGGTTTGCTTGGGGGGGTGAGGTCGGAGTGTCGGGTTCGGTCGGGGGGTAAGTGAGCCGGGGGGTGTCAGGTTTGGTCTGGGGGTGTTGCGATTGGTGTGGGGGGGGTGAGGTGGGGGTGTCAGGTTCGGTCGGGGGGTAAGTGAGCCAGGGGGTGTCGGGTTTGGTCTGGGGGGGTGGGAAGGTGTTGGGGTGGGTGAGGGGTGAGGGGTGGGTGTTGGGGTTGGTCAGGGGGTGTTGCGGTTGGTGGGGGGGTGAGGTGGCGGTGTCGGGTTTGGTCGGGGGGTAAGTGAGCCGGGGGTGTGTGTCGGGTTTGGTCTGGGCACCCACCCCAACACCTTCCCCCCCCCAGACCAAACCCAACACCCACACCACACCCCCCACCCCCCCGACACCTTCCCACCCCCCCAGACCAACCCCGACACCCCCCCGGCTCACTTACCCCCCGACCAAACCCGACACCCCCACCTCACCCCCCCACCTCACCCCCCCAAGCAAACCCAACACCCCCACCTCACCCCCCGACCGAACCCGACACCCCCACCTCACTTACCGTCCCACCAAACCCAACTCAGATCCGTCGCAGGGGGGAAGGGGGCCCAGAGCCGAGGGATTCCGGGGACCTTCGCAGGTGGGGGGGGGCACAGAGCTGATGGAGTCCGGGGTTGAGGTGGGAGGGGCAGAGAACTGAGGGCTCTCCGGGGTTCCGTTGGGAGGGGGGAGGGGTAGAGAACTGAGGGATCTCTGGGGTTCTGTTGGGAGGGGGGGGCAGAGAACTGAGGGATCTCCGGGGTTCCGTTGGGAGGGGGGAGGGGCAGAGAACTGAGGGATCTCTGGGGTTCCGTTGGGAGGGGGGAGGGGCAGAGAACGGAGGGATCTCCGGGGTTCCGTTGGGAGGGGGGAGGGGCAGAGAACGGAGGGATCTCCGGGGTTCCGTTGGGAGGGGCAGAGAACTGAGGGATCTCCGGGGTTCCGTTGGAGGAGGGAGGGGTGAGCTGAGCGAGTGAGGTGTCTGTTGGAGGGGGGTATTATGACATCATCACCACCTAACCGCCCAGCCGATGTGATTGGCCCTGAAAGACTTTCACCCCTGGGGGGCGTCAGAGGTGAGATCCGAAAATTTTTCGACCCTTACCAGCATCTAGACCCCAAGACCCCTCACTGTACCAAATTTCAAGTCTCTGGCTCAAACGGTGCGGGAGGAGTTCGCAGTCATACGTACATACATACATACATACACACACACATACATACACCACTTGACTTTTATATATATAGATATATATACACACAAGATAATTCAAAAAAGTAAAGAAATGCTGTGTGTTGATTATTAATGATTAGTGATCTTTCATACACTGCAAAAATATTTTACCAGCCCTAAATAATGAAAGTAATGGGACAGCTATTTTGGAAACTTAGCAACACGGATAGTTAGGGAGAATTGACTGATCCTCTTCTTTTAGTTGTCTGTAAATAATGAAAGAACCATTTAAAAAGTGATATGGGGCCTGCGGTGAGAATTTTTTCTAGGCCCTTCAGATTAACCACAATAAATGAGTTGTTGTAATGATCTGTTAGTATAGTTTGGGTAAGTTAGCCGCACGTTTTCTACGCTGTTGTAATGTTTCAGACCGTTACCTTTTCTTTTTATCCTTCTCTGTAGATACAGGCAGTCCATTTGTTGAGCTGCACAGCAACATACCTAAAATTATACACATGACTGATGGAGGAGAGATGATCATTCCATGCAGAGTCACGGCGCCAGACATTGCTGTTACTTTAAAAAAGGTATCTTGATCCACGGATATTTCTGAAAGTGTTACTGCAGACATAAATTTGCTGCATTAACTTTTTTGCAACTATTTTAATGACTGGAGTGTTTGGTCAATTACTTGTTCCCTTGTGGTAAATGTTAACTATATATTTGGGGGGCACCCATGATTTAGGGATTAGTCTCCTCTTGGAGTCTGGTCCAACCACTGAAATCAATAAAGATACTCCTATTGACCCAGAGGGTGATGGCTTGTAGAATTGCATACATGAAGTAAATCCCCAGGCATCGAGATGAGAACAATTCTAATTTGCTAACGTTATTCTTGTTTAGTTTAAATAGAGACGACGGATCAGAGAACGGGAGAGCTGTGCAAGTCAAGGATGGGATGCTTTATCTGTAACTGGAGAGAGCTCCATATGCAAAGGGCTAGATGAACAGTATTGTTGCAGGAAAGAGAAGGTCATCATTTGGTGTAGAACAACAGGGAATAGTGAGACAGGACTCAAGAAAACGGATGAACTGTTCAAATAAGACACGCGGGGCCAGATTTTCAGCTGGTGAGAATCAACATAGATCCACTGATTTCAGTGCTTCATTGTCGAAGCTGATTTACACCAGCTGAGATGTGGCCCTGGTGTTCTAACTTTAGTTGGAGGTTCTCAGACTGTGGTGGTCCATGGAGCACTTGAGCTGGTGACATGACTCTGTAGAGACCTGGCTGGTGACATGACTCTAATTTTCCTGCACGTTTATTATAGGAAGCTAAAAAATGCAGAGAAAATAAACGACTTGATTCTAAAAGTGATCTCTATAAATTAAAGCACTTTTGATTCTGGAGCACAATTCCTTGGTGAGGTGTGGAGCAGGGTTGGCTCGTGCAGACCGTTTGATGGCTGTAGGAGCAAAGACTAAATGGGGCCTGGACTGAAGTGTGTGTGTGTTGTAGAATGAGTTTTTTAGATTTTGAAAGTTGTGGGGTTAAAAATGTTTCCTCGTTGTGCATTAAACCTCAGTGTATTTAATTCCTAACTGGGGAAAACTGTTTCAGGAAGCATTCCACCTACAAGGATCTTCTTTAAAATGAGTTTCTCCTCTCCCACCTCTTCCGATGGATGAGATTTACACCCACCACTCTTCCTCCACTGCCATGAACTATCCATTACCCTTGTAGCTGAAGTTTGTGGTGTATGATCATGAGGCTCTATAGCACCAAAGTCAGATGTAACACAGTTTATAAGGGAGGAGGAGCCTTGCCTTAACTAATGGAATTGGTTATGTATACTTTTTGCATTCCAGGAAAAAGAAATGTGCCTCCCTAGTTCATCTCAGAACTTCCTGGTATGTGTAACCTACAGGTGCTTAGATCATGTACTTGGTTATTTGTCATACTCTGAAACCAGTGGATGTAGGCTCCACCATTTTTTTTTCTTATCTAACAATTAAGAGAGGCCTGCGATTTATTTCACAACTGCTGTCGTAGTACTTATGGCTAGCAGGCAAAACAATCATTTTATTTTCCACATAGCAATGAAGTGAAAAGCCAGGATTCCTGTCCTGGAACTTCTGTAGCTGGAAGAACAGCATAGAGCCATTAGGTCTCTATCCTGTGTTAACAGGAATTCAGAAAATAGGTTCAGTCACGTTTCACACTTCCTAGGGAAGTGATTCTTCCCTTTTGAGTGGACTCAGTCCTGTAGTTGTCTGGAGACACTGCCACTTGTATTTTGTTTCTCTTAGTATTATTACCTTTTAGTTTCACTGGTGCAATGTGGGGAAATTTTATTATTCATCTCTAGTGCTATGGATGATGTTAGCCAGTGAAATACTGTGATTACCTGTTGTATAAATGTAATTACAGCTTTACGTGATCTTTGAGATGTGTAGCTGCTATAACTTCAAGTTAAGTGTGTGGGCCAATGTTTGCGTATTACACAAGATGGCAATCAGTATACACAACACAGAAAGAGCCATAAAAATCTCGCAGCCAGAGATTAAGGCAGTACAGGGGTTTGGAAAAGGAAGATGGAACCTTTCATTTCTGGATCATGACTTCAAATCTAGCCTAGGTCTATAGAAACTGAAAATCTTTTTCTCATTGTTTGATGACCTGTAAAATTAGTTAATGGTTTTGGTCTAACTCTTAGTGGACAGATTGACACATTGCCGAAACCACCATTGACACTTCTTATGGTAACCTTTGTCCAAAGTTCAAAGGGGCACCATAGCAGCAACAGCATATGCCTTCTCCACATCACCAGGGTAACTTGCCTCAGCTCCACCATGAAGGAGCCATCTTTTGGAACAGTTGTTTTGTCTACGTATCTGTTTCTCCTGGTTGAGAATGCCAACAACAGTATTAACGCACAGAGCAGCCATGATTGAAAAACAAAATGAAAAAAGGGGCAGAAGATTAGGGAATTATTTATCACAAGAATAGGAGGTTTTATAGGCCCTTCCTTCCCCAAATCAGATTCCTCCTTCTTACATGAAGAAAGATGTAGATATTTCAAAATCTATTACACATTTCAGTATGCTTTAAACTGGGATTTTTAATACAATATATCTTACAAAACATATGGGAACTGTATCTTTACTACATCCAGAGGCTTTCAATATTGTATTGTGGTAGGGCCATCAGACCCCAGGCAGGATCAAGGCTCATTGTGCTAGGTGCTGTACACGTAGGAAGACAGTCCCCGACAGTCTAACTGGAAACAAGAAGAGAAGAGGGTGACTAGGCCAACTTAGCCGCTGTGGTGACGTGGGTGGTGTAAGTACCTAGATGTATAATACTGATAATATCCCATGGTTACTTAGGTTATGCTGACCAATATTGTCTCATTCTTTTCTTGTACTCCCTCATGTGTCTGACTCCATCTGTTCTCACTCTTTAGATGGTAAGTTCTTTGGGGGCAGGGACTGTCTTTTCGTTCTGTTTGTACAGCACCTAATACAGTGAGGTCCTGGTCCATGACTGGGTGTCATGGTAATCCAAAATACAATAAGACAACAACAACAACTACAGCTAAGTGATTCTGGATCATTTCAGTTTTTAAAAAAATCAGTCACTGGTGGTTCCCTGCTTGCCCCTGGCAGAAGTGAAGTGATCTGAAGGAGTAGAGGCTCGATCACAGTGGCTCTGTGCAGTAGGAAAGTGTGGAGAAGCTGAGGGGCAAGCAGGTCACAGAGGATAGTGTCACTGGTGGAATGGAGTGAGCGCTGAGGGTAGCTCAGTAAGATAAAAAAGCAAATAAGTAGGGATGGGGAGAGTTGTGAAAGGCCTTAAAGGGGAGGTTTCGGTTTTTTCCAGTTGGAAGAAAACCTCTCCTCTCCTCCTCTCCTCTCCTCCCCTCTCCTCAGAGAACAGTTGATTGGAGCACCTTGGACTTTTTGATCCGACTCAGCCACAGGAATCCAGCTTTGCTGTGTAGGATCCCAGAGGGCTTTGCTTTCATGTCCTGCCCCTGCTTTTAATTTTCATTAGTCATGGCTTTCAGGTGTCTAATCAGGGAGGTAGCCGTGTTAGTCTGGAATAGCAGAGGTAACAAAGTCCTGTGGCACCTTAAAGACGAACTATAAAGTTTAGTGCCACAGGACTTTGTTACCAGGTGTCTGTGTCCTGGATGGTCACTGACGTTGTCCACACATGTTTGTTTGGTTTTTTTTAGATCCCCAAGCTGCTTATGTAACTCTAACCATTTCTGAGCGCTGCCGGACTAGTCAATTGTTTGTGCATGGATTTGCATTAGAGATGGGTGGGGCTCCTGAGGGTCTGTGAACCGCTCAAACTATGCTCAAGCTTCACAAAATGAGACTAAGTTTGTAAAGGTTTGTTCTAGTAATTTAGACTTTCTCCCTTCTGCCCTGGGCCACTCCCAGAGAGGGTCAGTGTTAAAGAGCTTTATAGCTAAATGGAAGCATGGGCTATGTATTAAGGCGAGATGAACAACACTCTTAGCCCCAAAGCTAGGCTAGTGCAAATTTATTAACTGATTAATTAACAAGTAGGAATTCAGCTTGCCCTGGGCAGCATCTGCGTGTGGGGCTCCTGTGGAGCCTTGACTGCAAAGAATCCTCCTCTTATCTCCCAGTAGAACCCCTGGGAGAAGGCAGCAGTGAAACAATAAGGACAACCTGCAACCACCCCCCCTCCCCCCTGCACCAGCGGGGGATAAATTCATCTGGGTGGCTGGAAACCCAGAGCTGTGAACTGGTTAAACATATTGTTTGTATGTAGAAACAGTAACTACAATAGCGCCTCCCCAGTGCGGAGTGTCAGCCAGCAGGCTATAAAGTAATGGGCTGCGCATGTGTGTAACACATACGTCTCCTGTGATTTGCAAGCTTATTATAGCTCCTTATCAGATGTTGTAAAGATAAGGAATTCTATTCTACTGCAGCACTTTTGTGCCAGCTGTAATTATTCATCATTCATGTCTGTCAGAGGAAATGGCATGCGATGACGAGGGGCATCTGGAGGGCAGCTTTAGGCCTGTGCTGAATAGGCAGCACCGAGGGTGCCATATTTCAGAGGGAACGTGTTCTGTGCAGGAAGAAGCCAACTAATCAAAGTCCCCAAATTCTGGGCATCCATCCCTCAAGCTTTGGCTGCAGGAAGGGAAGGGCTGGCCAGAAGACAAGTTCCCCGGTCAAGCCAGGGGGAAGGAAAGAGGTGAAAGGAATGCAGATAGGCTGGTGGCAGAAAGAAGTGGGGAAGGTGCTTTGTTGAGTGGGGAAGGGAAGGTGCACACACCGGTCCTTTCTTAGAACACTAGCACACCTCAGCTCGGCTGGAAGAAATCCTGAAAAACATGCCGTTCTTCTGTAAAACGTGACAATAAAAAATGGCATTGTGAATTTCCATACTCATGACTTTGGATTCCTCAGTTTTGGGGTACTCAACCTGAGAGACCTTAAAGGTGCCTCATTTTCAGTGCTGAGCACTGACCCTCTGAAAATAAGGCCCAATTAATGTATCTCAAGTCGGGTCCCAAAAATCACTAATCATTTCTGAAAAATTAAGGTCACAACCTCCTGTGGCTTTCTTCATTTTCCAGTAAGAGCTACAATTAGCATGATGGAGGAAGCTCTGCGGCTTTATGATTCATGGATTGCGTACTGTGATAGTCATGAGAAGCATGTATAGTATGATGTGTCAGTTTGAGAACATGGACACATATTATTCACATTCTTTCTGAAACAATCCAGTGCTCTTAGAAGACAACAGACTCATCAAACTGAATCTGAGCTGGCATTTGTTAAAGGCACAAGATGACAGCAAAGGAAGTTAATCCGTCAACCGTAGGGGAAAATGTGTATTTCCTTCTCAATAGCCACACCAGGATAGTTAATTACAAAGTCTGTCTGTCTGAGGCACTTTGACTGCCAACAAAAGCCAGTAGCATTGTAGGCAGACTAAGCTCCTAGGCTAAGGCTAGTGTCATTCATTTGTATATTAATTTACATCCTGCAGTCAATAATGTAATGATGGATACAAATGAAACCTTCACACTCTCGACCCAGATTTTCTTTTAATTTAACATAAAACATTTACTTGAAAATATGCCTAATTAAATCTTGTCATTTGTGAGTTGCTTGGCATTTTTTAGATCTGTTTTTAAAATTCCTTTTTCTTCAGCCTCCAAAGGTTTTTGGGGAAGAGGCTCTGTGGAAATAAAAATGGATTCGTTTTATCAAATACGTTCTTCATTTCCAGATTCCATCAGAAACTCTGATTCCTGATGGGAAGACAATAATTTGGGATAGCACAAAAGGCTTTATAATACCAAAGGCAACATACAGATTCATAGGTCTCATGAGCTGCGAGACGACCATTGACGGGCATAAGTATAGTACGAAATACCTAACGCACCGACAAAGTGAGTAGTGTTCACCTGTCTCACCTGTCTTGTAAACATGGCATTATGTTGGGGGTGATGCTATTCATTTTTCCTTTCTCTTGGTGATCTGCAGCCAACACAATATTTGATGTCCAACTAAGCACCCCAACCCTAGTCAAATTGCTGAAAGGAGACACCCTGGCCATTAACTGTACCGTTGCTGCAGCCTGGAACACAAGAGTTCAGATGACATGGCGTTACCCTGGTGAGGTGAGTGCTTTGGTCTGTATGTAAAAATGCTGCTTATTTTCTAAAACAGCATCCCATTAACAAGCAATCCCAATAGGAATTTTAGCTTGACGTGCTTGCCATACTTGGCATTCCATAGTCATGACCCTCACTGACATATCTTTTCTGGCCTTTTTACCATTATTATTTTGCTTAATTGAATACATAAACATGTTTACACAATACGCTGCAGTATATTGCATAATCAGGAGTGGACTGGAGAATTGTTTCATCTTTGGGAACTTCTTCTTGGGTTCGAAGTAACAGAAATTTATCACCCAGTGCCAAGTTCTCTTTTGTAACAGAAAAGTTTTCAGTTGAGCCATCTTTCTAAACCCATTCATGTAAAGGACTGGCAGACAGTCAGGCACCCTACTCAAGCATGTTTAGAAAAGATATTACTATTCAGCTAGCCAAGTTCTCATTTGTTAAATGTCACATGAACAATTCTCTTGTTTTGACAACTACAAGAATGATCTCGAATGTATTTCCTCTCTCCTGCCTCCCCCCAGATTGGGAGCATCCTCATAAATACTTGTCATTTATGAAACAACTGCCAGGGAGTCCGTGTTAAGCTGATAAGACATTTGACGTGCGTTTAAGGTTTACAGCTCCCAGTCCTTTCATGTCAGTTTGATTTATACTGTAGATTCAAGTCATGATCATTTACTATGTCAGTCACTGTGCCTAATCACAACCTGAAATTATGATTACACAATGTCAGGAAGATTACAGCAGCAGCTTCTAGCATACTGTAGCTGTTTGCACTAACATTTTTTCGTCTCAGAAATAAATAACTTAGCAACAAACAATACTCTTGAGCAAGCTAGAGTGGCACATTGTTGCCTTGCCATTGGGCCATTGCTTAACATTACACTTTGCATTGTGAAGTAGTGTTTTGTTTTTGTTTAGAGGATAGGGCGCTCACTGTTTTATGAGACAATAACAATGTTCTAGGTTAAATAAACTCTGAGGCCAAGGGCTGAGGGGGAGTCACAGGAAATAACTCCTCGGCTTCAGTTTATCTTCTGCTCCATCCTATTGTCTTGCCAAATATTGTCATTTCTCTCTCTCTGTAATGTTTCCAGAATTCTCCCCTCCTCCGTTCCTGCTTCTAACACCCTGGTACACACCTTGTCTACTGTAAATCTTCTCCTCTCTGGCCTCTATTTCTTCATTTTATTCAACATGCTGCAGGTAACACAATCTTTCTCTCTTTTTGCTTCCACCCTTTCCTGTGGAATCTCTTCATTGTCTGTATGTCTTGTCAGCATCACTTGGATTCTTCAGCCTCATCTCCTAGGTGTCACATAAAACTCTGCCCCTAGCTGCATCTCAACTCTCATTTCCACTCACTCCCCCGGGTCGGGGCCCTATAGCTGTCAATATTTAAAGTTGGGAAGTCACTATGTAGCCATAGGCAAAATTGGTAGTTGTAGTACAATAGTAATTAATAACTGGATTAAATTTTAAATTAAGGGTTAGCAGACACACTGGGTTAATACATGAGTCTTTCACCCTCTACAGCAGTGTTTCCTGTCTTGGGGGTTGGACTCTATATGGAGGAGTGTCATTCTAGTTCACTGGGTCACACTGGCAGAGCAGAGGATTGGTTTAGTTAGGAAGAGTTAGAGGACCCCAAATCCAATACCTCCTGAAGATCCAGTTCTGTCATGACAGCTACACAAGCATTTACTGTGAATAAAAGCCCCCAAAACACCCCTCTGTTCCAGTATGTCTTGCACTATCCTTTGCTGAGCAATCAGATAATCTTGTTCGATTTAACTTTCTCATTCCTCTCTCCTGGCCCCTACCTATTGCAGAGTAAAGAATAGTGGAGAAGGTATAGGAGCAGCTGGGATTGCTAGTCCTTCCCTATCTCTATCACCCTGAAGCCAGGGAAATTTGCCCATGTGCATTGAGTCCAGTAGCAACTCTCACCTTGCATGCCACATTGCCACTAGCACCAACGGTTCCTTGGGCAGTGCCAAAGTAGCAGCGAAGGATGAGATTGCTGCTATTCATTGTGTCATTCTATTTTAGACTGTACATAGTGGCCTGGCCCTCCTCTGTATTTGGAAAGAGCCCAGCAGATTTTGGATGCTATTGCAATTTAAATAATAATAATAATAATAATAATAATAATAACTAATTGCTCGTTATATTGTGTCTAATTTAGTTTTTAAGCCCTTTAGGGTGTAGACCATGTCCTTCTGTGTGTGTTGAACAGCACAAGGGGCCTGAATCCCAATTGGGGTTCTTGGGCACTATCATAAAACAGCTCATAATAATAATACTTCATGTACATTTTTTTTCTTTCTAGGCAAACCACAGAGCATCTATAATCAATCGCATTGGCCAAAAGAATACAGATGCCAATATTTTCTACAGTATTCTTGTTGTTGACAAAGTGCGTGATATTGATAAAGGCCAATATACCTGCCAGGTGAAGAGTGGACCATCGGTCAAATCTGTTAACACAACAGTCCACGTTTATGGTAAAAAATAGTGTGAATGTATAGAATGTATAATGCTCAGGATCCGTGTTCCCAACTAAACAATGGTTAGAAACTTTTTGAACACAAGACAAAATGGAGGTGAATTTTTGGCAAGCCAGTCACAGGAAGAGAAAAGAGCCTGGGAACAGAATATGTACCATTTGATACAAGACACTGTTTTATTTCATTGATAGTAGATAGCTTAGTTTGATCACTAATCTGATCGCTTTTGTTTGCAAAGTGCATGAAAATTCTTCACTACCAATTCTTAACTAGTCAATACCAGCAGAAGTAGGCACTAATACCATAAAGACTCCCAAACAAGAGACAAATAAACAGGCTTAATTTCAATGGAAGAACCCCAGTGTGTCTTCTCTGGGCAGCGTTTAGCTTTTGTTACCTATGACTAGTGGCATGCAAACCACATAGCCCATGATACTGGTTTCGGCTCCCGGCAGTTCTTTGTTATGTAAAGCTCATGAGAACTACATCTCCAGCTGCATATACGATTCACTCCTTACCAAACACGCACAGAGAGTAGATTGATCCACTCTGTATAGAACTACACACCTCGAGACAATTCAAATGCTGAAGCAAGTGCAGGCTACTGCAGTTCATTTATGAAAAGGAGGTTCTGTTTGAGGGCTTAAAACCAGTTGAACTGGCTTCCAGTAAGATTCCAGCTGCAAATCAAGGTGTTGGTTTTAACTGAGGGTGCTCTGAATGGTTTAGGACCTGCCTACCTGAGAGCTCATTCTCTCCATGACATTTCTCCAGCAGAGATAAGCCACGGCCCTCACATTGGAGCTCCCTGCCTTGATACTAAATGAGAGGGACCTGCTGCAAGGCTGTTCTCTGGGAGGGGTTCTTGGGTTTGGAACTCACATCCCTTCTTGTCCAGAACCTGCATTTGTTCTGGGCATGCTTCCAAGCCCATCTTTTCTCTCCGTCTGCTCATGTTGTGGAGGATGGTGCATGCTGAGGGTCCTATGTGGCTATGTTCATGGGGACTCCTACTGGATTATTTTGTCTGGTTTAATCACTGATTTGGGTATCCAGAGCATAGGTTGAACAATTACAGCTACATTTTTTATAAAGTAGAATAAATCAACCTGAAACCCTCAGGATCTGAGCTTTCAACACCTAGGGTTCTTAGCTCGGAAGCAGGTTTTTATCAATATTCAAAGAAGGTGAAACTATTTTTTACATTTAGGTTACAAAGATTTGTTTGAAACGCCGTTATTTTTTATGACTGTAAAACATGCATCCTGACATTGTTCTGAAGGATGGTGTAGAAATGCACTTTGTAAATGAACAGAAAAAAATGAAGGGTAGCAGCACTTTGGGCCCAGCCTGCAAATCTGTATTTGAGCAAATAATCTTCTTGAAGTGTAGGTAACATCTGATTGATGGTACTAAAATATTGAATCGTGAGTTGCATGAATTATTCTTAACCTTATCTTTGATACTCAAAACATAGTTAAATATAGATATGTTTGCACTTTCAAAGGACATGCACAACCCATTGATCTCTCATATGTTTTCCTTTGAACCAAACTTTACAGTTTTTAGAAGAAAAAGTCTTCTTCCAGTGTTAAAGACTACTCCATACATGACTTTGCTAGGCAAACTAACTCATCAGAGTTTGAAACATGGGACAATATACACTAATGCAATTGTACAAAGTGAATAGATTAGACATGATTATAATGACGTTATGAAGAATTTCTTTGTTTGACAACGCAGTTGTAAGCCACTGATCCAGAGTCTTTTTGTCTTCTTCTTGTTGTTATATCTCTGATGAAGATAAATAGAACATTCCTTCTCCTGGAAAAATCCTCTTTAAAATGTATAGCCCAGTTTATGGGTCATGGACCAAATCTCAAATTTCTGAATGTTTATGGTGATACATTAGGTTTTATAATGGCCATGGATTGATCATGGAAAATCTCTTAACTCAGGCCTGGTCTACACTGAGGAAAAGAGGGGAGCTCAGTCGGTCTAAGTTACACAATTTCAGCTATGAAAATAGTGTAGCTGAAGTTGACATACTTAAAGCTACTTAGGCCTGGGCTACACTGGAGGGGGGAAGGGGGGTTTCGAACTAAGATACACAATGCTATTCACATAACTGAAGTCAACGTATCTTAGTTTGACTTAACGGGCCATTCTCAACAGTGGCGAGTCGACCGCGGCAGCTCTCCTGTCGACTCTGCTTACTCCTCCTGCGGAGCTGGAGTTCCGGAGTTGACGGGGAGTGCGTTCGGGGATCTATTTATCGTGTCTAGATGAGGCGTGATAAATCGATCCCCGATACATTGAACGGTAGTGTAGACATACCCTTACTGCAGTGTCTTCACTATGGTAGGTTTACTGCTGATGCTCCCCCGTCGACTCCACCTACGCTTCTCGCTCCGGTGTAGTACCGGACTCGATGGGAGAGCACTCCACAGTCAATTTATCGCATCTTCACTAGACACAATAAATCAACCCCTGCAGGATCAATCACTCCGGAGGTAAATGTAGACATGCCCTCAGAGCTCAGTCTTGGGCTTTGGCTACACTGAAGAGTGAAAGACAAAATTTTTGTCATTCAGAATAATGCATGCAAACACACACACACGCCGAAAAACAAAAGTTTTGTCAACGACAAGCACTGATGTGAACAGTGTTGGCAGAAGCGCTTTCCTGCGGACAAAGCAAACTCCGCTCATTGTGGGCGGAAGTTTTTTGGTGGCAGGAGAGCCGACAACAGCAGCTACAGTGAATGACGTTTAGTGGCACAGCTGTAGCAGCACTACTGTGTTGCTAAAAGCTGCGTCATGTAGACATAGCCTTGATCTCAGAATGCCCAGATGATCAGAGATCCCTGTCTTACTGTCTGTATGAAGCCTGATTGAGAATCAGTATCTTAACTGCATTGTATTTTGTTTTTTTAAGATAAAACATTCATTACTTTGAAACACCGAAAGAAAAGTGTGCTTGAGGCTGTAGCTGGCAGAAAATCCTATCGGCTGACAATGAAAGTGAAGGCATTTCCCTCACCAGAGGTTGTATGGTAGGATTACAGTTACTTCCACATAGATAAAGGAACTACCTCTTGGGTGGGAAAATAACACTTTTTTGCTCAGGTTTAATGATTTGATTTCCTGGTAAACTACTGAAATAAGATATCCTGATATGGAAATAAGTGATTATACTATTTAGCAGTTTTATTGCACCTTCCATCAGAGGATTTCAGAGTACTGACAAATATTAATGAATTAGGCCCTGATCCAGCAAAGCTGCTGAGCGTGTGCTTAACTTCAAGCACATAAGCAGTCCCATTGACTTCAGTGAAGCTACTCCCGAGGTTAAAGTTAATTATGTGCTTTGCTGGGCCTAAATCCTCACAACATACCCATCAGTTAGGAAAACAGTCTCCCCATTTTACACGTGGAGAAGGTGAGGCACAGGGAGGATAGGCGACTTGTCCAAAGTCACACAGGATCTGTGGCTGATGTGGGACTAGAATCCAGCTTCCTGACACTGTCTTGACCACAAGACCAACTTTCTTCAGATCAGCCAGGGAGAATATTGGAAAGAAATAAAAACTTTAATTAAAATTAATGACTAGGTTGGAAGAATCAGCCTTATAAAGTATTAGTAGTGGGTGGCTTAGTTTTCTGGTGAACTGTAGTTTCTATACCTAATTTAGTGACTTAAGATTTTTTTTTGGCTCAAATGCCATATATTAAGAAATCTTTTAAGAAGTTTTTTGAATTTGTCCAAGCACCTTTATATCAAACAATGTTATCTATTCACGATCTCCATTTTTTTTTGTTTAAATAATTTTAAATGGCAATAGCTTTAGCTTGATTCATTACACTTTAACAAAGGGTGTGCGACAAGACTGATTAGAAAAACAATCCATAAATACATGAACAGCATGAGTTCATAGTACTCTCAGCCAGAATTTATTTTTGCTTCAAACATTGTGTTTTGTTTTAATCTCCCCCATTGCGTTTGCCACTCCAAATGGAAAATTAAGAAATATATATATGAAACTGGTATAAGCCATTTTGTATTTCTAGTTAGTGGTTTGGTTTCTTGACTGTCCATATAGAAACAGAAATGCAGAGGGAAACAAAGTCCTAAACCTATCATCACTAAGCAGATAAGATTTCCATTGCTTGTGGAAAGATTGGGCAATGTACATTTAGGACCTTACCCTAGAATATGACAGTGAAGTGGTGTGTCCAACAATTTAGTGAACTAACTCACCATTGTAGAAAAAGAGTATTTGTGCTCGATTGATAATACATCAATCTTACTACACCAAGCTATGGAAGAACTGTTGATGCCAGCTATAAAACTTTGAAAACAATATTCTGTTTAGAAATGACTCTACTTTCTGTTGTCTATAAAGATATTTGCATGAACTCAGGATATCTGGTTCTTAAAATTTCACAATCCAGTTGCTCTTTTCCCATCTGAAATCATGGTCATGTTTGTGATATCAGAGATCTTTACTCAGGAAAGTTTTATGATATCATAAAGAAAGGATTAGGGACTGGGTCATGCACCTTTTACTTATGGGAATAACCCTAACTCATAAGAGTAGTCCTGTTGACTTCACTGGATTATTTATGTGGGTAAGGAACGAAGGATTGGTCTCTCTGACATAAAATTGGGAAAAGGCAGCTAGAGAGCTTGGACTCTTAAGACATGAAGAGCCCGTTTTCATACGAACATACATATTAAAACATGGATTTGAACAGTTAATGCTGGAGAGCTCTGTTCGATCATATTGATATTCAGACACAGAACTTTCACTGTCAACGTTCTTTTAAATATCTCACAAAGGCCCACATTTTAAACCTAGTTAGGTGGTGATGTGCTGAGTGTTTCAATGCCTGACTCATTCAGGAGCCAAAATCTCATTTTCAAAAGGGATTTAGGCACTTAGGAGTCTAAATTCCATCTGCATATGGGATTTAGATGCGCAAGTCCCTAAATCTCTTTTGAAAATGGGATTTTGGCTCAGTTTGAGGTTGTGACACTGAGGGCAGCAATGCTTAAATACCCTTACAGATCTGAGCCTAAGTCTATAGAGTCCCGCTCCCTGCAAGTGATGGATATGCCACCGATAGAGCATATATCAGACATGAAACAGATACTAGACCCTAGTTAAAAGGTCAAGAGAAGAGACACAAGATGAAGGAATATAGGATATTTAAGCAACATTATTTCTCAGAATGCTGTTTTCCATGTGATTTCCTCTGACCATTAAAGTGCAAGCTTGCCCATAGCTTAAAACATTTCAACATGAGGATGTTTGCATTCGAGCATATAGTTACTCTGAAAAACACCATTTTCATAATAATATATTATAATGTTCTTTTAACAGGTTAAAAGATGGGTTACCTGCTGCTGAAAAGTGTGCCCGCTATGTGGTTAAAGACTATTCATTAATCATCAGAGATGTTGCTGAAGAGGATGCAGGGAATTATACTATAACACTGAGTATACGACAGTGGAGCTTGTATAAGAACCTAACAGTCACACTCATTGTAAATGGTAAGTTTGCAGTACGGTATCCAGGGCCGGCGACAGAAATTTTGGGGCCCCCTACTCTGATCGTTTGGGGGCCCCCAGCCTATTCTCCTTCCCCCCCCCTGCCGGACCCGGCCCACCCAGCCTACTCTCCTCCCCCAGCCTAACCTCCTCCCCTCCCCACCCATCCCTGCCTGGCCCACACCACTGTTGGGGGTGATCTTCGGCGCGGGGGAAGAGGCGCCCTCCCCATTGGTTCTCCGCCGGCCCCTTGGCCGGAGCCGGCTGGGCTGCGCGCACCTGGGTCTCCCCAGCCCCGCTCGCTGGCCCCCGCCCCCACGGAGTGGCGTCGGCAGCACCCGTGTCTGTGGTGGAGTCGTTGTGGCTGGAGGGCTCCGGCGCCGAGGGCGGGTTCGTGCGCGCGGTGCTGGCGCTGCCCCACAAGCCAGACACCACCATGCGCTTCTTAGAGTGCGGCAAGCAATATACGGTGCACGGCGGGGACGCATTGCTGGCAGCCCGTGAGCTCTTCCGCACCCGCGGCGTCATCCGGCTGCTGGTGGGAGGCCCAGGCAGGCCCAGCGACAAAGGGGGACGGACGACTACGGGTACAGCTGTGTACCGGGCCCCCCTTAAGTCCGGGGCTCGGTACAGCTCTACCCGTAGTACCCCCCTGTCGCCGGCCCTGACGGTATCTACTTAGTTATTAAACACAATGAAGGGTCAGATCTCAGCTAGGGCTTGACCCTGTACAAGTCAAGTCAATGGGAAATTTTCCCATTTATTTGCTGGAAGTAAGATTGAAGCCAATGGAACTGCACTGATTAATACCAGGTTGGGGTCTGCCCTCCACAGCTACATTTTTTTCAGCACGACTTAAGTATTTTTAATACCTATGCATCTCACTGTACTTTTCCCCATTGGTGTTGTTTCAGTTCCCCAGGGGGTTTCAGTTTCCTAAATTCCCACTGTGCAGGATTATTTGACTTTCATGATGATAGAGCGCAGTAGAAACTCAGCTCCTCCTGACTTCTGTTGTATTTACGTATTTTACAGTGAAACCCCAGATTTATGAAAAAGCAGTGTCATCATTTCCTGAGCCCAATCTCTACCTACTGGGCAGCAAGCAAGTGCTGACCTGCACTGTTTATGGTATTCCTCAGCCTACAATTACATGGATATGGCATCCTTGTAGACGAAATCATTCCAAAGCAAGGTAGGGCAGCTTATTTACCTGTTCTGCTCCCACACTGCAATGATCAAAATAACTTATTTTTTTACAGTTATAAAGCTTGCAACTACAGTAGAGAAATCAGCAGAGTTTGTATGATTTTGTAGCACTTTTTGTATTTTAACATATCTGGGCAAAATGCAGTTGCTTATGCAAAATATGCCAGAAGTGGCACCTTCTGCAGCATTACTTTACAGTTGTAGGTAGAGCTGATAGTACAAACTATTAGTGCTGTATATAGTACACGTCTGATCATGCATGCACTGTCCAGAGGAGCTAGTATTTAGAAAGCAAATGTACTCAACAATATTTTCTCTGCAAGGCTTCTCTTATAAATTCATGTTACAACAGATGAGTTCCCCTTTCTTCTTGAAATTCCAAAGGAATAATCTTTTGCTGAAACATTTTCAGGATATTTTTGGATTCTAAAAGAACAAAGGCAAATATACCTTCCGATACTCCAGTAGATAGAAATATCATAAATCCACACATGCCCAGCTCTCACATCATTGTACGTTAGCAGTGCAAATCGTAACACCATCATACAGACTCACGTGATATTGAAGTTCAACGAATATTTTGTATTCAAATTTCCTTCCTGAGCTTTGTTTTCTTTTCTGACTAGTTTGAACACGGACTCATTTTGCCAAAACATGGCCTAACAGATTCTTAACTAAAAATCCTTGACACGCAGTAGTTAGAATAGTAACTACTAATGAAGGGTGCAATCCTGCGAGATGCTGAGTAATTACTTTCAATTACCAAAGCCCTTGCGCATATGCTTAACTTGAAGTACATGAATAGTGCCACAGACTTCAGTAGGACAACTCATGTTTCAAATTAAGCAGATGCTTAAGGACTTTGGTGGATCATGGCCAGACTGCTCAGCACGTTGTAAGATCACGCCTTCTTTTTCCCATTGTACCCAGGGGTGAAAGTATAAGGTGGTACGGGCTGGTATGGTGTACCGGTAAAAAGTGGCTACCGGTACCAGCCCGTACAGCTGACTTTGAAGTGCTACCACGGCAAAAGACCCTGCTTAAAGCGCTGCTACGGCAGCACTTTAACGTCGTTGCCCCTTTTATGCCCCCCTCCAGGGTGCCAATGGGAGGCGTCAAGAGGAGCAGCTGCCCTGGGGCTGGTGATTTAATAGGGCCCGGGGCTCTGGCAGCCACTGGTGCAGTAGCAGCAGCAGCCGCTGGAGCCTCAGCCCTTTTAAATGGCTGCTGGAGCCCTGCGCAGGCCAGGCAGCGCGGAAGGGTTGGCTGGGGTATGCTGACCTCCAACCCCGCCCCTCCTGCTCAAGGCCCCGCCCCTTCCGGGGGTAAGAGCTGGTCCCCATTCTGGTAAGAGTTCAATTT
Organism: Sternotherus odoratus; assembly: GCA_032164245.1. Taxonomy (NCBI): domain Eukaryota; kingdom Metazoa; phylum Chordata; order Testudines; family Kinosternidae; genus Sternotherus; species Sternotherus odoratus. The sequence goes on from JAVMKO010000001.1 coordinate 263,386,318, forward strand.
TGCATTCACCCATGATTGTACCTTTCTTTAAGATTATGCAAATTAGAATAATTTGCTGTACTGTTCTCACCCAATAGGTGGCACCAGAAATCTCTACATGTGCTTTAGTAAGGAAAAGTTGCAGTTCTGCATTTCACCAACAGAATTTCCCATATTTGTCACATTAGAAGGGCCGGCTCTAGGTTTTTTCCCGCCCCAAGCAAAAAAAAATTTTGGCCACCCCATCCTTTTTTTTTTTTTTTTTGCTTTTACACATTTGCATTGTGCAATGTTTTATTTTTTGTTTTGTTTTGTTTTGACTGTTTAAAATTTTTTAAAAATGAAAACAGAATTTGTAGAATAAGTAAATAAACAAATGCTTTCCTCACCTTTACCAAGGTTTGATTACTTGGAATGTTGAAACAATTTAAAACAAGTTCAAATACAAGCATAAGTTCAAATACAAGCATAATATTTACTATTACGCGCTAACCCTCTGGCTAACCCTCTGGCACCGACACGACACAGAAATTGGTGCAATGTACCGATAGGGTGGCACAGTACACACAAGAAATTGTGATTCCTGATTTAATTAATCAAAAAACGTTAATGTTAAACACATTTACGCACGTTCACATTATGACTGACTGTGTCACAATGTAACACAATATTTTTCATGTCACGCCTCTATTGCACTGCTGGAGATTTTTTCGATTGTCATGTATTGTTATTTTGTATAGTGGTGGATTTTTTTTATTTTTTTTTTCGAAAAAAGGGATGGCCGGCGCTGGAATACCGCCCCTGGAAATGTGCCGCCCTAAGCATGTGTTTGCTTTGCTGGTGCCTAGAGCCGGCCCTGCACATTAGAAGTACCAGTTTCAAAACTGTAATTAAATTTGATCTTTTTACTTGTAGTAAGTAAGGCATAGGTTTAAAGAAACTGCAATGGTCTTTTCACTGAGGAGTCCCTGGTGAAAGCAATAGACTACGGCATTAGATCCTTTTATTATCCTGAAAGTTTATTCATTTTTTTCATATTTTTATTTAAAATATAGGGTGGAATTGATTCAAGAATTGGTTCTTCTTGCTTGGGAATCAGAATGATGTCCTTTGACTGTGAAGCATCTCTCTCTCTCTCTCCCTCTCTCTCTCTCTCTCCCTCTCTCTCTCTCTCTCTCTCTCTCTCTCTCTCTCTCTCTCTCTCTCTCTCTCTCTCTCTCTCTCTCTCTCTCTCTCTCTCTCTCTCTCTCTCTCTCTCTCTCTCTCTCTCTCTCTCTCTCTCTCTCTCTCTCTCTCTCTCCATACAGAACTGCACTACTATAGAGTAGATTATATCATGAGAAGTAAAAATTAATACCTGCTAAACCTCAGTTAATGAGATAAGTAGAAATGAGCTTTAACATGGGATCAAAGGATAAATGCAACACATTAAATACCAGTCATGGGCTCTATAGCAAGTTTGTCTCCAGATCTGTTTCAAATGTGCCTTCAAAATCGTGTTGTTGTGATTCTCTTTTGATCCTCCCCTTTCCTCCTTTTTGCCCTCATAACAAGTAAAAATAGAGCTGCTCCATTTTTAATACTTAACATATTATTACTCCCCTTGAAATACATGATGAAAGTTAGGTGGCAGATGAAGACGTAGGTATCTACATAATTGGGGCCCCCTTGCTCCTGGGAGGAAGTAACCTGGCACAAATTACTTCCCCCTCTGTGCCCATTCAGTTGCACTGTCTGGTGCATTGGAGAGGCAGAGCTGTGTCTTCACACACTCCCTACTCTCCTGCCCAGGAGAGTTATTAGTAGCCCTGTGCAAAGACTAGCAATGCAGGTAACCTGTGCAACGGGGTAAGGAGATAGATTATGTCCCTTTACTGCCCTCTGTGGGGCACATAAAGTAGCTCCAAACTGAGCTTTTAGTCTGTTGCCTCCCACTCCCGGTGCATCACAGTGCCAGCAGCATCCTGATTGTCTGCATCTTCCACAAGTCCTTGGTCCTGTGGGAAAGTTGCTGCCCCAACACCCCACTTCTGGCTGGCTCTAGCATTGCAGCAACTTTTGCCTCAGTTTCTCCCACTGTCCTTTGGCCTGTGGCCAAACCACTTTATAAAGTCCTACCCTTTCCAGGACCACAGAGTCCTTATCAAAGTCCAACAGAAATACTCAAAACAATTGAATCTTCAGCCCCACTGCTTAGCAGGCTGCCTCTTGCTCACATGTAGATCTTGACTGCTCTACTTTGTCCCCATGCCTAGTCCCAGCTCCTGTGCCTCCAACAAATCCCCCCCCCCCCCCAGAGGCTGGCACATTCTTCCTCCCACTCAGGCGTTCAGACAGGCTGCTGCTCCTTAGGGTTCCTGCCTCCTGTCAGGGTTCCTGCCTCCCGTCAGGCTTCCAGCTTCACCTGGTCTCCCTTTCTCTCCTTTCTCAGCCAGCTTTCAGGGCTGCTTCTCAGAGAAGAGGAACAATCCAGCTCCTCGCCCCAGCTAGGCTCACCCAACTCTTCCTGAGTATCCATCACTTTGTGCCTGTGGGATCTAATAACTAAGTTGAGCCACCTCATCTCCAGCCGTTCAGTATAAGCTCTGTCTAGGGTTTGGGAGTGGGGTGGGTAGCTGAACTGTCACAGGCTGAACCCTTAAGGGCCAGCCAGCCTGTGACAGGCCCCAGGTAAGGAATGCACTTAAGCATGGGTTATGTCCCCCTGACTTTCACTGGGACTTAAGGCTGTGCCTAAAATTATGCATGTGCTTCAGTACTCTCTTGCAAAGAGATGCTTGCCTGAATTTTATCATTGGTGTCTTTCCTACGCTATGTCCTCCCCCTAACACAGGGGTCTCAAACATGTGGCCCGGGGGCCACATGCGGCCCGCAAAGCCCTTCCCTGCGGCCCGCCAAGCTTCCTGGTGCCCCCCCCCCTCCCGGCCCCCCCATAGCAGTTTACAGGACGGAGGGGCCAGAAGTGGAGGCTTCTCTGCTGCCTGGCTGGGCCGCGCGTGTTTCTAGCTCTGGACTTCCTAGATTGCTCTTGCTTTGTTTGCCAAACAGCTGTTGGTGGTGCCTAGTGCTTTCCAGGAGGGAATGGGGAGCTGCGTGCTCAGAGGAGGAGGTGGGGCAGGGGTGGGACCTCTTGGAAGGGGTGGAGTGGGGGCGGAGCCAGGGCAGCAAGGGCGGGGTGTGTGTCAGTGGTGCGGCCCTCGGGCCAGTGCACTAGTCCTCATGGAAGGGGTGGAGTGGGGGCACAGCTGGGGCAGCGAGGGTATGTGTGTGTGTCAGTGATGCGGCCCTCGGGCCAGTGCACTAGTCCTCATGGAAGGGGTGGAGTGGGGGCACAGCCGGGGCAGCGAGGGTGTGTGTGTGTGTGTGTGTCAGTGGTGCGGCCCTCGAGCCAGTGCACTAGTCCTCATGCGGCCCTCGTGGTCATTTGAGTTTGAGACCCCTGCCCTAACACATGGACCCTCTCCTTGAGCTGATCCATAAGGCCATGACCCATTCCTCTTTTCAGGCCTTTAAGACCTTAGTGTGCTACCTATTAAAAAGGTAGCTAGGTGTTAATTGCTGGGCCTAGAGCCCTTTGAAGAGTATTGATGTTTGGAAGGGAGGGAAACAGTGTTGACTGAAAGTTTTATCCCTCTTTCTGCTCTTTGCCTTTTGCTTGTCTTCTCAAATTGTGAGCTCTTTTGGACTGGACATATGTCATACTCTGTGTTTAGACAGTGCATAGCACATTGTAGGTCCTACCAAAATACGAGTGAGATAAAATAATAGTTTATGGAAAGTGTGCATGGAATTTTGAGGTCCTGTTCTTCCCACTCTCCCTTCTGCAATGTGAGAATCCCAGCGGATGTTGCAAGGGACAATTGTCCAGAAAGGCTAGGATTCTGGAGGTTGTTATATCCCCTGTCAGTAGAGGATTCAATATTCATTCCTGGTGAGTTTTAGGATGTATATAGCACATGACAAAACACTAAACTTTCAGTTGTCAAAACTAGGGTTGTCAAACAATTAAAAAGATTAATTGTGATTAATCGCACTATTAAACAATAATAGAATATCATTTATTTAAATAGTTTTGGATGTTTTCTACATTTTCAAATATATTGATTTCAATTACAACACATAATAGAAAGGGTATGGTGCTCACTTTATATGTGTTTTTCACTGTAAAAACAAAAAGAAAAGTATTTTTTAATTCACCTAATACAAATACTGTAGAGCAATCACTTTATCATGAAAGTTGCACATGCAGATGTAGAATTATATTAAAAAAACTGCATTCAAAAATAAAACAATGTAAAACTTCAGAGCCTGGAAGTCCACTCAATCCTACTTCTTGTTCAGCCAATCGCTCAGACAAACAAGTCTGTTTACATTTTCAGGAGACAATGCTGTTCACTACTTGTTTAGAATATTACTTGAAAGTAAGAACAGGTGTTTGCATGGAACTGTTGTAGCTAGCGTTGCAAGATATTTACGTGCCAGGTGCGCTAAAATTCATATGTCCCTTCATGCTTCAACTACCATTTCAGGAGACATGTGTCCATGCTGATGACAGGTTCTGCTCGATAACAATCCAAAGCAGTGCGGACAGACACATGTTCATTTTCATTATCTGAACAGATGCCACCAGCAGAAGGTTGATTATCTTTTTTGGTGGTTCGGGTTCTATAGTTTCCGCATTGGAGTGTTGCTCTTTTAAGACTTCTGAAAGCATGCTCCACACCTCATCCCTCTCAGATTTTGGAATGCACTTCAGATTCTGAAACCTTGGGTCAAGTGCTGTAGCTATCTTTAGAAATCTCACATTGGTACCGTCTTTGCGTTTTGTCAAATCTTCAGTGTTGGGTCACCATCCGAGACTGCTATAACATGAAATAGATGTCAGAAAGTGGGTAAAACAAAGCTGGAGACATACAATTGTCCCCCAAGGAGTTCAGTCTCAAATTTAATCAATGCATTATTTTGTAATGAGCATCATCAGCATGGAAGCATGTCCTCTGGAATGGTGGCTGAAGCATGAAGGAGCTTACGAATGTTTACAATATCTGACATGTAAATACCTGCAATTCCAGCTATACAAGTGCCGTGCAAACGTCTGTTCTCACTTTCTGGTGATATTGTAAATAAGAAGAGGGCAGCATTAGCTCCTGTAAATGTAAATAACCTTGTTTGTCTTAGCGATTGGCTGAAGAAGAAGTAGGACTGAATGAACGTGAGGGGGACAAATAACGTAATTAAAATGTCCCTCTTTTCCCCTACTTTTCTCAAATTAACTCATTTGCTATTAAATAACGTTTTCTTATATATTTTTTAAAATTCTGGTGGGATTTTGTCCCGTTTCCCCCCCTCCCCCCCAAAAAAGGACTAGTCATATAGGGACAAGGAAAGACCCATCTGGAGATAAGAGAAAAGGTTGTTTTTAAAATTCACATAAAACTAATGGGTCCATAGAGAATGCTGATCATTGGAGAGAATCAAATGAGAACAGAGGGAAATAGAATAATAAAAATGAATGAGAAAAGCATGTTGTTTTAAAGTGTTGATTTTCTCTGAAAAATCTTTGCCAACCTCAACTCACCACAAGTATAGTAATGAACGTGTGTTAATATCCTATTGCCAGATCAGCCACAGCTCATATACGGCAACGTGTTTCATCTTTTATTTGCTAGCTAACCAGCACCAGATGTACTGGGGAGAATCCCCAGCAGTTATTCAGTGACAGTTGGAAAAGGCAGAGCAGTATCAACAGTTCAAATCATCTTCCCCAGCATATTTATACCAGATCTGAGTTGTCCCCTCTAGTCTCATTTTCTCTAGATTCTGAATCTCCTCTGTCAGATTGAGTGACAGAGTCTGTGGCATCTTATAGACGAATTTATAAGGTTATAAATTTATAAGTTAATTTATAAGGTGCCACAGGACTCTGTCGCTTTTGCAGATCCAGACTAACACAGCTACCCCTCTGATACTCTATTACAGTGGTCCCCAACCTTTTGATCTCCGCGGACCGGTCGACGCGGGCGAGTCAATGCTTGCGGCCCGGGGGGGGAATTAATTTTTCACTCTGTTCGGCGGACAGTTGTATGTCCGCCGAAAACTCGCAGAATTCAATTGATCAGCTTCATTTCTTCGATTCGCTGCGGCGAACTGTGGTATGTCCGCCGAAAAGCCGCCGGAAGCCGGACCACAACGGACCGGAAGGGAAGGCGGGAAGCCGCCGGATGCGGAGGCAAAGGAGGGGGCCGCGGCCGCAGCCAGGAGGGGGCCGCGGCCGCAGCCAGGAGGGGGCCGCGGCCGCAGCCAGGAGGGGGCCGCGGCCGCAGCCAGGAGGGGGCCGCGGCCGCGGACCGGTACCAAATGCTCCACGGACCGGTACCGGTCCGCGGACCGGGGGTTGGGGACCACTGCTCTATTAGATTCAGGGGAGCCAGGCTGATTTACATCAGCTGAGCTTCTGGCCCTCCTTCACCACACCACTCATTCTGGGTGGAATTAAACAGGTGCCATAAGCAGTGGTGTGCAGAAGTGTTTGCTGTGGGACGCCTGTTCAAATCGATGGGAGCCATGCCTTGAAGTTTTAGAAGCTCAAAATGACTGATCTTACAATCTGCCCTGCAGATTTGTGTTTGTCTTAAATTAGTCTGGGCAGAGATTGCCAAGGAAGGCACAGTGGGATATTGATCTTGTTCAGTACAATCACTGATTTCCTCAGCACCGACACTGTTATTCTTTGGGCGTTTCTATCTCTGGACAGTTCCACATTGACCATGGACAACTGAAGAGATATCCTCATCATGTTCTGTCTGAGCGTCAATTGATTTGACCCTTCTGAACCTGTACCACCCACACAGCACTGGAATGTTATCTTGGATGGTTTAGCTCCTTCTCCCCCCATCCCTTCCATTATGTTTAGGCTCAAACAAACTGAATACCAAGTGAGTAACTTACGCCAGCTCCCCAGGGAGCAGCTCTGCAAACACAGCAACATTACTATGTTGAATTTGCTTTGATTCTTCGAATGCTGGTTACTATTTTGGAGGTATCTACAAAATATTGAGCACTGGGAAAATTGGGGCCCGATTCTCCCCTCTTACACCACTTTTACCCTGGTTGAAGGTCCATTGTGTTCAATGGAGTTACTGCTGATTTAATACAGAGTAAGTAAAAGGGTTAGGCTCTCTGAGTGAAATTCTCATCCCTGCTCTGGCCCCTTTATACCAAATAAAAGGGCCATAGCAGTCTAAAAATTCCAGATCTGAGACTTCCCTCACTTGCAGGAACTGAGACAGATAGCCATAGGCTGTATTGAGAGAACACACTCATAAGTCCTAAGCACACATTCTTTCCCATGGACTTTAGAAAAATGCAGGAATAAAGAATCGAGGGTCTTGTGCCTGCCCATAGAAATAATCCACATGGGATTCCCAGCATATTCACTGCTGTTGAGACGGTGGGCAGGCCAAGCTAGGGCTCTTTGATGAAAATAAGAAAGCTCAGATGCAACAAAGGAGGGCTGTATGTGCTTGCCAGTGGATAGGATGATCTGGGTTAATGGATGGCAGAGGAGCGGATTGACCCTGTTCAGTTATTATAGCCATTTTAAAAGGTAGTTTTTGTAAGAAAACAATCAGAGTTCAAGGTACTCAGCACCAAACTTCAGAGAAGAACATCAGTGCTATAGAAAAAACATAGATTAAGGACAAGAGAGGTTAGTTTAGATGGAAATTGTTCTAAACTATAACCCTGGCTCAGAACACCCCAAGAGTCTTCAATAGCTGAACACAAATCCTATCTGCACTTTGCAATGGACCTTTTCTGTATAATGATTTGTCTGGAAGCCTCCCTTCCAAAGCATCCCCTGAATGCGAGAGTGATCCCACTTTTGCTCTTTGAGCTCATTTCTACAGAGACCAGCCTCTGACACCACAGGGATGGGCACCTTCCAGAGATGAAGAGATGTGAGCAGCTCACACCCAGGCAGAAGCTTAGAGTTTGCATTTAGAACGGCCTAGGTATAAAAGACCTGATCCTGCTCTCATGGAAATAAGTGGCCAAACTCCCACCAACTTCAATGGGACTGGGAGCAGGCCTTGCGTGCAGAGCCAGTCTAATTGCATTTGTATGTTGTTTATGTCAGCGTACTGATAAAGGAGTGAAAGGCAGAGTCATTAGGATGTGCTTGGATAGATTACTGGGGGAAACTAGGGTTGGAACATCAGTGAGGTATGTAAAATGAACAAGTAAAGAACAAATGTTAATTGGACTTAATTAGAAATGTACTGAAGCACCCAAATTTAATTGTGGCTGTCTGCAACCATGGATGCCCGTTAGCTTGTCCACAGTGTCTGTGTTGTGTTCTGTTCCCCGTGCCACCTTCTATTTTCAGGAAGGGAAGACTAAGTCTTAAGTGATGGTAAAAGTAGGTCAGATACCATTAAATCAACAGGTAGTTCAAGAATGCCTTTGTTTAATTTGACACGTGGCCAGATCTTCAGCTTTTACATCAGCTGTGGATCTGGCTGATGGACTCTATGGGTCTGATTCTCATGTACACAAAGGAGCCTTTATGCTACTTTAGTAGCCTAAAGTAGGCTTAGAGTGGCTGTAAATATCTATTTTCCCCACTTAAATGCGCCTTTACATGGGCAAAGTTGTGTAAAGGGAACTAAGTGTAAATGAGACTCCGGGTCTATATTCTTCACTCATCTTTTTTAAGATGTGCACACATACATGCTATGGTGTGTCGGTTTGCACGTAGCATGTACAGAGAACTGAAATTCCCATTAAAGAATTTTAAACCAAGTAAAGAGAATGAGGAAGAGCCTCCCAACCGAAATATTTTCAGCATTGCTTCACACTGAACAAATGAGCATATCAAGCAGGTCATCCTATACTGTAGGCTTCCATTGTGAGCCAAAAAATTATGTTCACTAATGAGCAGCCACTTCTGTCCTGTGAAAATTACTAGAAAAGTGCCCCAGTCCTTTATGTGCATCTTGCAAAATAATCTTTTCAAGTATTTTTACCTATAAAATGCCCTAAGAATAAGACCCGATGTATTTGTCCAACACAGATTTGCTTGTTTTTGCATATCGAGGTTTGGGATAGTTTGCCATGGTCTGTCCTCCTTGTAATGATACAGTAAATGTGGCAAACAATTATTTCTGATGAATCTACTGGGCATATTGTAAATGCTATCAAAGGCTTCATTATGTGCCTTAAATGAACCAAAAGCTTGATCATTCAAATTTCAGCAGTACTAGATTTAAAATAGCTCTTAATCATAATTTCTCAAGTTTCATAAAAGAATGCTTAAGCACAAGATACAAGATGTTGCCAAGGTCTCTTTTTTAAATTAGAGATGGATCAAACCAAGCCGGTTTAAAACATAAGAAAATACAATGTTCCAGACATCCCAGAAGACTGTTACTTACTGTAATTAAACCATAATGAAAATGCCTTTGGATATTGTGCAAATAATACTGTGAATAAATAGTGTCCTTTTAAAAGTTCAACCAGTGGAAAATACTGGACCACTGTGAAGAGGATCCCCCAAGTTAGAGATAGTCTGGAGCATACATAATCTTTAAAACCAGTGGGACTCATAAAGTATTCACCACTCCTGCATTGCTAAAGTCAAGGGAAGCTTTGCCATTTGCATAAATGGTTGCAGGATCCGACTGTATATGTGCTTAAATATAATTATTAATGCCTTTATCATTCTGTTTCATTATATTAAGCAAATCTTTCTCAAAATATAGTGAAAAAATTCTTACTCCTTTGTTTTTATTCCCTCTCCCCCTTTACATAGCAATTTGCCTTTATTCTATGAGTGTCAGTATTTTTTCCGCACACTTTCCCCCATCTTCCCTCTAATTAACATTTTCCTTCTCCCGTCTAAATATCTCCCTCTGCTCAATCTCATCCTCCTCTTTTTTTGTGCCTCTCTTTAGGGCTGGCTTTTCCCCTCCTCCTACATCCAGTGCGACAATTGACTCAGAGTTGCTCTAAATTCTCTGCCCAAAGCAGTGCTGAGCATGGACCACCTGGCAGGGCACTAGCAGCAGCTCAGTGCAGCAGGGTCTCTTTGTCTCCGCTACCGCTCAGCTGTTGACTGGCAAATGGAATTGACGTTGTCTGGTGAGCAGTACAGGGAGGGAACTGCTATATAGAAGCCATGTATCTCCAACCAGGACCACTGGAGAGGAATTCCGGTATCCTCCTTAAACCCTGAATCAACATTGCCCTGAATGGCAGCTCTGTTTAGTGATAATACTAGTAGCCCAGAGGTTGTTTGGGTGGAGGTGAGACAACTGTGCCATGCCAGATAATCTGGAGAAGTGTAGTATAGGAGGAAGAGGCTCTCCTCTTCCTGATTAACAGTAAGATTGCTCCTGTATAACAGTTTTATTGTGAGGATGGAGATTTCATGATGATCTGGGTCCTGGAAGGATACAGATACAGGGCTTTGCATCAGGATCTAAGTGGGGTCTTTTGACTTCATTCTTGACTGAGAAAACATTTCTGTTTGAGTAGAGAATATAGGCTAGTGTAGTAGTCACTGAACAACATCTGCCTATGTTCCCTTGCAAACCCTGAGCTTGTACTGTGCATCCAAATCAGAGATCTGAGAATAAAATGGAGTCAGATTGCACCATTTGCTCCTATTACCTTTATGGTCCTTCTCTTTAGCTTTCTGACTTCTCAGAAGTCCTGATACATGAGTGTGCCCTTTCCTCCTCCACTAAATGAAACGTTAAAATCAATCTCTGGTGCAACAGTAAGGAAAGACCTTCCAGCTGTTAGCTCTATTGTTATGCTTTGAGCAACATCTCCATAGCTCCAGCCAGTGCTCATCTCAGCGAGGGGAAAGGTAGGGGAATTGGCCCTTTCTCAGAGTCTGAGAGGGAAAGTGAGAGGCTGAGTCCCAGTGACTGTACAGGAGATTGGAGTGATTAGCATCTAGCAAAGGGAGGAAAAGAGGTGGAAGACCAGGAAGGAAGGAAGGAAGGATTGGCTGAAACAAAGTCTTATTCTGAATGTGTAAGAACTGCTAAGCAGTATGCGGCAGGAAGCAGAGTGTCAAGAAGCAAAATGCAATTAGCCAATAACAAAATCAAAGGTATAATAATCCCAAATCGCCTTCATGACCAGAAAATTTGATGCATGTTTGCTTTCAAGCACTGTCACTTCCCTGGTGGGCCACTGGTCTCACAAGGTGGAAAATAATTGGAGGAGTACTGTCCTTTCAGAAACCATTTGCCAAGTCATCTGCATGATCTACTATTGTAGGACACTTAATTCTATAGATTAATGTATCTGTCATGGATATGATAGTCCCCTAAAAAGTAGGGTGTCTTAAGGGTTTTATGATTGTCATGAGAAGAATATAGGCAATTTAGTTGAGGTAGGAATGTCATTCCTGGCTTCTGACACATCTGACTTTTCTTTTCATTCTGTACCCCAGACAAATTTCCTGAGCATACTGGGAGTTCTTAGGATGCTAATGTTTTGTTTGAGAAATTTCAGAACAACCAGTCTTCAGTAGTAGCCCCAGCAAATAGTTCAGGACAAGTTATAGTGCTTGAAACTGTGACCATGCAAAAAGAACCGATTGTATAGTCCAGCTACACATGGTTAATAATAAGAGAGACTGATGTTCTTACGCCTGTAATTCCCAGCCAGCTTTTCCCTAAATCCATGGCTGCATGTCAGGAAAGCCTTGGGGGTAGGGGTGTCATGCTTTCTGTCGCTTGCTTTTTAATGTACATGAGAAGTAACAAGGATCTACACCAGGAGAAAGAGAGCCAGAGTTAAACCATGTACACCTGGGTTCTCACAAAGAACCTACACTCCCCACCCTCGCCCCACTACCCACCTGAGCAGAGAGATTGAAAAGAAACTTTTGCCTTCATCCTACACACAAGTGACACAGTCCAAGGGAGTGGTCACTGAGCAGTCCCTTGCTCCCCTGCTGCTCATTAAGGCATAACTTCTCAGTCTTTGGCCAGAGGTCTCCCATTTCTTTTCACACAGAGAGGAGCTTGAATGACTCCAGTGAGTCATGCTGGTTGGTTGCCATCTACAAGATGGTAGGTGTCAAAACTGTCATGAATTGTGATGTCTGATCAGCTTCCAGTGGGCAGGCACTGACATCACAAACACTACCAGCTAGGCTGGCCCTAACGGGCACTGTGACAGCCACCGAAGAGAGGCCAAGGCCCTGCGAGAGTGAAGGATGACATCCCTTCTCACCTCCAGGTCAGATCTGAGACACAGAGGAGTCAGTGTGGAGACGCTTGTGCTGCTGCTGCTCATGCTGTATCCGCTACTGTGAATAAATGGAGGATTTCATGCACCAGGCTTTCAGTCCGGCCCCCTTCCATAAGCACTAAAATACAAAACACTTAAAAAAGAGAAACAATTTGTAAAAATGTAGCCATGTCCTAACACTTACAGAAAATGTGCTCCAAGCCTATTGCTATTTATTTATTCCTTTAACAGGGTAGGCTGGCCATTCTGGGTGAAATCCCAGACCTATTGAAATCAATAGGGCCACAATTTCACCCTACCACTGATTATTTTTGACACAGCACCTGCAGTAGCAAAGAAACATTTATACCGTGGGTCTTCAACAGGTAAACACAGTATAACACTGGCAGCCAATTACATTCAAACACTTTGGCAATGTCCCAGCAAATATTCTTCCCTACCCCCACAGAAGATATTTTACAACATCTCCTTGCTCCTTACTACTCTTATTCCCCTTTGTTTTCTGACTGAAAATGATTCATGATTCCTAACAATGTGTGATTGCTTTGCACTGTGCTGTGGATTTACACAACAGCACAGATGGCTTTTGTTGTAGAACCCCAATGTGCTGATAAGCAGTCTTATGTAATTTGCATTTTGGGTAACCAAAGGGGAAACTAGTTTCCCTGGGTTCTTCATGATTCTAGAGCTTAGGTTTTCCGGACCCTGTATCTTTAAGTCAGTGTTGTCATGATCACATCTTGAGTGATGCAAATCATTTAATTTCTTGACAGTAAGTTTGCCCAAACTCTGATGAAGACAGTTCTTTAGTATAAACATCATAGACACAGAGAAAGGCGATATGATTTAGTTTTATTTTTTTTTAACCAGTGTTAAAAGATATTAACTCAATTGCTGTGTGGCTTTCCCTTGCTCTTAGTACCTGTGCTGTCTCCCAATTCAGTCTCATTACTCCAGCTTCACAGAAGTAGTTATTTATTGACACTGCCTGATAACCACTAAAACTCAGTTAGCACATACGAGAAACACCTTGAATAAGATGAAATATGGACAAGATGTCAGTTGCTCTTAAGATCTCAATATTTCTTTATAACACCTATGGATTTGCTGAGAATGGAAGACTCTTTTGAGGCCCGAATAAGATTTTAAGTCTGGGACAGCTTTGGCAGGCTCCCAGGATCTCACTGATAGGTTTGGGAATGAGGAATTCAAATGATGTGACTACAGAAGTTGCCACCCTCTTTCCTAATATAATATAGAGATCTAGGTTCTTATATTGGTACTCATCACAGTATTATCTGAGCTGCAAATTTCAGATCATGTTCCAAGTTGGGGCTTGCTGGGTTCTAGCGTTTGGGTTCAGGTCCATCTGTAATACAGGAAGTTCAGTACATTCGGAGAATAACTAGAAAAATCCTTTGCCTAGGCCCTTACAAATCAATGTAAACCATCAATATTGGTAACGTGACTATTTTTATTTTAATACTGGTGTTTATACCTATTAGGCTCTAGAATGAAATTGGTTTGTGTTTTGACTTCAGTGGAATAAGCCGAAATGACATGTAGTACACTCTCACCCTGGAAACTTTCCCCCATCAATAGTTATAAATATACCACACTATTATGCTTGGCATGTGGTATGCAAATAGAGGTAAGAGTTCTGAAACTCATTAGGAAAGGGAGAGAGCTGTGGAGTAGAGTGAGGACAGTGTGAAGCTAAGGTTGATAACAGTGGCCTTGTCCAGAATAGGCCATGGGAGTTTTCTTATCTTGCTTTGGCAGGAGGTGCTGTGAGCTTCCTGTGCGAAATCAGAAGCATATGCTGCTTTCCTCTTGTTGTTTGGCTTCCTCCTCTACACAAGACGGTTCCCAGCACTGTGATTATCTTTGCATCTTCAAACATGGCACACTCTACTTCCTTAAGAGCTTGATGTATTCTTAAGAGTCAAGCTCACGCCCCTCCCCCCAAATTACTTCTGAAGTGCTGGTATGTGGCCAGTTCCACAAATGGCATTTAAAGTTGAACTTCTGGTACCAAAAAACTCCCACAACCAACCGTGCAAAAATCCTTACAAGAGTGTAAATTCATAAAACTGAAAACCAGGGAGTTAAGTTTGCCCATGGTCATAAGTTCTTTCTTTAAAAGGCGGGAGTTCTTTGTGTTCTGACTGGAACTACGATGCATGTGCTTTGAGCTTCCTGAGAATACAGAGTGTCAGATTAACAGCTTTGACCCCTCATTCCCCCTTCGGCATTTTCCTCTGAAAATCCAAAATAGAATTAATGGCTTCTGGTTTTACAAATGAATAGCCTATTTCTCAAGCACTTGACACAACAGGGCTAAAGCGTGTGTGTTTGTATACACACACGCCTGCACACATCTTAATTAGGAGAAGAGAAAACGGAATCCAAGAGAAACAATTTACCAGGTCTTGTAGCTAAGACATTGGCCTGGGACTCCAGAGCTCTGGATTCAGTCCCAGGTCGGCCAGACTCCCTGCGTGACCGAGGGCAAGTCCCTTGGGATGAAATTCTCTCCCCATTGATACCAATGGGATTTTTGCAATCGACTTCAGTGAGGGCCGGGATTTCACCATTAATGTCTCTGTGCCTCAGTTCCCCATCTGTAAAATGGGGATGATACTTCCTTTCTTCCACCTTTTGTCAGTCCTGCTTAGACCGGAAGCTGTTTTGGGGCCTGGACTGTCTCTTTGTGTTTGGTACAATGGACCCTGATCCTTTCAGTCATGGGGGGGAAGGATTCTTAACCTTTGGCCGCCCATGAATCTCCTTTCTCCTTACCACTTAGTGTGGACACTGGGGTCTGATTATGCCCTGATAGATACAGTTCTGTACATGTGTAGACATGGAACCAGCACAAAAGGTCATGAAAGGATCTGGGTGAAGGCAGGTGTAAGACTGGGGAGACTGATCGCATTGCTTATGAGCATGCTGGAACAGCTCTAACTTGTTTGTGAATTGCTGCTTGTGTTGTGTGCTTTCCATTGGTCTGACTCCAGTTCTGGAGTACACCCTCCTGGGTGTTCAAGGAAACTAAACTCAGCTCAACTGGAGTTCCCCTAGCTCTGGAGAGATCCAGGTAAAAATCATTTTAGTCTTTGGTTCCCAAAGATTTGTGGGATTTTCCCACAGCAGTACACATTTTTGGTTACAAATAGGAGCGCCCCACCTATTTTATATAGGGAATAATTTGAAGAGATTGGCACACAAAAATGAATAGATGAAGTGACATGAGGACACCCACAGTGAAACATCAGTTGAAATAATTGGAAGATGAGTATGATTTTTCAGTCCCGGCCAGAATACATTTGTATAGCTCCATTCTTGTCTGTACCTTTTCAAATATCATTATATAAACACAAATTTGGCTCAGTTCTTACATTTAAATCCAGCTCAGACTTTCCCCTTTCTGTTACAAGATACCTGCCATTATAAACCAAAGCAGGAGGCATAATTTTAATTATTCCCCTTTACCTATTTCACAGCTCTAACCAATTCTGCTGGGTTAAACAATGATACTCTGTGGCTCAGTCAGAAATAACTGGGGGCAGAGAGGGTGGGTGAAATTAGGTACTGAACTGGCTAACAAAGTCAGGACACTGAAAACCATTCTCGTTCTGCACTGATATAATTAACTATTTGAGAATAGAATTAGAAGAAGTAATTCAAAATGTGACTAACTGGTACTAATGAATTTGATTTTCCATTGTAATTGCATTACTATTATAGCCAGCAGTGTGGACATAATATAACATGTGAAGTCAATAGAAGCCACATATGCGCATCCCTGAGGAAAATTCCATCCAATATTTTTCTTATTAATTATTATTATTATGCTGGGCAACATACAGACATATAACAGAGATAGTCCCTGTCCCAAAGAGTTTACAGTCTAATCATACATACTCCCCTGTAAATTATTCTCTTATAGAGAATAATCTCAACTACGTTCAGAGGCTGCAGACCTATAAGGGATTTATGAGATCTCTGGCATAGCTGATGCACAGCCCAATTCTGATTGTGAAGCCCCTTTTGTCTAAACCTTCCCACCTTCCCTTGCCAAATTATGTTTTTCAACAAGTACTTTTATCAAAAAGAGGCCAGACTTTCAACACTGCAGCAGAGAGGTCAGTGTATTCAGTGAGGCAGGACTACAATTTCACCTGTCTCAAACACCTGAGGGACGAGAAAAATAGCAGCTACGTCATTAGGAGAAGTTCTCCTGCCGACATAGCACTGTCTACATGGGGAGTTAAGTCAGTATAACTATGTTACTCAAGGGTGTGAAAAACCCACACCCCTGAGCAATGTAGTGATACTGATATAGGTCTGTAGCATAGACCAACCCTAAGTCTGGGCTACAGGGAGGCGCCTCGCTCTTCTAGCGAGCTATGATCAGGAACCAGCCACCTGAAGGCAGCTAGCTGAGGAGCCTAAATTGCTTCTTGCAGGAATTAACTCTGTGCCTGCCTGCTCTTCACAAAATGGTTGGAGGAGGAAGAAGTGGTACCCACCTTATACCCTGTACCCAGTAGCTAGAGCAATCACCTGGTATGTGGGAGACCTGGGTTCAGGTCCTCCTCTGCCACAGGGGGCAAAATGATTTGGGGGGGAGGGTGTCTCCAGAGGGGTGTGTTAACCACTGGGCTATGGCATGTACTGATGTGGGGCTGTCTCAGTCTTTCCTGTTGAAGCTGTTCCACTGTGGATAACTACTGAACAAATCACTGGAGCAAGGCATCTGGCCCTGGGGTCTCCCCCTACTCCCCCCCCCCCCCCCCCGTGTGGATCCTCACAAACACTCTCTCTCACTCTGTCCACTGTGGATGAATTCTTCACTCGTCATTAAGCCAGCAGAAGAGAAAATGACTCTAGCCTGATGGTCAGAGCACACACCTAGGAGGTGGGAGATAGCCTCCCCCACCCTTCAATTCTTTTCTCCCCCTCTGGTAAAAGGAAGAATTGAGCCTAGTTCTCCATAATCCCAGGTGAGGGCTCTAGCCACTGGACTAAACAGGATGAAGTATACGCTAATACCTCCTGGCCTCATTCAGCTAGATTTCCAATGGGCCCTGAGCTTGTAAGCAAGCTCAGAGTCTGCCTACAAGATCAAACACCACATGTGACTTAGGCAGATGAATGTCTGTCTTCCCCTGGTTTGTGAATCGCCCAGGGGTTTGGTACAAGATAGGTGTTTGGACGCCAGGAGTGAGGCAGCAGTGTATATATTCCAGGGCCTAAAACTAAGGTGCTTAGGGAACTTTTACTGCAGAAAATTAGGAGCCAAAATTAGTTTTGAAATGATCTACAGCATGGGTGGGCAAACTACGAGCCACATCCAGCCCGTGTGACCATACCGTCCCGCCCTCCAGCCAGGGATGCTGCCTCTAGCCCTTCCCCCGCCTTCCCCCTCTCCCCTGTACTCTGGGGGGCGGGGCTGCATGCTCACACGGGGCAGCATGTCTGGCTCTGCGTGGTGCCAAATATGCTCCTCTGAGCCTCATGGTAAGGGGGCCAGGGCTGGGGGGTTGCACAAGGGGCAGGGACTCCCTGGGGAGAAAGTCAGGGGACAAGGAGCAGGGTGGTTTGGTTAGGGGCAGAGGGTCTCTGGAGGGGGTGTTCAAGGAGCAGGGGGCATTAGATGGGGTGTTGGGAGTCCTTTGGGTCTGTCAGGGGGTGCAAGGGGGATAGGGGTCAGGGCAATCGGGACAGGGGGAAGGGGAGGTTGGGTGGGATTCACGGGGTGGTAAGGGGTGGTTGGGGGGGTCTCTGGAGGGGGCAGTCAGGGGACAAGGAGCAGGGGGGTTGGATGGGTTGGGAGTTCTGACGGGGGGGCAGTCGGGGCAGGAAGTGGGAGGGGGCCAGTTGGGAGCGGGGCCAGGCTGTTTGGGGAGCACAGCCTTCCCTACCTGGCCCTCCATACAATTTTGCAACCCTGATGTGGCCCTCGGGCCAAACAAATTGCCCACCCCAATCTACAAGGTTAGGCAGCAGCCAAGCAGTGGTTTTGTGTCACAGTGGAGACTTAGGCACCTAACACTGGTGCCTGAGTTGCTTTGTGGATTTTACCCATAGTACACATCTGTCATCTCAGTCCGCTCCATCGCTTCCCCCACCCTCCACATGAATGAGCTTGACCCTTCACTTCTGTAAGATGGCCGAGCCATCCCTGCATCATAAGGAATTCTTGGGGCAGAAAGCCACACATCTGTAATGATGTCCAAATTAGTTAATGAATCATCGTTTTGAAAGGTTGTTAAATTAGTTAACATAACATCAGTTAATGTAATATTATTCTCGGTGTAATGCAAAACATTTTAAAATTATTGTATGGTGTAAACCATCTACAATAACAATGAAGGAAGCAAGCAAGATGTAGTTATTTGATTCTCTGATCAGTTTATCAGTAGCTGTCAGTGCACAACCAAGTGGTTTTAAAGGTGACGTCTCCAAACAGCCTGATGTACATATGAATCCAATTTGCTGATGAGCATTAAATGTGTTATATTTAAAAATTTTGATATCAAACTTGAAAGAGCTTTTACACAAATGAAGGGCCAAGCTCTAACTTTTAAATAGGGATTGAATGTGACAGTTAAAAATATAATTAGATGTCCTGAGAAAACATTTGAGATGGACAGAATGTAACAAGCAAACCAAAGTGTTTATTTCCATATGTACCAAATTAAGCTTTGGAAAATAAATTAGTTCCACCATGACCACATCTGAATGTTCTCATTTAAAGTCAATGTATAGTAGGCATTAATGTAATATGATTTTAATTCAGCTTTTAAAAGAATGTTTGAACCCCTTTGGCAGTTAGATATAGCTTTTTATTTTATTAATTTGTAAGGTGATTTAGTTATAGTTTTATTCCCCGTCTAGTAAACAGGAAGTCACAGCAGTAGATATTTTACCATTTGTAAACTGAAAGATAACATGTGGAAGATATAATCTGCTGAAACAAAAAAATTAGAGCTTGTGACATAATTTTTTATGAGAACCAAAAGAACCGGCACATAGAGAAATTTCTTTTTTTTAAAACTGACCTCAGAAGTTTTTAAAATTTGTCAGCATTTAAAATCTTACCATAATA
Organism: Sternotherus odoratus; assembly: GCA_032164245.1. NCBI lineage: Eukaryota > Metazoa > Chordata > Testudines > Kinosternidae > Sternotherus > Sternotherus odoratus. The sequence continues at coordinate 263,405,687 of JAVMKO010000001.1, forward strand.
TAAATAATAATTAAAGCTAAGGCTGAACCAGAACGGTCGGCTTCAAACTTTGGAACACTGAAATCAGATATTGTGCCCAAAACAATCCCAATTTTGACTCAGTTCAGATTCTGGTCTATATTTGAATTTCATGCCTGAAGCCCAACTCTACAAGAACACAGAGTCCAAAGAACCTTCACTCTTGAGGGAAGTTTGGATCTGGAGCTGAACGTCAGCCTCCAGCCCATGTTTTCTAATGATTCCAAGAAGCATAGATGTAATTGGCCAGCTTATCAGAGCCCTTACAGCGCCTATTGACTTCTCTGAGGAGCAGCATCAGGTGCTTAAGACAGAGACTTGTTCTTCTGGCACCTTTAAGACTAACAGATTTATTTGGGCATAAGCTTTTGTGAGTAAAAAGCCCACTTCTTCAGTTGTATCTGAAGAAGTGGGTTTTTTTACTCATGAAAGCTTATGCCCAAATAAATCTGTTAGTCTTTCAGATGCCACCGGACTCCTTGTTGTTTTTGTCGATACAGACTAACACGACTACCCCGGATACTTGTTCTTCTGAATCAACTATTCATTCCACACTTATTTTGCTAAGAGAAGCACTTGATTTCTCCTGTCCATAGGTATGAAGTTTGCTCTAACACCGAAGGACCTTTCATCTTGAAAAGTGGCAGCAGCACAGGAAACAGAATCCAGAGCATCACTCAACACATGGCAATGATAGAGGGGAAGAATAAGGTATGTTTGGAGGAGTCAAAAATACCACTACTATGCTAAGGCACTATCTGGGAATGTATTTTAATAGATCATTGAGCTAAAACTGAAGAACTGAATGACATGGTATTGTAAATGTTTTAAATTTGAAGGACTGTGTACATGCATATCACACACACACAAACACACACATTGTTTTGTATTTACAGATATAGGCCTTGATGCTGCAAAAAGGTACTTCCTTCTGTGCCTAGTCCTGTTAAAGGCTTTGGGACTATGGATGAGAATTACCGTTGGTAGCACCAGGCCTATAGGCTTTGTGAGTGCTAAACATAAGCATGAAGGTGCAACTTATAATTACAACTCACAATTCATTCTCTGTGTGCACATTTAAATTTTCACTTTGATGCTATCTGGGAATGTGACGAAGACATGAAAGTGTCAAAAGACCAGTGAGAACACAGAGCACCAATGGGACCAATAACTTTACAAGCATAATCTAAAGTTACACTTTGCTTAGGTTTGTACCAAAATGTCATGTGATATTTACTCCATTTCATGCCATTGTGCAATTTCTCTTATTTTTGATAAGAGTATAGCACAATCTGCTCTGATCACAGCTGAAATACTAGTTTATAGGTATACAGCTGTAGACATTTTTGAAAGGTGTTGAAAAGTTGGAGAGGGTTCAGAGAAGAGTGACAAGAATGACTGTAGGTCCGGAAAGCCTTGCATTGAGAGACTTAAAGGGTTAAATATTTTTAGCCTATTAGATGAGACATCTTGAGCTGATATTGGGATGGCTCTTTAATCTAGCAGTCAAAGGCATAGTATGATGCAATAGGTGGAAGTTGAAGCTAGACAAATTCAAATGGGAAGTAAAACTCCAGCTTTTAAGATGGGGTAATTAATCATTGGAACAGCTTGCCATGGGATGTGGTGAATTCTCCCTCATTTGAAGTCTAAATAGAGACTGGATGGATTTCTTTCTAAAAGATGCTCTAGTTCAGCCACAAGTTATTGAGCTACATGTAGGAATCACTCGGTCAGGTTCTGGGGCCTGTATTATGCAGAGATGAGACCTATGATCACAGGGGTTCCTTCTGTCCTTAAAATCTATTAACATAGTTTGTCACTAGAAAAGCTAAGCGCTGTATCTGGTCTTACAGTCTAGCTTGACTTGTGGTAATAATGGCAGATAGTATTATAAAGAAGTAAAATCTTTTCCTAGTGCCTTTAATTCCCAGTAATTGTGGAGGGCTTCATAAAACTTCAGGTGACATACACAGGGCCCCTTGTTCTCAGTTACACTAAGGCTGTGTCTACATTGTGTTGTCAATCCTACAGCGGCGAGTCTGGGAGTGCGGTTCTATGGATTCAGACTCGTACTACCACACTACAAACAGCAGCCTGCCTGTTGTGCCACCACCCACCCTGAGCTTGAGAGCGTGAGCTCCTGCCCAAGTCCAAACGCCTACACAGCTGTTTTTAGCACCATAGCATGAGCCCGAGCCCGAGTAGGCCTGGGCTCTGAGACTTGCTGCCACAGGTTATAAAATGCAGTGTAGATATGCCCTTAGTTCCCTTTACACTGCTGTGGCAGTATAAAAGGGCCTGACTGTGTGAAATACAGCTACACCCACTTTAAGACCCTTTTCCACTATCAAAGCAATATAAATGGGGATTAGTATAACTGAAAATCAGGCCTGGGGATTATGTCTTCCACCACTACTATATTACTGATACGCTCCCTTAGGTGTTCATGGCACTGTACATATAGGAATGGTTGCTGGCCCTCTGGGGCTTTTAGTCCAATTCAGCCAGGGACCGTGCACATGATTAAGGATCGAAGCAAAGATGGGAGAGGCTAGAACTGGAAGATTACATAAAAAACATGGTTTAAGAAGGGTTTTGAAAGAGGAAAAGGAAGTCATTTGGGGCACAGGAAGAGGAAAGCTGTTCCAAATGGGGATATGAACAAAAGACAGCGAGGACCCAGTTATGTTCCAGCAGGCATCTAGCCATGCTGAAAGTGGTCCTACTTGGCCACCACACATTGAATCAGCTGTGCAATAGCTAGGCTTAATCTGTTTGTGTGTTGTGCTTTTTGGAGACAGTGGAAGAGGAGGGGTTTAAATGTCAGGCCCCTTCCAGCCCACGGCAAATAAGTTCCTCTCTGGAGGAAGATGCTAATAATGGATCCTCAATGCAGGATTGCAGAGTTTGTTTGAAGTCTTTGGCAATCAGCCATTTTTTGAAGCATGCCCAGAAATGCATCTGAAATGATCATTCCTATGTATGTGTATTATTGAAAGTTTTACAACGAAGCAGTTATTCTCCTTATCTATCCAACAATGCTGTTAATCCCAGAATGGACTGTGTGGTGTTGCTTTGTGGCCACGTGTCTTCACTAAAAGAATAGCATTTAGAAGTCACCCGGGTAATCAGTTACTGCCAAACTTTTTCATACATTTTAGGTATAACACTGATAACAAAAGGGGAGTTGACATGGAGCTTCTGTAATTTTTATGAGCTACTTGAAGCACAAATCATCTTTTCTTGAAATGTGCTGGTTAGCTCCGGCCATCAGATCTGCTAGGTCAATATAAGTTCTCCTTGCCTCTGAAAAATTGCTTTTCCCATGCCTTCGAGCCATGCTTGGCTGAGAACAGATATCTCTTCTAAATGTAAAGTTCTCTCTGGCCCGTGGCATAGTTTCTTGCCAAGCCTTACGTTTCCTGATTTCTACATATGTAAGAACATAAGAATGGCCGTACTGGGCCAGACCAAAGGTCCATCTAGCCCAGTATCTTGTCTGCTGACAGTGGCCAATGCCACATGCCCCAGAGTGAGTAAACCTAACAGGTGATCTCTCAAGTGATCTCTCTCCTGCCATCCATCACCCCACTCTGACAAACAGAGACTAGGGACACCAATCCTTACCCATCCTGGATAATAGCCATTAATGGACTTACCCTCCATGAATTTATCCCGTTCTCAGAGGTTAAGTCCATTAATAGCTATTAGCCATTATGTGGCTGACACAGAGTAGTCAGACATTTCTGTAGCCAAGAGAGATTGTGCTTTGCTGTCTGCAGTCAACTTGTGTAGGATTAGAATCACTGACATATCTAGTTAAAATTGAATTCATTGTGTCCCAAAGCAACATCAAAGTGCAGGCAGTTGAGACAAAAGCTTCCTGACTGGGAGGAATGTTGAGCCCATTCACAGAACTAAGCAGACTGGATGTGACATTTCATCACGATGTCAGGTGTTACTTTAAAAAACTCTCAGAGCCCTTCTGAGTACTTTCTGAATCGATACACCTATGTTCCTACTATTCCTATTTCCAAGCATAAAAGGCAGTGTCCAAAGAAGGCATGAAGCTCAGTATGAGAAGTAGACAAAGGCAGCAGTTAAAGGATTGGATGGAAAGTTGGTTGAGATGAAGGAAGGAGAAAAGAGCTGAGAGGTGAGCTGGGGTGAAGCTGAGAACAAGGATTGTAAAACGGATGTGAAATGACAGAGGAAGGGACTGAGGGATGGAACAACAAACATGATTAGAGCAATTTGAAAGGACAGTTATTTTGGATAGAGTGGAGAGAGGAAAACTGAGACGTGTGAAGGTCAAAGGTGGTTGCAGTAATTAAGGCAAGAGATGAACAAGGCATGTTCAAAGGTTTACTTTTGGTAATCAAGGTAAGTGTTTGGGTCTTGCCTAAGGAAGTTTGGGTCTTGCCATTCTGTCCCCGTTGTGTGTAAATAGAGCATTAGAGTCATATCAGGTCATGGTTCTCATTGGTTTGGCTTTTTGTTTCAGTGAGTTGGTTTGTTGTCTGTATGGAAATATAAATGCAACTTCCAGTTTATTATTAAGTTTAACACCCTCCTCTCCTGAGTTTGTATGGGTAAAAGAATACAGGAAGGGTGTGCTACATTATTCATTTAGTGACACAGAAAAACCATGGTCACGACAGTGTTTTAGTAACATTTCCGCTGAAACCTCTCTAAACAGACATTGAGAAACTTGGGTGGTATAATGGAATAAGTCAATGATGTAAGCAATAAAACTTAATCATCAAATAACTGTTCAAGTGATTCAATTCCCACACCCAAAGTTTTCATTCTCACGTTGGACTTTCCCATTGATTTTCTATAGTGTAATAACTCAAGAGTCTTCATATAAACTGATCCATTCAGTTCTTAAGAAACATCAATTATGAGTGCTCCCAGCTAAAATTAGGGCTATATTTCATGCAATGCTGATACTGGCAGTTATCCCTAACTGGAGCAACAACTCATTGCAAAGGCAATATGTGGGTGACCTGCAATAAAAATAAAGTAAGAAATGGTGTATTAATCTCTGCCTCTCTGTGTGTGTGTGTGTATGTGTGTGTGTTGCCTGACACTTCCCATTATAAGACCCTGTTTTCAGTTGCATATAACTGCCAAACTTCAACTGTTTGGCCTGAAATTTTTCATGCCACATGTTTGCCACAGGATGAATTTTTTTTTTTTTGAATATTTCAACCAGAACAGTTCAGCTCAGTTTTGCCCATGTTCAAAAATCCTGACAGCCTTTTCTTTCAAAAGCTCTGACATCCTCATGCTTTGGGACAGGGACCTGAAATATGGCAGAAAGGGGGGCTTTCGTGTGAGGGCTGTGCCTTTGGTGCGCCCATGAAAATCTGCCTGAATTTGACCAAGTTATAAGCCTTTTATTAAAAAATAATAATCACAGTTTGCACATGCGCTGGGGTTTTAGCAGCTAAATTCCCCCAAAGATTCCATGTGCATAGGGGATGCCTCAGCCCAAGGCTAAGCAGGACTTCCCTTGCAATTGCTCTGGGCTGGTGTAGGCTGTGCTGGATACAGTCATCCAACTGAGAGTGGGGAGACTCTATGCTGTGCATTCAGTGACCTCCTTCCAGCTCCACACACCCCACTGGGACCAGGCAGTGTGGAGGAGAAAGCTGCCTGATTCAAAGGCAGAGGAGACAAGGTGCTGGGGTGAGGGAAGAAACTGAAGTTGAAGGCTGGCGGGCAGGGAAGAAGGAAACTGGGACTGAAGTTCTGGCAAGGCGAGGAGATTGGGACTGCGAACTGGAGCAGAAACTAAGACAGAACTAGTGGGGTGGGGGAAAGGAGGTGAGGAAGGAGGAGAAACATATCGAACAGAGAGCCAGAGTGTGTGGGAAGAACTAGGACTGGCTGGGCAAAGAGGTTGGGTTTGGACAAGGAGCTCAGCATGGAAAATTTGGACCAGGATCCAGTGGGGATGGCGAGTGTGGTCAGAGAGGAGCATATATGGAGGCCAGAAGGAGGAGAGAGACCAGCTGGATGAAGAATTGGTAGTGTGGGTAGTATACTGTCTGGGCAAGGAGACTGGGGTATAGGAGAAACCGAGAAAGGCTGGGAATGGAGAGTCTGGGGTAGCGAGACTAGGTCTTGCTAGGCAAGGAGACTGTGATAAGAAGTCTGAGGAGTGGAGACTGGGACTATGTAGGCAAGGAATATGGGACTGGGACAAAGAGCAAGAGTTGGGGAAGAAACAGGACAAGGATGGGTGGAGCAAAAGAGTCTGTTCCCACTAGAGCATGCTCTTCTCCAGAGTCTGGAATGGAACCAAAGATCTCCATCCCTCCGTTGTCAGCAAATAGCTGTGTAGCCTTCTGAGAAAGAGTGTGTCTCGTCTCCATATAAAGCTGGTCCACTGGTCCACATGGAGGATGACAACCTACTACAGCTGTCAGCTACTCTGTTAGCTCAAGTGTCAGATGGCTGTGCTATGGCTCAAAGCTCCAACCCTGCTGATGAAACCATGGGGTTGTCAATATGATGCCACAAGACAGAACTACTGTTTTTTCAGTTTGTTTTTCTAAAGAACTCAGAATTACACACACATAAACTAAGTTAAAAGAATCCTAAGAGTTAGGAAATGCCAGAGTTCAGGCTACTTGTGCAATCTTAATTCACCCCCCTTGTGTGTATTGTGCATTATGATACGGTCTTCAATTACATGATCACCTACTAGTTTTTCCAGCAGCACTCCTGCCTCATGGGGTGGGATGAGGATGAATCAGGATTGTGTAGTGAAGGAGACTCTTATTTGTAAGACCCCTGCTTCATTTGCTGCAGAAGTTGGAAGGTCTGTAGGGAATGAGACAGAGGAATCCAGAAAGAGAAAGGATGGTATCATGGTTAAGGCAGTTGAATGATGCCTTTGAGGAGGGATCGGCAACCTTTGGCACGTGGCCTGCCAGGGTGAGACCCCTGGCAGGCTGGGCTGGTTTGTTTACCTGCCACATCTGCAGGTTCGGCTGATTGCATCTCCCACTGGCCGTAGTTTGCTGCTCCAGGCCAATGGGGGCTGCAGGAAACGGCACAGGCCAAGGGATGGGCTGGCTGCTGCTTCCCGCAGCCCCCATTGGCCTGGAACGGCAAACTGCAGCCCGTCGGAGCTGCAATCGGCAGGTAAACAAACCTGTGCATGCGGCAGGTAAACAAACCATCCCAGCTCGCCATTGCCGAGTGCAAAAGGTTGCTGATCCCTGCTCTAGAGAAATGGATTCTGTCCTTTGCTCGACCACAACAGTTCTATGTGATGCTAGTCAAATCACTTCAACTAAACTTTTCACAGGTGGCCACTACTTGTGTGTTCCTCATTTTCTGGGTGCCTAATGAAATCCTGCTGTCTGATCTGCAAAAATGCTGAGTGCTCGCAGCGGTGATGAAGTCAATGCGAGCTGTATTTTGAACACAGTGAGTGATACATAATGCTAAGTAGTCTGATAAAGCAGCTCCTCAGCATCTCAAACTGGGCACCCAAAATTACTGGATACATTGAATCTTAAATTCTCAGTGCCTCAGTTCCCCATGTGTGAAATAGGGATAATACCAACCCCTTTTCCAGGGGACTTGTGAAAATTAATTCAAGTTTGTGACGCACTCAAATATTATAGTATCAGAGGGGTAGCCACGTTAGTCTGGATCTCCAAAAGCGACAGAGTCTTGTAGCAATTTATAGACTAACAGATTTTAGGGATCATGAGCTTTTGTGGGCTAAGACCCACTTCATCAGATGAATGTTGTGGAGATTTCTGTTAGTCTATAAGGTGCTACAAGACTCTTTGACAAATATTATAGTGATGCATGCCAGAGAAAAGCCCCTGGAGAAATGAGTGATTCTGTCTTCGGAGCAGGATTGAATAATGAGCAGTAAATAAGGCCTGGGGGGCCACACACTGAACAATGAGGAGAAAACAAACTATTGAATAACTGCTCATTAAGTGAGCATTGTGTATTGAATGACACAGGACTCCTGCGGAAAAAATATTATGTGATTATGTCATTAAAAACTAAATCATAATGCATATGTACAAGAGGGCCAAATTAAGGTTACACAGGAAACCTTAATTCTGGCATTTACTAACTTCAGAGTGTTTGGCTATGCAACCTTGATAATTTTTAAAGTAGTTTTTGTGTGTGTGTGTGTAATATATGATTTAGCGAGAATTAATACATGACCATGTAACCTGGTATGGTATGAAGGTTTTATTTATCTATCTATCCAGCCAGCTACTTACGTGGCCCTTATCACCATAGTATCTGTGCACCTTACAGAGATACGTTTTGGATGGAGGTATCATTTATGAGTGGCAAAGCCACTTGACTTCAAGATTTAGGATAAAATGCAAACTAAACACCCAAATGTAAAAGGTTTTGCAAACCTAAAATTACTCTTGCTTTTGTCCTTCTTTAGTCTGATTGATGATACCATCTTTGGTCACAGATGTATAGATTCCATTACAGTTTGTGATGCTGCAATCTATATATATAAAAGTCAAATGGTGTATGCGTGTATGTATGCATGTGTGTATGCGTGCGTGTATGTATGTACGTGCGCTTACTCCTTCCACACCGTTTGAGCTAGAGACTTGAAAGTTGGTACAGTTAGAGGTCTTAGGGTCCTAATCAGGGTAAGAGTCGAAAATTTTTCAAATCTCACCTCTGACGCCCCCCAGGGGTGAAATTCTTTAAAGGCCAATCACATCAGCTGGGCAGCTGCTGTTCTCTGTGACATAGTTATGATGTCATAATACCCCCTCCAACAGACCCCGCACTCGCTCAGCTCTCTGCCCCCTCCAACGGACCCCGGAATCCCTCAGCTCTCTGCCCCCTCCCCACCTCCGATGAACCCCGGAATCCCTCAGCTATCTGCCCCCTCCCCACCTCCGACGGACCCGAGTTGGGTTTGGTCGGAGGGTAAGTGAGGTAGGGGTGTCGGGTTTGGTCGGGGGGGGGGTGAGGTGGGGGTGTCGGGTTTGGTCGGGGGGGTAAGTGAGCCGGGGGTGTTGGGTTTGGTCTGGGGGGGGTGGGAAGGTGTCTGGGTGGGTGAGGGGTGAGGTGTGGGGGTTGGGGTTGGTCAAGGGGTGTTGGGTTTGGTGGGAGGGTAAGGAGGGGGGTCGGGTTTGGTCGAGGGGTAAGTGAGGTGTGGGTGTCGGGTTTGTTTGTGGTGGTAGGTAGGAGTGTCGGGTTTGGTTGGGGGGGGAAGTGAGGTGGGTGTGTCAGGTTTGGTCTACGGGGGGTGAGGTGTGGGTGTTGGTCAGGGGGTGTTGGGGTTGGTAGGGGGAGACGTGGGGGTGTTGGTTTTGGGTGGGGGGGTGAAAATGTGAGTCGGGGTTGGTCGAGGGGTAAGTGAGGTGGGGGTGTCGGGTTTGGTCGGGGGGGTGAGGTGGGGGTGTCAGGTTTGCTCTCTGCCCCCTCCAACAGACCCCGCACTCGCTCAGCTCTCTGCCCCCTCCCCACCTCTGACTGACCCGAGCAACGCCGGGTATTTTCGTTAGTGTAAAATACAAACATGTGCAGGACAGTAGTTTAATAAAAATGTGTCAAACACTTACGTATACAGTAGACTCCCGATTATCCGGGCGCAGGTTAACCGGGCTGCGGATTAACCTGGATGTCTAAACGGGTCGGTAGGGGAAGCTCCAAAGCGGCGGCTGGCTGAGTCCTTAACCTGCTGCTGCTTTGGGGCTTCTCCCACTGGCCTCTTACGAGCTGGGGTCTCAGCCTGCTTCCAGCCTGGGTGTAGGAAACCCAGGCTGGCAGCAGGCTGAGACCCAGGCTGGCAGGAGCCTGGGGGAGGAAGCCCAGGCTGGCAGCGGGAACTGAAACCCTGGCTGGCAGGAGCCTGGGGGGAAACTCTAAAGTGGCAGCGGGTTGAGAGCTCGGCTGCTGCCGCTTCTCAGCTCTCTGCTGCTTTAGAATTTCCCCGCAGGCTCCTGTCAGCGGGGGGTCTCAGCTCCGGCTGCCAGCCTGGGCTTCCTACACCCAGGCTGGCAGCGGGAGCTGACTGGGGCAGGCAGCAGGACCCTGGCTGGCAGGAGCCTGGGGAGAGAGCCCAAAGTGGCGGTGGGTTGAGCACTCAACCTGCCGCCACTTTGGGGTTTCCCCCGGTGGATCCTTGCCAGCCGGGGTCTCAACTCACTGCCAGCCTGGGTGTAGGAAGCCCAGGCTGGCAGCGGGCTGAGACGCCGGCTGCCAGAAGCCTGGGGGGAAATCCCAAAGCGGCGGCAGGCTGAGTGCTCAACCCGCCACCTCTTTGGGCTCTCTCCGGAGGCTCCTGCCACCTGCCCCAGTCAGCTCCCTCTGTCAGCCTGGGTGTAGGGAGCCCAGGCTGGCAGCAGGCTGAGACCCCAGCTGGCAGGAGCCTGGGGGGAACCCCAAAGGGGCGGCAGGCTGAGCGCTCAGACGGCTGCCGCTTTAGAGTTTCCCCGCAGGCTCCTGTTAGCCGGGGTCTGAGCTCCCGCTGCCAGCCTGGCCTTCCCACACCCAGGCTAGCAGGGGAGCTGACTGGGGCAGGTGGTGGGACCACCACCATCGCCCCTCCCCCCCAGGGTGGCCGGCAAACAGCCCCCCCCCCCAGTAGATGCAGGGCCGGCGACAGTAATTTTGGGGCCCCGTACGCAGATCGTGCGGGCCCCCCCCCCCCGGTCTCCCGCCGCCCGCGGGGCCCAACCCCCGCATGCGCTCTGGCCGCGTGGCCTGGCCGGGAGAAGCAAAGGGGGGCGGGGGGAGGCTGCTGGGTGTCGGGGGAGGGGGCTGATGAGCGCTGGCCGGAGCTGCGCCTTGCTCACAGGCCCGGTGACAAGGGGGTACAGCTGCGTACTGGCCCACCCCGGATTTAAGGGCCCCCCCCTTAAGTCCGGGGCCCGGTACAGCTGTACCCATTGTACCCCCCTGTCGCCGGCCCTGAGTAGACACTTGATTATCCGGGATTTTATTAACCCGGATTAAGCTTTTCCTGATCATCCCGGATAATCGAGAGTCTACTGTATTAGATAAATATGCACCACTACAGAGAGTGTAATGAGGCTAATATTTTGACAAGGTAGGGATGGATCCTGTGTGTTATGAGTTGTGGAGCCAAAAATGTGTCTATATAAAGTCAATCCTAACACATGAAACTATTTCTGATAATTCACCCTGTCTTCTGGTTCACATTTAGCAGAGCGTGGAGAATATAGGCAGTTTTAAGCACATCGCAGTCATACTGATTTCAATAAGACTACTTATATGCTCAAAGTTATTCATATGCTTAAGTTCGTCAGAGGATCTGGGCCATGGTTTGTACTATTTACTTTCAGACCTTTACCTCAGGATTTTAGCTTGTCTTATTTTCAATGTACCACACATACTTCTTCTCTGGGGTGTCCCTCCTCCTCAGTGCTACTAGAATTTGTTATCACTTTTAAAAGAATCACTTCAGAGGGACATGCTGGGCGGGGCCTAGAGTTTGACAACATTGAGAAAAGCCTGACTTGGCACATGCAGTTGCAGAGTTCTATCTGTCATCGACCCCTTGACATCCCCTCCCTCCAGGTGAGAGAGAGGCAGTGAGTCAAATGTTAGTGTATTAACCATATGGCATTGAATAAGAAGGCCTTCTGGGTGCATCCAGGAATACTTCATTGCTTGTACTACAGCTTCTTTAGAATCAGCTGTGTGCAGGGCCAGTTCTAGGGGCGAACGAGCAGGGTGGTTGTTTTTGGGCATCTTCTTTCAGGAGGCACTGCCTCACCATTCGTGAGGAGGAGGGACGCTGAAAATCTTTTCTGCCCTGGCCAGCAAAATGGTTAGGCTGCTCCTGCCACTGCTCTTTCAAGGGGATAATGTATTCTGCTGTAGTGCTGCTGAAGATACAGCTCTGCTTTATGAGCAACAAAATCACCTGCCTTGAGAGCATGAACTTAGGAGAAAAAGGTTCCCCATAACTTTTGTCCACATCCAGTTATTCAGTTGGGAGATATTTCAGTATGTGTTTCTTATATTGAAAATAATGTTTGTTCTGAAAGTGAAGCATGCTGTCCAGATGTTTCACATGGATGCCTCATGCCAACAGTATGTAACATCACTGGCACAATTAAAACAACACAGTGATGTGCTCCAATATTTCAACAAGGGTCTCCCACAATAAGGTCTCCTCCTCAGCGGAGGTGCGTGTAAAGACCTCTTAGGAGGCAGGGAGGTATCTTCCCCAGGGAAATTGTCAAAATGCCAACCATTTCCCTCTGGCTTCTCTGCCATCCATCTCAACAGCGCGAGTCCTTTGTGCAGGCTCTTACAGGACGTGGGACTTTAGTGTAGAAACCGCCAGCATGAGGGGAGGAGTCAACCTGTGCTTCCTCCTGCCTACAAAGATTTCATCACCTCTCTTAATCAGTCTGCCTGCCGTCCTAAGCCTCCTCCCCATCAGCCTCGGATATGTTCACCCACCATTTCAGGATCTCCTCTTCCCTCAGCTGCTAGTGATGGCAGCAGCAATGTGAGAATAATCTCCCCAGCCTCTGACTTGGAAATGTGCCTTCTGTCTTACGACTTAATACTTTGGTTGGCCTTGGTTGGTTTGATACAAGATAAATGTTGGTGGAAATGTCTGAGTGGGAGCTAGCAGAAACCAGCTTTTACCTGTCATAGCTAGCTGTGGCATCCGACTGCTGCGTGTTGTCCTCTTGTGCAGACAGCACTGCTCCGGCCACTTTCTAAACCTCTTCATGTTGCAGAGAATGTCAGATGCTGAAGGAGTTAGATGACATGAGGCCAATATCAAATATTCTCTTTATGCAACCTATGAAGAAAACACAAAGCTCAGATAGGTCCCCAGTAAGCTCAATATACACAAACCAAGATGAGCTATGGGCAACAAAAATGATTATTAGAGGGCTGGATCACATGACTTACGAGGAGAGGCTGAGGGAACTGGGATTGTTTAGTCTACAGAAGAGAAGAATGAGAGGAGATTTGATAGCTGCTTTCAACTACCTGAAAGGGGTTTTTAAAGAGGATGGATCTAGACTGTTCTCAATGGTACCAGATGACAGAACAAGGAGTAATGGTCTCAAGTTGCAGTGAGGGAGGTTTAGGTTGGATATTAGGAAAAACTTTTTCACTAGGAGGGTGGTGAAGCACGGGAATGGGTTACCTAGGGAGGTGGTGGAATCTCCTTCCTTAGAGGTTTTTAAGATCAGGCTAGACAAAGCCCTGACTGGCATGATTTAGTTGGAGATTGGTCCTGCTTTGATCAGGGGGTTGGACTAGATGACCTCCTGAGGTCCCTTCCAACCCTGATATTCTATGATTCTATGTACACACTGCTTTTTGAGAGTTTTCAGACAGTTTCACAACACAGAGCACAGTGTGCATCATTAGAAGACTCACAGACTATTAAAGGGATAATGTCGTATTCCTATACACTACAAGCACTACAAGGCAATAACTGAGGTAATACTATATACATATCTAAAAGAGTGAACAGGCATTTGTACGGGGATAATTAATATATCTAAGCCTGATGGAGTAAGAAAACTTGTGCTTTAGAAGACATTTCCCTTTTAAAACTGAGACCTGATTGTTTCAGACAAAGTATTGGATGATAAAATTAATTCACACAAACTAAGGGAATTGCAGAAGGAGTATTTACCATGTAAGCCTCAGGCTCAGGAATATACACTATGGGCTTCAGTCTAATAAAATAAATATCAGATACCAGTAGAGTCAGAGACCAAGGCCTGCTTCTCCCCTGCCAGGTACTTTGTGTAGTTGTTTATATCTATGCAAAATGGGTGGGAAGTACTATCAAATGATACAGCCTCGGTGAGCCCACTGCTGGAATTCTGCTCCTAGCTCTGATGTCTATAAATTTTAAAATTGGAGATGGTTCAAAGGAGAGCCACAAAAAAGCATTCAAGGGCTGGAAAACATACTCTATAATGAGAGACTTAGGAGAGCGCAGCCGATTTAACTGATCTAAAGGAAATTTAAGAGGCAACTTGATCACAGTCTCTAAGTACCTATGCAGAGAGAAGATATCTGCTATTTTTGGGCCCTTTCATCTAGCAGGAAAATGGCTGAAAGGCCAAGTTAGAAAAAATATAATTGGAAATAAGATGTAACTTTTTAACAGTGAATGCAATAGACCACTGGCACAGCTTACCCAGGGAAGAGGTACATTTACCACCACTTCTAGTCTTTAAATCAAGATTGGATGTCTTTTTGAAACAGATGATCTAGTTCAAGCTCAAGTTATTGGGCCTGAAAATGTTATCTTGTGTAGCAAGGAAAATAATTCCCCCCCACCACTGCAGGAATGACTGGGTGAAATTGGAAGGCCCACGCTATCCCGGAGGATGGATTAGAGGATCACAGATGCCCCACCTGGCCTCAGTGATCTGTAACTCTATCATTTGCTAGTGCAGAGTGTGAATTTATGTTCACGTCACAGACACGTAACCCAACTAGAGTCCCCCCTGGCTGGACACTCACCAGTCTCCGTGCTTAATTTGTACCGAAAGAGGTACCAGGCTCAAGCAATTTTTTTACATTCATAATTGATTCAGCAAGGCCAGAGGTGCCGGGACTATGAACTGCCAAGCCCTGGCACAAATTAAGCACTGACCAGACTGTTGTGTTTGGGGCCCACTGGGGCCCATGTGCTTTAAGCCTCTTGAAAGTGAGAAAAGTCCAAACACTGCTCCTGACTGGGGTCTCTGGGAACATTCTTGGGGTCAGATTGTCTGTCTAGCTCCCCTTCTGAGAGCTGAGACTCAGTGAGCCAACTGCCCAGCTCTGGGGACCACTCCTGACCCCTCAGATTCCCCCATAGTTTAAACACACCCACACCCAGAACTCCACCTTGTGGGTGCTCTGGGTTTACAGCTTCACTCTTCAGGCGCATGTGACAGTGCAAGGCAACAGAGACACACAGTCAGACTTCCAAATATGATTATTCTGACTTAGCATGAAAGATACACAGCTCTAGGCAAAATAACAAACACATCTGTATGCATTACCCTGCCTCAGCTTCCTTTCTTCTCTACAGAGTTCTTTGATCTTGGGGAGAGTCCTTTGTGATGTTCAGGATCCTTCTCCTGCAGCTCATGGCTTCTCCTCAAAATCAAGTAATTCATCTCTCTCTAGGTAACCTAGCTGCCTATGACCTTGTCTGGTTCCACAGTTAAACAGGACCCCTCTGCCTGCCCACCCCTCCACTACAAAAACATGTTTTTCTCTCCTGCCCAAAGCTTCCTATGTGTCTCTGAGTCCCTTGAGCTTTTATGTCCGTCTATGAACACCTGGTTTCTTTGTTCTGCTGCTGGGGTTTTCCACTTCCCCACCCAGCAGACAGGTTGGGGGAGCTAGCTTCTCCCAGCTTCAGCCAACCCACTCTCCCAAAGTGTTATCACCTGAATACACGCCTATGAAAGTTTAATGACCGACAATTATCCCTGATCTGTCAGACTTGCTACAGGCCTTGTCAGTAAATGGTGGATTCCCCAGTCACAGAAACATTCCCCAATACAACAATTTCGATTTCATAACATCAACCAGAATTCATAAGATGAACAAACAGACTTCCAAATCATCACAGTTCATAAACACTGTTTTTACCATGTTTGACCAGCACTTAGTGAGGAGATGTAGAAGGTCACTGTTCCTCAAGAAGGAGCAATCTTGTTAATCTTGACCCATGACTCTAGTTATAGACAGAATGAACAGAAAAAAACATTAACTGCACTAAAATTATTTTGGAAGGTTTATGAAAATAGCTTAAAAAACTCAAACATATCAATCAACATAGACATAACTGTTCTCATTGCTGTCTATCACACAACTCTACCAATAATGCCAGCTCAACACACCTTTATCTGCTTTTCTTACAACTATCCCCATGCTTTTATCCATGCCATTCCCTTCGAGATGGCATGAAAAATTGAATGCCCTTCCTGAACCACTCTGCAGTCCCATTGCTCTGTCTGCATTAAAATTTCTCCTCAGAACCTACTTCTACTGTGATGCCTATTCAAAATAAACTAAGAATGGTTGGGTTGACGGAAAACTGGGGAGCTAAACTGAATTATCAGGATGTGATCAGCCATGACCATTGTTTTCCCTACTCATTGCCTGTTTATCTTTTTAGATTTTGAGCCTTCTTATATATAACTACAGCACCACCCCCACACTCTTTTTGGATGCCACCATATTTCATATTAATTAATAATAATAAATAACATAAACTAAGAATGCCACCTAGCATTATTTGGGGAATCCCCTCCCCAAAATCTCTATCTTAGGTATTTCTAGAGCCCCCACTAGCACAGTATTTTAACACCTCTCAGTCTTTAATGTATTCATCCTCACAATACCCCTTTGAGGCAGGGTAGTACTGTTAGCCCTATTTTACAAATGGGGAACTGAAACTCAGAAGCTAAGAGACTTGACCCAGATCATACAGAAGGTCTGTGGTGGAACACAGGTCTCCCATGAATACAGGTCTCCCATGGCCTAGATCAGTGCCGTAAGCATGAGACCATCCTTCCACCACTATGCATGGCATTCCCTCGTGTAGGCATCAGTGTAACATTTTTCTCTGAAGCAATGTTAGATGTTACTGTGCCATGCCCTTCAGCTATCTACTTATACAAATTGTATCACCTCAGGAAAACATTCAGTGTGCTATGCCTTCTAAAACTAGGGTGACCAGATGTCCCGATTTTATAGGGACAGTCCCGATTTCTGTGTCTTTTTTCTTATTTGGCTCCTATTACCCCCCACTCCGTCCCCATTTTTCACACTTGCTGTCTGGTCACCCCATCTGAGATGGGGTGATCAGAATAGTGGAGTAGAGGCGTAGATCATCAAAGCAGAGTTTTGACTGCTACTATATTAACTGTATTAAAACTGAAATCCAAAAGAAAAAAATGGGAAAAAAGGAAGGGGTGAGTAAGCTCTATCCTGCCCCAGCATTCATTCACGTAGCAGTTACAAGAAAGAATGAAAGATGTCACAAACTCATCTGTTATGAAATGAAGCTTCATTTTCCCAGTGTTCTCCAAACCACTAAGGCGTTCCTCACCTAATCCCTTTGTTGACTGACTGACCCAGGGGCAGCCACCTAGGGTAGAGCATGCTATGCCACAGCTCATGTTCTGTAACCTGTTGTTATTACATCAGCAGCATGAGATAAATCACCCTGAAAGGCACATTCAAAGATTTGGGTTGTAGTGACTCTGATAATGGAGCGGTCTCCTGGGGAGCTAGTTTCCTGTTATTTTTCCATCATTACCAGAGCCTGACATGGTGACACCTCATACTGATCACCACTGAATGAATGGAGGGACTGAATCATATTAATGTCAATAGGAACTTTTAAAAAAAGGATTCAAACAACTTCTTAATCTAACATGAGCTAAAATTATTCTTGCTTTCACAGACTGCTAGCATTCTGGCGGTAGCCGAAGCCAAATCTTCCGGAATCTACAGCTGCGTGGCTTCCAATAAAGTAGGAAATGTTGAAAGGAACATTAGCTTTTATGTAACAGGTAAGGTATAATCCATTCAGTAACTAAACAGCCACCTAGGTCAGAATGTTACATTTGTGAGGATGTCATGTGGTTTACACTTCCCCAAGGTGTGAGAATTCCTGGAGGCAGATGCTAACTGTGGTGGGTGGGTTTCGACAGGACTGCAGGGACTTGGCTGCGAAAAAGGGGATTAGCAGTACAAGGTGATGAATAACAATGATCCATTATCAGCTTTCTAATGAAGATGCAAATTGCTCATGAAAATAATGGCCTCTTGCTAAGACTTTTTTCTAGTGTTTGATGGCTTGCAGTTGGCACATGTGTAAAGTTACTTTATAAATTGTGAAACCCCTATAAGGCAGCATCAGGTGTGCTCACACTATGTATCGGCTTCTGCCAACTATGGTCCTGAGCGTGCAACAGGTACCCTGCGAGCAGAACTTTCTGTCTGCCCAGAGCCCCGCTGAAGTCAATGTGATTCAGCACAGGCATAGGGATCTTCCTACCACAAGAACGCATTGCAGGACCAGGGCCGGTGGATCACATTTGACCATCTTTTTGCAGGTGTATCTCCCATTGACAGCAATGGATATTTTGTACCTAGATGATAGGACCCAATGCATTCTACTGCCCCCTTCTGAGGAAGATACCATTGTATAATATAGGTCAGGGATCTCAAATTCAAATCACCACAAGGGCCACATGAGGACTAGTACAAAAGCACTCCCTCTACCTCCGGTCCCATCCCCACCCCACCCCTTCAATGAGGCCCCGCCTCTGCCCTGCCTCTTCCCACCCCTTCCCCACCCCAACTCTGCCCCATCCCTGCCCCTATTCCAACCCCTTCCCCAAATCCCCGCCCTATCCCGCCTCTTCCCTGCCTCCTTCCCTGAGCGTGCAGCTCCCCGCTTCCCCCCCCCCCCAGCTGTTTGGTGGCAGGAAGTGCCTGGAGGTTGGCAGAGGAGCATGGACATGGCGTGCTGGGAGGGAGGGGGTGGTGGGTGAGGGGAGCTTGGCAGTCACAGGAAATAACTCTGGGGGAGGGGCAGAGAGCTTGGCAGGCCACATGTTTGAAATAGGCGCATATCTGGCAAAGACTTACACATGTGTTTAACTATGTACGTGAGTAATTCTAGTGACTTCAGTGGTGTAAAGTCAAGCATGTGCATAAGTCTTTCCAGGAACAGGACAGTAAGGAATAAATGCTGTGCCTTCGAGAGCTAAGGAAATAAATGGGAATTCACTAATAGCCAGTACACAGTTTATCAACCATCAGGTAGGAAGGTCACGTTACAAAGGAGCCACCTTCTGGTTGAAAGTTTTGTGCTGGCTGTAGCATGATGCATTTACCAAGTGTAGACTCTCGGAATGCGAAGCTGACATTAATGGTCCCGAATAGTCTTGAAAAAGATCCTGGTGAAAGAAAATGAGTCAATCATATAATAGTAGATATTTTAGAAACCACAGGCGAATTGATCTTTAATACTAAAAATACTGAAAAAGAGAAATGTGCCATAACCTCACAGCTGAAAAGGGGATACTTTTTCAATTAAGCAGGTTTTATTGTTGTTCTTGCTCTAATTTTGTAATCTGTTTTGTTCCTTGTCATTCTGATTAACTTTAATGAAAATAATGCTGGTACTATGCTGCCGCTCCCCATTTTTTAGATTAAATTTTACACTTTTTGAAATGTTCTGACCTGCTGTAATAATACACTCCCACATTTAGGAACTGTTGGTTGTCTGTAAATATAGAAGTTCAGTAAAAAAAACACCACAACTAGTTATTGAAATGTGAACATAGAAAAGTGACACACGGCAAGGTCATTTGTAAAATATGAAAAAGGAAAATATTTACTTGTTCTATTAATAGATATGGCAGGAGTATTTGCTGACTAAGAGTTCTAGAATCATAGCTTTTTGTTTGCTCTCAAGCATTAAATTGTGTACATTTCCTTGAAAGCTAAAACCTTTACTCAAACAATGAGACTGTTGTTTCCCACAAATTGGCTCGCTAATCTGTCTGTGTTATTGTCTGTACATATGTCACAGAGACTTTACATACAACTTTAGGGCAGTGAATAGGAACATTCTAATAATCAGTAAGTGTAATTGGGTACTTGCTCTTTTAATGCACAAGACATTGAGTTGTGTGCGCTAGCCCTATCTCTTTAGGCACCTAATGCTCTGTGTAAGACCCTGAAGCCAAATTAAGAGGGTCTTTTGGTGCCATAATACCTGCCTGTTTGAAGTCTTCAGTTGCTCTCCCACCTAACATACTAGAGCATGACAGCATACATTGTCATATTTCAGGGTAGGAATTGATTTTTAGCTGTGTGCAGAAAAATCAGCATCATAGAAATGTAGGACTGGAAGAGATCTCAATAAGCCATCCAGTCCAGTCCCTTGCACAAAGGCAGGACTAAGTGTTATCTAGATTGTCTCTGATAGGTGTTTGTCTAACCTTATTCTTAAAAACCTCCAATGATGGATAGTCCACAACCTCCATAGGTAATTTGTCCAGTGCTTAACTCCTCTGACAGATAGAAAGTTTTTCCTAATATCTAACCTAAATCTCCCTTGATGCAATTTACTTTTTGTCCTGTCCTCACCCTCCTTTTTATAACAACTTTTAATGTACTTGAAGGCTGTTATCATGTTGCTCCTCAGTCTTCACTTCTCCAGACTAAACACATTTTTTAAGTCTTTCTTTGTAGCTCGTGTTTTCTAGACCTTTAATAGTTTTTGTTGGTCTCCTCCGGACTTTCTCCAGTTTGTCCACATCTTTCCCGAAGTGTGGTGCCCACAACTGGACACAACACTTCTGGTGATACCTCAGCAGTGCTGAGCTGAGTGAAAGAATTACTTCTCATGTCTTGTTTACAACACTCCTGAAAAAACATCCCAGGATGGTGTTCACTTTTATTTTTTATTTTTTTGCAACAGTGTTACATTGTTGACTCATATTTAGTTTGTGATCCACTATAATCACCAGATCTCTTTCTGCAGTACTCCTTCCTAGGCAGTCATTTCCCATTTTGTATTTTTGTAACTGATTATTTCTTCTTAAGAAGTGAAGTCCTTTGTATTTGTCCTTATTGAATTTCATCCTATATATTTCAAACTATTTCTCCAGTTTGTCAAAATCTCTTTGAACTCCAATCTTGTCCTCCAAAGCACTTGCAACCCCTTCTAGCTTGGTATTGTCCTCAAGCTTTATAAGTGTACTCTCTATGTCATTTTCTAAATTATTTATGAAGACATTGAATGGAACCTAATCTGCTCCATGATACCATACTTTACATGGTAGAATGTATAATGGCAGAGAGGATGAATAGCTATGACTTTCCCCTGAAGGCTTTGGTATTGGCATCCATTCAGAAATAGGATATTGGAGTGGTTGGTTTACTATTGTCTGGAAATTTTTCATGGTTTCACTGTTAGCACCCTTTTTATGGGGGTAGTGAGACTGATATAAACTCAACTTTTAAATCAGTTTTTAAAAATGTTTTATTTGTCCTTTGGACTCCTGATGTGTCTTGAGACTTGAGCTGTGTGACCTATAAACTCCTGTTTGTCTAGTGACACCTGGTTGCTTTAATTAAACTTGGATTGTTGCTATCTGCTGTTGGCACATTTAAAACTAAGTCAGGTTTGTTCATCTCTCCTCTGCTTACAGCGCATCTAATTTGAAAGGCCAAAAATATTCATTTGGATTCACACATTATGCTAGCAATTATGTTCTAGTCAGGTAGCATTTTATACTTCAAGTCAACTGAGAGACTTTTTTTTTGGTGTTTGTTGAAAAGCTCACTTGGGGAAAAAATGACAGTCCATAAAATGCTGATGGGTGTGAACAGACAGACAGGACACCGAAAAGGATTTCCTTCAAATGTATTCCAAACAGATACTTCAGGGCTAGGGTGACTGCTGGAGGTTTGTTTGTTTTTTGTGGGTGGAGCTGGGAGGCTGTTCTCACTTGGCTCTGACTTACACAAAGCCTAAAAGTGAGACATGAAAATATCCACAGACGGAGAACATGAACAATTTTAGTGTCAGAAGCTGCCTGCCACAGCAAGGGAGGTCAGAAAGGACAATGAACAGGGGGAAGAACCCAAGCATAGTCTAAGCAGACAACACCTTCCTCTCCAATATGCCCCTTATTTTGAATTACTATGTTGTCTTTTAGGTGGCAAGAAACCCTGTGTTAAAGCAAATGGGAAGAATTGGGGGCGGGAGGGGCAGTTTCTTTATGTGACATGCTCCTCTCTGACAGTGGCTGAAATAGCACCTGGAAAGTTAGCAGAGGCTAGGGCTGGAACTGGGGGGCTGAAATTAGGGGTATAGGGGGTGCTGCCTGCCACATCCCCTGGCTTGAACTGGTTTCTATTATATACAGGGTTCACAGTTTGGTTCAGTGGCTCTCAAAACCCCCACTATAAAAATGGTTCCAGCACCTCTGGGGCTGCTCTTGGCAACTCTTACCGCCACAGGCTCTACTTTCTCTAAAGAGGGATGGGGCAGGGAGCAACGGAGCACAGCTAAGGGGCCGGATTTGATCACGTGGGGTCAGACCCTCATGTTTATTATTGTAGAGCCCCTGGTATTTCTGAGGTTGGAGTTTAATTCCCATGTGTATCTTTGGGAGGTTTATGAGTGGTGCACCTTTACATCCGTCCCTTGAGGGGAGTGTGATTTGGGATCTCCAAGAAGTCAATCTGATATGCCCTTGAATAGCTTTTCCTTCCTAAGGGCCCATCAAGAGCAGGGGCACTTTTAGGTTTTGTTTCAATGTGTTTTTAAATGTGCATGTTTGCCTTAGTCCATCAAATAACCATAGAGAAATAGGGAGTGTTTCCTCCTGAAAGACTTCCTGCTCATTGATACTGGGGCAGTCATGAGAGTAATTCCTGTGTGCCAAATTATGCTATGCGCTAGTCGCCTCCCCCCAATCTGTCCCTTCCCCTACTTTTGGGGATGTTTTGCTGGCACACAGCAGGCCCATGGGCGTGTTTGCAATTACTGAGGGTGAGACAGGAACGGCTCTGCCTTATCTCCCTGGTTTCCCAATGTCACTAGGCGCATTTTATTTTGAGATTCCTGATGGTGCTTGGCAAAGATAAACAAAATCTTCCATCAGGAAACCTGGGAGCTATTTCCACAGGAAGCTTCAAATCACTAAAGTAAATAAAACTCTTTTACATTATCCCAACCATGTTACTTAGCTCCCCCAGGCTGTTAGATCTGGTGCTAAGTGTCATATATTAGGAGTTTGGAGTCTTTAAACAAATTATTTGACTGGAATCTAGTGCATTTTGCTTTTGTCCTCAGATTTATTTATTTATTTAAGTGCTTTTCCTCACTGGTGACATCTAGGAAATGTCCCAAATGGGACACTATAAAGTAGTTATAGCTATGTTACTCTGAAGGCACATTTTCCTTTTATGTTAAAAATAGGTTATCTCCTGCTGACTCTCACAGTCCCCCTTGATTTCATCTTAAGAGTTTAACTTGCTTGGCTTTTCCTAGCCTTTACTGAGCACTGGCATTTTCATAGGAAAAAAATTAAAAGAATTTCAGATGGTTACTTTGCTATTTCTTGACACACTGGGTCAAATTCAGAGCTGGTCTAAGTTGGTGCTGTAACTCAAGTAAGCCAGATAGTATGCCTTAGGAAAGAGTTGGTTCCCAGGACGAATGTTTTAAAACAAGCCAGTTACCTCAAAGGCAAGCTTGGCTCTCAAGAGCTCTTAATTTACGTTGGTTTTGCTGAGCTCAAAATCTGGTCTCACGTAATCCTGAAGAAAGCAAAGAAGTTGCAGCAGTTGCTAGTCAGCACCAAATATGGCCCAATAGCTCTTATTTTTCACTCTCATCTTAAATGTAAAGTTTTCCCAAAGTCTTTGTGTGTGAGGGAAGTGAAAAAAGGCCAGACTCCCAAGTGCATTACAAGAGAAGTGTGCCCATATCCAATATCTTTGATTTGGAGGTTTCCGTTCAACTCATCTTTGATATTTCTTTATCAGTGGAATGGAGAATCCACATTTCCTTCTCATTGCAAGAATAAAGGTGGATTCAAGCCACAAAATGTGGGTCCCTCTCTGGATTCTGAACACTTCCAAAATTGGAGGACATTTGAATCTGGGATTTGATACGAGCTCATTTACCCAATAGCTAACCGAATGGATCCATCCAAAATTAATATGGGGAAGTATAGTGTTAAATATAAGTCCTGGTCAAGAGAGAGTACATGTTTCTGATAGATAAGACAAATGTATGAAGCCATGAAGTACAGTAATTCTATCTTCTAACAGAACAGACTGGAGTGCTAGGGAGTGATTATACCAAATACAATCCCTATTTCTATTATTTCAAGTGAAAATCACAGACAAATGCGGTGGAAATCTATAATTAGAGAACATGTGAAACCTGACACCTTTTGTCATCAAGTTGTATAAGTCAGTTGCAATTAAACAAGCAAGAGGAAATAATTTTAAATTAAACCAAGAGAGGTTCCATTTTGGAACAGCAATTTTAATTTGATTTTCACCAGGAGCCTTCTACTTTCACTGAAGCCAGTGGCATAATTTACATTGGCTTCCATGGAGCAAGCCCAAGCCTCAAAAAGCTGTGTAATGGGGTGTAACCAGGCATGGGATAGCCAGCACTTTCCAGGCAAAAGAAGCTGCAATTATCCGGTGATGAACCACAATCTACTTTTATTTATTGTTGGCTGAAGTAACAGCTGGTCAAATTACCCATTGTGAATCATATTAGTTACAAATTTTGCCACATTTATGTTTAGTAAATTGTTGATGAGCTGATCCTGATTTTCTTCGAATCAACTCACTTTTCGCAAGTGTTCATCTAATAGTTTGGACGGATAATTTTCATCCTATGGGCTGTTTATGATCAAATATTAGCTCTGTAGTTGGTCACCTAGGTCACATGGTATTGTTTCTGATCTCTGCTTGGGTGACTGAAATAGCTTACTTCCAGTGTGAATTCCCAGAAAAATAATCATTAATTCAAATAATCACTACATCTTCAGGATTTGCAAGAGCTTTAATAAATACCCACCAGTTTTCTGAATACTCCTGAATAACAAGCAATTGCTATAATAAAATGTTATGAACTGCCTTGTGCACTTCTATTGCCCATATGTTCACACTTTGTAAACTATTGCACTAGCTCTAGATGACACCAGGTAGTTCTCTCCCTGATCTTAGTGTACCCTCTTTCAATACTTTGTGCTCTTTGTACTCTACTTCAGACTGTCTTAACATGACGGGCCAGATTTGCTAGAGCAAATCACTTAGCTCCAGTGAAGTCAACTGAGAGATGCCAGTTTACACCAGCTAAAGAGAGGCCCTCATTGTGGTGTTTTAGAATCACTCCTGTATCCATTACAAGCAGAGAGCGCTCACTTTGTTGAGTCAAGTGAGAAGAACAGAGGCAGGGTAGGTGAGGTAATATCTTTTATTGGACATCAGTGAGAGAGATGAGCTTTGGGGCCACACAGAGCTCTTCTTTACAACTCCAAACAGAAGTTGGTCCAATAAAAGATATTACCTCACCCACCTTGTCTCTCTAATATCCTGGGACTGACACAGCTACAACTACACTGCATACAATAATAGAGGCAGTCCAGGGCGTAGGAGGAAAGGCTAGAGACTTCAGCAGGAAACCATGGAAAACATTAGCTGAAGGATCTTCAGGCTAACAGGAAAATAGAAATAATTTTAATTTTGACCCATGATTTTCTTAAAAACTAAAAGTGTTCTTGATTTTTGACAGATGTGCCAAATGGATTTCATATTAATTTGGAAAAAATGCCCATTGAAGGAGAGAACCTGATATTGTCCTGTTCAGTCAACAAATTCCTGTACAAAGACATTGCTTGGATTTTGCCGAGGACAGTTAATAATCAAACAAAAGCAAAAAAGCACATCACTAAGGAATACTCCACTACCCTCATTCTCACCATCAAGAATGTTTCCCTGGAACATTCAGGCACCTATGCCTGCAGAGCAAGGAACATATACTCGGGGGAAGAAGTGCTTCAAAAGAAAGACGTTACAATTAGAGGTGAGCACTGCAACAAAAAGGCTGTTTACTCTCGGATCCTCAAATTTAAAAGCACAAGGAATGATTGTACAACACAAAACAATGTAAAACATTAAAGGACTCATTAAAAAGTCACAGTTGTCTCATATCATCTTGATTTTTTATTACAGTTGCTACCTTTCAGGCTCGGAGGTGCTGCACCTCCAAAAATGGGTATGGACATAGGAGGAGTAGTGAAACAAAAGCATAACACATGGGCTTCCAGTTCAGTTCAGACGGGTGTGTTCTGCTTTGGCAAAGCTGGTGGAAGTTGGGGTTTGGAAGATCCCCTGTACTGCATTGTGTATGTTGTGTTGTTGTGTCCGTTGCTGCCTCCTCCTGAGTGATAATGAAAACTTTGGACCAGTTTTATCTTCCACTTTGGTATCGGCCTCTTCGAAAGTCAAAGCTGCACAAACTGATTAACTTTATAAACTGCTGGTTTTGGTCAACAATGGACATTTAATAAGTTAATTTTAAAGTGTGGAATGAGCACAATTCAGTTTGAGATTGACTGGACTATACATTTTTATTTCAATCGGATTTTGGTGGATTTATAAATATTACCTGCTGAGCAAGTTCTAATGCTTATTTATTTGAAATAATTTTCTATGCTAAGTACATTAATCTGATGAAGTATCTTCTTGAGGAAGGCCCTGTGGATGCAGGAAAGAAATAAAAATGTTGATATAATGCACAGACCTATCTTATCATTTTTAATAATGAGGATTTTAAAAAACCGACAGATGAACCCTGTTTCTCCAAATAAATCCAGGTTGATTTCCCGTTGCTGTGTTGGTCAGTTTTAAAGTTAATTACTACACTACCCAAAAAGACCTGTGGACATCAACAAGAGTTCTGTGGCTGGCATGAGGATAAAGGACTTTATAATGTTATAATTATCTCATTAAAGTAGAAGTGCTATACTCATTCCATTGACAAGTCTAAAGCCATCACAGTGAAATGTTTAATACATTTTTCCAAATTTAAATTTAAAATTAAGGCCATTAAAAAGTCCCTTCCTTTTGGTATGCAGATGGCAATAGGATTTATTATGGGGATTAAGAAATGGCCAAACTACTGAAGGAGAATTAAGAGTAATCTAACCTTCCTTTTAAGCATTTCCTTTTTACATGATTTCACTATGAGGTGTTTCTGTGTATTATAAATTCAGTATAAGGAAGAAGTTACTATTTTTAATAGATCTGATAACTTTATTTTTTTACAATATGTAGCTTTTATAATTTTTGTTTCATTTATGACTGATCATTTATATAGGATTTACATAAGCCATAACAAAACAAGCCATAGTGACCAAAATAGCTACAGCAAAGGAACAAAGTGGCTGTGCTTCTAAAATAGAGGGTGACAACATGACAACTCCTTGCGCTTGGGAACTCACCAGACGGTTTCCTCCTTTAGGTACTGGGACTGTGTCCCACGGCCAAACTTGTCTTTCACGTGGGAATTGCTTTTGTCAAGTGTGAAAGGGTAAACAATAGCATTTCCCCATCATGCCAGCTTCACGGAGCCTAAAATGCTTGGAAAACAATTAGTAACCTGGAAGTTGTCAGAGTAAAGAAAAGAATAATCATTTAGATCTTGACATGTCACCTACAGCCTTCTTGTGTACAGTAGCTCTTTTGTTCATTATTAGCATGATGGTTCCCAGAAACAATGTGTTCTTGCAAAAGAATCTGGGTCTCTTTCTTTCTCTTTTTTTTAAAAAAAAATATGCCTCAAAAGCAAGTGAAATGATAATGGTAACTGCTTTTAAAATGGGGCAAGCTTGTTTTGTTGGTCTCCCACTTTATGGGGCTGTGCTTGAGAAAACATTTGGTGGCCCAGTGGACTGCAATGACAGGACTTGATGCATTTGTAATGGAATTGGAAGCCAGAGTGCAGTAGCTTGTAGCAGTCAGTTGCTGGCAGCAACCAGGTAATATGAGCCTGGGTCACAAACTGATGTTGTGATTGGAAAGTGCCCATGTATGGAATTGTTAAGTGATGATGTATATATACCACATTGCCCTATGGGAACATCTTGATAGACATTTCCTAGTATGGTGTTGGCCAACGCTCTGAACAGCTCCGAGCCTGTACAACGCTATGTTAGTGCCTGCCTGGGCATAGCTGCCAGTGTTGGAAGGCGAGGAAGAACCACAGTGAAACTGTGAGGAAAAGGGTTCTGCATTTGATGGTGAGATAAAGTTATTGTCAGTGCTGGTCTCATCAGATTAAACTGAAAAATCATGTCAATTTCTGACTGTTTCTCTAACTCCCTCTGAGTAGCATATCACTTGGAGAGAATAGCTATGTAATTTAAATTTATATTCCTTTTTTAAAAACAAGTATTAAAACGCAACTGTGTATTTATATTTTCAAACCGGTTAATAAAAAAGGAACATTACGTGTACTAAGGTAAAAGTATGTGAAATGAAAAGTTATACAAAAAGTGCTAACAACTTTCCATGTTTTCCCGATTGCCAAGGATTGGTTTTGCACTAGGGATTTTGCTTTCTCACAGCCACAGTGTCACTTTGAGTCATTGTACTCTGGTCATAGGGCCATGGTCTGCCCTCAGTGACACCTCCATGTAACTCCACTGGGCCAAATTCTGCCGACCGTGAGGTCCCCAGGCGTGAGACTGAGGACAGAACTGGTCCATCAGCCCATGTTTATGACCTCACAGAGAGACATGATGGCTATGATGCTAATGTGCAACATTCAGCACTTGGGGTGAGGTTTTTCAAAAGCGCTGAGCAGTGACTTCACTCTGCTCCTACGGAAGACAGTGGGGGGCGTTACCTGACTTCAACGGGAGCACAGTTAGGCCAACACAGTGCTTTTGAAAATCCCATCCTATGGCTTCACTCCGGCATCAAACTGAGAAGCAGGTGGTCTGGGAGAGAGAAACCTCTTGTTTTAACCACATCCTTGAAAACCCACCAACTGTGGCAAAGAAATTCTTAAAAATATATGACTGGTAACTGGCTCAAAGTTTTAAGCAAGAAAGTTTTGCTCACTATGAAAACCCGTCTTTAGTGTATGGATATAAACAAATTAAAATTAATCAGAAATAACTTACAGAATGTGTGATTTGCCTTTGTTCTGTCATCCTGTCACACCTCATTTTGAATGGGTTGGTTGTGTTGTTCTATGGGGATTATTTAGAAATACAAAACTTGGACCAACTGGCTTAAATCTGTCAGCTTCCATGTGTGTGAACATGTTTTCAAAGAATACATCTTCATAGACAGCTTATTTTGCTAAAGTGGAACCATAATGTAAATGTCCAGGATCCATACCTGAAAAGAGGGCAATCTTGTTTGATGGGGAGAAATCATTGTTGTTGATGTTAATACCAATGCATATAGATTTGATGAAGAATGTACATCTAAACTTCACTCACTGGAATTGTTGTTGGTTAATAAGAACAGACTATTTGTTACACTATAAACACATAAGATAATGGTCATTGCCCCAAGGCATGTACATTTTAACTCGGACATAGACAAAAAATCAGACACAGATGGTTCATAGATGTGTTGGAATTGATTTCAGGGGATAAAAGTCTTGCAGCGGTCATTCGTTTAAGAAATTCTGATAAGCTTTCAGTGCTTTTGGGTTTATACACATTATATACAGGGACTAAGAACTAGTGTGAACTGTATTGGAGAGTTTTTAATCAAGTTAGGTAGTTGGATCATAGTGGAGATGGAAAGACCTGTTGGATCATGAAGTCCACCCTCCTGAAAGAATAGCATATGATGCTCCCAACAAAGGATATGCCAGATATTAAACTGAGGCTGTACTTGATCTTAGCATATAGATATATGTCACTGGGAAAAAGTGAAGCCTAATCTTGGAAGTTTCCTTGCAGAGAAAGATTGCAGCATCAACCAGTTCCTGTGGGAACTGGGAATTCAAGGAAATCTGCAATGCAGGGCAGGACTGGTCAGGAATGCACTGCACTCTACAGGACCAAAGTACAAAAGGGATAATATAAGAAGTTGCAAATGTGGTAGAAAAGTTGTTGCTGTAGAAGCACCATCAGTTCTGGAGTTATCCTCCTGCTCTTGGTCGTAACAGCTTTCAACTTTGTGCAAGAAGGAAGGAGGAAATTGATCGGTTTGGAGATGGGGAGGAAAACAACATCATGATCGTCTGCTTTCTTTGGGTGCCCAGGGATGATTTAATATTGTGCTTGTTGAACTTTTTTTTTTGGGGGGGGGGGTTGGGTTCTTATTCTTGGCTGGGGGGGAGGTGCCTGGTGGACAGAATCAGAACACACTGAGGTGTACTTCCAAAACACTAGCCAGAAAGTCATTGAGCTCCATTTTATTTCATACATTTGGATGAATTTTAATCCATAAAAGTGGCTAATATAAAATAGGAATTGTTTGCTGTTATATAGCACTGAACTCTGGTACCCATACTTCTGCCTTTGGAATTGGTGTTTTAGACACTTGCATTATGGGAGAGGATGTTGTCTGGGGAAAATAGGCACGTTTCTCACAAATACAAGGACTATTTGTGTTTGGTTAGCTGTCGTGGTTTTGGCAAGATTCCTCGAGTTCAACTAAACACAAAAACCAAAGATATATGAAGACTTGGGGGTGTACAATGATTCAGTGCTCACACTCTGGTTTTGAAGTATGCAAGTTTACTGAATAGGGCTCCCAATAAAGTTGATCTTCACAGTGAGTAAACTATGTACATTTTATTCATGCACAGTCTAGTATATATGCAGCATCTAACTGTATAAAGCTATCACGAATGTAGGGATATTCTATCCTAAGGACCAGATCCCTTCGGATCTATTTCAAATCTTGCACTTCATAATATGTTTCTCCTGAAAATAGTAAAATCCCAAGATTGCAAAGAGACTTCACTTTAGCTTGTAAGAGAATGAATGCAGAAAGTTGTGTCTTAGCACAGCATCTGTTGTTGGGTCATTTCCATTATGATCTATATATAATCAGTTACAACTGATGAAAGGACATTATCTCAAAAGGAAAAAGCATCACTAAGCCACCCTAAATATTCTTTTGAAACAGGAATAGTAAGTAGAGAAAGTGTAAGCTTGGAATTTGGTAGAATGTCTCCAGGAAGTTCTGACATTTTAAAAGATCATTAATGACAATGCAAGAGGTTATTTTAAATATATACACACGTGATTATAGGAATGTAATCGTTGAACTCTCGTTTTATTTTGTAGCTCAGGAATCACCATCCCTCCTGCGCAACCTCAGTGATCAGATTGTGAACACCAGCAATTCCGCTACTTTAGAATGTCAGGCTCAAGGCATCCCCGAGCCCCAGATATCCTGGTTTAAAAACCATGAAGAAATACAGCAAGAACCAGGTGAGAGCTGCAAACGCCCTTTCCCCTCCTCACTCTCTTCTCTTATGGCTCTGTCTACGCTATACAGTTTTTAGTAGCAGGTCTGTGTTGCCACAGCTGTGCCACAAAAAGTCATGCAGTGTAGCCACTGTTTGTTGGCTCTCCTGCTGACAAAAACCGTCCACCCCCAATGAGCAGCGTTTGCATTGTCGGTAGGACACACTGTTCACACTGGGCACATGTCACCAGCAATGCTTTTGTCTTTCAGGCTTTTTTAAAAAAAATTGTCATTCAATTGCCAGTGTAGACATAGCCTTAGATCCTTATGTCCCCCTGTTACCATACTATCTGAGCAACACCCCTGTGAGGCTGGGCAGAACTTTCCCTTTCCTTTTACAAGTGGGAGAACTTATCCTCTCTGTACCTGAGTTACTTTTGCCCACAGTCACACAGGAAATCCATGGGAGAGCAAGAATTTGAGCATGGATCTCTCCAGGCTAGCACCCTGACCACTGGACAGAGCTGGTATTGGGGATACCAGAGCAGAACTGGAATTCATCTGCCTATAGTAAGAGAGGGTCTCGTTGTCATGTTGAATTACATCCTATTATGAGAAATCCAGGAGCTGTTACTGTGTTGGATTTGGATTTGCTTTTCGTGCCATAACTAGAAAAGAGCTAGGGGAGGGGGCAGTTTAGAGCTGGATTATCATTGCACTGGGGGTTGGGTTCAAGGCTCAGTTGGGGCTAAATATTCAGCTAAAATGGCACCCAAATCATACAACTATCCTTGGGAGACTTTAGCCAAAGAAGTCTAAGTCCAGTACTAAGTATTACATCCAGAAATAAAGCACTTTCAAGACCATTGCTATAGAAGGAGCCTTCTAATGTAAGGGCTGCATAAGCACCAGTTTCCACCAGAGCCTCAGAACCTGTGAACACTTTGTGACTCTGAAACCAACACCCAAAGTTAAGGATCCATCCACCCCCTAGGGTGTAATGTAATGTCTGGCTCATCCCTAATGAGCAGAAGAGGGTCGTTTTACAGAAAGAGTTGTCTTTGTTTATACTTCACGTCCCACTCATTTAAAGATCTTTCACTCCACAGGAATAATTTTAGGGCCAGGAAGCAAAATGCTGTTTATCGAAAGAGTCAAAGAGGAGGATGAAGGACTTTACCGGTGTATAGCCACCAACCTAAAAGGATCTGTGGAGAGTGAAGCTTATGTCACTGTACAAGGTAAAGCATGACATTAGATGGAAACGACAAAGATCATTCTAGTTTGTTCTCTATTTGATCTACTTTTCCTCTTTTCCCCTGTTATTTTCTCTAAGTGGGGCTTTGGCTCTGGCTAGGATAGCAGGTAAGTGGCTTGTTGACCGTGTGTGATTTCTGAATGCAGCAGTTTGAAGGAAGTCATAGCAAAGGGAATGCACCAGGTTGAAAAGGAAGCCAATGGGAAATGCTAACTCAGAATGTGTTTATACTGATCTAAAAGAAGAATTGTTCAACCCAACAAAGAGAGGTCAGGGAAGAAGATAAATGTAAATTTAGTATAATAAAAAACGCTACCCATTCATTTTCTCATTTCAGGCTACTGTAAGCTGGAATGAGATATTTTTGATATTTTCCTTTTCTTGGTTTAAATTTAAAGTGGGCTGCTATGTCCAACCAGAATTTTTCAGTAAACACAAATACATTTTTCAGAGTTATTTATGATAGGAGCTAGGGGTTGTTATTGTTACTCCTCCTCAGGATACTCATGTTATTCACGTGAATGGCCAGACTTTTTTTTTTTTTTTTTAATTCTCTTGGCCTCAATGGCGCCTTGTGGAGATGCGTTCCACAGGCTAATTGTGCATTGCGTGAACAAGTATTTTCTTTTATCAGATTTAAACTTGTCATTTTTCAGTTTAATTGAATGTGCCCCAAGCCATTAATTATTGTGTGCACTTTTGACACAATCTCTTTTCACAACTCAACAGTCCCAAGCTTTTCAATCTTTCTTCATATGAGACATCTTAATTAGGCAAAATGTTATTAGCTCCTCCAGGCAAAGACAGTCTCCCTGTGTGTTTATACAGCATGTAGTGTAGTAGAATTCCATTCCCATGTGTTTGGGTGCTGCCACCACATACACAATGTGATAAAGAAAGCAGGATTGACATGTTCCAGTTGCAAGTTCTTTGGCTTTCTTGGCACACTGGCAAGTTCATCGCTGTAAAAAAGTCAGAGGTATCAATGTGTATATATGAGCAGGGCTGCACACAATAGACGAAGGACTTGTCGCCAGCTGTTCTGAGGACTAATTTTAAATTTGTTAGGGCATTCTAGAAAAAGGACTCAACTTAGATTCCTTGCAGTTTAACACACCTGGCAGATTAGCTGATTTGGCTGGACAATGTAATGTTACCTTGTATTGAGTATTGGATGTCATTGTACTTTGTTATTTACTGCTAACATTTGGTGGACTAATTTCTGGGGAAGCAGTGTCTCCTGACCCAGGGGAGAAAGGGAGGATAGTGGAGTCTTGTCTGGATAAGTGCCCTTCACGGATGATAGATAGAGCTTTTGAATGGTTCTGATAAAAAGCTTTAGCCAAGTAGAAGTGGGGGCTAGTGAGTTAAAGACTCCCCAGCACTAATGTCTGGAGAAGGAAAGAGACAAATCATTGAATCAGCCCCCTCCCCTCCCAAAACCATGCTCAGAGAGGACACATCCCCACCCTGTCTCTCCCACCATCGTGAAATCTCTGTGGTCTCAGCAAGGGGACAATGGTCAAATGAAGAGTGATCCCTGCCATCATCCCCAGGCAGCACCTCATCTCCTGAACAACTGTCCCTCTTCCGAGGGACATGGAGTTGTAGCCACTCACCCAGCTTTGGCTCTGGAAGTTTGAGATCTGGGCTCATCTCTAGTTTTTACTGCATTCTCAAAAATGTGCAGTGTACAATTTCTGTTGATGTTACAGAAGATACTCGACATTTTTGATCTGTAGACAGTATCTCGCCAACTACCATAGAGCAAATGAAAGAAAGCTGGGCAAACGCCTCGTGTCCGGGGCTATGTTTAACAGGCTGGAAAAGTGGTTTGCAAAATAACCAGGAAGGAAACTGTCTGCTCTTTTTATTTCCCTTGAAAAAAAGTTCTTATACTTACAGATAATACAATGTGTTATTTTTGTATCAGAAAGGGAAGAATGGACTGCGGAATCCAAGAGGGTTCTTTAAATAATCACAGTCCTTGTTTAGTTTGGAAGCCACACATGTAGGACAGTCTGTGGATGAGACGTAGCCATAAAAATGTCACCATAAGCATCATATCACCTTCAGCTTAAGAACTGAATGGGAAATAATAGAATGAATACAAATAGCAAATCAGAGTGAGGCACTTACCCATGGACAAAAAGATCCTTTTTTTTCTGGGGATGTTTGCTGTGGAAGGAGTCTGTGCAAGCTACCTATTGCAGTTTACACTTGGGAGTCAGTTCAGCCACTTGTCACACTGCCCGGAGCTCCAGTTGGAGAACCGTTAAAAAGCCCTCTCATTGAAGTTCGGCTCTGCAGGTATCATGCACACTGCAGAGGGGCGTGTCTCAGTTAAGTAGCTAGTTTATGAAGGAGTAGGATGATGTAAAAAGGGGTATAGGTGTAAAAGAAGGAGCTAGTTTTACAATTTATATCCAGTTCAATTCAGGCTTCCACCCAAATAAATAAACAATAACATATCTTGCTTTAAAGCTGCCTCTGGACAGCTTTATGTGACTCTCAGAGATATGACAAAGGATCTATTAATGTTGCTGGACTTTATTCAGCTGGTCAGAACTCATGACAATAGTTTGCAACTTACTTGTACATTTTTTATATTGACAAACACGGTATAGTAGCTTGTGCAGAGGGGTCCAATCCAACACTCACTAAAGTCAATGGGAGTGTTTCCCCTGACTTTAATGGGAGGTGAACCTAGCCAGTGGTTCGAAAACTTAGCCTCTAACATTTTGTTTATGTGGCTATGAAATAAATAGTTTCTCTGAGTGTGTGGTGGGCAGTCATCAGTCTGCTTCCATGCTGCCTTGGGCTGTTGTCTCATCAGACTGCCCAAGCTAAGCAGGGATAGATCAGATCAGTGCCCAGGTGGATGGAAAAGCCTTGGGAGCGGCTGGGAAAGGTACTGGGGTTCCTGGTTTAGGGCTGAACCAGTGGCACAGCATGGCATTCACCATAGTGCACTCGTGGATGTGCTGCCTTGCAGACGAGAGATAACAGAGTCAGGATGAGACGTGAAGCTGACATCCTCACTACCTGTGGTCACTCCAGAGGCTGGGACTTCTTCACAAGAGTAGGGTTCTTAAATCTGCTAACTGACCTGAACCCCAGCTTGGATAATGATATTCCACTGACCTAAGATGTCCTTGCAGTTTCAAATGGACCCCTGTCCTTCTTCACTTCACTTAACAATTGCAGAGCATACTGCAGTGGTGAGAAAGCTGCTGTGTTCCACCTGGAATGGGCGGCACTGCAGCTTGTGAGTGTGTGGTTTCTGTGTTCAGGAATGGTGACAGACGCTCTTCCCCCTCCAGCTGCTGCTGAATGAATGTCAGAAACTATTCCATGTAACCTGCACAGGCACTGACTCATGTTCACAGGATACACAAGACTATGGATATGTAAATACACAGTCTGGAGAAGGTCCTGTATTATGTTAGAGGACAGCCTAGCTGTATTTATCTACGGCTCAAAGCACATTTGTCATAACAACATTCTAAGGGAAAGCATCATTTACGTTGTATTTGAAGTGAAGTTGTTCTTTTACACCTGAGAGATTAATCACATCCCAGGGTTTGGAAAAATAATTGCCTTGACTCTCCATTTGTAGTTGTAGTCATATTTTTTATTTTGCTAGAACTTTCTCTCGTGACTCCGATAGGGACAAGCCTGAGGGGTCTTTTAAATATTGGACATGAGGAGGAATCTGATTATCACCTTCACAATTCCTGCAGAGCAGACTTGTCACCGCTGCAGAAAACAATTCAAACGCTGAACAAAGCTCTGCAGACTTGCTTAAAACTAGACAGCACATACCCCTTGCCTACCCCATCGGCCCACCAGTGAGACATCACCCCTCTTTCAGTTGTCAGGAATGGTGCCAAGCTTTGAAACGGCCAACAAAAAACGGTGAAATCATGTTCAGAACGGCTCTGCCAGGAACCCCGTCTCTCCGCCTGAAAGCTGTGCACTTGAGTCTGAATTGTGAGAGTAGCACAATAAGGGGCGGATCGTGGGGTTTTGCATTTGCTACCGATAAGAGAGAGCGTTATTGTGCCATGATCACAGCATTTGCAAATCATTCTGCTGTGAAGACATTTGATGAGACCCGAAGGAGCAGTAGGAAATGAAATTTTAGTCTGGATATTTTTGAGGCATCACCAGTGAGACTGAATATTTTCCAGATTTAGATGTTTTAATATTTTCTTTCTGCTCGTTCTTCTCATTTGTAATTTCTGTATTGATTTGGATCCACTCTCCCCGGGATCGCTATGGGTATGTCCAACCTGCAGATAAAAACCTGCGGCTGGCCCGTGCCAGCAGACTCCGCCTGCGGGGCTGTTTCACTGCAGAATAGACTTCCCGGCTCAGGCTGGAACCTGAGCTCCAGGGCCCTTCCACTCCTAGAGTCCTAGAGCCTGGGGTTCAGACCAAGGCCAGAAGTCTACACAGCAATGAAACAGTCCCTCAGCCTGAGCCCTGTGAGCCCCACAGGCCAGCTGTGGGTGTCTAACTGCCGTGCAGGCCTATCTTAAGGGTAGGACCCTGCCAGTCAGCACATG
This sequence comes from Sternotherus odoratus, assembly GCA_032164245.1. Lineage (NCBI taxonomy): Eukaryota > Metazoa > Chordata > Testudines > Kinosternidae > Sternotherus > Sternotherus odoratus. The sequence goes on from JAVMKO010000001.1 coordinate 263,442,533, forward strand.
CTGTAGAGGGGGTTCTGCTTGGGAAGGCACCTGTTGGATCTGCCCCCGCACCACTGATGTCAGTGGGAGTCACACCCGGGGCTGTACAGGAACCACTGAGGGCCGAGGCCGGTCACAGGGGGGCAGTGCTGCTAAGCTCGCCTCCCTGCCATGGGAAGAGAGAGCACTGCAACCAGTTCCTTGAAAAAAGGGTACTCCATAGTCACAGCTCTGTCACAGGCAAGGGAGCCACCTCTTAGCATCCTGCTGCCTGTCCTGCGGTCTCTGCCCAAAAAGTATTGAGCTCGGCACTAGCAAGTCCTCCAGCAAGGGTGTCTAGAGTTCAATTTCAGTGTGTTTATTGCTGTGGGTTTTGTTCAGGGGGTGAATTTTTCTAGGCTCTGAGAGCCATTAACATCCCTGGAAAGGAAGTTGGTCGTTACTGATATGTTCTTTTAGATACATTTTAAATGCCAAGAGAAAGCAAACTCCGCTGTTCTGAGTGTAGTTCTGTAAAATGTTTGTTGCTTCATCTCCTCAGGAACATCAGAGAGATCAAACCTGGAGCTAATAACTCTCACATGTACATGTGTGGCTGCTACGCTCTTCTGGCTCCTATTAACGCTCTTTATACGCAAGTTAAAAAGGGTAAGAACAATTGAATCATTACTAAGCTTCCCCCTGCTCCCCTTTTCTCACTGGCATTTGTTCTGGTTAGAAACCAACCATTCCTATTTCAAATGAGATTCATGAACATTATGTTAATTCCCCATGTCCTCTACACCAGGTGCAATGTGGGTACAAAATGCTAATCGCTTTGGACTGTAAATCACTCCAGAAGGTGCAAGCAGGAGTGAGACAGCTGCTAAGGCCTAGAGCCTCAGAGAGGTTTACCACACAGCTCCCATTGATTTCAGCCAGAGTTAGGCTATGTCTACACTACTGACTTTACAGTGGCACAGCTGTCCATAAAAGGTCTTTTATTTACAGCTCTCTCCTGCTGGTGTAATTAAACCATCCCTAACGAGCGGTTGTAGCTATGTTGGCCAACATAATGCTGTCCACTTCTGTTGGTGAAACTTATGTTGTTCAGGGCTGGTTTTTTTGACAAATCATAAAATAGTGTGTGCAGCATTTTTAATTTTTTTGGTGCAGAATGCCCCTAGGAGTACTCTTCAGCCCATGCCTTAAACCAGGGATCTCAAACTCGAACCACCAGGAGGGCCACATGAGAACTAGTACATTGGCCCAATGGCCGCATTACTGACAACCTCCCCTCTGCTTCCCCCGCCCCCACTCCACTGCTTCCATGAGGCCCCCCCACCTCTTTCCTGCCCCCATTCCAACCCCTTCCCCTAATCCCCCCCCCCCCCCACCTCGCTTCCTCCCCTGACTACATGGCTCCCCGCTCCTCCCTCCTGGAAAGCGCTAAGTTCCGACAAATAGCTGTTTGGCAGCGGGAGGTAAGCAGAGGAGCTGGGACACGGTGCATTGGGGGAGGGGAGCTTGGCGGGCTGAAGAGAATAACTCCGGGGGGTGCACGGGGAGTTTGGTGGGCCTCAGGAAATAAGACCCCTGCCTTAAACAAAAAAAGGGATCTTAGGCCAGGTCAGCACTAGACTTATATTGATATAACAACATTGCTCGGGGGTCTGAAAAATCCACACCCTTGAGTGTTGTAGTTCTAACCACCTAACCCCTGGCGTAAGCAGTGCTATGTCTGCAGGAGAGCTTCTCTCATCAACATAGCAACCGCCTTTCAGGGAGGTGGAATAACTACACTGATGGGAGACGCTCTCCTGTCAGTGTCGTAGCATCTTCACTGAAGCACTCCAGCAGTGCAGCTGCACCGATGCAGTCTATTACGTGTAGACCTGCCCTGAGGCAATTCAAGGCCCAGTACTGCATTTTTGTTCTGGACACTGAAAACTGCCATTGATTTTGTGAGACTGCAGGATCAGACCTTGAAACCCATTGTTTCAGTGACTGCATTTCAATGTGTATTCTCCCTCTCTTTCCACCCCTGCACTACATATGTACACGTGTGTACACGCCCACACACACGCCTATACACACACGCCCATATACACACACACACACACACACACACACACACACACACACACACACACACACACACACACACACTGAAATAAAGAGAACACGGCACGTTTAAGATAAGTGAAAAGGAGAGTGAGGATAGAAGGGAAAGATAACTGATAAAAGGACCAATTAATTATTCCCGTGTCATTAAGGACAGAATAATTAGTAATGGCTCTAAATAACAGTTGGGAAATGGTTAAGGATTATGAAAAGTCCTTAACTGTACGAGCAATTAAACCATGGAGAAAGGAGCTGCAGGAGCATTTGAGTTTGGCACTCACATGCCACAAAACAAGGGAGGCCAACTTCCAGGGAACATAGTAAAGACTCTTCTCATCCAAAGATTTCCAGTCAGGATTCTCTATTTAAGGCTCTCTCTAAGTTTCTGTTATAAATCCTAAAGATTTATGGCTGGAATATAAAAATTAGATCTAAGCCAAAACTTCATATTTAGGGCTCAGGTATAAATGTGGTAGCAGCTACCACATCCAAAACGAGAGAACCACAGCATCTTCTGAAAGTCATGCGCACACACAAGTACATCCCCCCCCCGATGTATTTGCTCTGTGTCACACTTTTACTTCCATTTTTACTACAGATATAGGGCTGAATCTTCCGCAGTGCCCAGGATTTGGTGCTCAGTGCAGCCAAGGAGAGAGAACAGGGCCGTTCGTACCCATACGCAAAGTATGCAGCTGCATATGGCACCAGGAAAATTGGTGCTTCTCCAGGCCCTGCTCTGGCTCTTCCCCAGAAGCCCCATCCTGCCTTGCCTCTTCCCGCCCCTGCTCCACCCCAGCCCTGCCCCCACTCCCCTGAGATCTGCAGCAGGGACAGGCCTACCGGGAAGTGCAATGACCTGGCCCCAGCCATGCTGCCAGTGAGTGCTGGGGAATGGTTCCCCCTTTTCCCCCCAAGCCAGCTTCGCTTCCGCTCCTAGGAGGCCTGGGGCCAGCCCCCATCAGAGGTGTGGAGCTAGCCCCCCCGCACCTTCCCTGCAGCCTGCTTCCCCCCCCCCCCCCCGCAGGGGGGCTGCATAGGGTCCCAGAATAGCTAAGGAGGGCCCTGAGAGAGGGCAGCTCTATGCCATTTATCTGCTCCTCTGATCCTGGGACCTGACGTGCCAGTCTAAGAGCTGTTTCTAAGGGCTTGTCTTCACTCCTGCGGTGCAGGATCGATCTTCTGGCGATCAATTTATCGTGTCTGGTTAAGACATGATAAATCGATCGCCCACGGCTCCCCCGTCGACTCCGGAACTCCAGCTCGCCGGGAGGTGCAAGCTGGAGTCGACGGGGGAGCACGCCACCGACTGCCACCGCCGTGGGGACAGCAGGTAAGTCGGCAGCAGATACGCAAACTTCAGCTACGTGATTCACATAGCTGAAGTTATGTATCCGCCGTCGATCCCCCCCTTGGTGAGGACCAGCCCCTAGTTGCCCCAGCAAGAGAAGTACAATGAGGATCAGCTGGCGCACCATGTGCTCTGGCCCTTCCCCATCTCTGCCTTCTCTGTAGAAAGTGGAAGCAGGTCAGAAGGAAATATTGCAGACTTGGTGCCACTCAAGGATTCCCCTACTTTGAGGCATCCTCAGTTGTCCTTTTAAGGAAGCTTACTGGGTGCTTTGGGCAGCACAAGGCAGCTGCAACAGGAGTCAGGAAGTTACCCATAATTTTCAACATGCCTCTCTCCCCGAGGTGTTCCTACTCACAGCATGTGCATTTTTCCTTTTAAGCAATGTAGTAAAAACGTTTACAGGAAGGAGGAGGATTCCTGGCAGTGGAGGAGGCGAGCTGCAAGCTGCAGAGCAGCTTGAGTCTGAATTAGAAGTGTGTGGATGTGGGTGTAAGATGTAGGGGACAATGGTCTATTGCTGTTTTGGCATAGCTTGATGGAATGCGCCCTGATGCTCATTTCCACAAAGCTTCCACAACTTCCAGCCCATAGCCATGAAACTAGACTTTATCCAGGCAGAGATTTTTCCTTTTCCACATGAATACAAGCGCTTCCTATGAGTGCAGAAATCTAGCGGAGGTTATTGGTTACTCTGCATACTCACAGAAGAAAATGAGTTTCAAAATGTAAGCTGCCGTACAGCTATAAACCTTTAGAAGGAATGTGATTCCTTACATTTCTCATAGGAAGGCAGCAATTTGTTTTGGGGAGGATGCTTTTCTGGGCCAAAAATCTCATAAGGGCCTGAAGTAATCTGTCTGAATCTGGGTTTGTATTAATCCCCTTAGTAGCCCAATAATTCCAATAGAGTTGTCAGAAATGACAACCCAGAATTTCTGAGTAGTTGAAAACTGTAACGTACAGTTCAGTACAGACTGAGGCTAAGTCTTGCACAGCTCAAACCACATCTGACCTTTCTTTGTTGAATTCACAAAAGAAAACAACACTGATAGTTGAACTCTATCTGTTGCATGGATCAGTGGGGGTGGAGAGGAGTGGAGGTGGCAGAGGGGTTGTCAGGTGGTGTTTTTGGTTTGGGGTTGTTGTGGTGTTGGTTTTTTGCACAATCATTCAGCCAAAGTTATTGTCAGCCATGGTGGTTAGTCAGTTTCTGAAAATACTTCTTACTTCTTTAAAGTACAGAGTCTATATACCATGGAAACTATTTGCGTGAGAATTCATATGGATTTAATTGGAGAAATTGATAGCATCGTGTATCAGAAAAAAGTGGAGGAAGGGCTGGTGTAAAAATGTCACAACATTAAATAACATAATTTTTAAGCGATTGTATATTGGAGTGTGAAACATATGTCCTTATGGTGGGAAGTGCTTTACGTGCATCTGTCAGATCTAATCAGCTTGCAAACCTTGACCGAAACAAGAAGCTGCTGCCCACTACTGTTTTCCATCTGGTGGTGACTTTGAAATGTTCTTGATTTCCTAGCCTTATTCTTCTGAAATAAAGACCAATTACCTGTCAGTCATCATGGATCCTGATGAAGTCCCCTTAGATGAACAATGTGAACGTCTTCCATTTGATGCCAGCAAGTGGGAGTTTGCAAGGGAAAGGCTGAAACTAGGTAATATGCTTGTTACGGTATCAAAAACAGCACGTTGCCTTTGTGTTTATCAAACTAGGTGTGTTTGTAATTAGAGAGTACAGCCAGGCAGCTGATCATGTATTGCAGATCCGCAGGGCAACTCTACACTTTATTGTTAGTGAGCCATTATTGTTCTTCAGGTGAATTATTATCAAGATCTAAAATTGCTATTACCTGGCTTTCCGTATGATTAGACACCAGCCATGGAGTACTTTCAGTCATTTCATTTGTAGTGTACATAGGGCTGTTTTGTATTTCTTAGGAACTGAGATACTATAGAACATAAAATAAAAACACATGCCAACATTTTCAAACCTGGGAGCCTAAAATTAGGTTCCCGAGTCCATGCTGAAGCATCTAAAGAAATGGCCAAATGCAAAGGTGCTGGGCACGCAGTAGTCCTTCCTGAAGTTAATGGGAGTTTTATTAGTAGCACTGTTATTTATAAGTATTACAGCAATGCCTAAGCGTATGTCTACACTGCAATTAGACCGTGCCTGGCCCATGCCAGCTGACTCAGGCTTACAGGCCGTTTAGTTGTGCACATGTTTGGGCTCAGGCTGCAGCCCGAGGTCTGGGGCCCTTCCAGAGTCCCACCTCACACTCATTTATCGTATTTATTCATCTCCTGATGAAAACACTACACAAGAGTTAGGCTCCTAAATAGCAATACCTAACTATGGACTCAGGAGCCTGACCTTAGGCATCCACCTTTCCCAGTGCCTAATTCATTTCTCACTTACTGCCTGTGCAAATAAGGGCAGAACTGAGCCCATATTGTCCTGTTTGAGTTCCCCTCTAACCCACACTGTTTTCCTTCTTTCCTTCAAATTGATCAAAAGACCTATCGGTGTTTCGCCTGTGCACGGGGCGCCTAGCCCACACATTGAGATGCACAATAGGAGATAACAGAAAGGACTGGCTATGCCTGAACAAATGTCCATAGAACCTTCCATCCCTTCACCATCCAGGCTTCAAATGCCTGAGTGAAAAAGAAACGGGTTTTGAAGTATTCCTTTAAGCTGAAGGAGTCTGAGCTCTGGCAGACCATGGGAAGGTGCAAATTGCAAAGCTGAGAACACCCGGCTGGCAGCTCTCATTTATATTAAGGGGTCTCCGACTCCAGCATCAGCACCGCTCTCAGCTATAGCAACGTGGCCAAATGTCCTTTCAGTCACAAATTAGACTTTGGCCAATCCAAGGTGCTAAGGGGACAGTGGCTGACACACTGTGAATTGATCAGGGACCTCCAGAACTAAAAGGACGTGCTTGAGCTAAAGATACATGGATCTCTAGCTGGGGGCTGTAATGAATTCAGACTTTCTGTGGCTTGGCCCAGATAGAGACCTGTGCAAATCCAGCCACGCATTCACCAGTGTGTTGCACTAGCACACAATTCAGATCTCACTTAATATGTCTGCTATACAGGGTGCAGGATGACCAGTATGTGAATAAGCACAGCCAAAATATTTGAATGGTCATTTTTAACACCTGTCCATTATTTTGTGAGTGCCGAAGAATAAAAATCTTGTTGGCAGTCTGCTCGTTTGTGAAAAGGTCTTATTGCATCAAGAGTTCAATGTGCATAAAGTACATGGAAAGGATCAAGGAGAAACAGAATTAGTTAACGTTCTCTGAAATTCCAAGGAAAACTTGTCTGCAATGGGGGGTTGGTTTTGGTTTTTTAGAGAGGTTTGGGGGTGAGCTGCGAAAAGTAAAAAGAGAACAGGGAATTCGTTAAAAACAAAAGAACTGGTGTAAACAAGTAAAAAATGTTAACAATTAATGAGAACTGGATTCTGAAAAGTTGGGTCCACAAGGTATGTTAGGTTAGCACATGCAGAAGTCCCATTTACCTGGCAGTTAGCCCAACCTTTCAATGACTCTGGCAGCTCTACAGGGGAATAATCTCATCAACATGAATAGTTCTTTTATAGTTTCTTCCAATACCAGATGTGTGCATCTTCCCTTTCTAGCTATTTGTCTGCAGCAGACATAGTTATTGTAACCACTGTGAGGAGACTCTCTGTTTATATCTCAGTTGCCTTATGTTCCTCATCCACTAGTCCATATTATTGATGCAACATCCATACAATGGTGTAGAAGGACTTCCTTCTCACCCCCGAGGCAACAGGTGTTACAGAAACAAATCCATATTAACTCCATTTAATTCAGGGGACATCCCCCCAGTTAAGAGGAATGAAAATGAAATTAAATGCTAGCCCCTAAATTAGGCTGTAAAACTCTGGTGCATTAAGGCAAAAGGCTGTGTTTAGTTATAGCCCCGTGCCTTTAACAGTGATATAATTTTGTATCTTTATGACCTTACTATTGGTGGCGATAAATCATAATTTAGTACATCCAATAAAGTGCTAAAGTTGTGATACAGGGACCCATTGTAATCATTGCCATCGATGGACCAGGCAGAGTAAAGATTCAGAAATCTATGTAGTAAACAATTTCATTAGTTTCACACTCCTATTATGCACTATGGAACTATTCTCTAACTCTGCCTGAGGTGAGTGAGTTTCCCACCTTGTTTTTAACACACTGAACTTTCAGATTTATCAATAATTTAAAACAGGAGTCCTCTAATACAGAGCAACAGAACGGCTGGAATGGGGCGAGTGAATTGTGCATGTTCGCTGAATGTCTCTTTGCAACTCCTGCCTTCCCAGTTCCTAAAAGGCAACAGCTTATAGCAAGAATGATTTGTGGATTAGCCTCTGCCTGCACTCCCCATTAGGGCCCTGCTCCAGCAAAGTGATATGCACATGACAACGTGACAACTCACATACTTGAAGTTAGATGTGTGCTTAAGTATCTTGCTGAATTGGGGCCTGAACAGAAACTGCCTGGCCCAAAGACAGTTAAATCAATTCCCATTGACTGTAATGGGTTTGGCTTAGCCTCAGAAAGGGTTAGCAAATTTGAGGAATTTTAACCACAGTTCAGCTGCATTATTCTCTGCATCAGAGTTCTCCAGATGTGGTCACTTGAACGCTGGTCTGTGGGGAACTGTAGCTCACATGGTACCGGGTCCTTTTTTTCATCTGCTAACCTGCACTAAAAGTCAATTAGATACTTTCCTAATATTACTTTTCCATGTAAATATATGTGGCTGTTGTCGCAATGCGGTTCTAACCACTGGGCTACAGTTGTAAGTTTTAAAGGAAGGTGCCCCCTTCTCTTCTGGCATTTTGTACCTGTCTATCGGGCAGCCTCTAAGCATGACTTCTGGATCAGGCTTTGCAGGTGAGATAGGGCAATGTCTAGAGGAGGAGCCTACTGGGACTTACTTGTGTCAGCTGGGTCAGCCAACTTTGTTCACGCTCAGCAGCAGCTTTTTAGGCACATAAGGACTTTATCAGCAGAAACCTAGGCGCTGTAGATGCCTACAAGTTTAGGTGGTAGCTGAGCGGGGGTTTTGAGGGCGTGCATTTTGGATTTAAGTGTCTAACTCAGGGGTGTCAAACTCAATTGCACAGGGGGCCAAAACTCAAAACTCGCGGGCCGAACAGTATAACCATTTATTTAACAGACTAAATATTTATGTTTTTTAACCATTAATATGAACCAAAATACAGGATATCATTCCAAAATAAATACATTTCAACTTAAAATATTTTGCTCTTCATAAAAAAATATCCTGTCAATACAATACATTCAAAATCTGTGGTGTGGGGGAGAGATCGGGCTGGGTGGGTCAGGTGGGGGGGGAAGGAGAGCGCGGCAGCAGCGGCGGCGTCGGGGGGGTAAAGGAGAGCGCGGCGGAAGCGGTGGCGGGGGGGAAAGGAGAGCGCGGCGGTGGCGGGGGGGAACGGAGAGCGCGGCGGCAGCAGGGGAACGGAGAGCGCGGCAGCGGCGGCGTCGGGGGGGTAAAGGAGAGCGCGGAGGAAGCGGTGGCGGGGGGGAAAGGAGAGCGCGGCGGTGGCGGGGGGGGGAACGGAGAGCGCGGCGGCAGCGGGGGAACGGAGAGCGCGGCGGCAGCAGCGGCGTCAGGGGGGTAAAGGAGAGCGCGGCGGCAGCGGTGGCGGGGGGGGAAAGGAGAGCGCGGCGGTGGCGGGGGGGAACGGAGAGCGCGGCGGCAGCGGTGGCGGGGGGGGAAAGGAGAGCGCGGCGGCAGCGGGGGGGGGAGAGGAGAGCGCGGCGGGGGGGGGCTATTATATGGCTCTCTGAGCCAAAAAGGTTCCCGACCCCTGTCACAGGGCCATTAAAAACAGATATATAAAACGATTTCGCGGGCCGGATATAATTGTATGGCGGGCCGGATGTGGCCCGCGGGCCTTGAGTTTGACAAATGTGGTCTAACTAAAGTGATAGGAAAACACCTAAACCCCTTTGTAGAGCTAGCCCTAAGTCCTTTTGATGGACTGGGTTTAAAAACTGGATGTAGAAAGTCCCGGTAGCTTTTAATTTTAAACAGCATTCTTGATCCTGAACCTATGTGTTCTATAGCAGTGGTCTTCAAAGTGGGGTGCGTGCATTGGGGAAGAGGAAAGGGGCTGCGGTCAGAAATCTTTGAGAGACACTATTCTATAGAACCTCAGAGTCAGGTTCTGCCGGGCAAATGTGGACAGTTCCTAGTTCTTGCCATTAGAAATGTAGCACTTTTTCACAAACCTGGGAGGGAACATATACTTACTGGTTTTGCTGGTGCTGTAGATTTTTGCCACAGTGCTCTATTTCATGTTCTTCAATGCCCTTATGAAATATGCTGTGTGCCTCCAACAGTTTCCTTTTAAAAAATTGGACTGATCATTAGAATGTATAGATCTGTGTATATAACAGAATAGAATATAAAATAATTAACTGTGCAAAACTGAAGTACTTACTTTTACTCCTTAAAAATGTACATTAAACCAACAGTTTCTTATTTGGTGTTGTTTTTTACCACTGTATATATCATAAATAATTTAACTGTTAGCAGTGAACAGTTTTTATTGGATGATTCTAACTTTTTTTTCTGTCTGTAAATTTTCCATTAGTAGACTGGTTTTCACAAATTTGTTCATTATTTGCAATACAGTAGGACCTCAGAGTTATCAACACCTCAGGAATGAAGGTTGTTCATAGCTTTGAAATGTTTGTAACACGGAACAAAACGTTATAGTGGTTCTTTCAAAAGTTTACAACTAAACATTGACTTAGTACAGCTTTGAAACTTTACTGCAGAAGAATAATGCTGCTTTCCCTTTATTTTTTTAGTAGTTTGTGTTTAACACAGTACTATACTGAATTTGCTTTATTTATTTATTTATTTTTGTCTCTGCTGCTGCTTGATTGCATACTTTCAGTTCCAAATGAGGTGTGTGGTTGACTGGTCAGTTCGTAACTCTGGTATTTGTAACTCCAAGGTCCTACTGTAATTTAAAACCCTTGGTGCCAATTCCTAGACAAAAGTATTTACTCCAAAATTTGATTTTCTAATGTTTGGAATTATGTGTTTGTTCTTGTAAAATTCCAATGTCCTTGGCAGGTGACATGCTTACATCATAGATCTGTACCTTTGCTGCATCTTATCAAGGGTTGTCTTTATTTAAAATAGTCTAGACAGGGAACAGGGAGAGCTGGGCTGGAAGGGTGGGTGGACAATTCCCTCCTTTCTGCTTATTTCCTGAGGTCTGCAGGAGCACGGCTCAACTCTCCAGGGCTTCTAACATCTGCAGAGGGATGTGTCTGTGTGTCATTTTACAGCTGTGGTGACCAAAGAAATGGCTCAATTTTTGCAGCGTCCTACCTGTTAAGACTAAAGGCCCAGAAACAGAGAGATCTTATGCAAATAATGCAGTGTCTTAGTTTGCATATTTGATGAATATGCATTCTCCCTGTTACATATTCTATCCTTTAATTTTGAATGAAAAAGTTGTCTTTATGTTCTACCCTTGTTCCTTCACCATCATATCAATTGTTCTACTACAGTCATAGGCATGCTAGAAAATCAGTAAAAATAAAGCTTAATGAGCATGAAGGGGGTCTTTAAGTCCTAGTGAAACTGAAGCAGAAATTAAGCTGAAGTTAAACACTTGGCTTTGTGATTTTTAAAAATATTATTTGCTGACATCCTGTCACTATCGGAACCTCCATCAACCACTGAAAGAGGAGCGAGGAGCCCAGACCCCACTGTGAAAGTGGGGAGAAGGAGAAATCAGCATTGCCAGCACCAAATGCTCAGAAATCATTAGTCAGGTCCCCAAGTATCCTGAGATGGACATAACAGTCATGAGAGTTTTTTAAAATAATAATAATAAATGTGGGTTCTTTTTATTCGCTTTCTGGTCTGTGAGCTTTTATGGTGTTCTTAAGTCACGTTTTCAAGCTCTTCTCCACAACCATGAGGGCTAGAAACTTACTCTTTTAAAAACAACAAACAACAAACAAAAGCGGAGATTCTCATACCAGTTTGTGATTCCAGCACCTGGGACTTTAAAAAGAACACTGGATGCAGCATGAGGCCCAGCCTTGCCCTGAGGAGTGGGTGTGGTGGGAGGGGTAACTCAGCCATCCTGCACAATGGGTCAGAGTGGCTTATTTGGAAACCTTAAGGTCACTCCCATGCAACCCAGTGTTTGTGGCTCTGCATCTCCTGTCACAAAGCCTCCCCGAACTTCAGCTCACATACATTTAACAGCCCCATTTGCATGGCTGGTACCTTACATAAGAGAAGTGTGGCCTACATAAAGGTTACCAAACAAAGCCTCAGCCAGCTTTTGGCGCAGTCTATATAGAATAAGGCTATGGTATAGGCTGTTTGAGCAGAATATAACTTACTCTTCTACAGCCTAAACCGCAGCCCAGCGAGATCAATGGGAATTGAATCAGGTCCATACAAAACTTGGTTTTGTCTGCAAACTGCAGAGAGAGGCTCAGAAGCAAACATACATCCACTGATGAGAGTGACAAACTGGGTGAGGTAAAATCTGAGAGACAAGCTTTCAAGCTGCACAGAGCTCTTCTTCAGGTCGGTGTAAGCTGGAAAGCTGGTCTCAGCAACAGAAGTTGGTCCAATAAAAATTATTACCTCACCCATGTTGTCTCTCTAATCTGGGACAACATGGTTACAACAATGCTGCAAATACTGCTAAGAGTGGCATTTGTTTAGCGCCGCTTTTTCTGACCACATTCTGGCTCACCTGTGTGGGAGCCCATTAAAAAGTGTCCCACAGAGCATTATTTTTGTGTGAAAATATACCTAGGAAGGTTTGCAGAGCAGTTTGTTATTCAATATGTATGAATGGTTTCAGTGACCACAAGTTTGTTTGTTTACATGTGTGTATTTCCACAATTTGTTTTCTGTACAGGAAAGTCACTTGGATGTGGGGCGTTTGGAAAAGTGGTAGAGGCAGCTGCTTTTGGAATTAAAAATTCCCCCACGTGCAGAATAGTTGCTGTGAAAATGCTGAAAGGTATTCTCCTGCAGGGCAGTGTTGGAACATATACTGCACTGGTTACCCCTTCCCCTGCTTTGTTCTGAATGTCATTCAAAAGCAAGAGTTTATTCTGAAACTCCACAAAGGGTATATAGCTCACGTTTCAGTTAGATCCGTTTTTTCAAGCTAAATGGCAAGCCCTTAAAATGGAAAACAAGGTTCTTAGTGAAAGTGCTGATGAAACATCATGTGGGCCTGGGTTTCAGAAGCACAACACATGTGGTTGCTGCTGCTTCTGAGAACATTTAAATATCTGGTCCCTACTAATTCAAGCCCCAGGAAAAATAGAAAGGGAAGAATGATTTGGGGACTATAGTGTATCCCAAGAACATAGCCCATAGTACGATTAATAGTTTCATAGAGTTTAAGGCCAGAAGAGACCCTCATATTATCTAATCTGACTTCCTGAATAACACAGGCCTTTAATTTTGCCCAGCTACCCCTGTATCAAGCCCAATAACATAGACTCATCATCAACTTTAACGTCTGACGCGACCATCATGATCATCTAGTCTGACCACTTGCACATCGCAGGCCACAGAACATACTGAGATAGAGAATCTACCACTTCTTTTGGTAGTTTGTTCCAATGGTTAGTCACCTTCCCTGTTAGACATTTGTGTCCTATTTCTCCTTTTAATTCAGCTTACAGTCATTGCTTTTTGTATGCCTTTTTCAGCTCCCTTTACGAGCCCTTTTGCCCTTAGTACTTGCTCCCTGTGAAGGTCCTTACCTGCTAATCAAGTTGCCTCTCAATCATCTTTCTGAAAAGCCAAACAGAGTGAGCTCTTTAAGCTTCTCGCTATCAAGCATTTTTTCCAGTCCTTAAATGATGTTTGGGGCCCTTTTCTGCACCCTCTTCAATTTCTCGGTGTAATTTTAAAAATGTGGACACCAGCCCGGTGCACAGTCTCACCAATGCCGCATAGAGGTAAAAACACCCCGCTATTCCCACTACCCTGTTTATACTTCTAAGGACTTTTTGCCACAGTACAGCACTGGGAGCAAGTTGAGTTGCTTGTCCGCTATGACCTTTAGATCCTTTTCAGAAGCAGTTTTCCAGGATACAGTCCACCAGTTCTGTAGGTCTGGCCTGGATTCCTGGTTCCTAGATGCAAAACTTTGCATTTGCCTGTATTAAAACACATTTTATTTGAATGGGCCCCTCTTACCAAGTGATCCAGTCACTCAGTATGAGTTCCCTGCCCTTCTCATTATTTCCCACTCTGCCAATCTTTGTGTCATCTGCAAATTTTATCAGCCGTGATTTTATCTTTACTTCCAGATGAAAACATTGAATGGCATCGGGCCAAGTACCGATCCCTGTAGAACTCCACTAGAAACAACCCATTTCAATGATAAATTCCCCATTGGCAACCACTTCTTGAGATCTACCATTTGGACAGTTCTTAATCCATTTAGCGTGTGCCTTATTGATATTGTATGGTGCTCATTTTGTAATAAAAATGTTGTGCGTTACTCATTCAAATACCTTAATTGGGGTGGGGGTGCATTGCTGCTGTGCTTCATGGGAGCATCCTGGAAGAAGGAATTGTGGGTCAGGATAATACAGTTCCCTTCCTGTTCCTCACTGCTCCAGAGGGGTGGTAACTTTCTGCTGACCTACACCAGCAATAAATTACTGTCCACCCAGCCCCTTAACAACTCAGCAGTTCTGGTCAGCATGTTGGGAGAGTGACTGGGGCCTTACTCCTCACCTTACTCCTTGCCAATCTATACTGGTGGGGAGTAAGGAGCTGTGCAAAGTCCCTTGTCCCTGTGCACTTGCTCCCAAAGGGTGGGTAGGCTAGGTCAGCCAGCTCAGACTATAACCCTTCATAACAAAACGGATTGGCCAGCACATGAATGTATGTGCTTGAAGATCTAAGAATAGTTAACTGGATAGTCTATGGCTTTAGGTATAGCACGTAGAATTCTTGTGAAACACTGATTTTCAGCTCCACAAAGTCAGTCGGGGATTTGGGAGCAGGTAGCTGTAGCATACCCATAGCTGTCTGTCTATAGGGCCTCATCACTGTAGTATCTGAGCACCTTATGCTCCTGGATGTTCTCCGCAGCACCGCTGTGACATAAGGCAACGCGATCCCCGTTTCACAAAGTGGGGAACCTGAGGCAGGAGGTGAATGAAATGATTTGCCTGAGATCACACAGGAAGTCTGTTTTTGAGCCAGGTGCTGATCCCAAGTCTATTGAGCCCAGTCTACCATGAGCCCAGTCTACCATTGAGCTGAGACCCTGCTCCTACCCTCCCTCCTACCCCTACACAGCATCAAAGCTGAGCCAGCACACTGTTAAATACAACATTGGGAGGAAGTTAGCAGTGATTAATTCTTTGATGGGTTTTCACTGCAATTAAGAGGCCGTTAGGAAAGGAAGGGGTAGAAAAGAGAACGCATATACATGGAAGTGTATCCCGGGATGACAATTATTTCATGTATAAAACCTTGACAATTGGCAGGTGGTGGCATAGATCCCAAAATGAAACTGCCTTTATACACTGGCATTATTTTGTGTTCACAGAAGGAGCCACAGCAAGTGAATACAAAGCACTGATGACCGAGCTGAAAATCCTGATACACATCGGGCATCATCTTAATATTGTGAACCTGCTAGGAGCTTGCACAAAAAATGGTGGTAAGAGAATCTGTACTGTGCTAAACGTGGATTGAGTAGTCAAAAGACTATTATTCAGAGACTGTGTTGGTTTTGTAATGTTGTCCCAGGGCAGCCGGTGGCTTGTTCTGTCAGTTTCATATGGATGAGCTCTGTCCACCCTCAGCTAAAACAAGGAGTCAGATTTACCCAAAAACCTGCTGCCCACTTCCCTGTTTTACTCATTCCTTTTAGTCTTAGTATTTAAAGCCTTAAATGTAGGAGCATCCTAAACAAGGGACCACTTGTTGCCTGAAGTCCAGCAATTGAGATCAGCAGGACTAGAAGTGCTGACTAGATTAAGTACCGTCTGGGAAGGACAAGAGGCAGGGGATTTTCAGAAATGGCCACTGACTCTGAATTGTCATTCTTGAGTCATACTCTGATACTGCGGGTATGCCAACACTGCAGTTAAAAACCAGTATCTGGCCTGTGCCAGCTGACCTGGGCTAAGGGGCTGTTTAATTGTGGGGTAGCTGTTTGGGCTCGGGCTGGAGTCCAGGTTCTAGGACCCTGCAAGGTGGGAGGGTCCCAGAGCTCAGGCTGCATCATGAAACATCCACATTGCAGTTAAACAACCCCTTAGCCTGGGCCCCACAAGCCCGAGTCACCTGGCATGGGCCAGCCACAGATGTCTGATTGCAGTGTAGACGTAGTGTAAGTGGCCAGTAGGTGAGAGATCATTGCTTCTGGATACATCATCCTATTTTGTTTTAGTAGAGATGTGCTGGGGCTGCAAAATTCTAATGAGAACCCAAACATCCAGGTTCTGTGTTGGGCCAGCCCTAATTTTCAGCACTGTTATTATTTTGTGAAGGTGTCCAGAGTCTTTCAGGCATGGATTCATAGACTTTAAGGTCAGAAGGGACCATTCTGATCACCTAGTTTGACCTCCTGCACAATGCAGGCCACAATCTCACCCACAGATTTCTGCCCCAGATCCCTAATTGTCCCTCTCAAGGAGTGAACTCACAAGCCTGGGTTTAGCAGGCCCATGCTCAAACCACTGAGCTATCCTCTACATTAAAATGTATTGTTAATTGTTATGCTGGGAGCTAGGGCTAGTTGGGTGCAGGAGAGATTTCACTGTTCCTCAGAACTCATTTCTTATATCTTATTTTATGCTACTGAAAGTGTTCTTGATTTCTGCTCAGGGCCTCTGATGGTGATTGTTGAATACTGCAAATATGGAAACTTATCAAACTACCTGAAAAGCAAAAGGAATTTTTTCTTTCCCAACAAGGTAAAGAAGCAGATGCTTTGTGTTTCAGTGGGTGCCCTCCCTCTCTGCTAGCCAGATCATTCACACTGAGCAATGGGTGGGTTTAAAGCTCTGGTTTATGGAACAGAAGCATGGGAAAAGCAGCATGATCCCCCTATCCTAGTGCTGTCAGGAACATGCAAGAGATGAGGCTAGGACAGCTTTCAAAGAGTTAAAACTACTTTTTTTTAATGCATGAAGAATAGGAACAGCAAGAATAAGAGATTGTGGATCCCTTATGCCTCCACAGCACACTCCCTGGGGTAGAATCTGCTGGTTTCACTTGGTTTAGTGGGTTCTTTCTTTGTCACTACCATGGAGCCCAGTAGTGCCAACCTTATTTGTGTTGGTGGACACTTAGTTACATGAGTAGTCCAATACCAGCCATTCTTAGGACCATGCTTGCCTATGTGAGCATCACGCCTGTAGAGGGACGAGGACGATTTCGGTAACAGATCACAGATAAGACCATTTCATTGGCTGAACTGATTCCATTCATCCAGGTCCTGCAACTTTGACACGTATCTCTTGCTCCCTCTGTTTGTTTAAAGGATGCGTTGTTGCAAGTAGAACAGATGAAAGAGAAAAAAGATATTGAGCTGGTGGAAGGTAAAAAACAAAGACTGGCTAGTGTCTCCAGCAGCGAGAGCTTCGCAAGCTCCGGATTTCAGGAAGATAAAAGTCTGAGTGATGTGGAGGAGGAAGAGGAGGGTGGGTATTAATTCCTTCCTGTTCCTACACAGTCTGTGATATTTTCCAAACATGCTCTGCATCTCTGAAAATTTTTCTTCATTTATGACCCTAATAAACATCCATGGGAGATGCTCACAGCGTTATGTCCAGAAGCTAGAAGTTTTTTTAAAAAGATTGTTTAAAACTAAATCTGACAGGAAAATGTGTGACTGTTTCTTCTTGACTCTCTTTATCTTTGGGAAAAACACTGGAGTAACAGAGTATAAGGCAAATACTATTTTTGTTGTTGGTGACAGTGGTTCGATATCTAAGTACTAAGACTAAGAGTGAATTTACTAGGTAACGGTGGCAGTGAGGAAAAACACCTTATTAACTTCGGACGTGTTAAATTGCTTCCAGATTCTGACGACTTTTACAAATGGCCCCTGACTATGGAAGATCTGATTTCTTACAGTTTTCAGGTGGCTAGAGGCATGGAGTTCTTGTCATCCAGAAAGGTCAGTATTACCCTTTTGGATATTCCACTCCAGCAGAATCAGACTCAGGAAAGGTGAAATGATGTCTATATTTTAGTGACACCTTTCCTTGGCAGAACTCCCAAAGGAAGGGTGGCTTCCCTCTTGATGTTCTAAATATAAGCATATGTTTATTCAAGTCTTCATACTATAAACACAGGATTAAGGTGGAACACTGTGGTTGAAGCAGATTCATTCCGAGATTATTATTTTTTCAAGATACATTAACCATGGGGCACAAAACTATTTAATGGTAATACGTAACAGATTAAAGGCTCATAATTTTTAGTCTGGAAAAATGTTTTTTTATGAAGAACTGCCTATTGTTTACAGTAACTTCATATACACTTTTGTCAACTTCCTTAAGAAAATATGAATTTGATCTTTCGAATAATAATTTTTAAAAAAGGAAACGGAAAGATTCAGGAAATTTGTGGATAGGATTAAGGAAATGCAGTTTGATTGTTCAACTGTTTTATTATAGTGTATCCATCGTGATCTGGCAGCCAGAAATGTCCTTTTATCTGAGAACAATGTAGTGAAGATCTGTGATTTTGGCCTTGCAAGAGATATTTATAAGAATCCAGATTATGTGAGAAAAGGAGATGTAAGTCAAAATTTGGTTTGTTTGTCCAGTTGTTCATAACGTATCATTTTAAACTGTTCATCAAAATGGTCTGTAAATGTTTACATTCCCTGTACTTTAAAGGGTCTGAAAGCTATCCTAGATTTTATGTGAAGATGAGCAATCCAGATGTGTTGTATATACAGTGACCATTTGCATCCTTAAAAACAATGCTCGGAAATGCTGACCATTTCACAGCTCTGGTCTTTTAATAGTTTACATGTTGGCATTTGTTTCTCGGCTAGCCTGGCCAAGTAAGCCAGTCAAAGTGAGCTGCTTTCTTGAAAGCAATCATTTATGCCAAAAGGGCTCCATGTCCCTCAATGAAGGGCCAAACTTCCCTCTTAGTAACATTGGGGTAGATTTAGCATAACTGCATTGAAGTTGATGGAGTTGCACCAGGAGAAAGTTTGGCCTCCCACCTATAAAATCAGGCTGAGCTATCATGAATCTGTCTACCTGGGCTGGGAGGCTTGCTCCCAGCTGTAATGTAGACATACCCAATGTGGCCTTGATCATACAGTGAAAACTGTGCCTGTGTGTACTGAAGATAATGGAACTTGGTGCGGGTTCTGGGATCCACCCCTTTGGTTCTCTTGGCAGAATCAAGACTTACCTACCAGGAATTAATGTTTGTAAATTGCTTTAGAGTACTAAATCAGAGAGGTAGCCGTGTTAGTCTGGAATAGCAGAGGTAACAAAGAGTCCTGTGGCACCTTAAAGACTAACTATAAAGTTTTGAAGCATAAGCTTTCGTGGGCTAATACCCGCTTGTA
This sequence comes from Sternotherus odoratus, assembly GCA_032164245.1. Classification (NCBI taxonomy): domain Eukaryota; kingdom Metazoa; phylum Chordata; order Testudines; family Kinosternidae; genus Sternotherus; species Sternotherus odoratus. The sequence goes on from JAVMKO010000001.1 coordinate 263,461,642, forward strand.
TCTGATGAAGTGGGTATTAGCCCATGAAAGCTTATGCTTCAAAACTTTATAGTTAGTCTTTAAGGTGCCACAGGACTCTTTGTTACCTCTAGAGTACTAAATGGGCACCAAGAATTATTGTTTTAATAATGAAAATGTCTCCCTATTTAAAATGTAATAGGTTGCTCATCTTAAAAAACTTTTACACCACATAGAGTAGATGGAAATTCATTTCATTTTAAAGAGAAAAAAAATTACCCAGCAAAATAGAGAATAAAATGATCTGGTTGATCATTATATTCTTGGTATCTGTAAGACAATACAATAAAACTCTGCTCCAGCATTAACTATTCACATGGTCACATATTTTTATATCATCTCTGGTTGAATTTTGTATCCACTGAAAATAATTATCTGGCCTGTCCATTTTGTTATAGGCACGACTTCCCCTCAAGTGGATGGCTCCAGAATCCATATTTGATAAGATCTACAATACAAAAAGTGATGTGTGGTCTTATGGGGTATTGCTGTGGGAAATATTTTCCTTGGGTAGGTTTACATGTATATTATGGAAATTAGAGAATTAACCATTAGGGTCTAATCCATAGTCCATTTAAGTCAGTGAAAAAATGCCTGCTGACTTCAACTGACTTTGGCTCAGTCCTTTGATCCTAGGTACATATGATCTATGTTGTGAGTGTAGCTGTATGTTCAGTTTCATGGAGAACCACATGAGACCAATGGACAGGCACAGGTGGCCAATGAAGCTGCACAAGGAGCATTTTAGCTATCTAACACCCAAAAGAGACACATGCAGGAAATGAATGGAGGGGCATGTCACTAAGGAAATAAACATGGGAATAGCATGGGCGTGTAGGAACAAAATCAGGAAAACCCAGGCAAAGAATGAATTACAACTGGCAAGGAATGTTAGAGACAATATAAAGGAGCTCCACAAATGTCAGACCATAAAGAAAGATCCGGGATGGTATGGGTCTGGCTCCTCAATAGGGAAGATGAACTAGTAACGGAAGGTAATAAGAAGATGGAGCTGCTCAATGCCTACTTTGCTCCAGTCTTTGCACAAAAAATAACTTCTGACTGGATGACTAGTGAAGTTATCAAGAATCAGAGAGGTAGCCGTGTTAGTCTGGAATAGCAGAGGTAACAAAGTCCTGTGGCACCTTAAAGACTAACTATCAAGTTTTGAAGCATGAACTTTCGTGGGCTAATACCCACTTCGTCGGATACGAAGTGGGTATTAGTCCACGAAAGTTCATGCTTCAAAACTTTATAGTTAGTCTTTAAGGTGCCACAGGACTTTGTTACCTAGTGAAGTTATCATAGACGATGAAGAGGAAGGGATACAGATCAGGATAAGTAAAGAACATGGCAGAGATCTTCTGACCAATTTGAGTGAATACAAGTCAGCAGGGCCTGGTGCTATTCACCTCAAGGTGATGAAGGAATTAACTGAAGAAATCTCAGAGCCACTGGCAATAATATTTGCAAACTCATGGATGACTGGAGAAGAGCTAACATAGTGCCCATCTTTAAAAAGGGGGAAATGTAGGAGCAGGGAAAATATAGACCAGTCAGACTGACTTTGATACCTGGGAAGCTACTAGAGCAATGTATAAAACATTCATTTTGCAAATACCTGCAGCCAGCATGGATTTACAAAGAACAAATCATGCCAAACCAACTTGATTTCCTTCTTTGGCAAGGTAACTAGTTTAGTGGATGGGGGAATGCAGTGGACATAATATACCTGGACTTCAGCAAGGCTTTGGACATAGTCCCACATTACATTTGCATAAGCTAGGGAGGGTTGCAAACACTTTGAGGATACAGCTACAATTTAGAGGGCTCTTGATAAATTGGAGAACAGAGCCATAGACAACAAAATGAAATTCAGCAAAAACAAAGTTAAGACGCTACACTTAGGGAAGAAAAACCAATTCACAAATACAGGATGAGGGATAATTGGCTTGGCGGCAGCATTGCCGAGAAATATCTGGGAGTTGTGAGGAATCAAATCTCAACATGGGTCTCCAATGAGCTGCTGTTGCAAAACAAGCAAATGCAATTTTGGATTGCTTTAAACAGCGGCATAGCATGCAAGGCACGGGAGCTGATAGTACTGCTCTACTTGGTGCTGGTTAGGCCTCAGATGAGTACTGCGTCCAATTTTAGTCACCAATGTATAGAGAGGATGAAGAGAAACTGGAAAGGATGCAGAGGTGAGTGACAAAGATGATCAAAGGGATGGAATGCATGCCATATGAGCAAAGGCTGAAGGAACTGACTATGTTAATCTGGAAAAGAGGAGATTAAAGGGGGGACAGTCTAACAGTCTTCAAATACTTAGATGGCTGCCATAAAAAAGTTGGAGAAAAATTATTCTCTCTTGTCACAGAGAGCAGGACAAGAGGCAGTGGATTCAAGCTATAGTTTAGCAGATTTAGATTAAATCTCTGGAACAATCTTCCTAACTGTAAGAACAGCAGGACAATGGAACAGACTGCCTCGGGAGGTCATGGAAGCTCCTTCATTGGAGGCTTTCAAAAGGAGGCTGGATAGCCATCTGTCCTGGATGGTTTAGATACAACAAATCCAGCATTTTAGCAGGGGTTAGATTAGATGATCCTTGTGGTCCCTTCTAAACATATGGTTCTATGATTCTAACTGAAATGTGAAGATACATACTTTGTACGATCTCCAATAGGTAATTGAATCTTGGTGCCAGGTTACAAATTACAACTAGCTAGCTGAAGTATTTGAACAGTTTCTCTTTTATTTACCCTCTAAGACCATGGCTCAGAATCCCCCTAAAGGAACATCTATGAAACAAATGACAGTGAGTCTTCGAAGCTGGGTCCACAGATTTAGGCTCACAGGACTCCAGCTACAGCCTAAAAATAGCTGTGATGTTGTGGCTTGGTCTGGACTCAGATCTCTGAAGCCCACTCCCACTCCCACGGCTTCAGATCCTGAGCTCCAGACCAAACCCGCAATGTCTCCCCAGCTATTTGCAGTGCAGTAACCCAAGCCCTGCAAGGCCAGGTATGGTGAGCTGGGCTCTGAGACTCACTATCACTCACTGCAGAGACATGCGCCAAACAACCTATTGACAGTTGATCCACTGAGGTACTTAGAAGGCAAGCAGGATTTGACCCTCTGTGTAACTCTTAGGGCCTAGTCGTGTAGCCTTTTCTCCAAGAGAATGGTTATGCTGAAGTCTGAGACTATTCATGCATGTGAACTCTGCAGCTAATATTCTTGTAGGACACAACCCTCATCCTGCTGAAGTCATTGGGAGTATGTAATTAACTTCACTGAGTCTAGGATTTCACTCTATATGATTTAGACTCCCCTAATTAGTTTTGACTTTTCCTTTTGAGAGTAAATAAAAACCTAGTCAAAACCAAAAATGCCCCAATAAACAGAACCTCTTTAATTTTGCGGTGTTGAGATGTCCTTAAAATGACACCTCCTAGGGCTGGTCTCCACTAGGGGGGGAAATCGACTGTAGATACGCAATTTCAGCTACGTTACTAATGTAGCTGAAATCGACGTCTCTAAAGCCGATTTACCTCCCATCCTCACGGTGGTGGCGGTCGGCGGCGCGGTCCCCCGTCGACTCCAGCTTGCGCCTCTTCACGAGCTGGACTTCCGGAGTCGATGGGGGAGCCGCTGGTGGTCGATTTATCGCGTCTTAACGAGACGTGATAAATCGATCACCAAAAGATCGATCCCTGCCGGCTCAAGTGAAGACAAGCCCCTAGTTCCATTCTTTGAAAAATCTACCAGCCACAATTACCCTTCAGCAACACAGTGCCAGCACTTTACCGTTCACAGCTGCTTCCTACTTACACTCATCACTGCCAGGGAGAGTGACCAGACAGTAAATGTGAAAAATCGGGACAGTGGGTGGAGGGTAGTAAGAGCCTATATAAGAAAAAAAAACCGAATCAGGACTGTCCCTATAAAATTGGGACATCTGGTCACCCTACTGGCAGGTGCAGATGAATGAACATTGAAACAGATACCATGGAATGAACTAGCGCGCGGAATCTGAAATAAAAACTCTGTGTGAGGTAATGTTTTTTTAAGTGAAGACTGCAGGCTACAGAATCAATACTGAAAGGGAAAGACTGACACTCAGAAGAGAAGAATCTTAGTAGGGTCCAACAAAGAGACTAACACAACAGTAGAGGAAACAGTCCCAGGCAGACCCTCGTCCAATCACTGACTAGTTTGAATACACTTTGTTGGCAGTGCTGCTGACTCTAGTTGTTTATGGCACTGTGTGGTGTTTCTCTCAAAGCCCCAGCTCCTGGACTCAAGTCATTATTTAAGAACCTCAGCTTTTGTTTTTTTAAAGTATGTTTCAAAACCATTTTGGTTATGGAGACAAGCTTGAATAACATGGGTGTGCCCTAAATGCTCTCAGAGACCAAAAGGCGAAGAACCTAAATGTTGCTATATTTTTTAGAAAAAAAAAATCCTGATGGATAAACCAATGTCATGATTTTTTAGGCATGACTCATGCTGTGTGAACATTTGGAGCTGGTGAGACTGTCTATTAGAATTTAGGGCAGTATTCATATGTACTGAGGAATCTGACAGTTCTTAGGTATGAAGGGAAGAGAAATCCCATTTCGTTTTATTGAAAATCTATTTTAAAACTGAATTGCTCTTGTTTCCTTTAAATCCAGCCAAGGGCTGCTAATATTCATGCATCTGATCCTGCAAGATGCTTACACCCAGAGCCTCAAAGGGCTTGTCCTCACTGGGGGGGGGGGGGGGAATGACATCAGATACGCAACTTCAGCTACGTGAATCCCGTAGCTGAAGTTTGCATATCTGCGCCGACTTACCGCCCGTTCCGGAGTCGACGGGGGAGCCGCGGGCAATCGATTTATCGTGTCTTAGCGAGACGCAATAAATTGATCGCCAGAAGATCGATCCTGGAGCAGCCTCGTGAAGACAAGCCCAAAGATATTAAGCCTCCTTACTTCCATTGGTATCAACAGCTTGGGACATGGATTTCAATGGAAGTGAAGAGTCTAAAATACCTTCAAGAATCTGGGCCTACATGCCTGTAACTTGGGTTGGCATCCATGGGAGTTGAAGGCGTTTGGTGTCTTACAGGATCAGAGCCCTTGACTATGCGTTCAGTGGTATAACACTAGAACTATACATGTATAGACAATTACGCTACCTATCTCGGTCCAAGTACTGATTCGTACATTGTTACCTTTAGGTGCTTCTCCTTACCCAGGAATGCAAATAGATGAGGACTTCTGCAACAGATTAAAAGAAGGCACCAGGATGCGGGCCCCAGAATATGCAACATCAGAAATGTGAGTTTACTTTTCCTATATACAGAGCCATGCAAATCCCCAGATATACACTTTCTATCCATCCAAGTTTGATAAATTATTAACATATCTGCTTGAGAAGCACTATACAAGTGCCAAATATTAACATTTTATTAACTTGAGCAGTAACAGTTCAAGCACCTCCCCCAGCTATTTAGCTGGTGTGGACTCAACCCTTTTCTGGAAACCACCTGTAATAATAAGGGAAGGTAAAAGGGTCTCCAGGTTTTTTTAATCCTTAGCCTCTGCAGTTTTCAACTGTGCCACACTGCCACCTGTGCAGACAACAATCCATTAGGAACTGGAATAACAGTGGTGATTTATTTTACATAGTCCACCAAATTGGTCATCAAATGATAGCATCTTTGAGTCTCTATCTTGCTGGGTAGATGATCTAGAGATGAAAGGCTCCACACATTGTTATTAATCACCTGAGCCTTTCAGAGCCCTGATTTCATCTCAGATAAAGATGAGAAGTGCTTTCAATACAGACAACAATTAACATTTAGACAATAGAGTCCTGTCAGAGCACTTGGCCTACGTAATCTTTAAACAAATGCTCTGCACTTTTATCTGATGAATGAATAATACAAGTCACAACATATTAGACCTTTTCTTAAAAAAAACTTTGATCATATCAGTTCTGGATGAATCACACAAATCAGAATCCACTTTCATTCTGCACGTCTGTGATTTGGGGAAAGCACAGACATCAGATGTATTGTGTCTCCCTCTGCAAAAGGAAATGGAAGGAAGGTTTTTATGGTACCTTGTCCGCATCCCACGTCCTGAGATCATCAACTGAACTCTAAATAGCAACACTTACAAAAAAAATGTCAGAAGGCGGAGTAAAAGGATACACACCAGACTTAATCCTCTCTGGAAGTGTAACCTAGTGGCTAATTTTATTATCCTACTGACACTTAAAAACTTTTTTGTTGTTTCAAATATTTTATTGCAGGAAGGAAAACTAGACTTGACCAATACAAGGAAGTGAGACATTCATATGAGTCATCTTATGGTGCCTTCCATTACCAGATAATAAATGCTCCATACCATGGTCTAAAGCTGTGCTAGGAATAAAAAAAATGTCTTTTAGGAGCTGTTTGTTAAATTATCCTGTGATTGCAACCTTCTCGGGTTGCTTTTTGAGACTCGTCAGTGTCCCCAAGGAGGAGTCTTTTTCTGAGATTGGCTCTTTTCTTTTCAATAACAGTCCTGGTAATGCCAGACATCTTCCTTGTTAAAATGCAGAAATCCTTTTGGCTTTTCCAGATCCATGCACCATGAAGAACAATAATTAAATCTAATGACATGACACCACCATGTAAAACCTGGAGCTGCTTGATATGCGTCAGTGAGGAACATATCGTGCATTACCACAAAATGTGCTAATTTTGTTTTTATTTTCCCAGCTATCGAATCATGTTGGACTGTTGGCATGGGAACCCCAGTGAACGACCGAGATTTTCTGAACTGGTGGAAAGGTTAGGGGACCTGCTTCAAGCAAATGTGCAACAGGTACAGAACTAAATGGCATTGACCTATTACTGTATATAATATACACTGGTTATGTCCTGGACTGTCTTTATTGTAATTAAATATATTTTTGTGGTTTTAGGATGGCAAAGACTATATCCCTTTGAATACTATATTTACAGCAGATAGCAGATTTGCATACTCAAGTCCCACCTCGGTCAACTCTAATTTGAGTGAAGATATTTCAGTTCCAAAATCGACCTGTGAAAACACTGAAAATGTTGGGTAAGAGAAAAAATACCAAGAGGTTTTTCTTTTTATTAACTACATAGAGGAAACTTCTCCTCAGGCACGATTTGGATTAGGATGAGAAAACAATTAAAAACCACCCTTTCTGCCATCTTCATGATCTGAGTCAAAACTTTCCTTTCTTAAAAATAAGATCACCCTTAATGGCTCTCTTCCGCTGTGCGTTCCGGAATGGCATCTGGTCCTTCCCTGCCCCTCCATAAATCTCGCACTACCTCTGTATAACCCTCCAATAGGTGCCCCCACTACATTCCTTCCCCTCACTACCTGCCACTGATTTGAAATTCTACATGCTCTGGAGGGTGCAGTGCATTCTGGGGTGGATAACCCCCATATTATCAGTTGTGGAGGAGGCCCAGCAGAGGCTAGTAGAACTTCTGAGCTCCATAAGGACATCTTCAAAGCAAAGGTATGGACAAAATCATGCAGAAAGGTATCCACTGGTAGCTTGTGGGGAGGGGAGAGATGATAAAAGACCTGGTGAAGAGGGAAAAGGGGAAGCCGCCTTCCCACATGGCCACTGAATCACGAGTTAATGAGTGTTTACACACAATGGGTTTTGTGTATAAACCATTTAGCCGCCAAACAAGTTAATACATTTTAAAATATTAAAATGAAAAAACAGTCCCTATTTATGCTTTTTATGCACAACACATATTATTGCATAAATGCATAAAATAGCTGCTGAGGTTTCCAAAAAAAACCCCTCTTGATGATATCTGTCTTCCGCTTGTTTGTTTAATAGATACATAAACATCTTCAAAATGAAGCCACCCCAGAGGGTAAATACCTTTGAAGAGCTTTTCCCCAAGGACACCTTTGTATTTGATGTAAGTGATACTCGGCCCAAGTACAATGGACAGTTTGTTCTTTATTCATATATTTACATTTAATTATTTTTAAGTGGCATTTAGTTTGTCCATGTGTCTGTGCAGTTGAACATTATCTGCTCTTAGAAGTTAGGCTGTTTATCAACAATGTTGTAATAGGCAAAGAGCTGAAGAGAGCAAAATGAAGGGCATCAAGGTTTGGCCAGTACGGACCGCAGAGGTCCATAACATGGCCTATAACCTCCTTCTTCTTTGATATGAAGGTGTAGTCAACAGACTAGAGAATCTGGCGTCCTGTGTTTCATCTTCATCTGAGCAGCTTGACCATGCAGAGCGGGATTTCTAGTTTTGAGGTTGCCCTTCTGTATCAGTAAAGAAGAGAGCAACTGAATTCTACTGCATTTTAGACAAGCTCGCTAGGAGCCTGGTAAGCCAGCAATGTTTGCCTCCCCGCTTCTTTAAATTATTAGGCCTTGTGGGGTTGTAGAGAGGGAGATGAGAGACGGGAGCAGAGTGAATGAAGGGTACTCATATGAATCAAACCAAACCTTTAAAACATGTAGGTTTTCCCTATCAGTTCCCTCATCCCTGATGCTGCTGTTCCATGGGCTGGCCACAGGGTTGGCTAACCAAACGTACCATGTTGGATTGCTGTTATAGAAACAGAGCTGGACACTTCATAGGTGTTTTTGTTTAAAATGTTGCAGCCATGTTAGTTTCATGTGTTCATTATAGCCACACAATGGGTACCCATTTTCAAAAGTAGCATAAGTGCTCCGAAGCCCCGGTGTCATGGAAAATCAGCACCTAAATTGCTTTTGAAAATTTGACCCTATAAGAATGTAATTGGTTTAAAAATTAACTTTTTTTCATTAAATGCCTAATAGGTTTTTAATCTTTTTCAGGATTATCAGGCAGACAGTGGGATGGTGCTGGCTTCAGACGAACTGAAACGCTTTACTTGGACAGAGACCAAACAAAAGCAAATGTTTTTTGGGTCTGTGTTTCATGCCTCTTTCTTGTCCTTTACACACACACACACACACACACACACACACACACACACACACACACACACACACACACACACACACACACACACACACACACACACACACACACACACACACACACGTCTTGCACATTTTTTGCTGAACCACACTTGACAGACCAGTCTGACACTCTTTAATCATTTTGTTGGTGATCATGCTGTGTGACTGGGTTATTTATTTGGTATCTGGGATCAGATCATCCAGGAAGCTGTTAGTAAATGAAAATCAAGCAAGTCACAAAAGTCACCTAGATTCAGTTTCACTGCCCTCTTGTACTAGTTCTACACCTGACAGACCAGGTGACCCAGACCACTAATCCCAGACCGTGGTAGATGGCTGCAGGAAACAAATTCCAAAGATGAGGGCCTTTTGCTGAGGATGACTTGCTGTTGGCCCTGGAAGTTCTCAGGAGACACCAAATGAACCCTGCTGACATTAACCTAACAATGCTTGTTTTTGCCCTTCTCTTACATGATTCAGCTAAACACAACCCATTTAAGAGCCATAGGCTCAGGATGCTCAAGTGGCAACTTTACAATAGATGGATGTGAGGGCCTCATTTCTCTTCCTGCTTTTAAGCACTTTAATATATTGGCCACCTTCCTCTGCCTAATTCCTCACAGCTGCCTGAGAGGGGAACAAGCGCTATCTATTAAACATACTGTACTAACATGACCTAGCTCTAGCCAAGGAATGTTTATTTTCTCAGTTACAGTCGGTGGTTCCTCAGTTCCAGGGCCGTTATGAGACTGAAAGTCTGAGACTGGTTTCAATTCCCAGGTTGAGGCCAGCTCACAGTATGGAGGCTTCCCTGACCCAAGTGATGATTCCTCTTGTGCTGGCAATAAGTTACAGCCATCATGCCATCTTGATTGTGCTGGATTGGTCACCCTGAAGACTGGCATATGGTATGGGGGAATCCGAGCAACAACAGATGATAAAGTTCTTGATCAAGATCTAAAATGATTTGCTTATAGGAAAATGTCAGTGATTAGCTATATTACCTTATCCGAATGTGTGTGATTGTGCGCTTGCGTGTGTACATACACGCAGAGAATATGGGTGATGTAGTGGAAAGGTTCTATTGGCAAGAATTTGAAATGGAAGAATCACTTCTGAGTGCTAAAGCCAAGGGCTATGCAGGTCATCCTAATAAAGTGGCCATAAAAATCTTGATAACTGAACTATAATCTCTCATGTGTTCTGCCCATACACGCGTGTTACAGATTTTTTAAAAAAAACTTTTAAAGCACTCATTTTGAGACCATTTCTTGTATCCTTTCATTTGAAAAGCCATGTATACAATACATGTTGACCGTATAGGCTCAATAGAACAAAATGGCGTTAAAAATTACCTAAAATAGAGTTTCTTTAAACAAACATGCCATTTAAAAAATCTGATCTCTTGTGACATTCCAGGGCTAGCAGCTCCTTGTCTCTGTGAAGCCTAGAAATCTTCTTTCTTTAATAGCATAAAGCTCTTGTTTCTAAGATGACAATGGGTGCAAGGCTGCGTATTGTTCTCCAGGACAGTGTCATTTTGCAAAAAACATACATCTGCAGAAGAGACGGGAATGTCTTTGTGTCAAATTGACTTTTTAGAAATGGTGGCCGTTAAGAGAATAAGTCCTAAAGGGAGCTAGAGTAGTTAGCAGAGAACAGGTGAGGTGGTCAAAGCCTCATGATAAAAGCAATTTGTAACAGTGTTATGATGGAAGATGTTAGTAGCTGCCATATATATAAACTATCACAGACCTGATTAAAGCTGATGGATGTGCTAAACCCCCTTTCCTTCAGGCTAAATTGAAGGAACAATTAAATGCTACTTTATGTAGTGATAGCTGGAACCAATAGGAGGTTCCAGCCCAAGACACTGGGCCACATAGTGAAACCTGAGCAGGGTAAGCCATGTGATCTGAGGGGTTTCCCCTAGGACTGAAGCAAAGGGATTGGTTGCAGGGTGTGCTTGAGAGGCAGAAAATGGGGGGAAAGACAGCAGACAGCAAGCAAAATGGTTGAAAGCATGACCCTGAGAAGGCAGAGAGAGACAGAGCTCCATGGAGATGGAACTGATTGGAGGGGGCAGACTTAGAGATACACAACAGGTACTTTTCTTGCTTGCGGTTTCCTACTGTGTTCAGGAAATAGACTTTGTGTACAGTCTTTGTAAATAAATAGGATTGCATCAATTTCTTCTCCTAATAGATACAACTTTGCAAGGCCTCAAATCTTGGCTAACCACTTAGGTCAAAAGGGGAAACTGTAGTGTCACACTGCACTGGTCCCATGTGTGCTGCTGCAGGTCTTTTAAGTGCAGTAACAGAAAGAAAAAATGGAGTGCACTAGAGAAATAGAAAAATAAATTCTTTTGATTTAAGACTTTCAAGGACATATGGCCATTTAGATCACAAGACTCCACTATCAGCTTCAGAAGTAATAAGTATGCCTTTATAAATGCCTTCTTAAGAGGTTGGAAACCTTCTAATTGCAACCTTTTAACTGGAATTCTCTAGCTCTCAAGACTAGAGCAAGCTAAAGTCCCTACCAAGAGAAAGTAGCTCACCTAAAGCAAGTTTCTAAACTAAAATAAACTTTGAGCCATATTAAACTCCTAAATTGGAATAAGGTCCTCAGTACTATAGCAGAGACCTTTGCTGCATTAAACCTTCCAAACTAGCATGTCCCTCAGAACCAAAATAGGGCACTTCCCTAGGCAAAAACCTAGCAGAGCCCCAACTACTCAGACTGGGCACACACACTTCCTCCCTAGACCAATCTCCCAGAATGAGTGAATGCCTCAGCTCTGAAGGAAGATTTATAGTTCTTTAGCCCCCACCCCCTAACAGTTTCTGGCCAATTAGCCCTCTTCACCTGTCTCAAAATGGTGTCTGAGCACCAACAGAAAGAATTTTGTGATTACCTTTTCCTCAGGTAAAAATATGGAGGACTTTGTTTATAGTAAAGGTAATTAGCTGGGGGAGCTTTGTCTTGGTAGGGGTTTGTTCCAGCCCTCAGGGGCTATTTCAGCTGAGGAGTTTAATGTAACTCAAAAATGTATGATAGCTTAGAAGTTACCAATGCATATGATTTTATGGTAAGTCTTGTAATATTTGATGCTTTTCCTAATGTCCTAGACCCTGGGTCATACAGATATATTGGAATATTTGCTTTCATTTTTTTTAAAGGTAAATAATCCTTATGGTTGTAGGGAGAAAATACCTCAAAATTTGACCCTTAAAGGGGTAAAAAGCCAGAAAAAGAACTTCCTTTAGAAGTTTAGGGCCATCCGGCAGTAGGGGTTCAATAGTACCTTGGGAACATGTCCCTTGGAAAGCATGTGTCCTGTGGCTCAAAATGTAAGCATTTGTAGAATCCAACAGGAGCTGTTGCCCCTCAGTTCCCCAAATAAGAAATGCCTTGTGCTACATATAGAGGGAATCTAGCATGGTAGCTGGGAGAGGAAAGTGTATGACTTCTTAAAAACTTACTCTTTTAATTACTCTAATAATCCTTTTGAGACCTGACCATTTAAAATAAAGGTCACTGGAGAGTAAAGACACAAAATAAGGCAAACACTTCCTGGGGATTGGAGGGCTCAGGTGATGAGAGATGGAGCCTATCACTCGTGTGAACGATATCACATCAAATGCAGCCAAAGTTAAGGGTCATCAGATGTTATTCCATGACTACGTGGCGGTCTAAATGCAGAGCTGGTCCCGTGTGTTTTGATGATGTGCTTGGGAGGCACAAGTTCCCTTGAGTACACAATCCCAGTCCATCCCTACACCAGTGCTTGCCCCTGCCAATGAATGGGGCCGTTTTCTTCCCTGGTGTCTCATTCAATTCACTAAAAATAATCTTAGACACTTACCGCCCTCCCCATGCACTGAAAGTGACACTGCTCTGTTTTACAGTTTAAAAGCTGCCAGCAGGAGCAAGGAGTTCGTCCTTTCTGGAATGACCAGGCCAAGTTTCTGCAGTTCCAGCTGTGGCCACCTCAGTGAAGCTGGTTGGAGATTTCCTTATGGTAACATAGTGCTGGAAAAAATGAGAGCGTGCCGTTCTCCTCCTCCTGATTACAATTCACTGGGGTTTTATTCTCCTCCACCTGTTTAGGACGCAATGATTCAGATGAGTATTTTAACCTGAACCAACTTTTCCTAAACACTGTCAGTTCAAAAGCTTCTACCTGAAACTGCTGCTATTTGTGCGATCTTAAAAGCTTTCTCTCCCTGCCCGCCTGCCCCCAGCTAGGCATTGACAAACTCAGATGACCTGCTTTTTTACAGACTGCACAAAGTGTGATGTGTGCGTTTAAAATGAAGTAGGGCACCAGTGCTAAGGGCCTAGGTTTCTCAAATACTGAATCTCTGTAGCTCTCCTAACAGTTAATGGGAGCTACAGGAGCTCTGTACTTTAGACGATTGGCTCCCTAATGTTCATCTAGAAGACCCCACTTCAGTTACTGGTCCCTGGCAATGGACGGGAGTCCCATGGAAGTGGCATGCCCTGCCCCACAGCAAGGGTGGCCTCCTGTCACTTAACATAATCCATTCTCAATTCAGACTCAGGAACAGCTTTGAGATCTGAAAACAAGAATACAGTTCCACTCTCCGCAAGCAAAAAGATCAGGGCAGTACTGTACCTTTAAAGCTGAGGGAGTAAACAGTGGGCAAGAAACTGGGTGTGATCGTCAAGGTTACACTGCAAGGCCCATTGGAATCTAGGCCTGAGAGATCCCAGTGCACTGAGGGGAAAGCAAGTGGGAGGAAACAGATCTGTGTGGGACTGGGACTGGGAGAAAGGGTGGGAATGGGAAGAAGGGCACACCTCCTGGAGTTCAGGATGTATAGCCTCTGCTTATAGAAGTTTGAGGGAGGATTAATGCCTTGATGAACATGGCATTCAGGTTGCTCAGGACTTAGTTTTAATCCATTCTTAGACCATAAGAGATGTGAGGCCTCCCTGGACCCAGTAATTTCTACACACACCACAAAATGCAGTTGTCAAGAATACATTGAAATGAAAAATCTGGGATAGAAATAATGAAATTTACAGATTAATTAGAAGCTTTATCAAGCTTCATGGGGCACTAGTTCAAGCAAATCTTGAAGTTTGCACTTTTTGTCTTCCCAAGAATGTGCACTGGAAATTATTTTAACTAGAGATATTTAAGCTAAGTTTTGTCTACACTACCTACTGGATCATCTAACATATTGTACTGATTGCTGACCAAGTCCCATAACTAACAATGTGCTGGGATAGCCAATAAGCTCTGCATATTGCTAAATTGAACAAATGTTTATTAGATGCCTTGCAAGTGTTCCTAACACGTAACTCACCCTATAATCCTTTGGAAGGCTATGGTGACTCTTCTATACATGCACAGTTGACTTTCAGATTTACTTAACAGTATTGGTGTACAGCAGTAAAAGTATTTATGTTAGTAATTTGCATCAGACACTATGTATATTGACTAAGAAGAGAAATAGATGGTCTTAGTTTTAAACGCTGTAAAGATGCACTATCCCCCTTCATCTTTGTATGCACTATTAATTTTTTAAAAGCCTTTGATAATGCTTACCCTATTAAAGGTTGGCTGAGGGAGAAAACCCCTTCCCTAAATTTGAGGAAAAGTAGCCATGTACAGAGCCCTAGAGTGAGCTGTTTGCAGTAGGCTATTGAAGAATACTCTGGATACACTTCAACTGGCTTCCATCTTAACTCAGCAGACCATTAATTCTAACTATGACCCATTTGCTCAGTCTCTTGCTGGTGGAGCAGAATTTATCTTGATCTATACCTATAGGTGATCCACAAAATGTTTCCCCCTTTCAGTCCAGCCAAAATAAGTATTCAGGGATAGTGCATCTCGAGAGGAGTGTGTTGCACATTGTACAATTATAAATATGCTTTTTGTGCATAAATATTTAAGAAAACTGGAATATTAAGATTAGTAAAGTTCATATAAAAGTAAAAATGTCTTTGGATGTGATTAACTCACACGCCTTACATTTCTCATCTTTTTATATCAAATGTATTTTAATTGCTAATTTCACATAATAAACAAGTTCTGAATTTTGCTTGGCTAATTAACTGCCTACATGGGTGAAAGCTTCCTGGAAAAGACATCTCTTGCCATTAGGCACAATTTAGACATCTTTGTGGAGATAGTGCCCCCGATTTGCTCACAGCTGAGTGATCACATGAGAAAACAGCGACTGCTTGTAAAAGTTCTCAGAGTCTTGTAAGGCAAAAAGCAGATGGGGGGTGGGGGTGGAGTGATGGACACATGCAGTGTGCCTAATGTTTTGTGTGAGTAAAGTGAAATGCACTGAACACATTGAACCTGACTGATTGCCTATAGTACTTAGCTAGAGGCTCAGGGGAACTCTCTGCTCATACAAGGAGGGCAAGCTCTCGCCTTTTTCCTCCTCTCCCACAAACCTGTGGAATCTCCTTGCATCTGGGGGAAGGGACAGGACAGTGATGATGGCCACTCTTCATAGCATCATTCCTCTCTGCATGCAAGGACTCCAAATTTCAGGTTCGTGCTGACCTAACATCCCTAGTAGTGTGGCATTTGTGTGCCCAATCCATGCATTGCCTGCCTCAGAATTCCTTTCTACAAGAATATGAAAGGCCTGAATATGACTTCCTGAGTAAATGGCAACCTCCACACAGCAGGACCTCATATGCACTGTAAAGTGGAGGCCATAACTTGCATGCACGTATAGAATTACATGCCTTGCTAAAAATGTCATGACATGCTTCCGCTTCTTTGCCCATGACTTAGTGAACCTATGCGTGGAGTGGTGAATGGGTAGCAGCCAGTAGAGGGCTCAGGCAGCACAGCAGAAATGACATGGTGTGAGAAGCAGTGCTAAGGGAAATGGTGGGTCTCAAGAGAGCTAGAATTCTAAGAGTCTGATCCCTCTCTCTCCTCTTGTTATAGGCTTCAAGTAGAGCTCCACGTCACAGGCTCTGATTCAGTTGCTGTGGTGAGGTTTCCCCTACGTATAGCCAGATTATCGATTCAGTGGGACAGATGTGTAGGGAGGGAAATTGGCCAGATCTTTATCACCATACAAGATGGAACTCTGATGCAACCAGCAGGAATTGCTACTTCACACTCAAGCACACCTGACTCAATTTTAATACTTCATGCTGGCTGATTATTACTGAGTTTGGTATTAGGTCTTGTACTTCTTAGTTAAACTTAAGAGACAAGAGGACTCAGGCAGCTGTGGGGGAAGGGTACTTTTAGCGAGTAGGGTCACCCATTCAGTATCCGGGCTGGACATAGAAATATCTTTGGTCTTCTGCTACAGAAATGGTGGGTCCTAAATGCCACCTTTACTTGCACCATTTGTCACCTTGTTTGTATCTAGAAGATTTACCACAAAGAAAACTAGAAGAAAGGCAGCTATGGGGCTGGTGCAGAACCCATATTCTGAATATGATGAGATGAGGTGTTCTAATGTCATCATGATGGGAATGGAAGGAACACTGACTGACTTCTCTGCCGTAGCATCATAGACATGTAGGACTATGTGTGAGGGCCGGAGTATGAAGCCATCCACTTTATCCACCTATGCTGAGGCAGGACCAAATCCACCTAGATTATCCCTAAAGGTGTTTGGAAAATTGTAACGGGTTAACCAATGAGGGGGATTTCACAATCTCCTTTGGTGACCTAGTCCAGTATGTAGTTAACAAGTTTTTCCGGATGTCGGGCTGAAATCTCCCTTGCTGCAGCTTAAGCCCATTACCTTTTGTCCCACCTTTAGGGGACATGATGAACAATTGATCACCATCTTCTTTATAACCACCCTTGCTGGTAGACTTTCCCAGCCCCTCTCAGACTTCTCCAGACTAAAGATGCTCAGTTTTTAAACAGATTTTTCTAAAGCCTTTTATCATTTTTATTGCGCTCTAGTGGACTCTCTCCCATTTGTCCCAATTTTAAAGCATGTTGCTCAAAACTGATACAATACTCCAGTGGAGTGTCTTCATCAGGGCACATCCAAGTGCTGATTAGACCTGCCCCACAGCATCCAGTAATACAGATTTACCTGTCCAGTGGAGTGTTTCTTGATATGGAGTCTCAGCAGTTGAGGACTATGTTCTGGAAATGACTGCTCAGATGTGGGCCAGATGGATAGCTTATGAGGCACCACAGTCCTATAGACCATAGAGAATAGAAAAAGGTAAAAGCAAGGTCTTACTCACCAGCTGATAGCCAGGAAGAGAACTGATTGTGGTGGAGGTTTGGGCTATATGGTGGCATGATGGCTCTTTTGGACAATAAAACATGAGCCTACAAGGGGCAGATATTACTGGGTAAAGTGAAAGAATCCCTCAAATTATTAAAGCCCCTGATTAACACACGCTGTTTTGGACTGGTCACGCTTGCCCCTTCCCGCCTCGCTCGCTAATCCCCCCATTTATGGAAAAAACCAAGACTGTGGTGAAGCAGCTTCGGAATCTTCTAAACTTTTGACCATTTTCAGCATTAACGGGAGTAGAGAGAAAGTGCTCACTACTTCCTATTTTTATTACCTCAGCTGTTCAACCTGCACATGAAGCAGAAAGAGGAGATAGAGGGATGCGTCAGGCTGCAGTGCTGCTACTGGACAGCGAACAATTCTACATTAATTTAATTGGCTCTGAACAGTGGGGACACCAAGTCCCTTTTTCCAACATAGATCAGAGATCGGGGGATGAAAGCCAGTCAAGTGAAGCTCATCATATCCAAGACTGAAATAATAGCACTGCAGAGTTTGTAGGGAGCAGTGGGGAAATAAGTGGCAGACACTGAAGAAGTTAACTACCCATCTGGGAGCTGGTCGCATCCCATGCCTCAGCTTCAGATGAGAGGCCTTGTTGAAATCTTCACCTGTTTTAGGTGGTTGAACAGCATCAATGGGGAAGGAACTCTTGCCAGGCAGGCCATGATTTGTTTGAATTTGTACTGACCACAGTCTTCTAATATCTTTACATGTTACCCTTCAAAATACCCACATTTTAGCAGGTGCAACATGCAGGCATCCAGTATCCCAGGGAGACATCTAACCTGGAGCCTATTATACCTCCCCTCAGGCAAAGGCAATAGAGTTCAGTCTATTTCTGGGAATTTGCATTGTTGGGTTTGTGCTGTTCTCTAGCCCTTGAGCTCAAAGAAACCCTGGACTGCTTTAAAATTCAGGAGGCTGAAGGTAAATGGACGTCTGTAATTCACTTTCCCTCTTTGTCTATCAGCAGCTGGGAGACCTCTCTGCAAGCACATCCAAACCCAGTCAATTGGGCTGGGAAGGTAGGAGGAACTGAGGTCTACTATTCTTTTCAGTTGCTGAGATTTAGCCATTTTTACTACCCTGTGTAAAATACAGAGAACTCCCGAGGAAAAACTTTGCACCTTGCAATCTTGCTTTTTTCGGTTTCCAGCCACTAGCATCCTTGAGCTTTTATTACGCATTCCTAGAAGGAAAGCAGTTTTGGCACCATTTGCCTGTCAGTTATTAAATAAGGACAGCAATCATGGTATAAAGCATTGACAGTTTATTTTCAAATACTTCAAGGACTTTTGGGGGTGAAAAAACACATCTACCTTATCACTGAGCCAAGCTGTCAAACTAATTATGCAAAATTCCTTAATTAAAATTTAGAAATCCAGGCAGGTGGAGTGTGGTGTATTAAGATACTTTGTGTGTGTGTGTGTGGGGGGGGGGGGACGACACATGCTTATACTGGAATAAAGAAAAGAAACCAAAAAAGTGTCTGCTTCCCAGGTGTAAAGTGATGATTTGGGATCATACCACTGACAGCATTTAGGGTGCTGCATAAAAAAAAATGGAGAGGACTGGAGAATTACTTTATTTTGACCAGTTTTCAACTTCTCCTGTAAGACAATACTTAGAACATAACAGTCCATTTCACATTAACGATCTCAATGCTTAAATTCTCCACAAAAAACTAGATATCGAAGTGGTCTAGTCAGTGAGATAGTAAATTGACAGCTGTCTTGCACGTGTTTGCTCAAGCTGGGAGAAGAGTGAAGCACTGCAGAGGGATATAATCCAATTTAGTGAATGGACCATTACAATTAACATTACGTTCAGTGTTGGCAAATGCCCATTGGAAGCAATAATTTGGACTATTCACACACCTTACTATGCTAATTAACTATCAGCTCAGGAAATAGACCTAGGTATTGTGGACAGCTCAGTTAAGACCAGTTATCAATATGCAGCTGAAGGGCAAAAAGAAAACTTGCCATACATACATAAGGAATAGGCTGGGGAATATGGAAAATGCTATTTTATAAAATCAGTAATAACCTCACCTGGAATACTGTGTTCAGTTCTGGTCACCCACTCAACAAAAAACTTAGGAAGAAACGGGTGGTTGGTTCAGTGCTGGGTTCCAAGAATAACTAAGTACATGAAACAATTTCATATGAAGAAAGATTGAAAAGATGATGCATGTTTGCCAAAGAGAAGAGAACAGGAGATTGAGGCCAGTTTAGCAGGCTGCAGCAACCGATTGGACATTTAGATGAATTCAAGAATAGCTTTTTCACCCTTTAATTTAAAGTTTTGGAAAGGAAGCCTCATGCTTCAAGGCTTACACAAAACTTCTAACTAATGGGGGTTATCAAGAAACCTTCCCCATCAGGGTTTTCCCAGGACAGCCTACTGCAGGATTTCTTGCATCTTCCTTTGAAGCAGCTGGTACTAGCCCGTTA
Source organism: Sternotherus odoratus (assembly GCA_032164245.1). NCBI lineage: Eukaryota > Metazoa > Chordata > Testudines > Kinosternidae > Sternotherus > Sternotherus odoratus. The sequence continues at coordinate 263,481,425 of JAVMKO010000001.1, forward strand.
GAAACAGGATACTGGACTAGATGGGCTAAGTGGTTTAATCCAGCATGTCAGCAACTCTGAACACATGTATGAAAGCAGACTCGTACAGAACGGAAGGAAAAAGGCTGTGTACTAGTGTCCTTGTTACACCTGCCCAAGAACTTCACATTTATCAGCAGTAAGGTCATGAAATGTTCTTATCCACATAGAAAGTAGTAATAGTGCAAGGGAGTGGTGTACATTTACTATCATCTATTTTACTTCCTCCTTCCACACCCAGTAAAAGTTTAATTTGGCCACAGTATGATTTAATTTGGAGAAATATGCTCACTACATCCTAAAGGTCACACAGGGAGGATAATACTAAATAAAAACAAATTAAATTATAGGTAGCAAAATGCTAAATTCACTCCAGCTTGAATATTTCTCAGTTCTTTCACTGGTTCTTACTGCTAATGTTTAGACGAACTAGGCTTTTAGGTGGAAGGCTGCTGGAGACAATCTAGTTATAGTGTGGAGGAGCAACGGCACAGCCCTAGTTATATAATCATATGACCCTAGCAGTGTTGTTCTCTTATTTCATCCAGTTGTTCATTAAATTTTAGAAGCAAAGGGATAAATAGTAACCAATAGTTTTAAAAAGTATGGATTGGATGAATGGATTATAAGGTGGATAGAAAACTGGCTAGATTGTTTGGCTCAACAGGTAGTGATCAATGGCTCAATGTCTAGTTGGAAGCTGGTATCAAGCGGAGTGGCCCCAGGGGTCAGTCCTGGGGCTGGTTGTGTTCAACATCTTTATTAATGATCTGGATGATGGGATGGATTGCACCCTCAGCAAGTTCACAGATAACACACAGTTGGGGAGAAGAGGTAGATATGCCACAGGGTAAGGATAGGATCCAGAGTGACCTAGACAAATTGGAGGATTAGGCCAAAAGAAATCTGATGAAGTTCAGCAAGGACAAGTGCAGAGTCCTGCACATAGGATGGAAGAATCCCATGTACTGCTACAGGTGGGGACTGACTGGCTAAGCAGCAGTTCTTCAGAAAAAGACCTGGGGATTAGTGGATGAGAAGCTGGATAGGAGTCAGAAAGTGTGCCCTTGTTGCCATAAAGGCAAACCGCATACTGGGCTGCATTAGTAGGAGCATTGCCAGCAGATTGAGGGAAGTGATTATTCCCCTTTATTCAGCACTGGTGAGACCACATCTGGAGGATAAAAAGTCTTGTACCTACTACTGTGCATTAGAGATTTAAAGTAGAATACCAATATAACCAATATATGCCAGCTGAGACAAAAATTACTAAAACATTTGTGGCTACCTACAAAAGGTTCTCAAATAAAAGTTGTTCATTTCTACAGCAATTCCTCTAATTCAAACTTAAGTATGAACAGAGTAATTCTGAAGGCTACTTACTGACCATTCATTTTCCAAGTACACTAGAAAAAAATTCCACATATTCACTAGCTTTCCTTTGAGTTCAGACATGAGAAATGGTGAAGATGCACTGCTGCATTACCGTAGTCAAAGAGCTGATTTTAGGTTTTGTTTCATGTTACTTAAAAATTCACACTAGTTATTACAAAAAATAAAGTTTTTCAAAAACAAACCATCCAGGTTCAGACTGAAAGCACAAGTCAAACTGTCACCAGGAGACACTTGTGGATGGGTACATAACAAATGTATGAAAGTATTACTCCAGTTTTACCCAAAAAACGTATTGCATGACTTGATTCTGCAAGTTACTGACCAGTGTTGCTATGTGCATTCTGGAACAGACAAGACATGAATGTACTCCTATAGGAGTATGTGGTCCTTCAACACAGTTCTTTTCTTAAAATATAAATTATAAAGTTTACTATACAGAAAACTGCTTCCTACCTTCTGAACTTTTGAGAAGAGTGCACCAAGCAAGCTTGCTCAGTTTGATTTTAGTCATATATGCAAAATAAACTTTCTAAAAGCAATAATGCAATTTAAGGGACCAATAGTCCAGAGTAAGTTTATGCAAGGAAAAAAACAAAGATATTGACAATTTCACATGTATTTTACAAAATTTTCATGACTTTACAATTACATAAACATGTGGCATGGGGGTTGTGGGTACAGAGGACTTTACCCTACCAGTAAGTCACTTTTGCTGGTTAACAATACAGAACAAATAATTCTGGGCATCAGAGAGGTCAGTTATCCCATGTGTAATTTTCAGAGAAGCTAACATACATATTGTCATTGGACAAGAGAGCTCAAACATGGATGTAAAGGTATTTCAGAATTAGGGCTAATCTAGTAATGAGGACCTGATTTAATACAAGCAAAAAGGAGCTACTACTTGGACTTGGAAATTAAGGAAATGCACATTACTATGTCTAGTGAACAGTATCTGGAAATTGTAGGCTATGTGATTTACTCTAAATGCTAAAAATTAAATGCGGTTTGTAAGTCCTGATTGTTACAAACCTGTGCTGGAGTCATTTACAGACTGAAATACAAAAGGAATATGATGGAATGCAATATACTTCCAATACTTAAGATGTGAAAAGCACTACCCAACTACAGCACTTCGCATGCTCAAAAGAAGGCTACGTTATTTCTGGTATTCTTTATTAAAAATACTGCTGTACACATGAAGAATGGAAACAGGATTAAAGATGGGTAACATATATTGGGATCATGACAGAACTTAACATACTGGTGCTTTTTAGGGGAAGCTGTTGACATCTGAATTACTGAAACAAGGGCCAAACCAAAAAAAAAGAAAAAAATACATAGGTACCCTCAACAAAACATTTACAGTGTAGTAAATACATAGACAGAATTGAAAACAGATACAAAAATTGAAATGACCAACATCACATGATTTCAAAGGTTGTCCCTTCTGTGCTTTTAGCTGTAAAGATAGGAAGATCACAATAATTTCCCACATGGAAGGGTATATCCTGGGTGTTTTTTTTGTTTTTTTTTTTAAACATACACATACAGCTCTTCTTCGGAATGGAAGAGATTATAACTTTAGGACAACCTTCTTAATGGAATTAAAATGCAGTAGAAGGGCTCTCCCCCAAAAACACCCAAGCAGAACTTCAGACTGTTCAAATCATTCCCAAATATGGACCAAATGAAATAAATAGAAAACAAAGCTCAACAATTATTTCTTTTATGTATTACCAGACAACAAATGTTTTCTGGCTGACATTAGTTACTTATGAAAACTTATTAGCTGTCTACTTTTTTTTTTTTAAACCAAGTCCTGAGGTTACTAGGGACTGAAGCAAACTGACATTATGCAAATACATGTAAGTTTGCATTCTGGACTTGTCTCACAGAGGATGGTTTGCTGGTCTAGGAAGGATGAGAATTCAAGCCCTATTTTGCCCCTGCCTTTCACAAAATATTGGTCCACAAATTAAAATTTTCCAAAGGTTCCCAAACCCCACAACAGAACAGATGATCCCCTTTCATTTTCAAAGAAAACAATACTGGAAAAAACCTCAGCCCGCTTATAAATTAAGCATTTCATATTTCTTCTAGAATACAAGTACTTCTTTTTTGTACAAAAGAATTACAATATGATTTGTCAAAAAACATATAAAAGACAGCTGCTCTTCCTCAAATACATGAGCTAATGATAAAAGACTGTTTTGCATGTTCACTTCTCAAGGTTCCTGTTCCTTTTACATTAAAAAGAACAATATTGTGGCAATTATCTTTGAATATTAAACATTATGTTCCTTTTAAAATTCATTCAGATCAAATGCAACAATAATTGATTTTTAAACTCAACAACTGATGCTACCAAATGTGGACTCAACCACATTTTCTAAAATACGTAAAGCACGGCCTAGTCTTCAAAGCTTTCGATGTGAAGAGAGTTGCTTTTCTTGATGCAAGTCTCAAGGCGGAGAATCATTTTTTAAAGCTTATAAAAGTGGACAGAGAAATATTAAAAACTTCTCTGAAAACTACAAATATTGAGAATTATTAAAATTGATGTCAGTAACATCAGTTGCAAGTGCTTAGAGTCTGTCCTGACCTTTTGAGTTTCCACATTTTCTTCATGGTGAGCACCCAGTGCTATTAAAATATTCAGTGCTGGGAAAGGATAGATACAGTCTTCACTACTGCTTTACGAAAGGAAATTCCTACATATTTGGCAGTCTTCAATATCAAAATGTAGGTGTTTATCTTTTACTATAAATCCCAGGAATACCCAAGTTTGGAGACACAACTGCATGTCCAAATATTAGAAAGTTAATTGAGGAGGAAAATTCCAGACTGAATTACTTCAGGAATATTCATGTGTTGAGTATTATCAAAAGTAATATTACTTTGGGCTAAGCAGTGACTGCAAAGGCACAGCAGATCATTATCCCTCCAGATTTAGGTTGTAAAACTTCAAAAGCTCTTGATGCCAGACAACTGCTGTGTTTAGTTAATCTTCTTAACAGTGTCTCTGTTTCTGTATCCAGTGTAGAGTACCATAATAAAGCTGTGGTTCAAAGAACAAAACTTTATACAAAAATTATACTGTAAATAGCCTAAAGGAATACACTCCTGAAACCTCAGGCATTTAACACAATTTCTTTAAAAAAAATTCTGTTAAAAAAATTGCATAAATGTAAATGCAGCTGACTAGCAGGAAAACATACAAACAGTTTTTAAAGGCGCTGGTTGTGTCTAGAGCAAATTTGATATGCCCCTTAAATTATAGGTGTTTCAAAGGTTGCTATTTTGTCACATTGCTTAAATGAGAGGGGACTTTATACATGTCAATTCACGGATACTTGATTTTTTTTTTAAATATGCATCTTCTTGTTTGTTTTTTTAACTAACAGTGGGTGGCATACAGAGCTCGCATAAAACACACTTTTACAGAGATTACAAACTAAACTCATTTATAGAGCACAATTTCTATGAAATTATTTCCCTGGTCCTTTATGCTATTCTGGGTGCAAATAATATCAAAATGAATAAATTGAGCAATATCCTCAGTGACAAAAATGTATCCCAGAAATGTCCTTGCAAAGAGTTTCCCTTAATAAGTATACAATGTGGCAAAACATCAGAGATCAGAAAAGTCTTAAAAAAATTAAAATTAGTGCATATACAAGTGGAAAAAATAAAAGCAGGAACATCATGCACCTGATGTGTTCCTTAATCTAAAATAAATTCTTCACAGATAAAGCCTCCGATGGCAGCCATAGCTCTAGGATAAATGAAACATTCTTCCCTTCAAGTAACAGTGTACCTGACTGAAGTGCAAGCAGCTTTGCTCATCTCCTGTTTGTTTCCCAAATGTGAAATGAGATGACAACAACAATTCAGCTGTAGTGCAATTTGCTATTGGTTAAGTTCCTCAGCAATGTCCTGCATGCTTTCAGCAAATACTACAACTGACCATTTGCGGCTGCAATTAGTTCTTGAAAAGTATTTTCAAAGCAGCGTTTTAAATCGCTGTAAGTTACCACAAGTACACTCTTCTCGTCTCTGGAAATGAGGCTTATTTTTTCTGGCACACCAGCATCTAACTGTAACAAGAATGCAAAAGATAAAATGTGAAAAATTACAATCCAATCATTTTCTTAAACACAAAAACAACCACGTTTTTAGGAAGCTACAGTGTGATTCACAGAAAGGGCAAGGCTTTTCTCTTTCAACATGTACAGCCTGTTGACTAATCACAGGTTTGAAAATGTTTAACTCAAATCTGACCCTGAATCAGATTCACGGTCAAGAACCATCAGTTAAAAAAAACATTGCAGAAGAAGATGGGAACTTGGTCCAATCCTTCTGAAATACCATCCCCCCCCTTAAAAGAACCTAGAAAGCTAGGGAGGAATAATCTCTAAATCGGCCTGAGACACATAATTGAATTTCTGTGCAAGTTACCTGACATGTTCATCAAATGGACCAGTAAGGAGGGATGGATTCAGCACATTAAACAACATTACGGAAAGGATCAGCAGCTGAGCAATTTTGGCCGCCTAGTCCTGTGATCTGTAACAGCTGAAACTTTAACCTCAAAATTCAAACTAGCTAGTGCCCAGCGAAGGTGGGAACAAAATTAACTGGCTCAAGTTTTTTGTAAGGTATCCTCCTTTTTCTAAAGGCTGGTCTTCACTGGGGGGAGGGGGGCGGACAGGAGAGATCGGCCGTAGATACACAATTTCAGCTACGCGGCGGCTGGTGGCGTGCTCCCCCGTCGACTCCAGCTTGCGCCTTTTGGTGAGCTGAAGTTCCGGAGTCGACGGGGGCACCACTGGCGATTGATCCGTCCCTGCTGTAGTGAAGACAAGCCCTTAGTCTAGAATGCAGACATTATCTAATCGTGATCTCTGACAGACAGTTAATACAGGCTGTCAGTCAGTAAGAAGAAAAACAGACTTTTTTTTTCAACAAACATCTCAAGTATTTCTTCTGCCTGATTAGTATTGAAGCAGCATGGAAAAACTAACATCTTAACTGGCTTCCACACAACTTGTGTCACTAATACTTTATGATCTTTCTACCAGCAAGTGGCAGAGAAATCTCTAGGGGAACTTTATATTTTACAAAGATTACACAATTTATACACTGCAAGAGGTAGTCATAAATTTGTAACTTTCACACTCTTTGCTAAGGACAGTGGGTGCTGCTTTCCTTTGAAAATAGCTTAAGGGATCGTCAGCATGTTTTATACTGCAAACTCTCTTGTCCAAAGATATGCTTCACTGTCTGTATTATGGTATATAGAGCAACACTTTGGAAACATACCCCAGGGGATGATGGGAGTACTAGTAGATTTTTAGATATGGTGATGAGTTCTATGGAAACAGATAAATGTACTGTTATGCCTGATTGAATAGAGGAAAAGGAGAACTAGGTTAGTCACCGAGTTCTTGTTTATTGGGTGTTCTCAGGAGCAACACTAAGATAGAAAACATCTTGTAGAAAGAGGTGCTTCGTACTGGTCTGAACTCTTAGCAATAAAACCTAGAACCTCCCAAATTCTAGCCTCAGTGTTGTATGACGCTTCAGGCAAACTAATGCAGAGACACTTTGTTCTCTATTCCTGTAAAATGGGTATAATACTGCCACCACCACCCTGCAACACTTCTCCTAGGGCAGAGGTGGGAAAACTACAGCCCCCGACCATCCTGTTCGGCTCTTGAGCTCCCGGTCGGGAAGGCTAGTCTCTGACCCCTCCTCCACTGTCCCCCCCTCAGCCTCAGCTCACCACACTGCAAGTGCTCTGGCCCACCATTCCTGCCAGGCAGCATGGACAGTGTGTCTGGCTCTGGCCATGCAGTGAGGCTGCGAGTTCCTGGTGCTCTGAGCAGCATGTTAAGGGGGTGGGCAGTGTGGGGGGGGGTTATATAAGGGGTAAAGGTTCTGGGGGGGCAGTTGGGGGTGGGGGTGTGGATTGCAGTCAGGGAACAGGGAGAAGGGGAGGTTGGACAGGGGGTAGAGTTTCAGGGGGCCTGTCAGGGAACGGGAGTCCTGGGAGAGGGTGGTCAGGGGACAAGAAGCAGGAAACGGTGGTGGTTATGAGGGGGAGGGGGCCAGGTTGTTTGGGGAGGCACAACCTTCCCTACCCGGCCCTCCATTCAGTTTCACAATCCAATGTGGCCCTCGGGCCAACAAGTTTATCCACCCCTGTTCTAGGGTGTTATATGGATTGATTTGCAAAAAACAGTTTGAAGACAGAGTACTAACTATAAATGCTATGTATGATCTATCTATACGCTGTACATGCATAATTTGAGTTATCCTACAGGATTTGAAACACTGCAGATCAACAACAAACAGAGCCATGCTATTGACCATGTACCTGACTGCATGTGGCTTTCTTCTGCTGGGTAGGTAAATAGGTGCTCAGAAATGTCACACACAGATATAAGTTCCTTCCCCTTTTGATGCTTGAATAAGTTTGAATCTAGCAAGAACATTTCAAGGGTGAAGTATGAAAGCACAGATACCCCTTTTAACTAGGATCCATTTTCCAGCATACTGCTTTCTGAAGTTTGAGTGCTTTTTAGTGTGTATTTACTGCCAAGATATTGAGGTCCTTCAGCCCTAGATAGTGATTCTTTGCATTATGTGACCACAACCCTAAAACTAACCATCTGCTTTGAGGATAAGCCACAAGTTTCTAGCATACAATATTCTGCAATATATTATTTCCTCCGACTTACAGAATTACATCCCCCCAAAATGCTGTAGCTCTTCACCTCTGTTTGAACATCAGCATACATTCCTTTAATTTTCTCCTGGCCATTAGCACACACTCCCCTAATCTTCTTTAATTAGGATTTAAAGGGACTGATAAAATGAAATTAAAAGTAAAAGGAGATTAAGGGAGTAACCCAGTGGCCAGATAGGTGAAGAGCCACCAATAATTAAGTGGAAGTTTTGGCTGAAGTTAATTAGTAGTTGCTGGTATCTAAGGATCGGAGTATGGTCAAACGTTTCTGGAATAGAAAGGTGGTTTTGGATTGCAAAGGTTTGGTAAAACATCTGCAAAATTGAAGTACAAGCTGCAGAGAAAAAGCAAGTCTGTGTTCTTTATTTCGTTTATGGAATAGGATCAAGGTTTTCCTCTGCTGCCATTCACGAGAGTGCTCAACTAATGTTTTGCCAACAACCCAACTAAAATCTTAGAATACTGCAAGTGGCCTCTTTAAACCAATTATGCACCCGGCCACTGCTGAGCTGCTCTGGGGGCTGGAAAGGACTCTGGCATAATTTAGACAATCCATGGTGTTTATGGTACAGAAATCTCCCTGGGGTGTCCCTATGTGCCACAATGCTGCCTGGAATCTGTGCAGCACTGCATGCTGTGGCACCCCTCCAGGTACAACCTTTTCACCCCCAGCCCTGCCTGGCAAACCTCCAACAGCAGGGTGTGTGAGGGCATCTTAAGGAGACAGCCTTATGGTGGTCTTCCACTGTGCTTGTACCAGGAGACTCATACCCGGGTTGATTACAGTACTTTTAGGGTCCCTTAAGGCTATCCTTTAGCATGACAAAAAAAGGCCACTGTACATCATTCTAACGAATTCCCAGTTTTAACATTAACATAGTAGTACTGCTAATTAAAATATCCATGAAAGGTTACATGCTAATTTACTGGATAATCTGTTCTCATCCAGATTAGAAAAATATCAGCTAAATCAACAGATTTAGCTTGCCAGTGAGGCATGGAACGTCACATGAATGAAAGCTTCACCAAATCATTCTTTAAAGAAAGAACACAGATACAGGTTACCTTGTTAAGACATGAGATAATGTGACTGAGGTCAATCCAAGGAGTGCCCGCTTCTGTCACCTGATGGAAAAGATGGTCCCGAAAGAGCTTCAATAGATATCGGTCTCCAGTTTCTGACCAAGTTGGGTCTTTCTGAAATCTGGTGCAACACAAAGCTTCACATTAGCAATCAAGAGTTAAAGAGATACATATGGTCATTAACTCTTCAAGATGAACACTGTTTCGTTATGTATCGGAGCTTAGATAATAAACTACCAAGTAGTAGTGTTTTCTTCCTACCATAAAGATGTAAGAACCTTTATCCAGAGTTCCTCAGTTAAAAGTACTTGAAGTTAAATGTCTACTAAAAGCCTGCAGAAAAGGAACTGGGAGGAAAGTCATCAAGGTTACTAGCCAAATGCTAAAAACTAGTTATAGGTAAACTGCCGATTTGTGTTACAATAACAGTTTATTTAATTGATTTTGAAAATAGGCCAGTGAAAAGTACATTGTTTCATATTAGCAGCTGACAAATAATCAGAACAAAACAATGCCCATTCAAGTGCTTTTGAAACACTTTACTATAATTATGTGTTGAGGTAAGCCATAGCCTTGTATCATAGAATATCAGGGTTAGAAGGGACCTCAGGAGGTCATCTACTCCAACTCCCTGCTCAAAGCAGGACCAATCCCAACTAAATCATCCCAGCCAGGGCTTTGTCAAGCCTGGCCTTAAAAACCTCTAAGGAAGAAGATTCCACCCACTTGCCTAGGTAACCCATTCCAGTACTTCACCACCCTCTTAGTGAAAACGTTTTTCCTAATATCCAATGTAAACCTCCCCCTCTGCAACTTGAGACCATTACTCCTTGTTCTGTCATCTACTGCCACTGAGAACAGACTAGATCCATCCTCTTTGAAATCCCCTTTCAGGTAATTGAAAGCAGCTATCAAATCCCCCCCCTCATTCTTCTCTTCTGCAGACTAAACAATTCCAGTTCCCTCAGTCTCTCCTCTTAACTCGTGCTCCAGCCCCCTAACCATTTTTGTTGCCCTCTACTGGGCTCTTTCCAATTTTTCCACATCCTTATTGCAATGTGGGGCCCAAAACTGAACACAGTACTCCAGATGAGGCCTCACCAATGCCAAAGAGAGGGGAATTATCACATCATGCGATCTGCTGGAAATGCTGTTAACCTTCTTGTCAACAAGGGCACACTGTTGACTGATATCCAGCTTCTCGTTGACTAACACCTAGATCCTTTTCTGTAGAACTGCTGCCTAACCATTCGGTCCCTAGTCAGTAGCAGTGCATGGGATTCTTCTGTCCTAAGTGCAGGACTCTGCACTTGTCCTTGAACCTCAGGTTTCTTTTGGCCCAATCCTCTAATTTGTCCAAGTCGCTCTGTATCCTATTCCTACCCTCCAGAGTATCCTCCACTCCTCCTAGTTTAGTGTCATCTGCAAAATTGTTGAGGGTGCAGTCCACGTCATCCTCCAGATCATTAATGAAGATATTGAACAAAACTGGCCTCAGGACCAACTCTTGGGGCACTCCACTTGATACCGGCAGCCATCTACACATGGAGCCACTGATCACTACCCGTTGAGCCTGATGATCTAGCCAGCTTTCTATTGATCTTATAGTCCATTCATTCAGCCCATACTTCTTTAACTTACTGGCAAGAATACTGTGGGAGACCATATCAAAAGCTTTGCTATATGTATATGTGCTCTCAAGCAAACATCAAATACAATATATATGCTAAATATATGGTAAATAAACACAAATATATATGTTGAGACAGAACTTTAACTTGAGAAAAATATTCTTGATTAAAATAGCCTAACATTGCCTCAAGGTGTCTTTAATTCTCACTTCTTGAGGCATAACTGGAGATAGGATTATTCAGATCATATCTGTGAGGGTAGAAATCTTGAATTATACATTGTATTTTATGTACTGTACTATGAAAAAAAAAAAGTATTGCATCTCTTACTCTGGCCTTTCATTGATTGTTCCCAATTTTGCTAGAAGCCTAAACAACCTTCCATTCTGCACCTCCTACAACACAAGAAATGTATGATTAGTTTAAAGTTGTGAAGAAACACAAATCTTAGGACATTAGTGCATGCAAAAGCCCCCGTGCAGCACAACTGATCTTGTACAACAAAATTGCAAAGATCCATATGATTAATTTCAATGAAGATGGTTTAGATTTTCTAGAAATAGATTAATCAATACATGGCACTGCATACCCAAAGTCATAGTGTTATTGATTTTTGTATCTCATTGTCTTCTTTTGCAAATCTCCAGTCTGGACATCAGGACCACAGCAGAAGAAAATGCTAAATTTCCTAGTTGCTTCATGCTCCTCCTCTTATCTTGGTTATCTGGGCATTAGATTGTTTTGTTTTCTTCTATTTTTTTTTTTTTTTGCTTGCCACCATTACCAAAAGGTGTTTGGTAATACTGTTAAATCAGATTGCAATCCAAATGCATAATATGCATCAGATCCAAGACCAGTTTGAACACAAAGCACATCTGTTCAAAAGGAAAGCTATAAACAAATGTGTATAACTAAAGTAGCTAGAATCCTGACACCATCTCAAAGAAAAATAGCAACTAAATCAACACACAGTATAGAGCCACTGCAATTTGGATTTTTTAAATTAAATATACAGCTGATAATCCATTTCATTCAGAGAAAAAAATTGTTCTATCTACATCCTAGTTTACAATACATTCTGGATAAATAAAATATGCATGCAAGTGTAGGCTTTTCAAATCAGGCTTCCAGAAGGATAAAATATTCTAATATGCCATTATTAAGCATTTCAAGACCCAGTTACTGCCATCCACACATGTGGCATAGCAGCTTACTCCACACACAGAGACATTGATTTCAGTAGGATTACTCCTGAAGTACTTTACTTCTCAACATGAGTAAGGTTGGCAGAACTGGGTCCTAAACTTGGCAATGAAGTCATAATGTAATACATTAGTGTGACCGCTTGATTTGAAAAACAAGAAAAAAAGAGAAGATTTATATTCCTCAGTCTCCTAGAATACAGTGGAGCAGTTTGTATTGCTCCTGTAACTGTATTGATCTCTGAGTATGGAGTGGCAGTGCAGCTTCCTACTTTGTCCAGCTACAAGGTTTTGAATGCAGAATATATAAATTAAAAAAATAATAATGCCCAACAATTACATAACACCTTTTCTCTGTAGATCTCAAAATGCTTTACACAGGTGGTCAATTTTATTATCTCCATTTTACAGATGAGAAAATTGAAGCACAAAGAGGGAAGCACCCAGGAGGTCACTGACAGAGCAAGGAACAGAACCCAACTTTCCTGAATCAGTGCTCTTTCCACTAGGCCATACGGTCTCCTTTCAAAATCTCAGTATGGGCTATGGGATTAAGGGAAACGGGACATAAAGGTGTGATTTAAGACCTTAAAACCTTCATATCCCACTTTGAATGAAGATTTGAGCTATTCCATGTTTTGTCACATAACAGGGAAGAAGCAAAAGCGTCCTACCATGTATCTTGGCTTGAATCTTGTTGGGGATTTGTAGTCAAAGTGGGAAGAGTCAAATCCTCTCTATAGCAGTATTGTATAGTAACAGGAAAGTACACTTCTTCTGGAAGCTACATAGCTTCCAGGAAATCTACTTAGTAATACAGGCCTTGACTGAATTTGAACAGTATGAGCTACTGATTTAGTTGATGGGAGGGTCACAGCTGGTATCTTTACTATTCTTCATTTGTTTGAACCGGAGTTAATATGGGATAAGGAGAAGAGTAATGAAAGCTGAGGAATCAAACAAAGGTAGTATTTGCAGTTGTGCCAATTTTAATACAAACTACTGAAAATGTTTTGATGCACTTCAGGTCATGTCTACTCAGTCAGAAAAGCAATATTCATTCTACAACAGGGGTCGGCAACCTTTCAGGAGTGGTGTGCCGAGTCTTCATTTATTCAGTCCAATTTAAGGCTTCACATGCCAGTCCAGAAAGGGTGGGGCTTCAGGCAGAAGGGGAGGGGCTGAGGGGGTCAGCCCGCCTACACTTTGGGGTTTCCACTGCAGGCTCCTGCCAGCTGGGGTCTCAGCCCGCTGCCAGCCTGGGTTTCCTACACCCAGGCTAGCAGCTGGCACAGAGGGGCAGGCAGGGACCCCGGCTTGCATGGGGCCAGCAGGGGGAACCCCAGAGCAGCAGGGAGTTGAGCCCTCCACTGCATGCCAGCAAAAAATCGGCTTGTGAGGCGTTGGTTGGCGACGCCTGTTCTAGAAGATAAAGATTTCAATGCACTGAGAATGCCTCTTAGCTTCTCCTAATCCTGTTGGTTTAGCAGAATGACAGTGCTTCAACTAAATGCCATTATCATGTACTGACCACCTCTCAGAGAATTGGCCAGCAGGCTTTTACGGTTTACAATCAATTAAGGAAACCTCAAGCTCTGACTTATTAAGACCACACAGCCAGCACCCAGGTCAGTCAAATGCTTTGGCTATCTCCAAAGAGATGAGGAATTGAGGTACTGTATTTATTTCAATATTATTATAGAATTTCTTGTTAAACACTAAATTCTAGTTCTCAAAAAGTTAATGACAAAACTTAACAAGAAAAGGATTCAACTCTACAGATTGTAGATCTACCCCCCATAGGATACTTACGTTCAACCTTTCGCCACTGAATGATTTACCTTTGCAAGGTCTTCCTCTATAACATCATTTCTCATTTGAGCAGCATCCAGTTGAGTATAGAATCGTGCACCAATCATAGGCATGATATCATTTACACTGCGAAGCCTATTTTGGTCAGTCAGCAAATACCTATCAAAAAACAAATAGATTAATGAATCACCACATTTAAACAGAGATGCCACCATATTGTTTTAACCAGATCCTATTTTCTGCTTCAGATGCTATTTTGAGCACAACACATACATCTGGCTCTGAAGCTGCCACTGTGTTTTCTTATATCAATGTCAAACAGCAGCACTGAAGCAGCAGAGAAAATGCTCGTTGTAACTTACCTATATGCTGTGTTTCCAGTCAATCATTGAGAGAAAGCACTCAGTATGCTAAAGAGTACTCACATCGCAGTGCAGAAGTAGATCAATGCCAGAAAGGGCAGGATTAAAAGTAGGAGATATATGCAGATTGTAAATTTTCAAGTGTTTTTTTTTTTTCAAATGAGGAGCAGGGGACAAATACTCTCTTTTCCTCACACACACACACACACACACCTTATAGTCCGAGAGAGAGAGAAATGAATGACTACATTTATGAACACAAAAAAACAAATCCTATCTCTGGTCAGAAAGGCAGCAACCCTATTAATAAAAAAATGGACACTTTCAGGAACTGAAGTGTGCTTATAGTCTGTATAAAGAGGTAGAACACAAAAGCTAAGATCTTAATGCTAATCCAGTCATTCATATGCTATTTTTCAGACTCTTGAAACAGGATTTTATGATATTTTGGTGAAAACACCTTAAACATCACTTACTGAGGGAATATCAGCATTCATATTTACTACACATACTGTAGAAAATATATCAAGTTGTCTCTGAATAGCAAGGGTAATAATGTATTTTGTTGGTCCCTTTTACCTACTATGAAGACAATTCAGTGCTACTTTTTAATGCTGCACATAATTTAAAATTATCTTAGACACTGTACAGAATTTAACTCTTATTTGTGTCTGAAAATATGAACTATTCATGTGGTACCTTAAGCTATAAATTATCCTGCATTTATGTTTTGCTACTAACAAATTTATTTCAACTTAAAGAACGGCAAGAAAAACATGCTTCAATCCATGCTATGATACTGAACTTACAAAATCAAATTCTTCAGATCAGAGGAATAGTTGATTGTCACCAGTTCCATAGCTTTCTGCAAATTTTCTCTCTGAATTCCTGACAAAGAATTGCAAGCCAACGCCAACACAACTTTTCCTAGTGAGATCAGATCTGCTTGCTAATAGAAAAAACAAACATAACATTACTATGGCACTTTTTTAAAGTACTTGCAATAGTTTTTTTTTTTTTAAATGAGTATCTAAAGTAAATGCTTTTTAAAGCCCACATTATCAATAGAATTTTTCAAGATATATTTAGCATGCACAAAACAGAAGTCTGTATTAGTAGCAACTGGTAGGAATTACATGCATCTTTATTAACACTTATCATTCAACACTGCCTAGTTCTATTTTGCAATTTAAATTTTAACAAAAGGAGAGTGCCAGGCAGAATTCTCTCTTGAGAAGGGAAAGATCCTTTCTGGTGGAGATCAGAAGCTTTGAAAGAAGGGCTACTAGTATATCATATCAACAGAGCTGCCTTTATCTACCAGGCCCATAATTTTGTAAAATAAATAAAGGTAATGGATAGTGTCTTCTCGCTATCCACCTCCTTCTATCTGAGAAGAGTGAATGAACTGGTGACAAATAGGGCAAGTCTTCAAGATATGACTTACTGGATGACTTATCAAGGATTATTTGTTATACCAAGAACACCCTCTGGTAAAGTACCTTTTTTTTTTTTTTTTAAATGAAGCAGTAAAACAGCAAGGCTATGGCATTTAGACAGAAGGAGGTGCAAATACAATAATCTCATAACCCAAACCATCCACTGTCAGACTAATATTTACAGTATAATGCAAGGTTGATTAACTCTAATCAATCATGTGAACCCATCTCTTGTTAGGCAGCATAAAAATAGTAAATTAAGACAAGGCAAAGCTCTATGGCTCAAGAGGGACCCTCAGGTATATGTTTTATTCATTGCATTGCAGCTAATTAAGTTGTTGGCAGATTTCAGTGATCTCTCAGGTCTGAATTGACAACACTCCTAAATAATTAAATGAAGAATCTCCATACAGAACACATTAGCTTTACAAGACACACTGAGCATTAGCATACCTTAAACAACCTGCAAAAAGAATATGACTTACACAAACAAAAAGGATGAAGAAGTTACTTTTCTGCACAGAAACTGATGTTCTTTGAGATATGTAGTCCATGTACATATTCCACGTGACATGACCACACATCCAGTGTGCATGCATCAGAGACTTTTTAGTTAGCGGCATTCATGGGGTACCACATGCACCCTAACGTCCTTTGTGCATCTTGCAAGGGCATAAGAGGGGAGTTGCCCTACTTAGCCCAGTTCCTTTGGCATTATCTGACATCAGGACGTGAAGTAGTGGAATGTGGTGGGTAAGAGGTGAAATATGGTATGAACTACACATCTCAAACATTATCCATTACCATACAGGTAAGTAATTGCTTTCTTCTTCGAGTGATAGCCCACATACATATTCCATGTTTGGTCGGCACCCCAGCAGTAGCCCCTACAGGGCTGTTGCAAGGAGTCTCTGTAAAAATGGATTTCAAGACAAATCATCTAAACCTTGCTCCACCCCGCCTCCCTGTGCTAGCGCATAGTGTTTTGTGAATGGATGGATGAAGTCACTGCTCTGTAAATGTCCCAAATAGGAAGGTGTGCTAAACAAGTCACAGAGATGGATTGAGCTCTGGTGGGCTGGCAAGCACCTGTTGGGCATTTACAAGGCTACTAGTATATCATATCAACAGAGCTGTCTTTATCTACCAGGCCCATAATTTTGTAAAATAAAATGCATTTGTTTGACAAGACCAACCTTCCATGTAAACAAGTTGAGTGGCATTGGTTTTCAAGGAAGAATTAGAGGCTAAAAATAGAATCCCAAATTGACCTTTCCATTATTTTGCCAAGCTAACCAGTCTAGAGTTCCCTGGGTCATCCTTTCACCCTTTTTAAATATTAGAACCTCACTGGCAGTTCTCCAATTCTTTAGAGTTTTCCTACTTTTCCAAGACTTGTTAAAACATTAATATTAGTGGCTCAGAGAACTCTTAACTTATATGAGTCTTAAAAGAGCTAGTTGACTCGGGCCTGTTGATTTTAAAATATTTTATTTGAGCAGATGGCTACATCACATCCTTTTTGGTTACAGATGATAAATTTTTGATTCCATCCACATCGTCATATGGGATGGTTACATCACCATATGGGATGATTATATCCTCCTGCTTTGCTCCAATTCCAGAATAGAAATTTCTATTGAACTTTTCCACACTTTCTATATCACTATTTAGATTTAGCAATGGACCTGACTTAAGCTTTTTTTGTTCCTAATATGTTTAAAAAAAAATCCTTGTCTTCTTTATTCCTATTCGTAATTAAAATATTTAATTGATTCCTTTAGTTTCCCTTATCAATTACCTACATTTTAAACTTGTAACTTAATATTGTGTGCCACACACTATGTATCTGAAAGACTAAAAAGGACTAAGAAAAATAGACCATACAAATAATTAATTCTTTTCTCAGATCTCTCTTTCAGCCTCTCTCTCTCTTTTTTATCTGTGTGCACAAACAGGATGTTGACAGAAATTGAAAAAAACCCTTCAGCCACCGAAGTGAGCAATAAGAAAATGCATACTGGCTGGGCGGTAAGCTAACAGATAACTTCTGACATTTTTAAGAGACACAAGTGTCTCAGTGCAGTTCAAGGGAGAAAGAAAGGAAGTGGCCATTCCATATCTTTTTTTGGTTGAATGGAATGAGAGTTAGGGGCTGAATGGGAATCCTAAACAAAATGGCCAACAATCCCTTTCTCATGTGTATTGTATCCATAAATTGGTGTTGGGTGGGCAGTCAAATGCAGACTTTGCAGCCTCACCTGCTCAGAAGAGTGAAATAAAATGAATCTTGAACTTTACTAAGATGGAAACTCAGTCTTGGTGCTCTGAAGATGCAAAATGGGGCAGAGGGGGTGCAAAGAGACAAGCACTACACTAAACACCTAACAGCACTTTTCTGGATCAGCAATACAGTAGGAGCAGCTTGATGTTAATAAGGGTATAAAAGAAATGCCAATCAAACAACTCTTGCCTACTAACATCTTCAGATTACTGGGCAATTAGTTATAAGTTGAAAGCAGTGCTTATGCATGGCAGGTCCACCAGACAAGATTTTTTGGAAGAAAAGCTATAGAGTTGGAATAAAAAGGGCTGAATAGATAATGAATTTTATTAGCCATTTCTTTTCTGCTTTCTGATTACAAAGAATATACAACAGGAGATATCCAATTAAGAAAAAATAAGAATCAAGTTAATGTACACTGATAAAGTACACAGAGCGGTTTACTCTAACATGAACAGAAAGCTGCTACATTTCTGAGAAGTCGTGAGCTTTAGCCAGGCAGAAACCAGCTTATTCAAAACTTCCCATTTATTACCATGTATGTATAAATAAGCAATTCTCTCAGTGACTAAGCTTGTTTAATGAAAATAGATTAAGTCCAATTCCCTAGTGTGGTCTTACACTCCTAGTGCTGTCAGGAAATGACAATGCTCTGGAGACAGAGTAGTAAGCCCCAAAGAGGAGTTAGGGAAAGTAACCCTCCAAAGAATTATGGCGTAGCACTCGCTGACTCTAAAGGGAGACTTCCTAATCCAGGAAGTATGTGGAGTGTATAACTGTTGGGAATGGGGTTGTGGGAGAAACTTGTTTAAATGCCTTCCTGATGTAGTGAGTCCATTTAAGGATGGCGGGGAGGAGAGGAGACTGAGTGCAAGTACAAATTAAAAAAAATAATTTAAAGCCATCTTGCTCACAGTGTATACACATTTACTTCTGAACTAATCTGGTTATAACAGAATGAAAATGTAAAGCAGAAACAAAAGTACAACTGAACCGTTAATTGTTCATTGATCTCATTTTCTACTAAAACCCTACATGACGTGCACAATTCTAAAGTAAATTTAGGATGTGATGTGCACATGAAGCTGTTTTCCAGGATTCACTCAAGTTTTCATACTAAATTTTAAAGATTTTTCCCCCTTCTTTTAAAAAGGAATCTCAATTCCAACCAATTCTGATTTTTGTGATTTTGCAAAGGAAGCTGCCCTATGCTTTGCTTGGCATCAATATACGAGTGCTGTATTATTTCTGAAGTTTCAACAGTAACAAAATGACAGCTCATATATACAAATCACAAATAAATGTACACAGCTTAGGGAGGAAAAGATATACCAACATCAAAGATGGTTAAAATATACATACACTGAAGCCTACAAATGTAAAATGTCTAGGCCTTAATGAAAATTTATGTTTCAAATGGAATTAAGTTGTTCCTGGCACATATCTAACAGTAATCAACCTATTATAAAGCAAGCATGGCATTATTATCCTACCTGAAACTGAGCCATTAATGCCAGTGGATTATTCTGACTGTTATCGAATGTTAAAACATCAAAGACTCCAACACAATTCACTCGTAACCTTTGAAACAAACAGGAAATAGGGAAGAGATTTGGTAAGATTTTATCTGTTTAGTTTTTTCCCGACATTTACCACATAAAATACAGGGTAAGACTTCAAAAAAAAAAAAAAAAAAACACAACAACAACAACAAAAAAAAAACAACTTACCTAAGATCTCCTGTTACTAATTAGTTTACTAAGAATTTTTTTAAAAAAATTAAAACAACATATGTTGCAGCTGAAAGCTTTCTAGGTAAGAATTTAAGGGGATAGATCCACAAACATGTATACTACTAACTGTACGTTTTCAGAAGGCCAGATGTAAATCCTTCTTAAACTTAATTTAATAGAACTTGATTTCTAGAATGAAATCTTTTACCACTTCATTAGTCTTGGGCCCTCATTTTAGTCAAATTATTAGGTCGTTTCCCCATATCTGACAGAGGTATGTAATTAAAAGCTATTGTTCCACACAGATCTTAATAGTCAATCTAATTTTAAAAGGCTGTTTTTCATTACCTTGTTTTGCCCGTTACTAGAATCTTTGTTGGATCCATAACTCGGCATGCTAATCCTGCTGTATGAATGGTCCTCAACGCAGAGCTGAGCTGCACAATATATGCCCAAATAAGAGACTCTGGCAGTAAGCCAGCATGCTGCCGGGGCAGAGGACCATCATGCTGACCTAAAAGCAAAATATTATAGTATCAATGAACAAAATGCAGCCAACTAACTTCAAGGATAGTATGCAGAATTTAAGCTAATGTATTTTGAAATGAGAATTGACCATTGTATCTCAATTTCATTCTACTTTAAGGCTATGTCTACACTATGAACTAGAAGAGTGATTCCCAGCTTGCGTATTAAAAATGATAGAGTAGCCACTGTAGCATGGGCAGTGGCAACATTGTAGCTGCCCAGAGTACAAATCCACCCTAACCCTGAGGGTACATAGTCGGAGTGGCTAGCCGCTGCTGCTGCCCAGGCAACAGCAGCTACACTATTTTTAGCATGCTAGTACAAGCATGTGTCCAGGAGATGAGAATCCCACTCCTAGGCTGTGGGGTAGACGTGTACGCTTACTGAAAAAGTACCACCACCATTTTAAATGGATAATTTTGAATGGTCAAAATAGATCCTCAAACCATGACAATTGCTTCAATAAATATTACAACTTTTGATTCAAATTCATGAGAATTAAGTCTTTTTTAAAAGTTAGGATGAAAATTCAGTACAAAAAGACAACAGGTTTAAAAAATGGATTGCTGCAGTCTGATTGTTGATGCATCACAATACTCAAAAAGCAGAAACCAAAAACGTTTCAAAACAAAAAGCATTTACCCACAATAACTACTGCTTCTCTGCAACTGGCACCATTTTGTGTTCTTATTCCATATAGAGAATAGGAAGAACTATAAATTAACCCCTCCCCCAATCCCAGAGTGTGCAGACAAGAAAAACAAAAGTTAATTTCAAATTCCATTAGGGAAATAAGAATGAAAGATTGTATGGTTCATCAGAATTGGAATGCTGAACCTTATTACCAGAGATCATTTGTTTCACTGTGACCCAAGTCACTAGTAATTCAGTCATTACTACAGTATCAATGGAAAAGCCAACTGATTTCAATCCATTTCCAAATCATAGCCCAAAAGCCACCCTCCCAGGATAGCAAAAAACACAGAGTGAACACAGAGTGCAGATCTTAATGGTAGATTTTAATGACTGACCTAAAATAATGACTAGAAATAGGGAGACGACAAAAAAAAAAGAGGGGTGGGTTGTTAATACTGAAGGCACTCAGCAAGTAAAATATATTTGTGTTTGTGCAGCATAAAGAAGGTGGAAACAGTGTTTCCAGAACAGGAATACTAGAACTAAATTTGACTATAAATCAAATTAGCTCTTTTAAGACTTTTCATTGGTGTTTGTTTGGGGAATATCAGGGTCATCAATGTGGCTCCGCTTGGTAAGGCCCTGATTCAACAGTGCTTTTACATATGTGCCTCAATGCTGAGAAATTTACAAGCATCTTCAGCCTTTTCCATGTAAATGTCAGTTTGTTGGTTTTCCCCCAGGAATGCATAGACATTTCTGGGAAATTGCTCAATCCTGTAGTTAACAGCCACTACTGAAAAGTAAAGCACATTGCTGTAGATGATTCCAGATGAAATGTTACTCTTTGGGGGGTTGCGGGAAGGCCAGTGGGATAGGAAAGTGTCTTGCTTTCATTTCTGTTAACATCTTTATCTTCAGTTCACTTTTGGTGGTGAAGGTTCCTTTGGTTCGGATTTTGAAGGACAAGACACTTCCTCTTCTAACCCACAGAACTCTGGCACACCACAAGGAGGCTCCCAATGATTTAATTTTAGATTTATTGCCCTGCTGATGAATCCGTATGTGAATCATCCTCCACAAACTTGTTTACACCAGTAGTCTCGCTTTGCACACATTTTTAAAATAGCCCCTCTTCATCATTCATATCAATCACTGTCATGTCAGGATGACAGGACATTGCCTTATTGGGCAAGTCTCTGTCACTCACACATGCACTTTACTTTATTTTATACTCCTTTATATATGGTGAACTTCAGCAGATGTGATATGCATATGTTCCCTTTAAGACTATTACATCTGTTTAAAAAAAACAAACACTAGAATCAAAAGTAATTTTCATTATATCCAAAGGAAAAGCACAGCCAAATGCTTATCTTCTTGGAAAACTGCAATTATTTGTATCACTGTAGCACCTAGGAGCCCTAGACATGGGCCAGAACTCCATTGTGGGAGGCTCTGTACAGAAATAGAACAGTCCCTGCCCCAAGGGGCTTACAATCTAAGTATCATAATGGGAGCAATATTTGCCCTTTGATACCCAAGCAGAAAACACTAATGAAAGAGCACACAACATTTGCTGAGAAGGTTAAAAAGATCAAGGAGAGATTACTCAACTAAAATACCAAATTTCATTTCTGCACTATAAAGCTGGAGTTTTCTGTGTCAGCTAGCTACTTAAGCAGTTACTGATTTGATAGGGGTTTTTTGTGTTTGTTTTTTTGAGGGAAGGGGAGAGCAGGGGGTAAGTGAGATCTAAAGTAGCCCAAGACAAACTCCCAATGTTAAACTGAACACTCAGGCTGTTTACAGCAATCTCTCATTCCCAGATAAGACAGACTTCATAGAAAATACCACAAAATGTTAGAGTATTTAGTTTTAGTCTATGTTCGAATACTGTGAGAAATAAAGGATTCATAGCTATGAGAAACAAAATTAATATTAATATAAATGAATGCAATGCAAATTAGTTGAAACACTCAGACAAATTCCCAATACAGCCCTCATTAGTAGTATTACGGTAGTACCACAATCAAGGATCAGAGCCCTGTTGAATTTGAACTGTAAATGCAGGCACTAAGGAAAATAGTCCCTGCACCAGAATGCTCAAGCTATGGGACCGAGAGTCTACATCTCCACTGCTGAATTAATCTGGTCTCTTATTTGCGCATTTCTAGCCCAGCTACTTACCACACAAAAACCTCTGACCCAAGTTTGGAGGTGCTTTCAACCCATGCTAGCTGGCTTTTCTGGGGCTATAAGATAAAGAGAGTGCTGATTTCACATGGGCTGGTAACCTATCCACATTGCAGTCATGACATAGGTTAGCCCACTCAAGTGCTGATAGTCCTCCAATGCTTTCCCACAATTCCCTCCATGTGCAGAGAAAGACTGACATGTCCCACAATTCACTGAACAAGAATCAGAGCAGCTTTGCTTTCTGCAGTGCTAAGAATGATGGGATACGTCTCCAGACCTCCTAGCAACTCACGAATGTGTGACACTGGCAGACTAGGTGCCAACTCATGCCAACGCCCCAAGCCTCACTAAAAACACTTACAAATGCACATCTGGAAACCAGTCTTGCTTACCTGTGTGTTAGCATTATCAAAATAGATATTAGACGTTAAGTTGATAAGAATGTGTTTAGACTTTTATAAAATGATTGTTGGATGCTGCATATACTGATCTCACGTATAATTTCTACAGCTCATGACAGTGGTCCCAAAACGTTAGGGTGCACCCCCCTTGGGGGAGCAGAGGAACAGTTGGAGAAGAGCGCGACAGGGTCTGGGCCAGCTCCCATGTGGGGCAGGGATGGAGTGACACTTCCAACTCCCAGACCATCTCTGCCCTCAACCCCGTTCAGCCTCCACACCAGATCTACTCCCTTTCCCATTCCATTCCCAACTTCATTCCACTTTCAACCACAGCCCAGTTCTGGACTCATTCCTTCTCCTCCCCCAACCCAGCTTCACCTCCAGCCCTGGGCTCCTTTCCCAATCCCAATTCCATCTCTGCCTTCAGTCCAAGCACCTGAAGGTGGTCGTTCATGGGAGGGGGAGGGGGAGTGCACACAACTGGAAAAGTTTGCTCACCACTGGTCCATGGTGAAAAGTTCCTTTGAGTGTTTGAACTGTAAACCTCTGTAATTGTGTAATTCACCAAACAGGAAAAGCAGCATTAATTAAAGTAAAAGGCTCATCCTGTGTGCAAGATGGCCCACAGAAGAAAAATGAGATATTGGGTAGTACTGAAAGAAAGGAGTGCATCAATAAGGACTCTAACTCCCTCCAGGAAGGGGAGACCTACATATGAACTAATCCCATCAGTTTGGACTCTGGAGAGGAGAGGATTAAAATCACTGACAAGGGGAAACCGAATCTCTTTTATGCTGTTAGGATTCTTACCAGAGCTGGAGCTAAGAAACAAAAAGTAGATGCACCCGATTATGGCTTTGCAGTGTGGCCACTCACATCTGAGTTAGGCCAGCCCAGGTGTCAGACCTAAGTGGGGATTACTTGAGTAAAAAGAGCTAAGCACTCTTCCAGAAAGTTGATAACAGTGTGATTAAACTCACAAGGAGCAGGTCAGAAAAGATTCCAAACATGATCAAACCAAATGGATACAAATAGAAAAGCTTTATACCAGAGGCAGGCAGTTCCACAGAGGTCCAATACCTGGCAATGAAAAGGTGTGCCTATGCCACTACATCCCGCAGTACAACACAAAACACTAGAATCAACAATTGTAGCAGGCAAAATTTTGAATTACGTCCGCTCTCCATAGAGCAAACACCTGAAGAAAAGAATTAATCCATTCCTGATATTCTGCAACATAATTCCATTGTCATCTTTCACAAGGCCATGATCTAAAAGACTTCACCATGTCATGAATGACTGAAAAGATAATTCTTACATAAGTGAGCCATTTATTTCTTGTTATAAGTAAAGCCCATTATCCTAGTTTTATAATTTGGTGCTATGAGGATGTCAGCGGAACAAACTTTTAAAATAAACCCTTGATCAAGAGCAATCAGCTCCCCATCAAAGAAAGGAAGGGGTCCAACTAGGAAAAGGTTCCCCCACATTCACGTAAATGTAGCTGACGCTCAGGAATACTGCCTTGGATGCATGCTAATGAAATGGGAGCTAAAAATTGATTCTGGATTAGAGAATAACGTCACAATCAGAAATCACCAGATCACAGGCTCGCCTGCCAAGATTATGCTCTTTTTAAATTCAATGCTTAGCTCTTTGTCAATACATGCTCTTATTTAACTAGTTGTACTACAATTCACAGCTTGAACAGGGACAAGAGAAACCAAGTTCTCCCTTACTGAGAGGATGATGCACTTTCTGCCTGTCTACAAAGGCCCTGTTGCACCTATTCTTCTCCCTTCCTTACCCATCTCCATCCCTTCCCTCCCAATCCCGCAAGCGGAATAGTACTGTGGTATGGATTTTCTGCATCAGTTTCATTTAAATTTTAATATGTGTTTTTCAATTACTCCAGTATGTAAGTACAATGAATACAATAGCCCCTCTGCAACTGGCTAGTGAATGCAGCTATTTTTACACTGTCCCTACATTACCAATAATCAGTACACTGCAGAATTTTTGTACGGTTAACAAAGGACTGCATTTCACAAAAGTTGTTAGAGAGACTGACAGAGAGAGTAGGGGCTTCTGACCTCTGGGCAGTCACAAGGGCAGTGTTGGATCTCAAAACAATTGAGTCAGCTAGATATTTCTGCTAAACAATCAGCAGCAAAGAAATAATTTTCATTTAAAGTGCTATCTTTAGGTTTCTGTATCAACTTGCTATTGCAATAAAAAGGTGCAGTTTATACCGCTCAGAGCTATTAGTTTCTGCCTGTTTGTTGATACAGAAAGACTATATTCACATCAACTTACAAATGTTCACAGTTTCAAGGTCCTCAATCATGAGGACTAGAAACAGTTTAAAATAGACTATATTCTGGAGAACGATTCTGAGGCAGGGATGGGAAAGATCATAGATTCAGTTCCAAATTATGTTCTTATGGTGTAGATTCCTGCTTAAGTCAAAAAGGGGCTTGTAGGTCTTTGCTGAAAAAGGGCTGTATGCAGAAAAGCAATCTGTAGCACTGAAAATTAATGTTCAGAGCCATTGGAGGGGTTTGTTAATAAGTATGGATAACTCAGAACTTTTTAATGCATTGACTGGAAGATATATACAACACTTGTTTGTCTTCCAAACTAAAGTAGTATTGATCTAGGAAATCAATTGGAAAGAAATGCTATCCAATCCTGCCAAAAAATTCTAATTTTAATACTGCTGGTGTTTACTTTAGCAAATTATTTAAAATATGTATAATTTTGGTGTAGTTTATTATTTACAACAATCGGATACTTCATTTCTATTCATTCCAGGAGAGTAACAGCTCAAGGTACTTTTGAGGCCAGGTTGCTACAGGAAGAGGAATTTCAGCTGGTGTAAAAAGAGATGCGAGACATTGTCATGTCTTGTAATATTTCAATACATGAAGTAATATCGCACTAATAAAAAACAAAATAATGCTCTACCAGAAACTCCATAACAATAACTATCTCATGGAAAGACGACAAATTCCCTTCTTGGGAATGAAAACTGATAGATAAAACAAGCAACAAGACTCAAAGAAACAGGAATTGTACAAATAAATGGATTCTAAACAAACAGAATGCTTTGCTTGTTGAAAAATGTACATGCTTCGTCTTTAAATCTTATCCACATTGTAAAGTACATCAAAAACAACATTGGATTATCACAGCACTATCAGAAACAAAAGATATTTTATGGAATAAAAAACAGCACAGGGAAAGAATTTTTAAAGAATTGGAAATAACAGAAAGTCCAGGTGTTTAGTACAAAAATAAACCAGAGTTGTTAGGTGTTTTTTCCCCTGCATCTGTCACGAGAAAGCTTTACACCACATCCCTTCCAAAAAAATTCTGGAACAGTATTTGCAGATGACATGGCAAAATAAAAAAAGACTGACCACACTGACACCAGAAAGTGACATGTGAAACAGCTATGGAACCACAATCCTTTTCATTTAACTGTCAAAAACTAGCTTTGCTAACTGATAAGAGAGAGACAAATAAGGCTGCATACCTGAAATCAAATTCTCTTAATTCACCATTTCCACAGATTCACACCAAGTTGTTCATCACACTCTGGATTCTAAACCTTTAAAAGTAATAGCACCATTCAGGGCCTCATACTGCAGTGTGCTCTTTGGGAATTTATAGAAAGGAAATCTCAACTTCCATATATCTCCAGCTTCTCTTGGGAATCTCTTCCAGGCAGGCAGACAGCTAAGAATCTCTAATGTGGGGTGGGTGGCAATCAGGGGGACAAGGAGCATGGGGGGTGGGGGAGAGTTGAATGGGTCTAGGAATCTGAGGGGGGAATAAAGTGGGAGGGGGGGTTGCATGGGGGCAGGGCCAGGCTGTTTGGGGAAGCAGAGTCTTCCCTGACCCGGCCCTCTGTACAAGTTTTCAACCCTGATGTGGCCCTCGGGCCAAAATGTTTGCCCACCCCTGCACTACGTCCTGATTTAAACAACTAAGTCAAATTTAAATATACACATTTAAAATAAATTAACTAGTCCAAAACTAGTGGTTGCAATTTCAACAGGAAGATGTAAAAAGAGCAGGAAGAGTCTGTGGGTCTTTTTACAGAATTGTTTTCAGAGCCAATTGGTGGCCACTTTGAGCTATGGAATCACCAACCACTGATTTCTTTTCTAAAAAGTAAAAGACTATGGTATGCCTTGCAATTAATAGAATGTGGACCTGTAGAAGGAAAAAATATGTCTAGGAATATTAAATGTGTAGAGATTTTAAATTTGTTTCCTGTTCTTACTAACTATAGCTTTACCTTTTCAAAACACCATGCAAAGGTTATTACCTAATTAGTCCTCATGACAGCTTTCTGAGTAAGTAAGAATCCCCATTTTATCAAGGGGGACTTCTCAAATATAGACTAAGCCCTTGTCGACTTCACTATGAGCTTAGGTCAAATTTAGCACTGTTAGATCAATTTAACCCTGCACCCATCCACATGACGAAGCCATTTTTGTCGACTTAAAGGGCTCCTAAAATCAATTTCTGTACTCCTCCCCGACGAGGGGATTAGCACTGAAATTGACATCGCCGGGTCGAATCTGGGTTAGTGTGGATGTAATTCGATGGGATTGGCCTCCAGGAGCTATCCCAGAGTGCTCCATTGTGACCTCTCACACACTCAACTCAGATGCACTGGACAGGTAGACAGGAAAAGCCCTGGGAACTTCTAAATTTCTTGTTTGGCCAGCGTGGCGAGTTCATTAGCACAGGAGACCACGTAGTCCCAGAATCACAAAAAGCTCCAGCATGGACCGAATGGGCGGTGCTGGATTTGATCGTTGTATGGGGAGACGAATCCGTGCTGGCAGAACTACGTTCGAAAAGACGAAATGCCAAAGTCTCCAAGGGCATAATGGACAGAGGCTACAACAGAGACCCACGTACCAGAAAACTAACGAGTCAAACGGACGCTTCGAGTCAGAGCCCCAGACATGCCGCTTCTATGAGCTGCATGCAATGCTGGGAGGGAGAAGGGGCTACCACTACCTCACCATGTCTGTGGACACCTGCAAGGCGGAGTCTCACGCAACAGGGATGAGGATTTTGGGGATGAGGAAGATGAGGAGGTTGAGGATAGCACACAGCAGGCAAGCATAGACACTGTTCTCCCTGACAGCCACGATCTTTTTAGAGGTAACAAAGAGTCCTATCAAGAATCAGAGAGGTAGCCATGTTAGTCTGGAATAGCAGAGGTAAAGAGTCCTGTGGCACCTTAAAGACTAACTAAAGTTTTCAAGCATAAGCTTTCGTGGGCTAATACCCACTTTGTCGGATGCAAGCAGCATAAGCATAAGCTTAGCCCACGAAAGCTTATGCTTCAATACTTTAGTTAGTTTTTTAGGTGTCACAGGACTCTTTGTTACCTCTGCTATTCCAGACTAACACGGCTACCTCTCTGATTCATGATCTTTTTAATCACTCTGGAGCCAATCCCCTCCCAAACCTCCCAAGGCGGGATCCTGGACCCTGAAGCTGGAGAAGGCACCTCTGGTGAGTGTACCTTTGTAAATATAATACATGGTTTAAAAGCAAGAGTGTTTAATGATTAATTTGCCCTGAGCACTTGGGATGCATTCGTGGCCAGCACAGCTACTGGAAAAGTCTGTTAACGTGTCTGGGGATGGAGCGGAAATCCTCCAGGGACATCTCCATAAAGGTCTCCTGGAGGTACTCTAAAAGTTTTGCAGAGGGTTTCTGGGGAGAGCAGCCTTATTCTGTCCTCCATGTTAGGACACTTTACCACACCAGGCCAGTAGCAAGTAGTCTGATATCATTGCATGACAAAGCCTGGCAGCGTATGGCCCTGGAATTGGTCACATTCAAGCAACATTCGTTCTTTATCTCTCTGCGTTATCTTCAGAGGAGTGATATCATTCATATCACCTGGTTGAAATAGGGGAATTTTATTAAGGGTACATTCAGACGTGGCCATTTCTGCTGGACTGTTTGCCTGTGGCTGAAAAGAAATCCTCCCCGCAGTTAGCCATGTGGTGAGGGAGGCGGCATTCTTGCTGAGCTGTTCGCGTTTGGCTAGCAGGGATCTTCCCTGATACCAGCCACGTGGTGGAAGTAGGCGGCTAGTTGGGAGGATTGGATTAGTTGGGTTTCTGCTGCACATTAACCCCCAAACCACAGCACCTCCTTTTAAATGGCCAACTCAATAAAGCTGTGCTTTCCTTGGTATGTGAAAGGAGGGCACTGCTTTTTGAAACCATTCCCACATATTATGAAGGTTGAAGAAGCCAAAAGACTATAGCTTACCATGGCTGCCTGCAAGCTGAATTCTGTTGCCTGGCCCTGCGTGTGTGATCTCTCACACCAAACCCGCAGGCATTCAATAAAAGATGTAAAATGTGACCTAGTACCGAAAGCACGTGCTATGTGATGTGAATAGTTTGGTTCACATGAAAGAGTATACCCATTGTTCTGTAAAATGTACCGTTTTAAATACTTTTTTCCCCTCCCACAGCGGCAAATGTTTCAACCCTCCCTCTATCATCTCTGTCCCAGAGGCTAGAGCAGATAGGGTGAAAAAAAATGCATGTGCAATGAAATGTTCTCGGAGCTCGTGCAGTCCTCCCGCACTGAAAGAGCTCAGCAGAATGCACGGAGACAAACAATTTTACAGTCCAGGAAAGCGGTAAAGGAACGTGAGGACAGGAGGGACGATCGAGACGAGAGGCGGCGGGAGCACGACGAGAGGCGGGATGCAATGCTGCACTTACTGGGGGATCAAACTGACATGCTCTGGCCTCTTGTGGAGCTGCAGGAAAGGCAGAGGAGCACAGACCACTGCTGCAGCCCTTGTGTGAGTGCCCACCCTTCTCTCCAAGTTCCATAGCCTCCTCCCCCAGACTCCCAAGAATGCAGGGCGGGGAGGCTCAGGGCACCCAACCACTCCGTCCCTGAGGACTGCCCAAGCAGACAGCTGGCATTCAATGAGTTTTGAAGTGCAGTGTGGCCTTGTCCTTCCCTCCTTCTCTTATCCACCACCCCACCTGGTGCTTCTCTCCTCCTCCCCCGGGCTACCTTGGCAGTTATCCCCCTATTAGCGTGCATTAATAAAGAATGCACGATTTTGAAACAAGGATGACTATTGCCTCTGCAAGCGGTGATCAAAGGGGGAAGGGTAGTTGGTTTATAGTCAAGTAGAGTGGACCAAGGGGACGGGTTTCCATCAAGGAGAAACAAACAGAACGGTCACACTGTAGCCTGGCCAGTCATGAAACTGGCTTTCAAGGCTTCTCTGATGCACAACGCCTCCTGTTGTGCTCTTCTAATCGCCCTGGTGTCTGGCTGTGCGTAATCAGCAGACAGGCGATTTGTCTCAACCTCCCACCCCACCATAAACGTCTCCCCTTTATTCTCACAGATATAGTGGAGTACACAGCAAGCAGCAATAACAATGGGAATACTGATTTTGACGAGGTCTCTATGAGTCAGTAAGCTGCGTCAGCAAGCCTTTAAATGTCCAAATGCACACTCCACCACCATTCTGCACTTGCTCAGCCTATACCTGAACTGCTCCTTACTACTGTCTAGGGTGCCTGAGTATAGTTTCATGCACCATGGCATTAAGGGGTAGGCTGGGTCACAAAGAATAACCAGAGGCGTTTCAACATCCCCAACTGTAATTTTCTGGTCTGGGAAGTAAGTCCCTTCCTGCAGCTGTTCAAATAGACCAGAATTCCTGAAGATGCAAGTGACATGTACCTTTCCCAGCCATCCCGCGTTGATGTCGGTGAAACATCCCTTGTGATCCACCAGTGCTTGCAGCATCATTGAAAAGTACTCCTTGCGGTTTATGTACTGGCTGCCAAGGTGGTCCAGTCCCAAGATAGGGATAGGTGCTTCGACTATCGCCCCACTAGTTAGGGAATCCCATTGCAGCAAAGCCATCTACTATGACCTGCACATTTCCCAGAGTCACTACCCTTGACAGCAGCAGCTCAGTGATTGCGTTTGCTACTTGCATCGCAGCAGCCCCCACAGTAGATTTACCCACTCCAAATTGATTCCTGACTGACCAGTAGCTGTCTGGCATTGCAAGCTTCCACAGGGCTATCGCCACTCGCTTCTCAGCTGTGAGGGCTGCTCTCATCTTGGTATTCTTGTGCTTCAGGGCAGAGGAAAGCAAGTCACAAAGTTCCATGAACGTGCCCTTACGCATTCAAAAGTTTCGGAGCCACTGGGAATCATCCCCGACCTGCGATACTATGCAGTCCCACCAGTCTGTGCTTGTTTCCCAGGCCCAGAATCAGCATTCCATAGCATAAGCCTGCCCCATTGCCACCAGGATGTCCAAATTGCTGTGGCCCGTGCTTTGAGAGAAGTCTGCATCCATCTCCTCATCACTCTCATCACCATGCTGCAGTCATCTCCTCGCCTTCTTTTGCAGGTTCTGGTTCTGCACAAACTCCATGATAATGCGTGAGGTGTTTACAATGCTCATAACTGCTGTGGTGATCTGAGCGGGCTCCATTCTTGCAGTGCTATGGTGTCTGCATGAGCAAGCCAGGGAAAAGGGTGTGAAATGATTGTCTGACACTGTTTTCACAGAGGGAGGGGTGACTGATGACATGTACCCAAAACCACCCGTGACAATTTTTTGCCCCACCAGGCATTGGGAGCTCAACCCAGAATTCAAATGGACAGCGGAGACTGCAGGAACTGTGAAATAGCTACCCACAGTGCACCGCTCTGAAAGACGACACTAGCCTATAATTGAACTGCTCCTTACTACTGTCCAGAGAGTCTGTGTATGGCTTCATGAGCCATGGCATTAAGGGGTAGGCTGGGTCCCCAAGGATAACTATAGGCATTTCAACATCCCCAACAGTAATTCAACTGTGAGGGCTGCTCTCATCTTGATATTCTTGCGCTTCAGAGCAGGGGAAAGCATGTCACAAAGTCACTGTCGTCGCCTCTTCGCCTGCTTTTGCAGGTTCTGCACATACTGCAGGATAATGCGCGAGGTGTTTACAATGCTCACAACAGTGGTGGTGAGCTGAGCGGGCTCCATGCTTGCCGTGAAATCACTGGGGAAATTCACTATCGGGGCAAGAGCAGGAGAGCAGAGTGGAAGCGGTGGATGACGAATGTTTCCCGATGAAGATGCCACGAGAATAGAATATTTATTCAGAAGGATGAGAGGACCTGTGAAGTGGATTCATGGCACCAGGAGAGCAGGAAAGCGGCCTTACTGCACCGTCTGTTGAAAGCAGAATGTTGTCTGCACAGAAAAAAGGCGTGAAACAATTGCCTACTGTTGCTTTCATGGAGGGAGAGGCGACTGACGAGATGTGCCCAGGAAAACCTGCGAGAATATTTTTTTAGCACTAGGAGCTAAACCCAGAATTCCAAGGGGCGGCAGAGACTGCAGGAACTGTGGGATAGGTACCAACAGTGAACCACTCTGAGAGTCAATGGTAACTTTGGTACTGTGAATGCACTCCGCCAACTTAGCATGTTTTGTGAGGACACACAATCTCATGTATACAATCTGTTCAGAAAAATCAACTTTAAATTCGATATAATTTTGTACGTATCCTAAGGGGGAGATTTTCAAAGACACAAAAGGCACAATGACTTTAGATGGTAGTTAAGCACCTGTTTGTGCATTTGAAAATCTCCGTGGTAAGTAACTTGCCAAATGCCATCAAATGAGAGAGTTGGGATTAGAGCTCAGGAGAGCCTGACTCCCAGTCCCATGTTCAATCTAGCAGACCATACTGCCAAAAGGTTGTTGTAGCCCACAGTTGCCAACTTTCATGCAGTAAATAAGTATCCCGACTTTCACAATAAACCAAAAATCAAGCTAATCCCATTTAAAAACAAGCCAATCCTGAAGAACCCCAACACTCAATATGACTAGATCCCCCCGGTGTGCAGTTTGGGGCTGTGGTGGCCCGCTCTGCACCCCTAACTCTCTTCCCTCCCAGACCCTGCTTGCTGGGAGCTGATAAAAAAAAGCAACAAGCAACAAGCCAAAAAGTAGCCAAACAAGCAACTCACAAGCCAATTAAGCCAAAACCAAGCCCAAATTTCTGTGGGTTTTTTTTGCGGGTTTGACATGTGTGTTGCTGCCTCCTTACTCGAGTTTCTTGTGCATTTTCTTCCATTTTTGCTGACGTAAACTCAGGAGTTGTATGAAATTAGGAAAATAATAATCGCCTAACTGGCTCAGTCTATTTAAAATACTTCCCATATATTTATTTTCATAACACCTACAGTGTGATAGGAACTTTACAAACAAACAGGAAAGGAGAGGTAATGACCCTTGTCCAGTTGTACTTACAATATAACTAATATCTGACTAACTGAAAAAATATGAAGCTGAACTTACCTATTTCTCTGCCCAACTAACTCTAAACCTCAGACATCTGCAATAGTTTCTAAAGTGACAGTTGAATGCATTTTCCTTACCCCATTTCCTTTTAGTGAAATAGGCATCAGCACTAGGGTCATTAAAGTGTCTGCTCATCATAGTCTCTCCTCCAGCATGAAAATCATATGCAAACACAAGAGCTTAAAAAAAACAAAAAAAAACGTGTAAGTGACAACAATTATTAACTCTAATACAGCATTTCTCAGCCCCATAGCTCACGACCCAAAAGCAGGATGCCAGAATGCATCAAAAAGTTGCGGGGCTTGCTGAACTCAGCTGCACACCCCGAATGTTGTGATCTGGTGCACAAGGGCACAGAGCCTCTCAAGTTTGGCCCAGCTGCTCCTCCATAATTTGCATGTGTGATGGTTGCGATTCCGTGAGCCAGGTCACAATGCCACTCTCACAAATTTGTCCCAGCTGGCCCCTCTGCAGGGGAGACAGGCCAATTTGAACAGTTGCTCCAGGAATCTTAATGCCCGGAGTAAAGAGCGGAGTGCAATCAGCTCTGCAAAACAGCTGTGAGGGAGCAGTAGGTGTCACATTCTCTGGTAACTACTGACCCCTTGATGTACTCCCCCATCACACAGGAAAGTGCCAGTCTTCGATACCACATCCTGCCCCCCATCCCAGACCCTCTGATGCATCCCTCCTCCCACAACCAGACGAATCCCCGTCAGCACTTCCCCCACTTCACCACTAGTCCCTTCTGCCCCCAACTCCTTTCCCTAGATCTCCACTTTATCCCAAAGATGACAAATCTCCACCCAACCCTCTTACCCTCTGCCCTCTATGGCCCACGTGTAGGGGCTGTGTCCCTGGGCCCCTCTGTCCTCATAGCCTTCCTCAGTCCACCATTGTACCACATACCCCACTCCCCTCTAATTCCTTCTCCAGTACCTCTAAACTCCCAACCCTTTCTTCACTACACCCCAAAGTCCCCAAACCCCCCTCCCAACCATATCCTCTGATACCATAGCCGGGGGAGGGAGAGCTATTCTTTGGAGATGTCAGCTCACTGCCACTCCCCCAATTCTACTGTGGGGCATCTGGAATCTTAGCTCTGAGTTCCCAATGGAAGGGGGGTTGCCATGGGTCTCGGGGGATCTTTGTGTCATGACAGGCCATCAACGTTTATAAATGGGTCCTCAACACAAAAAGGTGAGAACCCCTGCCATAATACCCTCAAAATTAACTCAACAGTTCAATTCCAGAAAACTTACAATGTTCTCCAAATGCTTTAGTGGTAAACACTTCACGCAGAGTTACAATATTTGAGTGTTGAATTTTTTTCCACATGTCAACCAATACCATGCACTTTGTGTTAACAAGACGGAAACCTGAGAAGAGAATAAAACCCACAGTTTAATTACATTTATTCAGTGATTTTAGGCTTCATTAGATTTGTTTAAAAAACTATGGTATCTGTTCTGAAAGTACTGAGCTGCCACCAACAGAGGCACACCAATATAAAGCTTTGCTTGCTCATTTCCAACACTATGGACTGTTATCTAGGCCAAACTCTGCTCTCTTATTCCAACAGAATGATTCATTTCAAAGCCAATTTAAGATTTATGCGTAGTATTATAGAAGTGAAAATGTTTTAGGCTTAAGTATAGGTAGCATTGAAGTTTAAAAAGATGACAACTTATGATTTCCCTCACCATGTATCCTCCGAAGGCAATATGGCAGATCATCTTTGCTATTTACAGCTTTGTAGCATGATGTAATGTACCCAAAGTTGCTTGTTTTCTGTATCCGATTGGGTGGTGGCAGTGGTTCTAAAGGGAAAAGGCTGTGGTAGCTGTCAACTTCTGTAGGGACTGCTAAAGCAGTTTATAGAAATATATTAGACACTAATTGCATTTGTAAAATCAATATTACAGTAGTAAAGAAAATTTGACTATTAAGATGTCAAACAATACTTTGTGTTGTGTCTC
Source organism: Sternotherus odoratus (assembly GCA_032164245.1). Taxonomy (NCBI): domain Eukaryota; kingdom Metazoa; phylum Chordata; order Testudines; family Kinosternidae; genus Sternotherus; species Sternotherus odoratus. Next base: position 263,517,283 of record JAVMKO010000001.1, read on the forward strand.
TGATACATGCAACAAAAGAAGTTAAAATTCATAATTCTATCTTTGGCACAAATATGATTTACTGTGATATTTTTGGATAACAGATATATCTGCTTTCTGAAAAATAGTCTTGCCATACTAAAAGTAAACAAGAGAAGTAAAAGCCTGTGTGCCATGAAGTACCAGCTTCATTCTAACATTAAACCAATTCATCCATAAATAGTTGGCAGCTGCCCAACAAATTGCCATCATCTTTTGGTCTGCCTTGAAAATTTACTCTTTCTTGCAGCTACTGAAGATGAAGATATGAAGGGACATGGATGACCCCCAGTACCCCCACAAGCCTTGTGAATATGAAGCTCCCAGTCAACTCTTGACCTATAGAGCAGCAGAGAATAGCAAAGACAGACACTGTCAGTGTTCAGAATGAATAACTTTTGTTTGGAGAGTGAAGGGAACTGGACAGATAAGACATCTAAGACTAGGAAACTAGGCTGTGTTTTACAGTGCATCATTTAATGTGCTAACACTTCTATTTTAGTCCCAACTTTGCACCTAGACAGGGAAAATTGCATAAAAACCATGTTAGCTGACTGCGGTCAATGATAAGTTCTCCAAAAGACTGACCATGATGAGCAACTGCATTTTTAAACACAACTTCCCCAATCTTCACTGGTGCAAATTTGGTCTAAAATCATGTTAACTAGCATTTTAAAACACAACCTATCTTACTAGTTGAGACAGAGTCTTGGAAAAACAAAGTCTTCTAATAATAAACCCACATTTACCAAGGCTTATCTACATGGAGACTTAGTGAGTGGCAAGCCAAGGTGTGAATATTTAGCAAACAAGACTGCTGAAGCCCTAAGTGGCCATGTGGGCCCTTCTATCGTGCACTAAAGGTTCTGAAGTGAGCTTTGACATACTCTTGTTTCAAATGACACTATGAAACTTTAGAGTGCAGTAGCAAGGTCCAAACATGCAGTTAGCGTGGGGCAGGCTAATATGCTCTAGATTCACACCTTGGCTTGCTGTACACTAAGTCTCCATGTAGATAAGCCCTAACTGGTAAAGATGCTGAGTTTAACCAAGGTTTTACTCCCTCAATTCATTTTCTCATTTAAATCATTTAGTGAACTCAATCCTGTATTTATATACACAGTGCAAAAAAAAAAAAAGGGGGGGGGGGGAGAAAGACAAGACAGGTTGAATGACGAGCACCAAGCAGAAGTTGGGGGGACGGGCAGCTAGGGAGAAAGTTCTTATCAAAAAGCAAATACCTTTGAGGAGTAACAAATATTATGGATGATGGTTGAATGCCTTTGTTTACAAAGAATTTCTCAAACGTGCAAAAAGTTCCTCTGAAGTACCACTATAAATGCTTATTACTTAACCTGTGGAATTTTACTTGTTTTTCCTTTTTATAATACTTCCTTGGTTTGATTTTATACAGATAAGCTCCTAGAACAGTTCACCTATTTCTTGTTGGTGAAGTGGCACCCTAAATATTCCTTGATCCTATGCCTGTCAGAATATTTTAATAGAAAGGAAAAGATTGCCGAAGAACCCCTCCCGTCAGCCTAGATAGTGTCTACACTGAAGTGTTGCAGCTGTGCCGCTGTAACATTTTATGTGTAGACATACCCGCAGTACCCAAAGCTGAAGCATAGAAACAGTCAAAGTTGATGGGTTTAAAAGTCCTTCTCCGGATGATCTGCATATAGAGCCACTTTTGAAAAAGTAGGCCTTAGCTGTTGTAGTCACCAATAGAATGTGTGAAAGCAAACCATGCTTAGAGCCAACCATGCCACTAACTGGATACAAAAATCAGTTACACTGTGGATTGTGGACAGGATCTAAAAGTGAAATCTGCTCAATGAAGTTAAGAACTGCTTACTTTTTAAGCACAGATAAATGGTGTTAAACAAAAAACCAGACTTAGTTAGCTAAAGAATTTTAAAATAGAGAAAAGAAAATATGCAGAAGAAACAGTGAACAGTAGGAGACCTCATGTTTCTAAAGTGCTTTGAAGGGGCCAAGTATTAAAACAATGACATCTGTTATTAACAGCTCTAGTATAATCAGACCAAGTCTTTCACTTCATAAAAAATTAAATTCAGGAACAGTTTTGCTAAAACATGCTGTTAATATATATATATATTTTTAACAAGGTTAGTAGTGCTATGCAGTTGAGAGAGCAAACAAGACTTAGCTTAGAATAACCACAGACAATTATGACTGACTTTCTAGTTACTTACCAGGGATATCTGCTTGATCAATCTGAGCCATTGTTATTAAATGTCGGTTGATCAGCTCCTGAAGAACAAATTATGTAGCCTTACAGTACAGAACAAATTCGGTTGATCATTTTTGCTAAATTTACAGCATAATACTTAGGAAAGGCCAGGTTTCCATATTAGAATAGCTAGTTGACTTTTTAGGAGAACTCGAATCACCAGCTTGAAAAAATTAGGGGTTGAATCTCTGGACTAGGTAGAACCTACACAAAAGGGAGGCTGCCTCAGGACTACTGCTTCTAATCGGAAGGAGGTTACAATGAGACTTTTTTTTTAAGGAAGCATCGTGTGGAAGAAAGGAGCTGTAAAAAGAGCATGAAAATGGAAGAGAATATATGAAGAATATATTAAGATATTTGAATCATTTCTACTTCAACACTATGACAGCTTACCTGTCTGAGTTCATCTGCCATGAAGAAAGAAGGTGCATTTGCTTTTGGCTGCATATAAGCAACATGAGGTGCAGTGGGAGGATAAATGTGATAGTTTGGAAATACCTAAAATGGGAAAAAAATAAAAAATTATTTAAGACTTGTTTCCTTTAGAATTTGGAAAATTTATCTGATTTTGATATGCTTTTATTCTGAGCATTTTTTGACCTGCTGACTTAACAAAATCCTCAAAATGGTATATGTGCTATGAATGTACTTCTTGCATTCTCTATAATTTTCTCACGTGACATTCACAACCAATGCAACTTTAGACGATCTTTAGATCATCTAAATACTAACTGTCCTTCTTTCCCATCTGTAAATGCAATTTTATCTTTATCTTGCAGAAATGAAAGATTATTATTCTTGGAGTTTAACAATTTTTTAAAAAATGCTTTCCTCTTGCTATTGTGTGAAAAAACCCACACAAATGTAACAAGCAAAACAGATATGTTTCTCATATCTCTTTCAGTTATACTAACCTTAGGTGTTACTTGAAAATTGTAACACTGATAGGTCAGCTAATCAATGTGACTTTTGAGGTGACAGTACCTTTTTAATTACCCATGAATTTTTCCTACCACCTTTCCTTAGAATTCCTCTACTTAGTTACAACTTTTAAATTAATGGAAATTTCATCAAGAAGTCTTGTGTACAACAGACCAGACTCAGTAAAACATAAAGCAACATAATTCTGAGTTGTCATCAGAACACTTCCTCTCTAGTCAATCTTTTACGATATGCAACTACTTAAGGTCTTCTGCGACGACCCTCCCCCCCCCCCCCCCATCATCACAGCATTTTAGCATCGGCATGATAACTCAACTCAGTAACCTACTCCTAGTTTTGATGAGTCCCAATACGCTGCCCTTTTTTTGGGGTGGGGGTGGGGGAGAGGCGATGCAGAGTGCAACACATTCAGTACAAGAGTGCAGAAATAGAACAGTCAGAAACAGCAAGGAAAAAGATGTCCCATAGCATTCTCATATCACTTCAGTAATACCACTCAAAATTAAGATTTGAAAAGAGAAAGTGTCCAGGTAACAGCTTCTGTACCAAGTTTCAATAGAATACAAATTAGTAGCAAGATCAATCATCACTCAAACTAGTTAATTTTATGAAGAAGCTAAGATAGGGTCTTAAAAGTTGAGAGTATCAAAACCAAACATACCATTCCTGTGAGAGGGGCTGGAGTTGTATCAGTGTAGAAATATGTTGTTCCACCCACAGTTTCCTTCTGAATCACCTGGCCAGTAGATGGGGGTTGGGAGACAGCATTAGTAACGGGAGTAGAGGCACTAGTAGGCACCATATAGTTTGCTGGGTTTGGAGTATGACTTCTTCTTCTAGGAGCTGGAGATGTGTGAGGAGTAATTTTAGGGGAGTGAAGAGGAGAAGATCCTGCAGACAGTGACATTCCTTAAGAAGACAAAAAAAAAATCTTCAACAAATTTTTGCTTTGTAGAAATGTAAAGACTAACTCAAGGCTTGAAAAACCTACCTCATCTAGAATCAGAGAGGTAGCCGTGTTAGTCTGGAATAGCAGAGGTAACAGAGAGTCCTGTGGCACCTTAAAGACTAACTAAAGTATTGAAGCATAAGCTTTCGTGGGCTAATACCCACTTTGACAAAGTGGGTATTAGCCCACGAAAGCTTATGCTTCAATACTTTAGTTAGTCTTTAAGGTGCCACAGGACTCTCTGTTACCTCTACCTCATCTACTTGCTTATGAAATTTTGGTAGGTGAGAAGGGCCGGGAAACTGCAAGTTCCTTCTGCAGGAAGCAGAAAGGCAAAGGCACCACTATTTCTTTATGAAGTATTAAGGGGACAAAGTATCAGTACAGCTGGAGAAGATGCATTTTTCCCCAGAAGAGGATAGCCACAAAACAATCTGAATCTTTGCTTCTTCTAAAAGGAGAGCAGGACAGTTGTGGTGGGGGACTGGAGAACATGTGGCCTAGATGCAGGAGAAGGAATTAAGACGGTACATGGAATACAATAAGTCAAGAGGGAGATGGGACAGAGCAGAGAAGCCTTGCAAAGACAGAGGAATAACTAAATTATTGGCATGCTTGTGGGGCAGAACTGGTTTAGTTGTGTGCAGATAATATAGGGAATGAAAGTGTGTCAATATATATTGACACCAATTTTTACCCAAGGTAGTCAAGTAAACAGTTAGGAAAGTTTTTCAATTTAGAGCAGTACTAAGAAATTTATATTTCTGATAATTCACAGACTGCTTATGAATACATACAATGATGAATAATTCCCTAAAAAGTTATTCCTTTTCCTAAGGTGACCAAATAAAAAGTGATCACTTTTTGATTGGAAAATTAATCTAATAGATATGGTAACTCTGCCCAGATTGAGGAGAACTGGTATAGATTTCAGCTGACATTTTCAAAGCTGCCAAGGGTGTCAAAGTTAGTAATCTAAAGAACAAGCCCCCATTAGTCCCTGCCCTGGCCTCTCCTTTATGAAATAACAAAGGACCTGCAAGAAATATTATGTAATCCGTCTTGCTTAAGCCTCTTCCTAACAGAGAGAATGTGCGCGAAAAAACAACTTTTAATATGGAAACAGCCTTTAAGATACCAGCGCACCTTATCTGGTATAGAGCAGGATTTTAGCCAATTAAGAATTGACACAGCTTCCATTTCGCCCCTTCCTAGTCACACAAGTGTGACATCAAATTGGCTATTTAGTGTCTCCCCTGCAACATGCGGGGGGGGGGGGGGGGGGGTCCGAATTCTGCGTGACCAGTGTCATGTCATAACCGAGTCCTCATCAGACTTGAAGCTTCCTCTCAGCTCTCGCGTCTCAAAGAGCTCCTATGTTTGCCGGCCGTTATGCATTGATTTGTATTGCTCGTAAGTATTACCAAATGTTGTACCTTTGTATGTGGGTATTGTTTATAGTCATTTCTTAATTAGCGTTTTAGTTCTTTCTACTTATCAAGCATATTAAGTTTTCCCCTTTTAATTGTAAATTGTGATAAGTTTACTTGTTTTCAATCAAAATTTTCTGCTCTGGTGTGTAAAGCAATTTTAAATAAAACATTATTGTTACTCCTCATTTGTGTGTCCACAATTTGCTTAGTGGCTCCTTCCTATCCTGGATTCCGAAATTATACGATATTGCCACAAAGCAGCCTGGTAAATAACAGCCTGCTGTTCACATTTACACCTACCCTACGTGGCAATCCACAAAGGGCAGTCCAATATGCATTAAAATCCACAGTAACGATGTCCAATAGGGTTGCTAAACTTGCAAGGTATCTGGTTTTTGACCAGAATGCCTGGTAGAAAAGGGACCCTGGTGGCTCCTATTGGCGGAGCAGCAGGAGTCTGGGGCAAAGGTAGGCTCCCTGCCAATTGGAGCTGTGGGGGCGGCACCTGCAGGCATGGGGGCAGCGTGCGGAGCCTAGCTGTCCACCCATGCATATAGGGGCTGCAGGGCCCTGGGAGCCGCAGTAAGCGCCACCCGGACCCTGCACCACTTCCAGTACCCCAACCTCCTTCCCCAGCCTGGAGTCCCTTCCCACATCAAACCCCTCATCCCCAGCCCCACCCCAGAGTACACATCCCCAGCTGGCCCCACGCCCCCTCCTGCACTCCAACCCGGAATATCCTTCTGCACCCAAAATCCCTCATCCCCAGCCCCACCCCATAGCCTGCATCCCCAGCCAGAGCCCTCAACCGCACCCTAATGTCCAAGTCCTATAGACAACTTTAAAATCTCAGGGCTGATGAGCACATTAGTGATGCAACTGGAACATACAGAGAGGCACTCTATGTTACATTCATGCTTTAGTTATTGAGCAACTTCTCATTCAAGAATATTGCAGATAGAGATAAAAGACATGAATATTCCCTGTTCCCAAATATCCTTACATTCATTAGGAATTTTAAAAAAAATTCATCCAAGATTAGTCTGACATTTTCAGATAGCGTAGCATTTTCACACAGTATATGAGTGAACATCAGCCTATAAAAGTAATTTCAGAAGTTTATTCTATTGGCCCCAACTACCTCATTTGTAAGAAAAAACCCTGGAGTTACAGATAGAACATTTACATCTGGGTGAGCAGCTTAAATACAAGAAAGGCTGGTATAATAGTGTTCCCTTTAATATTTCTCACTTTAGGCACACAGTTTTTCCCAATGGAAACAACTTTAACATTTCCTAATACAGTAGACTCCCGATTATCCGGGCGTGGGTTAACTGGGCTGCGGATTAACCGGAATGTCTAAACGGGTCGGTAGGGGAAGCCCCAAAGCGGCAGCGGGCTCAGCCTTAGCCTGCCACTGCTTTGGGGCTTCTCCCACTGGCCCCTTATGAGCTGGGGTCTCAGCCTGCTTCTAGCCTGGGTGTAGGAAATCGAGGCTGGCAGCGGGCTGAGACCCCGGCTGGCAGGAGCCGGGGGGGGGGGGGGAAAGAGTCCAACGCGGCAGCAGTCTGAGCGCTGAGCCCGCTGCTGCTTTGGGCTCTCTCCCCAGGCTCCTGCCACCCACCGCCACTTTGGGGTTTCCCCCCGCTGGCCCCTTGTCAGCTGGGGTCCTGCCTCCTGCCCCAGTCTGCTCCTGCTGTCAGCCTGAGTTCCCTGCACCCAGGTTGTCAGCGGGAGCTGAGTGGGGCAGGTGGTGGGACCACCACCATCCCCCCACCCACCCTCAGGGCGGCCGGCGAAAACCCCCACCCCCCAGTAGATGCCTGATTATCCGGGATTTTATTAACCGGGATTAAGGTTTTTCTGATCATCCCGGATAATCGAGAGTCTACTGTATGACTGAAGTAAGCCTTTCCAGACTTAAATATCCTCTCTGCAAAACTGTACCATAGTACCACCTATATTTACCGATCAATATGACAAGCTACAAAAGTGAATATAGATTCTACCATGTAAAATGCAGCCAATGTCTCAATTCTCTATAGCTACCAAATATGTTAATGGACATAAATGTAACTTTTGGTGACTTTCTGATAAAAAAAATTAAGAGACAGATTATGTTACGCTGTGGAATAATGTAATCTTTCTTGGGTTTTGAAAATAGCTAAAAATTTTATCTAAAACAAGTGTAGTCTGATGGTACTATTAAAGCTATTTGCTAAATTTTTACTCTCGCTTTGGTTCTAGTAAAGAATTTTTAGGTAGCTCACAAGACATGCATAATAAGTTAGGTCTATTTCTTTCTGTCAACTAAAACTGGAAGATTTCCTCAGAAAAGATTGACATTTCTCCTACCTTTCACAATAACCCTGGAACACTCTTGCGACTTTCCCAAATTCCAAAACATGTGTGTATATATAAATAAAATATGCAACCTGAGCCATGTTAGACTTCTGGCATGGCAGCTTGCTTTATTGTGGCAATGCATACTGTATTTTGTATAATCAAAAATGGAAATGATAAATAGGTACTTGTGAATTACTAGATTCAGAATGGCTAAAGTTAATGCTTTGAAGTATTCCTGAGAGGAGCTGTACGAAATCTTTCACAGAGTCCTGATCTGGTTTTTCACCCTTTAAATATTTCAAAGAATAAATAAACCCTGCCTTAAGTGATCTAGCTTGTTCCAGAATGTGTGAGGTGTGATTACAATTCAATGAACTTTTCCAGCACAAAGTGTTATGCTATGAAGTTAACATCAATATTTATGTGGCAAAGAAAGGAAGATTTCTCCATTAAAAAAAGCAGCAGCCACTAATAGTCTAAAGCAATTGAATAGTGGTTGAATAATTACTGCAGAATGTATTAAAAGACTACAATTTTAAGAAGAGAGCAGATATGAAGGTTCTGCATTTTCTCACTTTAATGTGGAGAGGAGATAATGATTTCATATGAAACAATATACCAGGTCAAATATGGAAGGAAAGCCAATAAAATAATGGCCTACAAAATCAAAATGAACTTCATACAATTTATGTCCACTATACAAGTCTTTAAACCAGGGAAAGATTTGAATAGGTCTCTTCAATTCTATTTCAGTTACTTTATGCCATAAAATGTTTGACAATTGTTTATCAATTAAAAGCCTTTATTACAGTGTAATCCAACACTATACCAAAGTAATTGCTTCAAAGAGTTTACTGAAAAAGAACCAATTGAATGAAAGTGTCCAGTTGTAGCCTGGAAAATCAGCAGCCACCACTTAATGAAATAATGTCTAAGACTGCTTTATGTGGTTAAGTTTAATATAGAATATCTGTAAAAAGCAAAAAAAAAAAAGTTATATTGTACTGTATATCTTGTTGGTTTGGGTCTAAATATAGTACAGGGTCTGTGTAAAAAGTATGCTATGAACATCTGTTGCAAGTTTCTCAAAACCATCCTCATGGGGCCAATAAAGCAATGTACCACCCAGCTCTGGTTATAGGTAGTTTCATCCATTTTTCAGTGTTAACAAGATATATTTCCATTTGCAGTAGTCAAATTAATACATCTAATGTTTAGAAAGTTATGTTTGTTTAGCAAAGAAAAGGAGAGGAGGGAAAAGATACAAGCAAAAGGGAGGAATATCATTATAGAATTTTGCATACTGAATTACGCTTACTATTCAAAATTTCAAATGTGCATGAAGTTCAGCCCTGCACTTAGGTTTCAGGGGTTTGGGTAGCTTTTGAAGAACTTCTGACAGCTTGACAGAATAAATTGGTAGTTTGAGTATCCAGCCTAAAAACTAGACTTTCAGAAACTCTCTCATATCAAGCACCCTTAATGTAGTGGCAGTCTATTTTGCAAATGCACATAGTGAGCAAAACAGTTGGAGATAGGAAGGGTTTTTTTTAATCAAAGTTTCTTTTTATCCTGCTGGAACAGACCTGTTTATTGCAAGACACTGGCAACTTGCGTCTGGTTCTGTGGGTGATTCCAGTAGGCTAGGAGTGTCAAATATCTAGCATGTTTGAAGGGTTTATAAGGCTTGCAATGCAAATTCAGATTTTACATCATCTAAACTTTATTTTTTTAAAAATGTTTCCAGCCTTCATGGTAGCAAAGAATATCTTCCCAACATAAGTAATTCAACTGATGCAGTGCTGTCAACGTGAGTTTGCAGAATGTGTGAACTTAGGACTCAAGGGTGTGAACTCCCCTGGCCATCACTAACTTAGCCGAGGTTAATTTTTTTAAAAAGACGACACTAATGTCAACAACTAGTGAAACAGAAAATAAGGTAGAAATAAAGCTCACTGGGAAGCAGAGACAGCGGGAGGTGCTGCAAGAAAGGAAATGTGCAGGTAAAAAAAGAGAAACTGAAAAGGGGACAGAGGAAAACACAATTAAGTACAGAAATCAATCTAGCATATCTTCTCATTGACTGACAGTGAATGCAACAACAAAGGCACTGAATAAGCAACAAGACGCATTGTGGGGGCCCTGCTCCTATCACTAGAAGAAACAGTTACTCACCTTTCGTAACAGTTGTTCTTCGAGATGTGTTGCTCATGTCCATTCCAACAAGTGTGTGCGCACCGCGCAAGCACGGTCCCGGAAGATTTTTCCCTAGCGGTACCCGTAGGGTTGGCAGGGGAGACCCCTAGAGTGGCGCCCTTATGGCAACGTATATATGCCCCTGCCGACCCACCCCCCGCTCAGTTCCTTCTTGCCGGTACTCCGACAGAGGGGAGGCGGGAGGGATTTGGAATGGCCATGAGCAACACATCTCGAAGAACAACTGTTACGAAAGGTGAGTAACTGTTTCTTCTTCTTCAAGTGATTGCCCATGTGCATTCCAACAAATGACTTACGAGCAGTCATCTCGGAGGAGGGTTAGGAGTGCCCCTGATTCCTGCTGTAAGGACTGCTTGTCCCACAGAAGCATCCTCCATAGCCTGTTGCAAGATAGCGTAGTGCGAGGAGAAGGTGTGGACCGAAGACCACGTCGCTGCTCTGCAAATATCGACGATGGGAATATGCGCCAGGAACGCTGTGGATGCGGCCTGGGCTCTAGTCGAATGGGCTGTTAAGGCCGGAGGAGGAATGTTTGAGAGGTTATAACAGAGCTTGATACATGATGTAATCCATGCCGAGAGGCGTTGAGCAGAAATCGGCAACCCCATCATTCTCTCTGCTACTGAAACAAAAAGTTGTGGAGATTTACGAAAAGGTTTTGTTCGCTGCAAATAAAAAGCTAATGCCCATCTGACATCTAAGGAGTGAAACATCCTTTCCCTGTTAGAGGTATGGGGTTTGGGAAAGAAAACAGGGAGGAATATGTCCTGGTTAAGGTGAAAAGACAAAACCACCTTGGGAAGGAAGGCCGGGTGAGGCCGCAGCTGGACCTTATCTTTATGGAAAATGGTGTATGGCAGCTCAGAAGTCAGAGCTCTGAGTTTGGAAACCCTCCGAGCCGAGGTAATGGCTACGAGGAAGGCCGTCTTCCAAGAGAGGTAAGACAGTGGGCAAGTGGCCAGGGACTCAAACGGGGGCTTCATTAGAGCTGTTAACACCAAGTTAAGGTCCCACTGGGAGACAGGGTGACGCACCGGGGGGGGGGTACAATCTTTCTAGATCCTTCAGAAATCTTGCTACCAGTGGGTTGCTGAAGACCGATGTGCCCTCAATACCCGGGTGAAACGCTGATATGGCGGCTAGGTGTACCAGTACAGTGGAGCGCGCTAGACCTTGCCTTTTAAGGTCAAGGAGATAATCAAGAATCAGAGGTATTGGAGCTAAGGTAGGATCGGTCCCTTTATCCAGATACCAGCAGGAAAAACGTTTCCACTTAGCCGCATAGGTAGCCCGTGTTGCCTGCTTCCTACTCCCCAATAGGATATCCCTGACAGGATCCGAGCATTGGAGCTCCGACCGGTTCAACCACGGATATTCCACGCCATCAGGTGGAGCGACAGCAAATTGGGGTGTAATAACTGACCGTGGTCCTCAGAGATCAGGGTCGGGACCAGGGGAAGGGTTATGGGTCGCATGATACACAGGGACATTAGCCTGGTGTACCAATGTTGACGGGGCCACGCCGGTGCTATGAGAATCAGGGACGCCCTGTCCTGGTGGGCCCTGAGTAACACTTTGTGAACCAGAGGGAACGGGGGGAATGCATATAGGAGACCCCCTGTCCAAGAGATCTGAAAGGCATCCGCCTCGGATCCCGGACTGAGGTTGAGGAGGGAGCAAAACCTCTGGCATTTCCTGTTGGCCCTCGTGGCGAATAGGTCCAGGAGGGGAAATCCCCACTCTAGGAAGATAGAGTGGGCGATGTCCGGTCTGAGGGACCATTCGTGACCCCGAAAGGATCGGCTGAGAGTGTCTGCCAATACATTCTGAGTCCCTGGGAGATAAGTAGCTAGGGGATAGATGTCGTGGGCAATGCAGAACTCCCAGAGAGCCCGGGCTTCCCTGCACAGGGGAGAGGAGCGAGCACCACCCTGTTTGTTTATATAAAACATTGCGGCCGTGTTGTCTGTCAGAACCTACACGCACTTGCCTTGCAGGTGGTCCTGAAACATCTGGCATGCTAGACGAACCGCTCTGAGCTCCCAGACATTGATGTGAAGGGACAGCTCACTGTGACCACAGGCTCTGCGTTCTGGCTTCTCCCAGATGTGCTCCCCATCCGAGGGTGGAAGCGTCCTTCACCAAGGTCATCAATGGCTGAGGTCTCTGGAAAGGGACCCCGACTCCAAGGGAGTGGGGTTGGAGCCACCAATGGAGGGAGTTCAAAGTGTGGTTTGGGAGGGTCACCACAAGGTCCAAGGGGTCTCTGCCCTGCTTGTAAACCCCCGCTAAACCAGGTCTGCAGAGGGCGAAGCCGTAGCCTGGCATATGGCACCACGTAAGTGCAAGCTGCCATATGACTCAAGAGGACCAAGCAGTTCCTGGCCGTGGTTGTGGGAAACTGAAGAAAGGAGTGGATGATGTCCGAAATTGCCTTGGCTCGAGGGGGTGGGAGGAATGCCCGCGCCAGATGGGAATCTAATACTGCCCCTACGAACTGTATTCTCTGTGTGGGTACGAGGGTCGACTTTGGCTCGTTTATCATAAGGCCCAACCTGAGAAATGTAGCTCTGGTGAGAGCTATGTGCCGAATTGTCATTTCCCTTGACTTTGCCCTAATGAGCCAATCGTCCAGGTAAGGATAAACGTGTACCTGCCTCCGCCTTAGGAATGCTGCCACCACTGCCATGCACTTTGTGAAGACTCTTGGGGCAGTGGAGAGGCCAAATGGGAGCACCGTGAACTGGAAATGACAATTCCCCAACACAAACCTTAGGAATCTCCTGTGGCTGGGAATGATTGACACGTGAAAATACGCGTCCTTTAAGTCGAGGGCGGTGAACCAGTCTCCGCGATCCATAGAGGGAATAATGGTCGCAAGAGAGAGCACGCGGAACTTCAGCTTCTTTATGTAGGAGTTGAGGCCCCGTAGGTCTAGGATAGGACGATGGCCGCCTTTGGCCTTCGGGATAAGGAAATAACGGGAGTAGTATCCCGTGTCCCGGAATTCTTGAGGAACCTCCTCTATGGCACCCAAAGACAGGAGGGTCTCTACCTCCTGAAATAGGAGTTGCTCGTGAGAAGGGTCCCTGAAGAGGGACGGGAAGGGGGGATGGTTGGGCGGAAGAGAAGAAAATTGGATAGAATATCCCACTCTTACCAAGCTGAGGACCCATCTGTCAGAGGTGATTAAAGACCATGCTTAGTAAAAGTGGGATAGATGGTTCACGAAGGGTAGGAGAGGTTCCGAAAGGGAAACTGGTTCGACGTCCCCGGGCGCAACTTCAAAAGTTAGATCTGCTCCCTGGCTGCTGTCTGGGGCCCAAGTTCTGCTGTCCCTGCCTGGGGACAGAACGAGGACGACCTCTGCCATTCCCTCTACCACCCCTCCTAGGTTGGTCCCGTCTAGGGGGAGCTTGGTAGGGGCATGGTTGGGTGGCGGGGGCGGGGGGTCTAAATGGTCTCCTAAGGGGTTGAAGGGTATGGAGGCCTAAGGACCGCAACATGGCCCTGGAGTCCTTCATAGAGTGAAGTTTTTGGTCAGTGTCCTGAGAGAACAGCCCTTGCCTATCAAAGGGCAAATCTTGGATAGACGCCTGAACTGGGGTCGGGATGCCCGAGACCTGCAGCCAGGCCCCGCGGTGCATTGCTATGGCAGTTGCCATGGTCCTTGATGCTGAGTCAGCAGAATCCAAGGCAGCTTGGAGAGCGGCCCTGGAAACTAGTCTGCCCTCCTCCACAATGGCTTTAAACTCTACGTTAGAGTCTTTAGGAAGTTGGTCCTGAAACTTCGACATGGTTGACCAGGAGTTGAAGGCATATCTCCCCAACACCGCCTGTTGGTTGGATATCCTTAGCTGGAGAGCCCCTGAGGAATACACCTTCCTGCCAAAGAGGTCGAGTTTCTTGGCGTCATGTGATTTGGGTGTCGATCCAGTTTGACCCTGACGCTCCCTATGATTGACCGCATCGGCCACCAGGGTTCCCGGCTAAGGGTGGGTAAAAAGATGTTCATAGCCGGCCTATGGAGCGAAATACCTCCTCTCAACCCCCCTAGCAGTGGGTGGGATGGAGGACGGAGTTTGCCAAAGCGTGTTTGACAAGGAATGGATGGTCTTGATAAATGGGAGCGCGATTTTTGTCGGACCACCAGAGGACAAAATGTCCACTGTGGGGTCTACCTCCTCTTTGATCTCCTCAGCCGGTAAATTGAGGTACTGGGCTACCCTACGGAGAAGACCTTGATGACCCCGAATGTCCATAGGAGGAAGGGTTGGGGAGGAAGACCCTGCTACTGCCTCATCTGGTGAGGAAGACGAGGAGGTAGCCAGCTAGGGATCTCCTTGCTGCAGGTCCGTTGTGGCCGGGTCATATAAGGTCCCCTCCTGCGCTTGTTGAAATGCCCTGGAGGGAGGCCGGTCAACTCCCGACGGCCCCGGTACCGGATCTTCAGGACCCGTCTCCGAGGGTGGTACTGATACCATCGCCGAAACGGGGCCCCGCAGCACCGAGGGTAATGAGGCCGATACTGAAGGAGGACCTTGGGGCTGATGGAACGCCCAAGGTGTCCAGAATGGCCACTGCACAGGACCCTGACCTTGAGGCAGCCAAGATGGAAGGCTCTGATGGTGAGAGGTCCTCCGGTGCCGGGAGTGATGGCGCAAACCCGAGGCACGGTGGCTGCGGCCGGACCGAGAGGAAGCCGCGTTGGATTCTGAAGAATAGTCAGACGCAGACCACGGCGGTGCGGAACCCTCCAGTGCCGTGATTTGCCTCTGAAACATTGTTGGCTTCCCTGGATGTCTCTCAGGCGACGGTTGTATTGTGGCCGTGGGTACCGGGAGGATAGGTACCGAGGGAGCTCATACCTCCGGTGCCGACCCGGACGGTGCCGAGGTTGCAGATGTTAGCGGCACTGGGGGCTGCGCCCAAATGATCGGTGCCACAGGCCTGGGCATGGGTGCCGGCGCTACAAACGGGACCGGAATAATAAGTGGTGGCGGGGCTGCGTCTTTTGTCAAGGCAATGAGATCTTGAGCCGCCTCGAATGTGTCCGGCGTCGAAGGCATGTCCAGCTTTTCGAAAGCCCCATGTGGGGATGGCGCGGCACCGAGGGGGGTGTGGTCCCGCGACTCAGTAGGCAGTTTTGGCACTTTACGGGACTTGTTTATTCGACCCAAAGTCTGCCGTGCCGCTGAGGGTTCACCCTGGGCTCTGCGGTCAGGGGATCGACCTCTCAGCTTCTTCGAAGGCACCGGAGATTGCGATCGGTGCCTGAGAGAGTTCCCTAAGCGGTGTGGGGATCTGTGCCGGTGCTTCTTTGGGTCCGGTGCCGCCGGGTCTCTGACCGATGCCGGCGCACTGCGTACCTCCGGTGGAGGGTGTTGCTGCGGTTGCAGCGCAGACTCCATCAGTATAAGTTTTAAGTGGGAGTCTCTCTCCTTCTTGGTACGGGGTTTGAACCCCTTGCAGATAGAACACCGCTCCGCTTGGTGACCCTCTCCTAAGCACTTCAAACAGTTGGAGTGCGGGTCGCTTACTGGCATGGGCTTACCACAGCCCTCACAAACTTTAAACCCCGGCGCCCGAGGCATACCCCGGTGCCGGAGAACGGAAGAAATTTCTACTAGAACTATATACAACTATACTAACAACTACTATAACTATAGAAGAAAACTATCAAACTATAAACTAAACTAAGAACTATAAACAACTAAGAAGTGCGATACCGCTAAGCAGTGACTAGCACAATGCTGTTCCACCGACCGTCATGAACGGAAAGAAGGAACTGAGCGGGGGGTGGGTCGGCAGGGGCATATATACGTTGCCATAAAGGCGCCACTCTAGGGGTCTCCCCTGCCGACCCTACGGGTACCGCTAGGGAAAAAATCTTCCGGGACCGTGCATGCGCAGTGCGCACACACTTGTTGGAATGCACATGAGCAATCACTCAAAGAACCATCATTGGCTTCATTACACCTATTTACAGGGTAAGCGCTCATCCATGCGATTAGGGAGAGTACACAATCTCTAAAGGTTTCACAGATGTCGTATTCTACCCTTGACCTTTACACAAACCTGCCACCGACCATAGTAAGAGAACAGTAAAGCCATTTCCATCTCCTCTATGGGAGAGTTTAAAGGTCTGAGCCCTGTGCGTGATATTCTGGTAGGAGCACCAAGATCTGAGCTTTTTCAGCCTCAAGTGGGAGAAATAGATCTTATCTGATAATGGAGAAAGCTGGAGAGAGAGCTTCCAATTTTCATCTCTGCCAGTCATCAGCCTCTCTTATCCTCTCGCACACTATAATCGCACACTATATTCAAATGCATTGGTCAGGTCTTCTGGTGAGGTAAACCATAAGTGAAAATGAACTTATCTTGGTTCATTATCAGTCACATTTGAAATATGATCCATGTAATCTTTGCTAACCGCTACTTCTTGGTGAGAGAGAGACAAAGATTTCAGAATGTACTGACTAATTCGACTATCTGCAAATTGATCATTGGACCACTGGAAGTGTCTGCAAAGAGCTGACTGGTCACATGGTACTAGCACTCTCCCTTATTTTCAGCTGCTAAATCTCTTTATAAGTACAGTACCCACATGGGTTCCTCATGGATTTGTGAACTGGAGTACGAGCTATACATCACTTGAGGAAGTGGGAGTTAATATTCACATGTGAAATCAAAAAGTGCCTGTTACTGTTAAACTTTCACTTCTTACATTGTTTTACATTTTCCAAGTTTCACGATAAGTGAAGAAAAGGGAAGTGACAGAAGTGAACAAAGAAAAGCCAGCATGCTTAAAGCATATTCACAAATTGCTGAATTACTGACAGTAATCTATAAATGGCTATTACAATATTACATTTGTAGCCAAAAATTTAACGTTGACTTTTATACAAAGTACTTGATTAAAAAGTTGGAATTCTGTATTAACTTTTTAGATAATGCTCTCTTAGCCAAAAGGCCGAGAAGCATCTACAACTGCTTAGTATTAAAAGACAATAGAGCACAATGTTCAACTTTGCATGCTAGGTCCATGAAAAGCATGCCTTTACTGGCTTGCTTAATCATCTCTCATATTAGTAGTTGTACAAGTTTCAAAGAATTGCTACCTAAGTTATAATAGTTCAAATTAAGAGACATTTTCTTCATTCATATTCTTGTCACAAAGCTACTTTTGTTTTTTTAATAAAAAGACTAATTTTATCTTCCTTCTGTATTACAATTCACTTGGCTCCAAGTTCACAGTCAATTCATGGGATGAACATTTTAAAGTTCTATTGTTCACATTTAAATATTGTAATTAAAAGGAAAGCATCTTTTGACTTTGAGGATCATGTGGATAAAGTGGGACAAAAAAAAAATCGGTTTTAATGTATTCTTTATTTGAGACCTGGTCCTAAAACTCTCTGAAATCAATGGACGTTTGTAAGTCAATGGGTGTACGATCCAGTCTTTAATTAGTACTTCATAATAATGCAGATGCAGGTTAGCTAGTCTACAGCACATGTGAACTTTTAGAAAGTGGTGCAATTGTTTTAAAGCACCAAAGATTTTTCACCAATTTTTTTCCTCTTGTCCACAAATTTACACTGGCATTCACCATAACCACAGCCTAAAGCTAAAGAAAAACAGTAGGGATGTCTCCAGCAATTGAGGCATTCACCTTTTTCCAGAGATCAAACAAAAACTGTATAAATATAAACGGTTAAAAGCTTCAGAGATGTTCTAAATTACTATGTTAGTTAAGGGCATTAAATTACTGAATGTTATAAAAGTTTTAAAATAAAATAATTTGGAAACCGTTCTTGCTGCTGCAGCTTTTATTGCAGAAGACATTTCTTTTTATATTGGAGAGTTTCCTCCTGTTATGAAATACAGCAGACTCTCGATTATCCAGGATTGGGTTAACCAGGATGTGAATTAACCAGGATGTAAAAAAAAATATGCGTAACTCGCAGGGCTGGCTCTGGCTTTGTTGCCACCCCAAGCACCAAAAAAAAAAAAAAAAAAAAAAAAAAAAAAAAAAAAACCAACACCCCACCACACAAGGACGCAGGGCAGCCAGTTTGTTTACAGGGTAGAACTCTGGTATGTTTGGAAAGCTCTCAAACTGTAGGGTGTTAATCTGACCTCCTTTCAAAGCTCAGCTCACAGTCAAACCCTTTCAACTGAGAGTTTTAGGACCAGGTCTCAAATAAAGAATAAGTTAAAACCGATTTTTTTTTGTCCCACTTTATCCATATGATCCTCCGTCAAAAGACACTTCGCTTTTAATTACAATATTTAAATACGAATAGAGCTTTAAAGTGCTCATCCCATGAATTGACTTTCTCCTGCAGTCCCACACTTCAACTTATTTAGACATACCCAAGCTAGCTTTTATCTGGATAGATCAAACAGTATAGTTGCTGCACCATAGATGGCAGCATGGGCTAGCTCAGGGGTAACCAACCTGTAGCTTCGGGATAGCTCAGTGGTTTGAGCATTGGCCTGCTAAATCCAGGGTTGAGAGTTCAATCCTTGAGGGGGCCATCTATGGATATGGGGCAAAAATTGGTTAAGTCATCTAACTAGGGATTGGTCCCCCTTTGAGCTGGGGGTTGGACTAGATGATCCCCTGAGTTCCCTTCCAACTCTGATATTCTATGATTCTACTATTACTGGCACTAAGGATTTTAAATTAAGAGCTAAGCCACACTGAAAACTTTAAATGGGGTTAAATTTGATGTGACGATTAATAATAAATAGCTATACTGCAAATTGTTAGTCCCAACTTACCTGGAGCTAGTCCAGCAGTAGCAGGACTTCCCATGGAAGGGTGAGAGAACAAGGCTTGAGAGAAGGCAGACATACTTGACTGGGACACATTATTCAGCCTGGAAGTTGATCCACCTTTAGGAATAAACTCACTTGCAGTAGGATTTGGTGTCTGTTTAAAAATCAAATAGAGTAAATTAATATTTTAAATGTAAAGATATAGACAATGCTTATTAAGCTAAAAAACTTCCTAGGGCAAGTATATCAGAGGGTGGGGGACATTTTAAAGATTGGCATACAGCTTGTCTGAATAGATAGATATAGACAATGCCATTGCAAAAACAGATTTTAAAGTTATCTTCTACCTTACATCTTAAGTAGCATTATTGTGAAAGCCTTATGAACATCTGAGTTATGAATTTATAACACCTTTGCAAAAAAATTGTCAAAAAAAGTCTCTTGTATTTTAGTATTATGGACCTTTCGGTAACTAACACTTCGTAATGGGAAAGCCCCAACACCACGGCACAGATTGGCACTGCACTGAAGTATTTTAGGGAACTAGACTGCTGAAAGTACCTCAGAACTGAGGAATAGTTTCAAATTTAAGTTGTAAAAACCACTTCTACTAAAGAAAGGTCATTTCTGTCTCCGTTTCAAACAGGTTTGTATGTTCCTTTTTCAGAGAAGTACAGCTCCCTTCTGTTTTAGGACATGTCTGCACTACCACTTATGTTGGCAAAACTTATATCAATCAGAGATGTAAAAAAACTACATTGCTGAGCAACATAAGTTTTGCTGACATAAATGGTAGTGTGCACAGCCCTATGTCAGTGAGAGAGCTTTTCCCATCAACATAGTTACCGTCTCTCATTGGGGGTGGTTAAATTATGTCGACAGGAAAGCTTTCTCCTATTGGCACAGCTACACAAGAGACTTAACTTAGTCTAAATAACTTAGCCAATGTCTAAGTTACTTAGACACTTAATAACTTAGCCTAAATAACTTAGGCTATGTCTACACTGGAGACTTCACAGCTACTGCTGTAAGATCTCCAGTGTAGACATACCCTAAGTTATTTACTCCATTTACATAGCATCTTAAACTGCTAGTTGCTTCACCATAGACAGTATGATTAGACAGGCAACAGTTGAACACCTTAAAGTAAGTAAGGCATTTGAACACTTCGTCTGTAAAGCAATTAAAATTACTTTTTTTAAATGCAAGTTCAAAATCAGTATGTTTTTCATAGGAGAAGAAATATAAACTGGTTCTAGATGGGCATAAAGTACACTACAGGATATCCATCTAAAATAAACTTAAGTGGACAAAAAACATGTGACGTTAAGAGTAGAAAGTAAAAATAAAAACAAAAATTCTACAAGTGGAGGTGTATAACCTGAAAATCATTAAGTGTTAGTTGAGAAATTTAAGTATACATTCTCAGATTGAAAGGGAACTGCTGCAATTGCCTGGAAAAAAAAGAAGAAGTGAAAATCAAAGAATAAGTTAGCAGCAGAACTTTGAATGAACAGCAGACTGTTGACAAAGTAATGGTTGACAACAAAAAAAACCCCACACCCTCACAGCAATTAAACGAGGTAAGGATCATAATTTTTTATTTCAACCACCTAAAAAGTAAGAGTTTTGACATTTCGATTAGTTAAGTTACTAAATTGCATACTTTTCTACAAAAGTGAAAAAAACAAATCAAAGAAATGGAGTTCTTCATTTCACACACATTAGAGCAGGGGTCAGCAACCATTCAGAAGTGGTGTGCCAAGTCTTCACTTTAATTTAAAGTTTTGTGTGCCAAGAATACATTTTAACATTTTTAGAAGGTCTCATTCCATAAGTCTGTAATATATAACTAAACTATTGTTATATGTAAAGTAAATGAGGTTTTTTAAATGTTTAAGGAGCTTCATTTAAAATCAAATTAAAATGCAGAGCCCCCCCAGACCAGTGGCTAGGACCCGGGCAGTGTGAGTGCCACTGAAAATCAGCTTGCGTGCCACCTTCGGCAAACACGCCATACATTGCCTACCCCTGCATTAGAGGGAAGGCATAACAAGAAAGACTGAAGAAAAAACATCTGAAGAAAATTATTTGAAAACATTGTTTTAAATACTTTTGGTATTAAAAATAAATTAAAAGAAATGCTCCTCCAGTTAGACACTTCAACCAAACACTGTGGAATATAATATTTAAAACTACTGGAAAGGAAGACTAAATCTGGACATTGCAACAAGGATAATCATCATTTAAAAATCACAAAAAATAGTCCAACAGCCAGCAATGAATTTGGAATAGAGCTCTGCTGAATTCCTCGATTCCAACCAAAAAATAATCTGATTGTCTTAGTTAAGAGTCAATTTGTGCATGTGTGTGAATATTAAATCTGAAGCAGTCAATAGAGAACTGTCCTATTTAGTCACAACCAAAAGTGCAGACAGAAGAATTAAAATACCTGGACTCATAAGGGTATAAAGGTGTTCATCTACGATGCTAAAAGGAGTTGCAAAGTATGGGTAAGGAAAAAACCCCCACAACATCTAAACCAAGATAGGAAAATAAACTGAAAGTTAATAACTGGCAATTTTAAATGCATTTAAACGCAAAGAGAAAGTTCCAGACCTGGGGTGGGCAAACTATGGCCCGCAGGCCACATCCAGCCCACGGGCTTCTCCTAACCAGCCCCTGAACTCCCAGCCAGGGAGGCTCCCTCTGACCCATCCCCCACTGTTCTTCCTTCCCCACAGCCTCAGAGCGCTATGTGGGTAGTGCTCTGGACCCTGGCTCCTCCCAGGCAGCACTGCAGTGGCGTGGCTCCAGTGGGGGCTGCACACTCCTGGGGGGCAGCGTCTGGCTTTGGCGGGCCGCGCAGAGCCAGACACGCTGCTCAGAGCAGCACAGAAAGGGGTCAGGGGGTTGGATACGGGACGGAGTTCCAGCCCCAGGTGGGGGGGGGGGGAGCAGTCAAATGACGAGGGAGTTGGCTAGAGCGTGGGAGTCCCGGGGATCTGTCAGGGGAGTGTGGATAGGGGTCAGGGCAATTGGAACAGGGAGCAGGAGGGTTGGGTAGGGGGGCCTCTGGAGAGGGGGTCAGGGGACAAAGAGCAGGGGAGATTGAATGGATCAGGGTTCTGAGGGGGGACAATCAGGGGGTGGGAAGTGGGAGGGGTCAGATAGGGGCATGGGCCAGGCTGTTTGTGATTTTGCAACCCCAATGTGGCCCTCAGGCCAAAAAGTTTTCCCATGCCTGTTCTAGACAGACACCTGAACATTTTAGATAGATAAATAAATGTAGAATGAAATATGGTCTTCAACTGCCTGAAGTAAGATGAGGCAAATATGCATGTAGTCAGTTAGATGAGGAGAAAATGAAAAGAAAGAGGATGCATGGAAGGGAAAAAGAATTTTCAAATACAATACTACTACTGTACATTCATCAAGCAACATCATTCAAACAGGGTCTGAAAAATAGGTGAACAGCTTGTAGAATCAAATTAAATTGTATCATCTCAAAGAAAGACAAAGTCCATAGAAAAATAGTTTTTTACAGTTACAAGTAGACCATGAACCCTTCATGTCTACAATATTGTCATGAAAATTCTACCATGTCAAAACATTGTGAAATTAAAACACCTATACTTCAATGAACACACACAAAACGCAGGTAAAACTAAAAATGCATCCAAGAAACTCTGATCAGCAAAAATTCCCTCCTGTCTCCCAAAAAGCGGAGAACTTCCAAAAAACCCACAACTGATTAATACTTAACTCCCTCAGCTCAAATGGAAATCCATTCCACTGTCTAGGAATTTAGAGTTGTACAATTTTATAAATATATTCCACAAATTTAGGTACCCAAGTTCTGATCTGCAGAACAGCAACCAGTAGGGTCAAACATTTTAAGATGCAATTCTACTCCAAATGTTACCAGTTTTGTCACTCTATGAATACTTCGATTTATTCAAATTAGGTGGCTACATCTGGATGCTATAATCCATATATGATCTAAATAGTACTTTATATTGAAACTGCAAAAAAAAAAAAATCCCTATTTGATGTTCTATCACTAGATGAGTAGCAATATCCTATTGACCTTTTTAGTGTCTCCCTCTCTTTCACGCACACACACCTGCCTCTTCTATGCTGGTCAAGAGAGAGATTTGAGGATTTAAACATGCTTCCAATTTCTAATCCACTTGGCTCCATACCCATTGATCAGAAAAACAAGTAGGTTATAAACCATTATAAATCAGAATTTGAACAGTAAAACATTCTACGCAGTCACAAACAAGCAATATTTTCTCAATTTTATATAACATCATGATCAGGAAATCGGATGTTTAGTTCCCAGAGCAAGCTTAACTGCCTTGTTGCACAAAAGTTTTCAAAAGCTTTTCAGAACAGATTAATTTCCTGAATGTGTAAGCTCTCAACTATAGTGCCACATTATATTAGTGTGATTTTTCTGCATCTGAGTCCTTGTCACAGGTGCATTTTTAATTTATAATCACTTGAAATCAATGAAATTTTATTTTCTGGCTTTCTAAATACACGCATGTCGCGTTTTACGTGCATTTAACTTGCGCGATTTCTGCTTTACGTGGTCGTCTGGAAAAAAAAGAGAAAAAGAAAAAAAATGAAAAGAAAAAACCAAGGGAAAACTAAAAATATAAAAGCTTTCTTTACGGTGGGTGATTTCGCCTGCCATTGAAGTCAATGGGGTTTCGGCTATATGCAGTTTCCGCTTTACGCAGAAACCACGGAACTGAACCCTCGCGCAAGAGGCGACCTGCCTGTATACAATCACATGTTTAAAAAAGGCAGCCACAGTATGTACACTCAAGAATCAGAGAGGTAGCCGTGTTAGTCTGGAATAGCAGAGGTAACAAAGTCCTGTGGCACCTTAAAGACTAACTATAAAGTTTTGAAGCATAAGCTTTCGTGGGCTAATACCCACTTCGTCGGATGCAAGCAGTGGGTATTAGCCCACGAAAGCTTATGCTTCAAAACTTTATAGTTAGTCTTTAAGGTGCCACAGGAATTTGTTACCTCAGTATGTACACTGTGCAGTTAAGGAAGTGACATATCACTGTTATTGGTCTATACTTGCTATTCATTTCAGTGTTCTTTTCCAAACTTCACAAAATGCATTCAATGCCAACTGCCAAGTATATGCCAATTTTGAATGCAAGATTAAGAAATCAGTTATTAATGCTCTAAGTAAGTACCCAAAAAGGTTCTTCTACTTGAAAAAACATCCTTGTCAAACTCTGGCAACCCAAAACACCAAATGAAATTTTATGAAATTTTCAATAGTCAAAAAGACAACAAGAGCATCACTACAGTTTTATGGGGATTATTTTAACCCACTATACTGAAGTAAGAATGATTGCACTCTGAAGGGACACTTCACCCTTGACTACATGTGGAAATTGCACTGGTTTAATATAAGGTGTGACTTTTAGAACTATTTATACTGCTGAAGACCAAGAACATTATTTTACTTTAAAACAGGCTTATTGCACTTTAGTTTAAGTCTTTTCCTAATTGAAAGTGAGGGGAGAGTTTATTTCTTAGACACAAAGAAAATTGACTTCATTCCAATCTATGACACACACGATACTCCACAGAAAGCAGTGCCCTTTTTTTTTTTTTTTGGGTTGGTGATGTGCAAAAACACAAAGAACTCCATTTGATCCTCTGAATTCTGGTAGAGGGTGTAGGATCAGCAATTCAACACATCTGACATGAAAATCTCTGACACACAATACAGAAACTCACAAAATCATTGTTACAATTTATTGCACCTTAAGAATACATGTGCTTGCTTCATAGATTCTACAACCAAAAGGGAACACTGTGATCATCTAGACTATCTTCCTGTGTAGTGCAGGCCATAGGACAGCCCCAGAATAATTCCTAGGAAAGGATCCAATCTTTTAGTATAAAATAATGATTCTTTTAGAAAAGCATCCAACCTTGATTTAAAAATTCCCAGTGATGGAGAAGCAACCATGACCCTTCATAAATTGTTCCAGCAGTTAATTACTCTCACCGTTAAAAACGTATGTCTATTTCTAGTCAGAATTAGTCCAACTTCAACCTCCAGCCATATTACACCTTTCTCTCCTAGACGGAAGAGCCTATTAAATATTTGTTTTCCATGTAAATACCTACAGACTGTAAATCAAGTCATCCTTTAACCTTGTCTTTGTTAAACTAAAGAGACAGAGCTCTTTCAGTCTATCATTATAAGGCATGTTTTCTAATCCTTTACTCATTGTCATGACTTTTCTCTGAACTCCCTCTAGTTTCTCAACAAACCAGCAGTAGCACCAGTGCTGAAGAGAGGTAAAATAATGTCTTCTCCTACTCAAGATTCTACTGTTTATATCATAGGATCACATTAGCTCTTTTGGCCATAGAGTCACACTGGGAGCTCATTTTCAGCTGCTTATCACCTTCAGCACCAAATCTTTTTCAGAGTCACTACTTCCTAAGATAAAACAAGGAATACTTGTAGCACCTTAGAGACTAAGCAGTTTATTTTAGCATAAGCTTTCATTGGATGCATAGAATGGAACACATAGAAGTAAGATGCATTTATATACACAGAAAACAAAAAAAGTTGTACATTACCATACCAATTCTAAGAGGCTGTTTAATTTGGGTGGGCCATTATCAGCAAGAGAAAAAACCTTTTGTAGTGAAAATTAAGTGTATCTGTGTCTGACAGGTGATAAAAACCTTTGAAGGGAAATGTATTCAAATCAGTCTCTGTTTAACCCTTGGTTGATAGCGGCAAATTTAAAAATTAATTCCAGTTCCTCAGCTTCTCACTGGGGTCTGTTTTGGAAGTTTTTCTGTTTTAAAATTGACACCTTCAAGTCTTTAATAGAATGGCCAGGGAGATTGAAGTGTTCTCCTACTGGTTTTTGAATGTTATTATTCCTGATGTCAGATTTGTGTCCATTTATTCTTTTGCCAAAGACTGTCCAATCTGGCCAATATACATAGCAGAGGGGCATTGCTGGCACATGATGACATATCATATTGGTAGATGTGCAGGTGAATGAGCCTCTGATGGTGTGGCTGATGTCATTAGGTCCTATGATGGTGTCAAATGAATGCATAGGTGGACAGAGTTGGCATCGGGCTTTGTTACAAGAATAGGTACCTGGGTTAGTGTTTTTGTTGTGTGGTGTGTGGTTGCCGGTGAGTATTTGTTTCAGGGGGCTGTCTGTCAGCGAGGACTGATCTGTCTCCCAAGATCTGGGAGAGTGAAGCATCATCTTTCAGGATAGGTTGTAGGTCTTTGATGATGCGTTGGAGAGGTTTAAGTTGGGGGCTAGAGGTGACGGCTAATGGTGTTCTGTTTTTTTCTTTGTTGGGCCTGTCCTGTAGTAGGTGGCTTCTGGGTACTCTTCTGGCTCTTGTCAATCTGTTTTTTCACTTCCCCAGGTGGGTATTGTAATTCTAAGAATGCTTGGTAGAGATCTTGTAGGTGTTTGTCTCCGTCTGAGGGATTGGAGCAAATGTGGTTGTATCTTAGAGCTTGGCTGTAGACAATGGATCGAGTGGTGTGTCCTGGATGGAGGCTGGAGGCATGTAGGTAAGTATAGCGGTCAGTAGATTTCCCGTATAGGGTGGTGTATATGTGCCCATCATTTATTAGCACAGGTGTATCTAGGAAATGGACCACTTGTGTGGATTTGTTCAGGCGGAGGGTGATGGTGGGATGGAAATCGTTGAAATCATGGTGAAATTCCTCAAGGGCTTCTTTTCCATGGGTCCAGATGATGACGATGCCATCAATATAGTGCAAGTAGAGTAGGGGCATTAGGGGACAAGAGTTAAGGAAGCATTCTAAGTCTGCCATAAAAATGTTGGCATACTGTGGGGCTATGTGGGTACCCATAGCAGTTCTGCTGACCTGAAGGTATATATTGTCTCCAAATGTGAAATAGTTGTGGGTGAGGACAAAGTCACGAAGTTCAACCGCTAGGTTTGCCGTGACAGGGATACTGTTCTTGATAGCTTGCAGTCCATCTTTGTGTGGAATGTTGGTGTAGGAGGGCTTATACTTCCATAGTGGCCAGGATGGTGTTTTCTGGAAGATCACCGATGGACTGTAGCTTCCTCAGGAAATCAGTGGTGTCTCAAAGATAGCTGGGAGTGCTGGAAGTGTAGGGCCTGAGGAGAGTTTCCATGTAGCCAGACAATCTTGCTGTTAGGGTGCCAATGCCGGAGATGATGGGATGTCCAGGATTTCCAGGTTTGTGGATCTTGGGTAGTAAAATCCCCCACTTCATAAGCAGGGTCTATATTCTTTGTTCCTAGATGTATACTTTTACATTTAGCTGTATTAAAACACAAATTTGCTTATGCCCAGTTTATCAAGAAATCCAGATTACTCTGAAACAGTGACTTTTCTTCATTATTTACCACCAATTTTTGTGTAACCAGCAAATGTTATCAGTTATTATTTTGTGATTTCTTCCAGGCATATTTAGAATTATTAAATAGCGTATGGCCAAGAACCAATCCCTGAAAAGATCCTCTGGTCATGAGGAAAACAGAAGTGACTCTTTACATAAGAAAGATGATGGCTGAGGAGCCAGGATCCTACAGTGGATGCCTGTAATGGACCAGTGAGGAGGGGGAAGCAATGGTAAAGGGCACACAGATGCAGTTACCCTGAATCATGACAGGAAGGAGAAAGAAAAAATTCACAAAGCCATTTACTGAATATATTTGGAGAACCTAACAGACTCAGACTTTAAGGCCTGAAGGGATAGTCATAGTCATCTACACGGGATGTCTGCTGCTCAAAGAGTAAGACAAAGTAATGGAATAGTGTGACTTAAAAAAAATAAAGTATAGGCCATAGTTCTGAAATTTCAATCAAGCATCAAAAAACTAAGCAAACGCCTTCATTTATTTACAAACAATAGAAAAAGGGCCACATTTTCAGGTGGTGTCAGTCAGCACAGCCCCACTGACTAATAACTAATTGTTTAATTATACAACAAGTCATATGACACACAATTTCTGAAGTATTTTCAATTAGCAAATTTTCTACGACTGCATTATGTCCTACTAGCTATGCCACAAACAGTAAAAGAACAACATCCAAAAATAAAGCTGTTGATCAATAAGTGGGTCAACTATTAACCATCATTCCATTCTCTCTTTTTCTCACCTTAGATATATCAGTTTCAGTTCCCCTCTTCCAAAGTATATATAAGATTTTTTAAAATCTGCTGAAGAAAATAATCTATCTGAATGCACCAATCATTTCTGCATTAAGTATTCTTGCCAATACTGTTTGAGAATAAGGTGATTTCACCAAATCAACCAAAACAATTACCGCCAGATATATTAACAGAAGGTACAACATATAGTGAACTTGGTAATTAAGTTCTGTAAGGTTCAGGGATTGTTTGCATGAACATTTAGTGTGTCGCAAGCTGGAATGTAACTCTACCCCACACTAGTTTGCTGCAGACTAACTATCCATGTTAATTAATGAGCTTGGATCTAGTCCTCTTCTAAACGGGACTCGATCAAAGCATATTAATGAACTGTAAATGCATATCAGCAGGGTCCACACGACCAGCTAGTCTGCCGCCAGCTAATGTGGTATAGAGTCATATCCCAGTGTGATCACCCCAGACTTGCTACAAATTAAATATTTGTGCAGACAAGCCCGTCAGTAGTTAACACTAGGGTGATCAGAGAGCAAATGTGAAAAATCTGGACAGGGAGTGGGGGGGTAATAGGAGCCTATGTAAGGACCCAAAAATCAGGACTGTCCCTATAAAATCGGGACATCTGGTCACCCTAGTTAACACTGATCTATGACTTCAGACAAGTCGACTCTACAGTCTATTTCGGAAAGGTCTCATGACCAGCCAAGAAGAACTACATGTATTTGTGTTTTACTGTTCGACAGCATAAAATGTAGGTGTGCCAAGTATGTCCGAATACATAAAAAGGTCCCAGCCCATAACAGTTTAAAATCTAAATTCAGTTATAAGGCAATTAGGGAAGATGAAAGAGCCCAGGAATAGGATAGGGAGAGAAGAGGTTAACGCCAACACAATTATGCCATTTTCTTTTATGTCATGGGTGTCACAGAAGATACTTCTGAAAAGAGATTTTAATGAGAAGTGAGTAGAAGTAGAACTGGCAGACCACAAACTATGAGAAGACTGAATCAAGAAAAAAGGCATGGAGTGATATGAAAGAGGTAATGCCATCACTGAGAGAGCAGCAGGGTTGCAATGTTCATACATGAATACTGTATGTCAGGGAATTGTATAGATTAAAGGATTACTGCAATTACAATATCAATCCTGGTACATGTCTGCCTTCTTGTAAAGTGTTTTTGGATCTACCAGAGCGCTCACAAAAACATTACTGAATTCATCCTCAATGTTCTTATGAAGTATGGAAGTACCCTATTTGATTGATGCTGGGTGAGGCATAGAGAAATTAAGTAACTTGTTCAAGGTCACACCGGAAATGCGTGGCAGAGCAGAAAACTGAATCCAGAGCTCCTGAGTTCCAGGCCAATGTCTTATCCTCAAGACCATTTTTCTCATATTGTCCATCCGCCGGCTACTGCAGAATAGCTCCCAACAGTGTGCTTTCTAATGCTTTATTCTGACTAGCTGTAAAATAGTTCAAGCAATACATGAGGTTTTCATGTGTGTCAGGTTTTCGATGACAAAGACCAGTTTCAAAAGTCTAAAGTGGGGACAAAGTGTTCAACAGAAACTTAACTCAACGTAAAATGTACATGTATGTAGTCATTAATGAACATTGTAGATTCTCTCCCAGCAGACTGATAAATATAGCATGGTGTGGCGTGAACATGAGAACATTCTGGTGCTACCACCTCACTTTCTGCACCAAGAAGTCAATTACAGCCTAGTGCACCAGGCCAGAATGGAGACAACAACATTTAATTCAAATCAAATCTATTGTAGCAGGTAGTAAAAAAACTACATTGTTCAAAAGGAATACTTTGACAAATTTGTCTCCTGTATGCATAGTAAAAAACACAGCTGTAGAAATATGGGTTGTGCTTCTAAATGGCTGGGGGCTGGGGTACTGCATGGCTATATTAGCTTTATGCACAAATCCTATCAGATCAAAGCAGAAATAGATTCCATTTATTTCAGAAGTATGTGGTCGAATATAAACCTGAAGAAAAACCTTTTTGTTCTTTTTTACTACTACTACTACTACCCACCACCTCCAAATTCATGCTGATCTGTTCTGACATCCTAAATTGAATAATCCTTTAAGGTCACTGTTCGGAAAGAACTCTACTCCACTGTTCCCAGGCTATTTGGGGCAGTTACCTCCCTTTATGGCATGCTTTTCAAAATGGGTTTTATACTCCAAGTAATCTTTAAAAACAGACAGTGTGCCCAATAATGAACCTCACTTACCCAAGTCCCTAGACAGCTGCTTGCTATTCCAGATGGGGTTTTTTGATAACTGTGACACCTGAGAATTATACATTCTGGAACATCAGAGCAGCCAGCCTGAGACTGTAGGGATGTTAAAAACAAACCTCTCCCCGCCACCCATTTGTGCAGAATGCCTGCTTAGGTTGTTTAATAGAAACAATCAACACATCTCTCTTAAATTAATGAACTCTACTCATTTCTTCTACAGACCATCCTTACAATGAATTATAGCATTGCTCCTCCAAAAAAATAAAGTTATGTTGAGCTATGTTTAAATTGAACCTTTTTTTTTTCTTTTTTTTTTTTTTACCATTTTACACAGTGTTTTATATTATTGCATGCATGTTGTGTGATCATATAATAATAAACACTACTTTCTGCATACACACAAGGGACAGAACTGAGGTAGCCATGAATGTTTTGTAACAGAAGGTAGAATTTAGTCCTGAAAAGGAATTTAGTAACCTTTTGAAGCACAAGATTGAATAGAATCCAAGAAGTAGCATAAGCTTATTGGCACTAACATAAAATTGGTCTGACCCTTACGTACTCATGACAATATTAGATAATTTTTGTTTTCTTTCAGCTGCTTTTCTGATGATAGCAACATATTGCACCTTTCAAATAAATGTAATTATGTTTCCACAATCTGAATCAGGTATTTCAATGGCTGTACATCCAAAGGAGTATGAATTTTAAGATGACCAAAATGAAAAGTTATTGGAATGTTGAGCTGGAATCCTGGTTTCCACTAGTTATTGAACTTCAACAGCTAAGAAAAACCTGCAAATAAAACCCTAATTCCATCCGAATGTACAAGTCACCTTAACCTTAATTTTTATTTATATATTTTCATAAATTATATTAGCAACTAGCGAAAATACCCGGCGTTGCTCGGGTCAGTCGGCGGTGGGGAGGGAAACCCGACACCCCCACCTCACCCCCCCGACCAAACCCAACACCCACACCTCACCCACTCAGACACCCCCACCTCACTTACCCTCCGACCAAACCCGACACCCCCACCTCACTTACCCTCCGACCAAACCCAACTCGGGTCCGTCGGAGGTGGGGAGGGGGCAGAGAGCTGAGGGATTCCGGGGTCCGTCGGAGGGGGCAGAGAGCTGAGTGAGTGCGGTGTCTGTTGGAGGGGATATTATGACATCATAACTATGTCACAGAGAACAGCAGCTGCCCAGCTGATGTGATTGGCCTTTAAATAATTTCACCTCTGGGGGGCGTCAGAGGTGAGATTTGAAAAATTTTCGACTCTTACGGTCATTAGGACCCCAAGACCTCTAACTGTACCAAATTTCAAGTCTCTAGCTCAAACGGTGTGGAAGGAGTAAGCATACATACATACATACACGCATACACCATTTGACTTCTATATATATAGATGATGACTTGAGGCGGAGTTCTTCCTGAGAGATAACAGGCTAAGATAAGAACTTTAGCTTCAGCATAGGCTCTCAACACTTCCAGTGAACACTAACTGCCCTCCCTAGTCACTACTATTTAATTATCATCCAACACAATTTTCAGACCAGAAGAGCTATTTCTAAACTACATATCTTCAGAATGTTGGTGAGGCACCAGCCTTATTTGTGGGTTATGGACATGCTAAATTAGGACACAGTCAACTTGAAATCTCAGTTTCAACGTGTTAATTTAAAAGTAACTTCAGGTACCGAACCTGCCCAATTACTATTGCCTATTTGTGGTTTAACAGTTAGTTTCTATTTTAAGAATAAATTTTCTCTTTCCCCCAAACCCCTCAGTGTGAAAACAGAATAAAGTTTAATATTGGTACTTTTAATGTCACCCACACAAAAACTCATTAGGGCTTCAACATACATAAGGAACATTCTTGTTACAGAATACAACCAATGCTGAAATTCAACTTTTCATTCTCCACCTAGAAGGCCCTACGCAATTTTGCCCTCACCTACAGTCTCTGCTCATCTCTCCATTTTCCTTTCCTTCCCTATGCTTTTCATCATACAACTCCTTTTGTCTCATCTTCCTGCTCTGATTCATGTATTCTGCCCTCTACACCTGCAATAGTCTTCCCTTCCTCATTCATAAAGAGTGCACTCTCGCTCTCATCCCATGTCTTCAAGCAAGAATGCACATTGTAGAATACACAGCCTCATGTCTTATGTGCATATTAATAACTAACTGCTGTTATGTGCAATAAAGATCTTGGATTGATGGGATAGTGTTCCTCTACCCTCCCAAGCCCCTTGCCCCTCGCTGAAGTCCCAGCCCATTGCCAATTTAAACTCAAAGACCTGGGGGCACCAGTAGGACCAAAGAGCCTCAGCTCCTTTACAGCTCGGGAGGGAAAAACTTAGAAGAGAAGGGTGGCAAGAAGGAGGCCTGAATATTTAGGTTTCTAGACCACTGCCTCCCTCATAGCATTTCTAGCTTTCTTACTCCATAGCTGAGCAAATGGACCAGATGAAATTCCCAAACTAAATTACAATGGAAAAGGAACAGAGGTGGCAACTGCAGAAGCAGGAGGGAGAAAGAGTGGAAAACTCCTTGCTTGTCTTTCCCTCGAGTTTGGAGATGGGAATTCTGCCATTCCCCCTTTTTGTCTCATCTAGCAGGTGGCCCCTACTGAATTATGTGAAATTTGTGCCCCTATCAGTCACAAAACCGAGTGATATATTGAACAAAAGCCTGAGAACTTCAGAGATCTACCACTGATTCACTGCATGCCTTAAACAAGTCATTTAACTTTTATCTTTCTAACTCAAAAAGGAAAATAAACCGACTGTTCTCAGAGCAAACATTAATTGCAAGTGTTACGGAACTTCTAAGCAATAAGAACAACTAGGGTTACCACCTCTGAAATACAGAAAATGGCAACACTGCCCACCCACCCCACAACCGGCAACCACAAGACAACTCATTAAGCTACTTTTGAAGGGGCGAGTGTTATAGTATCTAGCGAGCTAACACACAGATAAGATTGATAACATTTTCTTAAACTGTGGAAGTGGGAACACTGCAGCATCTTTAGCTGGACACAGACATTTAACATTAGATATCCTAGTGTATTGTGAGAATAATGCAAATCTTTAGTCCTACATACAAAAAAATTTCTCAGATTAAATTATTTTTCTATCAACTGGCAAAACCATTAAAAAAAAAAAGCCAGCCTAGTCAAATACCAACCAGGTGGTAACAAGTTGCAACACAATAGTTATGGTTAATATGACCATTCCATTCAAAGTACCTCTTTTCAGTTATAATTTTATCAAGTTTATAGTCTTTAGTTCAAATGCCCATTAAAATGAATTCTTTCCAGAAAAGAATAATAACCTTCAACATTGTGCAATCTCTCCTCTCTTGAAAATGGAGTTGATGGTAATTCAGATGGGGGGGGGGGGCAGGGGACTAGTAAGACCATGCTGAATTTGACCATTTAAATGCACAAGATAGGCAGGAAATTCAGAAGGTTCAAACAGAAAAAATAAATTGTGACGTTTTCTGATTTTTGTGCAGTTAACTTTTCTACTTTAATATTGTAGGGGTTTTTTGCATTGAATATTAGATGTTTGCGATGGAGTCCATCAGAAATGTACCTCACTCAGGAATGTAAAGTATGGTGTCTTATTTTTAATAGGTTAGAAAGAATGCAAGTCTTATCTCCTCCACAAATTAGAAAAGTAAACACAAAAACAAACAAAAATACACCTCTCAATGGAAGTAGGCACAATAAAATGCCAGAGAGCACTTTTCCTGGTGGCTACTATACTTATTTTACTGTTAAAGATTCTGGCCCAATTTCAACCCCTGCTTTGCACAACTGCTTCTAACATTTTTTAAAAAATGTAAAATAAAGCATCAGAGATACTGAAAAGTGACTAGTAAAAAGTAATTTTACCTGAAAATTGTTTTCTGTGACTCTGTTCCACCAAACCATATTGATGGGTACTCCTGTTTTACACCTGTCAGCCAGACAGCCAATAGCGTTCTTTGATTTTCGCGCCTTTGATCCCACCGGAACTATCCTCTCCTCCAGCATCCCCAGTCGATACTTCCTTGGCTACGAAAAAGAAGGAGAGAAACCAGGCCACTCCTAACATCCCTCAGTCTAGAACTAAGCTAAAATAGATAGAACATCTCAGGATGATTTTTGGATTGGTGGAATAGGAAACAATTTGCAAGTAAAATTTCTCTGAGACTGTTTCCCTTCAATCCCGACTATGAGGCTTTAACTAACAATGCCTTGGAAAGAAAAACAAGACTAAGGCAGAGGTAGAGTATTTGTAAGCAAACCATTGCAACAGAAGTCAGCCACTGAAGTCTGTGCATAGAGTTTGGTGAATTTCATAAAAATGAAAAATGTTTTGCAAAACTCTTCCGTTGACACTTCCCTATTTTTATCCCACAAAGCAGACACTGTTGTGGCAGAACAAGTGCAGAGGTTTTACGGAGAGACCCATGGTACCTTCAAACTTATATTCCTCTCTAGCACACATCTTCAACCACATCATGATACTGGACTTTGACACTTTCCTTTGGAAGAGTCAAAGGCCTTCATCAATC
This sequence comes from Sternotherus odoratus, assembly GCA_032164245.1. Lineage (NCBI taxonomy): Eukaryota > Metazoa > Chordata > Testudines > Kinosternidae > Sternotherus > Sternotherus odoratus. The sequence goes on from JAVMKO010000001.1 coordinate 263,552,275, forward strand.
AACAGGAAATCAGCTTAATGAAAAAACATTCAAAGGCAAAACAAATATTTAAGTTCAAGGCTGCCACAGCTCTTTTTTGAAAAGCATGGACTTAAAGGAAATTTCAAAACATAAGATAGTTTTGAATCCATTTACAACAGAACTTGTGGAACTAAACAAAAGGTCTCATCTGTCCAAATTAATATTCAGAAGACTAATTCCAACTATCTTCCTAGATGAAGGCAGATTGGAAATACACTAATGGAAGAGTATGCGAAATGGACTAGTCACTCAAGAAAGCAAACCACACTTTTTAAATATGCAAAAGATGGTTGTGATTCAACAAGAGACACCCTAGTGCCCTGATTATGAAAACCGGTAGATGGACTTTAAAGCAAAGAGAACTGGAAGCTCAAACTCTTTACCCAAAAAACAGGCAAAGCACAAGGGCACTGCAAACTTCCCAGTCATATCAACGTATCCTAACCTAGAGAGCAAATACCAGGAGGGACACAGTTCAGAGTTTAGACTTACTTAGAGCATGGCTTATTTACTGATGCTACAATCGAGGACTAAATTTCCACACTTAGGAGCGTGGGTTTTAATGCAGCTGCTTGGCTTCTAGGGTCTGGATTGAGATCACCAATTACTTAAATCTTACACTAATCACTGAACAGTTGTAAAACCGCTTTCAGAAGACTTCTAGTTTGGATAATAGGCTGTTTCCCAAATGTGAAGAATGTTAGAGGTCTAGGATTTTGATAAGAACCTGCTGAAAATTCCAAAATTGTCAAAGGATGTTCTGCTATGGTAAAGTCCTCATGACAATGAAAGGGAAGGAAGGAAGGAGCAGCTAATCTATTTTAGAGTCTTTGGCCCACACAGAATGAAGGATATAAACTTTTCAATAGTCTCCTCTCTAAAGCACGCTTATAGCAAGAGTCATTCTGCATTAAAATACCCAAATAGTTCTGAATACTTGTTACACAAAGAAATATGAAACAGTCTGGAATCAGACCAGGATGTCTGTTATCCCATGGACTGACGCCACAGATCGGAGATATTGCATGGATATGGATCAACTCTCCGGGGTTACTGTTACTTCCTTCTATATTTATAATATGAACTCTTAAAACCTATGGATAGAGTTTATCCTTATTCATAAAGTTTTCCTTTGGGGGTAGCTACTGAAATAGGTATCAACTGACAAATGTAGAGAAGTTTTACTATGATCATGTATAGAGCAAGATAAACTAAAAACTTGCTCATCTTCATGTAGAAACCTATTTAACTAGTCTCTCTAGGAAATTGAACGGCTTGTAACTGGACATGCATGGTAAAGGTTGTTCCTTGCTAGACAAAATGAGAACTTCATTGGAGGAGACTCCTGTTTATGCAGAGCCACCAACACTGTAAGATGAGCCTAACCAGACTATCACAGAAGGCTGCAAAAGGAGCCTCTGTTTATGGGGGGGGTTACCTGACAACCTATGAGTCACACTTTTAGCCAGTCAACAAAATTCAACTGGCTTTTTGCTTGAATAATAATTCCAGGATTTGGCCTTCTCACATTCATGACTCTTGCTTCTGAGAAAAATAGTTCAAGTTAACGAAGAGCAGAAGATGAAGGATCTCAACTTTAACCTTCAAGTTATAAAGATGCTTAAAGATTAAGTAATTTTAATCCTTGACATACAAAAGGAGAGTAAATGGCTTCTGCAGTATCTCTAGATGAAAATATATAAATTGTTTGATGACAGGACAATAGTGCTAATGATCAATTGTCCATTTGGAAGACTGGAAAGAGCAATGTGTCTATTTCTGGTAAAGTATACTCAATACATTTTATATGTGTGGTCTTTTGGATGAGACAAAAAATGTCTTTTCTCTGCATCAATGTTGAAAATTTTACTGTATTTTTCATGATGGATTTGTCTAAATATCCTTGACCAAACTGGCACCGTTGCCTTCACTGCTATATCAACCTATGTCCCAACCATCCAGTTCCAGCAGTGACAGTGACAATCAGAAGAGTCACCCTCAAAACTTAGTAAGCAGCTGCCCTTGGGGTTTTAAATCCTGGGAGTTGACAATGAAATTGAGATCTATGTCAGTTTTTGCAGACAAATCTTTAAGGATGACTTGGAAATGAAAGCACCCATTGAACTTCTTAGGGATATTCTTATCTAAAGATCTTTTATAAAATGCAACTAACAACATAAATAGCATTGCATACATTTTACTGTCTTCTTTTAACTGTAGCAACTAATCAAAGGAATGTCAGCAAGCTAAAATTAATCCCTAAAAACATCTATGGGGCATGAAAAGGTATTCAATCTGGCACTATTTCTACAGAGAACTCGGAAGTAAGGTGGACAAGTGGGATGAGTTAATGGGTTTTAGAGAAGACTAAGGAAGGTCCCTTTGAAAAAAAGAGTATGATGGTAAGGTGATTTTAGGGTGTTTTTTTGGTGGTTGGGTGGTGGGAGGAAGGGATGGCCATATTTGTCTTCTCTAACTTGGCCCAGAACATTCTTGGCACAGCACTGTTTCTCAATCTCTTTCAGGTGAAATCCAAGTTGCTGATATGGAACCATAAAAGCCCATGTGGTTTGGATCCTAGTTCTGAGAGCTTTCTCTCCCTTCATGTTCCATGAATGCCATTCAAATCAATCAATGCACTCTTGCCTATCATCCCTATATTTGAACTTCTGGGGGCTGGAAATAGTGGGTTTTAGCAATGGGTCCCAGGCTCCAGAATTAACTGCCCTCAATGGGAAACCAGAAGAATCGCTTGACCTTCAGCACATGGTTCAGAGCTCATCTGTTACAAAGGTGGAGTGCGCTGACATTTACAATGTTGTCACTAGGGTTGAGAGTGCATATACGTTTTAATGCTAGCCCCTATTTTCATTTGCTCAGAACATTCATCTCAAAAGGTGAAAAATTCAGAATCTTTTACTAGCTGAAAATTACTTGGGGAAAGTGATCAACAATGGTTAAATTACTTGAGGGCAAGTGAAAAATAGTTCTTGTATTATAAAAAATTCTTGATATTTCTGTACCAAACTGCAAGTAACAGTCATTCAAGGCATGTGCCTTTGAGTATTGCATGAAAACTGGTTTTGATCTGGGTTACAAATGTGAATGTTGCATGCTGCTGAAATAGGACATTTTGCATTTTGTTTTAATTCACAAACTTAGGAACACAGCACAGGCAAGTGTTGGTAGGTTAGTTGCACAGTGAACAAGTCCCTGCAAACCTTGCAGCAAGCTTCAAAGGAGTAACAGAAAGCTGCTGCATTCTTAGGTCAATCTACACTCAAAAGTTTACCAATACAGTTATATCAGTTAGAGGTGTGACTTTTTATTTTCACTTTTTTTTTCCCTTTTTTTCCTTTTTTTTTTTTTTTGGACATAGCTATGCTGGCAAAAGCCTTACTGTAGATGTATTAATACTGGCAAAAAAAGTAGTTTTTTGCTGGCACAGTTGCATGAGCAAACTTCTAAGCATAGACAAGGCTTAAGATCTGAAGCAAAAAGACATGCTTAGAAATGCACCTTGGGAACTCCATAGCTAAGGGAGGCAAAAAGTGCATTACTAAGCTGTAAATTTCTTAAATTTAACTGCCTCTTATGATGTCTTACAGTGTATAGAACTCAGCATTATGGTAGTGTGTAACTGAACATTCTAGATAATGGAATTCACACTTTTTTTAAAAAAAATAAGAATGTAGAGTTTAGAAGTCTAGGAAAGTGAAATTTGGGTTTTTCTTTTTAAAAATCCTAGAACATTATAAATAAAAATATTGAAGATAAAGATGCATAATGAAGCACTCAAAATGCAGGGAATAATAAGGTTAAGGATTCACATGCAACCTTTACTCTGTCCCCTGTGCTCATGCATCACTATACAGTAGTTGCGTGATCACATTCTTCGTCAATAATGACATACTTTTCCTGCCACTTTAGATACAAATGTAGTATATCGTATATGGGAGTCTAGAAGATCTTTCCCTCTTCATGTTCTATTGCAGCAATATGAAGAGTTCACAGCAAGTCATTCTTACACAACACACTACATATGTATTATACCTAACATAGGTATAACAGAGAAATCTTGCAGATACACAACAGCCATCTAGACACACAGCAGAGTTAGCTTTGTAGTTAATTACCTCAGCCCTTGAACTGTAGCTACAGAAGACTGTGTGCCTGGTAGAAAAGATATGTAGCTGATGAATCTGACAAACACCTTAGAAAAAGGATAATTTAATGGATGTCTCACAGAAAGACTAAGTCAATGAAGTTACTCCAGTCATAAGATATACTGAATTTATTTAGGTATAAATAACAAAACAAGCAATAAGATATTTTTTTTAAATCACTGGTTAAGATGAGAGCTAGAAGTTCATTCTTTCAAACAGAGGAATAGGTCATCAGAGTAAAATGCTTTATACACATTAATTTATGAAAACTTTATATAAGTAAATGTAATTTTGAAATATTTTTGCTTCATGAAATAATGTTGGGTGCCCACCTTCGCATAAATCAAATTCAACCTGAATAAAAAAAAAGTACTAAATCAAATTCAACCTGAATTAAAAAAGTACTCAAGAACACACCACACTTACACAAAAATAAAGAAAATATCAAGTCAGGTCTGTTGATTAGTAACTATCAATTCTGTGGGACTCTATTGAACAACTGAAAACTGGATAATGGAGTTCCATCAAACTTGTAAAAAGGAGACCAAATAGCACATCAGTCTTGATACATGCCTTGCAGTGAATAAGTCAGTTTCTCCACAATAAAACAGAAAAAACTTTCTTCTAACTCAGGAGTCTCCAAACTATGGCCCGGGTGCCGGATCCGGCCCACGGCTTTGATTTGTCCGGCCCTCCAGCTGAACAGGCACCTGGAAAAGCCGCTGCTTTCCCCCCACCCACCATGTGAGCTGCTTCTGCTCACCATGTGCAGAGGGGTGAGTGCCCCCGTGGCAGGAGCCGGAGGAGCGGGGGGGGGGGGGGGGCCGCGGATCACTGCAGCAGCCAGGGGAGCAAAGGGGGGGAATTTTGCATATATTGAGAATCTTCACACTTGTTTTAACTCTTTCTGTAGGAGGATAATCTTGTTACCTCATTTCTGCGATAACCTTCTTTACAGAAACAAGCGATTGCATAACTATTTAATAACATTTTATTATTGCAACAGTATGGTATAATTGCAGAATGTAAACTTCATGTTTGAAAGAAAAGTTTAGTTCAGTAATGATCTGAAGTCTTCTCTGTAGCCACAATCCTGAAAATTACGATGAGTGATGACACAAATGTGGGGTTACTGGGAAATGAGTAGCAGTCTTGATAAATGCCTTGCATGTAGGCTGTTTTGAAATCTTTAAAGTTTTGTTCCTCACTGCTTTAAAGTCCATCTACTGGTTTTTCTCACTGGTCACAGGTCCATAAACTTTGCATAATAATACTTGGTTGAATATAAGGGTATCCCAATCGAAGAGTGGAAGAACTGCAAAATTCCATCCCAAGACAGGGAAGGACAAGAGCCCGCACTCATGCGTGAAGAGGGGGAGACTCAGACAAGAATGGGAACAGAGGTGTAGCTAGTCCTATAACCACAATAAGCGTGTAGTCCCACATGTCTATGTGCAGTAAATTGAAGGATTAAGGCCTGTTTTAGTAGTAGCCAAAAGAAAGAGGTTTCAATGCAGTACGCTATATACGTAATAGCGTGTCACTTTCATTGCATTTTTCCCAGCAAACGGGGAAACGAATTTTCATTAATTCTTGATAATTTGTTGGGAAAATAATAGGTTCTTAATAGCATCTTAACCTGAGTTAAGATATACAAGGGGTTCTAAATTAGCTACTACCAACCAAAAAAGAACTTGGGAGTCATTGTGGATAATTCTCTGAACACTTTGGTTCAACACAAGGAGCAGTCAAAAAAGCTAACAATATGACAGGAATTATTAGGAAAGAGATAAAGAAATAATACAGAAAATATCATAATGCCATTTGTGAATCCATGATGCACCCACAGCATCATTGCTGTGTCTTATGATAATACCACTTATGAATTGTGGTTGCCCTGTCTCAAAAAGTATATAGTGGAATTGGAAAAGGCTTAGGGAAGAGCAACAAAGATGACTAAGGGTATGGAACAGCTTCGATACAAGGAAAGACTCCGTATTAGAGCTACTCAGCTCAGAAAAGAGACTGCGGGGGAGTAATAGAATCCATAAAATCCTGAATGGTGAGGAAAAAGTGAATTAAAAAAGTGTTATTTACCCTTCACACAGCATAAAAACCTACGGTCACCCGATAAAATTAATACAAAGAGGAAACACTGCCACAACTTAAAACTGCCCATGGAACTCATTGTCGTGGGATGTGGTGTTGGAAACAAGTATAAGTGGATTCAAAAAAGAACACGTGCATAAAATTGGAACAATACAGTGAAGGAACAGATCCATGACGACAGTTAACTAAGGGTAAATATGAAAAAAATTGTAGAAAAAATGCTACTTTGCTTATAGTTGTGATCTCAAAGACTACTGTAATACATATGCACAAGAGCAGAGCAAAGGTTGCTTGTTGAAACTTCACTTTTGAGTGCTTAACAGACTTTGTATGGAATTCTATTTAATTTCATATTAGTCAACTAATTTTTACAGTTTAAGAAATGAATTTTCATGACAAAAAATGTGATGTTTGGTTTGGTTTTTTTTAAGATAAAAAAAAGATAGAGAGAATTCCCAGACGAATGCTTCCTATTGAACTACTCAATGCTACAAAGGTGCTGGCCCCAATTCAGCAGAGAATGTAGGCATATATTATCTTTAAACACATGATTAGTCCCTTAATCCAATTTAAATACCACTGAAGTCACTGCTTCAAGTTAAGCATGTGCTTAAGTGTTTTGCTGGGTCAGAGCCAGAGTGTTCAGTACTCCCTGCAAGACTGAGCCAATAATTGTTTCAAGGCAATGTATGCATACTAGTGGAAAGCTGTATAGAACATAGTAAGAACAAAAGGTACCAAAAATATACTGCTGCTGTCAGCAACTGTAGAAACATGGCATGATCAGGACTAAAGTGGAAATTAGGTCTGGTTCTGGGAGACCCAAATATTCTAGAGGAAATTTGGAATGGTTTAGGCAGAGTTCAGCTCTTCATGCAAAGAATTCTCCATGTAATAGACTAGCTAAGCACAAAGTCTGGAAGATGCACCAAATTTGAATAAGAAGTTGATTTCTGATTAATCTCAGATAACCTCTCCAATATCTTCCACTGTTCAGTCCAATTTGGAGAAAATCTTTTGCTCTTAACTTCTAGTCATCCAGGGCCAGTGAAGAGAGATTCTGAAGGACTAGAACTCTCATTATACACCTTGTGGTATATGTAGAGAGAGACTAGTAAAAGCAGCACAGAAACATCCCAATAGCATGGCCAAATGGAATCACAGGATGGTTCACTCATTCCAACCACTGTACCAACAGTTGTTGTCACATCAGTAATTAGCACTATCCCAGGGTATATCTATGCAGCAGTAAAAAACCCACAACACTGAGTCTCAGAGCTCTGGTCAACTGATTTGAACTCACAGGGCTCAGGCTCTGGGGCTATAAATCACAATGTAAACATTTGAGCTTGGGCTGGAGCCCGGGCTCGGAGACCCAACCCCCTTGCAGGGTCTCATAGCCTGGGCTCCAGCCCAAGTCTGAACACCTACATTGCAATTATAGAGCCACGGAAGCCCAAGTCAGCTGACCCAGGCCAGGCACGGCCATGCCACAGATCTTTTAGCACAATGTAGATGTACCCATAGAGATCTTCTCTAGTTCCGACTCAGATAAAGAACCATTCAAAAATGGAAATAAAACCAAGAAAATTATTGAGAACCATTGAGGAGAGTTCAGTTCCAATGGGTTTGATTTATTTGTATGAACAAATAAATAAAAAAGCAAGAACGGCATTTGCTGACCTTCCAGGCTGACGGGTGAAGGTAAGTGCTTACCATAAGTCTGGATTGGTGGTAACAGTCTCAGAACCAATTTACACAAAAAAGTCACTATGGATTTTTCTTTAAACCCATAAAAGTGCCATCCCCTTAGCATCAGTATTACAATCAATTATACCATACATATTTTATGAGATATCAAAACAAATGATCAAAGGAACCAGAATGAACCCAAAGAGCTTTTCCAGGCTGAGATAAATAATAATTTATGCTAATTTAAAATGTAATCTTTCTAAAAAGAAAATATTTCAATACATTAATATTGAGACAATATGTACAACTCCAAGGAATCCAAGTTCAGGATGACACTCCATCCTTAGCAAATGGTATTATGCATTTTGAAAGACAAAAACGGTACAACAGCATTAAGTTAAGGACAGAGTGTTAATCTAATATTGAATATCCTGGCTCTTGTTATCATGCACCACAAATGTCTTATTTGTGTGCAGTAGTCTGTAAGAGAAAACCAGATTTGATATAATAAATTTTCAAGTAGCTACCTAATTGCATTTAGGGTTATGACATTCAGAGAGCTTTAGGGTTGTCAGAACCTCTATATAGACTGCACCCACAAAAGTGTTCAGCTCTTTTTTTTCATTTTCAGTATCCTGTAAAATTTAAGAAATTTATATTCTTAGATTTACATAAAATTGTAGTGCAACATTCTAATAATTACTTGACGGGTGAAAGGAAAGATTTTACAGTTCCAAGTACGTATTTATCAAAGGCCATTTGAAGGTAATTTTTAGAATGTTCATGTAAAATTAAGAAGTTGGGTTAATTTTTTAAAGCCAATCTGTGTAGCTGATTACAGCTGTTTAAACACATGTAATTTTTAACCCCCCTAAATATTAGAAGCACCTAAAATAGCTCCAAGCATACAAACCTATTTCAAAACACTGTCTGCCTACACAAAAAGCAAGGAAATTCATAGTTAAGGTTACCAAATCCATCCTTAACTTACTTTGTTGTAACCAAGTATTGCAGCTCATAAGTAGTATAGGATCACCCACTGTTCTGAGGACTCTGATAGGATCATATGATCAGCAATATCTAGGCACAATAAGATTTTTTTCAGCTGGAATAAACTCTGAATTTCCTTGTTGAAGTCAGCTATTTAATAAATCTTTTACAGAAACCTTTATGAATTCAATACTATTTCAAACATCCCCTTTTGGAGAGGTAAGCTGCAAAGCTTTTATAAACAGTTGAGTATTTTAAGATTCCAAATTGCTAACTTTTCAGAAAAATATCTGAAAAGCAATTTCTCCTTTACTCACTTACCAAGTTCCTATTCAGGGTGTTATATTGGTCTTCCAGTCAGTGTTAATGCAGGAATTGCTGGATTTAGACAACAATTTTCAAGCTCTTTCAGGACAAAAGAAAACTCTGTACCTGGGTTCTCGGCTTTTTCAAATAGCTGCATTCAAACTGTAAGTGCATATGAACTTAAGGTCTATACAAACCATTTAATATCCCAAAGAAATATATTTCAAACTGTCAAAAGCTCTGCAATTCACCTTATAAGTAACCTGTTGACATGAACTGCATACAACACAAACCCCAATAATACAAAAATATGTATTATAGAATATTAACAGTATTTAGAAAACAAATCCATAGCCATCTGTATTTGTATTCTCTGCAGACTGAAGTCAGTAGATAACCTTCTGCATGAGTGGGCATTAAAAAGTAGCAGCTACAATGTAGAATTAACAACATTTCAGAGGTTTCCATTTTGTATTCCAATTAACAAAAATGTTAAATTAGTTGTAAAAGTGAATGATGAGTCAGTTTGCATACACCACTCTTTCTGGCAAAGATACCATTTTTGTGACTATGGATTTAGAGCTTTGATTATTTGTGGTAAAACAGGAACAAGCTAGGAACTTATACCAATTTCAAGTTTTGCTTTGTATTTGAAACATTACATTAACCAGCCTGGGCAAATTAAATTATAGGTAGGTCAATTAAACAACATAGTACCATAGCCAGTTGGCTTTATAGTATACCTATACATAATGATACACTCCTTCTACATATTTTTTATTGTGTGTATATTTTCATTCTCACCACTTTCAGCAAGCAGCAAAAAGTGTAAAAAAATGTTACATGCAACATTTAAAGCAAGTTGTCAGTGCATGACAGCTGGCATTAAGGAATAGGACAATTCATATGCCAAACTTTATCTGATTTTAGGAAATAGACAAGCTGCAACAACATTTTATTTCAAGAACATAAATTATTTGGTGGGCCAATTATGGTAGTTTTCATTTCAACCCTTACCTTCAGGAACTATGCAAGAACCCACAACTTTAAGTACATGGTTTGAGCTACAGCAGAATGCACAAGCATGCTGATGTAGCGTGCTTGCAAGACCATGTACCACTCATTTGTGGGAAATTATTGCTCATGTAGGGGGGAGAGATAGCTCAGTGCTTTGAGCATTGGCTTGCTAAACCTAGTGCTGTGAGTTCTTTGAGGGGGCCATTTAGGGATATGGCAAAAATCTGTTGGATGATTTAATTGGGGATTGGTCTTGCTTTGAGCAGGGATTAGACTAGATGATCTCCTGAGGTCCCTTCCAACCCTGATTTTTTTTATTTTTTTTTTCCCCTTTAAAGAATGAGTGGCTTGACATTAGGAAAAAAAAGTCAAAATTTACTTTCACTGACCAATTTCACTACTATTTGGGACAAGTTGGGTTGCCTTTCTAACAAAGAGCTGCAAATCACATAGAAAAGATGGAACTCTGGTGTAACCCTGGTCTACAAGATCAGAAACAGTTTTTTTCTGTAAATGTTTACATTTTTTCAAACTAATGAACTCTGCAAGAATCACTGAGGTTCAGGACCTATCCTCCATTTGAAGATCTTATCACAGAACCCTGAGGCTGTGAAGGCCCAAGATGAACACCTGCAAGCCTCTGCTCCCAGCATCATAAAAACAGTTAATTTTCAAGTTCAAGTGGCAGGTCTTTGACACTCATGTTCAAAGTATTCTTATAAATGCAGTCTGAAATATGTGCCTATAATATTTCGTATTAGCAGCAACAGGCTGGTCTGCAATAGCGCATCTTAAAGATATCATCTAACTTCTTTATGTAATGCAATATAAAACAAATGTGACACCAAAAGAGCCATACCTATTTAAAACAATCTAATTTCTTGGGTTCTTTCTGTCCTATGCTCTATTCCTCTTTTGTCAGTTACAAATCTGCCACCTTCTAGAGTTTAGGTGCTGCCTACCTTTCTCCTTTGAGATAAACTGAGGGCAGCAAAGTCATTAAACAAGGATGAAGCCGGTGAAGTCAGTGAGTCTGTAAAACAATGTTAGAAACATCATTACTACTATATATTATCAGCACAAACTATTTAGAAAAAAAAATTCTATTCATTTTAAATGTAACTGGAAAAAGGCAAAAAAAGGTTTCTCATCCATCCAGAATTAAAGCTAATTTTAAAGTCAGAACTGCTAAAAGCATAGCAGTTCATTAGATTGTGCATGTGAACACAATTAAAATGGCACTTCTTAGCATCATTTAAAAAGTTACCCATTGCCAGTTTAAATAATTGTGTGCTGAACTCCATACCAATGAATTCTACAATCGTTATGGATTTTGTCTGTTTTGCCAACTTTTTATTTAGAAATGTAATCATGATCCAGAGGCAGTCAAGATGAATATTTTACAAGTAAATTATTATTTCTCCCTGTCCCTGTACTTCGCCTCCAGGTCATAAATATAATAATCTGGATCTCAATCACCACAATTACCATTTAAACAGGAAACTCCAGATTAATCATAGATTAAAAATATGGATGTCTTCTAATTGCCTCATGGATGCCATCTGCTAATGCACTAATATTTAAAATGTTTTCTGTAAACCCAAATCTCTTTCACCATGGTCAGTATGCTTTCAAAGTGCAGTTCTATTCTGAAGTGTGCCTCAAAAAAGGCACTGCAAATTTCTCTCACAATAATTTCTTATTGAGTTTGTTCAGGTTAGTATGTTTTTCCCCTCATCATGTATTGCCACCAATAGTGGATATTTTACAGACAAAACGATCTCGCTTACACCAGCAAAACTCCATTGTCTTGAACAATTAACTGTTTCCAATGGGAGTGTAGAAGTATAACTCAGGACAAAACCTGTTCTGTAAAATAATTATTACTAGAAATGAAGTACAAGGAGGAAACAGCCACCTGACTCAAATCTCAGGTTGCATTTGTGGGATAAGTACATGGTACTCCCTTATAAATCCAAGGCACATCCATCTTGAATACTGCATGCAGATATGGTTGTACCATCTCAAAAAAGATGTACTAGAGTTGAAAAAGGCTCAGAAAAGGGCAACAATAATGATTTAGGGGTACGGAACAGCTTCCATATGAGGAAACATTAATAAGACTGGGACTTTTCAGCTTGGAAAAAAAGACTACTAAGGAGGGATATGATTGAGGTCTATAAAATCATGACTGGTGTGGAGAAAGTAAATAAGGTAGTGTTACTTCTTCTCATAATACAAGAACTAGGAGTCACCAAATGAAATTAAAAGGCAGCAGGTTTAAAACAAATAAAAGGAAATATTTCTTCACACAACGTAGTCAACCTATGGAACTCACAACAGAGGATGTTGTGAAGGCCAAGACTATAACAGGGTTCAAAAAAGAACTAGAGAAATTCATTGACGATAAAGTCCTTCAGTGGCTATTAGTCAGGAACAGCAGGGATGGTGTCCCTAGCCTCTGTCTGTCAGAAGCTGGGAATGAGCAACAGGGGATGGAAGACTGAATGATTTCTGTTCTGTTCATTCCCTCTGGTGAACCTGGCACTGGCCACTGTCAGAAGACAGGATATTGGGTTAGATGGATCACTGGTTTGACCCAATACGGCTGTTCTTTTGACTAATCATTAAAACAGGCTTTTTAAAAAGAATAATTTTACTTGTAAACCGACAAGTGAATTTGCTGTGGCATCTAACACAAACACAGAGCTCCACAACACCTCTTTTGTAGTCAATTTCAAAGGAGGGCCATACTTTAAATGTATGTTTTTGTGAAATGGAACCGGGAGCCACTTCTTAAAGAAGTTAATAAGAAGTGACTAAGCAGATCATCTGAAGAAATCTGAAGTGCTGTTATATTTTAAGAAGTAATTAAAAAGAATATTGTGAGATTTGGTAGTCTTGCACTGGAGTTAAACATTAAATTTGCTCAAGTTAAAAGTAAAAATAATTTCCTTAACTGACAGCATTTCAAACAGCTAGGGATCTTTGAGATATTGACATGAACAATAATGATTTTTAAGCAGAAAATGCATTAGCAGCTTCATAACACAAAGGTAGGCCTACAAAATATAGCCATTTCTTGTATGGATGGAAGCGATGTTCCCAATATGAAAGAGGAAAACGGGAAAGGGGCAAGGTATTACTTAAAACATGCTGCGCAGAAATTTTAAATTTCCAAGCTCCAAGTTATTTAGTATATGTCACAGAACTCAAGATCCAAAATTGATTAGATTCTATTAGTGCCACGTTCCTGTCCTCTGTTACCAGGAGTTTCATATCAAATAGCCATTTATACTTTGGCTCTGGAAAAAAAATGAAAAAACGTGAAATGATAAACTTAGTTCAGTTTGTAAATAAAACAGAAAAATGTGAATATGCACATGCACATATCTAAAATTTAAAGGTAAAAAAATTACTTGTGTAATTTCATTTCACTATTTCAAACAACCTTTTCTAGTAAGAGGCATTAAAAAGGGATTATTGTATTGATGCTATAACAGTTTATAAGGTTAACTACCAGGGATTTATAGTAGACATTCAAATAAGTATTTTGCTTGATATGCCTGAGCAGTAAGACAAATTTGTATGTTTTTCCCCTTTAAAATGAAAGGCAAGTTGATAGTTAGATAGTTCACTAATAATTTGGTTTGGAATATACAGTAATAAAAATTCTAGCATCTCTAAATCAGATTAAAGGGAGGACTAACACCCTTGAAACTATTTTTTTCCATAGGGTAGCTTTTGAACATACCTTTAAACATATTTCTTTAAAAGTTCTTACCATGGCCTGCATACTGCTTGGCACTGTCATTGAGAAGGCTAGGGGAACTGCTGCTATTTGTCATCCTCTGCAAAAAGTGAAAAACAAAATTGCATGCATAAAATAAAGCTATTAAGGCTGAAGACATATGAGCTAACCTTTAGACTTGTATTAATACTAATTAAAAGATCGACATCCTGATGGCCATTGTCTCAGGATAAGAAGAGGATATGTGCTTATTTCCAATCCAACAAATTGCTCTACAGAGATTCTGATTGGTAGTTCACAAAAAATATTGAGCAAATGAAAGAAAACAATTCTAATGAAAACCTCACAACACAAAACAATTGTATATTAAAAACAGCATTATCTGCATCAACTACTTATAGATTAGGAGGCCCTATTGCATCTAAGGTTCTCCTCCTTTTTCCTATAGCAGTGATGGCAAACCTTTTTGAGCCCAAGTGCCCAAACTACAAACCAAAACGACGTGTTTTTTTTCAAAGTGCCAACACCCCCGCTCGACTCGGGACCCCCCCCCCCGGCCTCAGCAGCGCGGCTCCCCCCCCCCCCCCCCCCCCGGCCTCAGCAGCGCGGCTCGCCCCCCCCCCCCCGGCCTTGCCTCCCCTTGCCTCCCCTCCCCCTTGCCTTGCCTCGCCTCCCCCCCCTTGCCTTGCCTCGCCTCCCCCCCCTTGCCTTGCCTCGCCTCCCCCCCCTTGCCTTGCCTCGCCTCCCCCCCCTTGCCTTGCCTCGCCTCCCCCCCCTTGCCTTGCCTCGCCTCCCCCCCCTTGCCTCGCCTCGCCTCCCCCCCCTTGCCTCGCCTCCCCCCCCTTGCCTCGCCTCGCCTCCCCCCCCTTGCCTCGCCTCGCCTCCCCCCCCTTGCCTCGCCTCGCCTCCCCCCCCTTGCCTCGCCTCGCCTCCCCCCCCTTGCCTCGCCTCGCCTCCCCCCCCTTGCCTCGCCTCGCCTCCCCCCCCTTGCCTCGCCTCGCCTCCCCCCCCTTGCCTCGCCTCGCCTCCCCCCCCTTGCCTCGCCTCGCCTCCCCCCCCTTGCCTCGCCTCGCCTCCTCCCCCCTTGCCTCGCCTCGCCTCCTCCCCCCTTGCCTTGCCTCGCCTCCTCCCCCCTTGCCTTGCCTCGCCTCCTCCCCCCTTGCCTTGCCTCGCCTCCTCCCCCCTTGCCTTGCCTCGCCTCCTCCCCCCTTGCCTTGCCTCGCCTCCTCCCCCCTTGCCTTGCCTTGCCTCCTCCCCCCTTGCCTTGCCTTGCCTCCTCCCCCCTTGCCTTGCCTCCTCCCCCCTTGCCTTGCCTTGCCTCCTCCCCCCTTGCCTTGCCTTGCCTCCTCCCCCCTTGCCTTGCCTTGCCTCCTCCCCCCTTGCCTTGCCTCCTCCCCCCTTGCCTTGCCTCCTCCCCCCTTGCCTTGCCTTGCCTCCCCCCCCTTGCCTTGCCTCGCCTCGCCGCGCGTCGCCTCGCCTCCTGCCTCGCGCCGCGCCGCGCCTCGCCTCCTGCCTCGCGCCGCGCCTCGCCTCCTGCCTCGCGCCGCGCCTCGCCTCCTGCCTCGCGCCGCGCCTCGCCTCCTGCCTCGCGCCGCGCCTCGCCTCCTGCCTCGCGCCGCGCCTCGCCTCCTGCCTCGCGCCGCGCCTCGCCTCCTGCCTCGCGCCGCGCCGCGCCTCCTGCCTCGCGCCGCGCCTCCTGCCTCGCGCCGCGCCGCGCCTCGCCTCCTGCCTCGCGCCGCGCCGCGCCTCGCCTCCTGCCTCGCGCCGCGCCGCGCCTCGCCTCCTGCCTCGCGCCGCGCCTCCGCTCTCCTTCTTGCCTTGCCTCGCCTCCTGCCTCGGCCCCGCCTCTGCTCTCCTTCCCAGGCTCCGGCCGTCCTTTCACTTCCTCCTCCACCACCCGCCCGCCTCTTACTGACCCCGCCCCTCTGCTCCGGCGTTTTGACGGCGTGCCCACAGAGACTGCTCGGCGTGCCGGCAGCGGCACGCGTGCCACGGGTTCGCCATCACTGTCCTATAGTTTCTCAAAATATTAGAGAAGGCCGTAGCTTTTATTACTTGAAGATTCCTTAATGCTGCATTTCCAGGACTCCTCCTCTTCTCCATGTTATATGCCACTATCACCAAACAAGATTTCTCCTGTGGAGAAGTGTCAAATTAGTATAGCATTTGGTGGCATCTTTTGAACGATGAAACCCAGAGAATTACCAAGCACAGAGGGGCCTTCAGGGAAACTATACGATTCCTGTAGCTGCACAACACATTTAAAGGTCAGCAATGGTTCTCTTCAACTCTTTCAACCATTATCAGGCTGAGCCCATTTAATATTCAGAAAGCGCGGGAATCTTGCTAGGCAAGAACTTCACCCCAACTCAGCTCTTTGGCCACATAAGTCAATATTTTCAGGGTGGGCCTTAAAACGAAGAGAAGACGACAAATGGCAGTTTGAGAGCCGCCTCCTCCCTGTATTGTTATTAGAAATAATCTGCAACATGAAAAGAGTCTCACCACTTTCCATAAAACTGAAATTAGAAGTCGCTGTAGAACTTTAACACTCACTTCACCAGAAACATACAAATGCTTCAGTTATATTAAAGAAGAATGGAAACAGGTTTTGTGAAATAAATACAGTAGGATTTCAGAGTTAGGAACACCTCAGGAATACAGGTTGTTGGTAGTATTTGTAACTGAACTGAAATGTTCTTAACTGAACAAAATGTTATGGCTGTTCTTCCAAAAGTTTACAACTGAACACTGATTTAATACCGTTCTGAAACTTTACTATGGAAGAAGAAAAATGAGGCTTTCCCCTTATTTTTTTAGTAGTTTATGTTTAACACTGTACTGTATTTGCTTTTTTTTTATTATTATTATTATTTTTTTAAGGGGGGGGGGGGAGGGAGGGGAAGAGAGCTATTCTGCTGCTGCCTGAGTACTTTTGGTTCCAAATGAGGTGTGTGGTCAGGTCAGGTCAGCTCGTAACTCTGATGGTCCGTAACCTGGAAGTTTGACTGCAAGACACGTTTTTTTAAAAACTAACTTATGCGTATGATGCCATACAAAGAAAGAACAAAATAAACATAAAATTATAGGGTACTTAGTAAAACCATTTAGGCACATTACCAGATAGCAACCTTAGATGTGACTGGCTCTGGCTCAAGCTCAATCAGTTGCCATGCTAATCTCTCTCAATTCCACATACTGCATTCTGTTGGGATGCTACAGCATCAAACATTCTGTTGTCATGGGACCTATTATGTTACTACCCATTCCCCTACTCCAACCTTATGAATCTCCACACACATAGCCACATAACCTCTATCAAGCTGCCCTGAGTGGTTCAGGAGTATGAGTATACCACCTCAGGGAAAAGGAACCTAAATTGGTTTTGACTTCTATACTTAGATTTCACCAACTAAATAACAAATGTAAATGCCTCAGGCACTATAACAACCTTAACATGGAGTCACATCCAGGCCCCTCTGCCTTCATCATAGACAATCCTTTACATTATGAAACACAGCAATATTCAGGTTATTCTCCGTCCCAACAGACCCATCACGCTCACCAGGTCAATTGCACTTTAGATCCCACACCAAAGACCAGGCTTGTAGCCAATCCTATAATGAACTATCTAAAGATTTATTAAATAGGAAGAGAAAGCAAGAGAATCATTTATAAGGTTAAAGCATATTTACACAAATGAGTTGCAGTCTTAAGTTTCAAAAGGCAATAAAAGTGTCTATAATAAGCAAGCTCTATCAGGGACAACCCAGGCTAAACAGTTGAGGATCCCTTGTTTATGCCTAGAAATCTTGCCCCCAGAGTCCAAGCAGCAAATGATACAGTTCCTCCTTGTTGGGGCTTTTACTCCCTCTCCCCCCTCCCCCTTCTCCTTTGAGCTGCAAACTCAGCTGATGAGAGGAATTCATTTTCAAGACTCATCTTTATTGGTGGGTAGAGGGAGGAGAGGGAAGAGTAAACAACAGTCTTTTGTTCTCTTTAATGTTCTACTCTAGTTCATCTGGTGTCAATGGGCCTTCTTTATCAGACAGTACATATCTTCTGTTGGGAGACCAGCATTTTGCACTAGTTAAAGTTTCTCTCCTGTCTAGTGATTTACATAGTGGAAGAGTCTTACCAGACTTAATTACCACCTTACAATATGGGATACAGATGTCATAAGTGAGATTAATGCTTGCAGCAACTCACAAGCTTTCAAACATAGAATTATAATAATGTGTTCAGAGGTTAGACTAATACCCATTATTAGTATTAATACACAGGTGAACCAGGCTGATTTCAGCTATGTATTTGCCAGAATCCAATTCAGGCATGGAGACCTTGGCATGAGCTGGCACCTGATCTACCAGTGTCACCACCTCTTTCAAGACCTTTGATTATACAAGCTGTTGGTAATGATTTTGATTTTGTGGGTGTGTCATCCTACTAAAGAGCTGAAGTCCAACTCACAATAAAGGGTTATTAGTTAGTGACAGTCGACTCCTTACCATAGACTAACGTTCACAATGAATTTATAAAATGTATTTATCACCACAATATCAGGCACTCTTCGCAGGTTTTGGACTAAGAGTTAACCTGTTTCCCAAATACAAAGAACATAACATGACACCTGTCTTTTACCTCCACCTCAAGAGCAACAAGGTCACAGATAGAGAACATCTGACCAGTAATGTAACACTTCAAAATCCTTACTTAATACTTTTCAGCTTCACTCAAAATTGCTTTTAGCAAGCTGGAAAACATTTCCTTTTCCTGTATTAGATGATCCTTCTCATTCTGACTTCGCTAGTGTATATAATTCTGGTGTCTAAAGTACAATTGCTTCCACCATAAAGTATTTTAGTTACCTTCCTCTGAAGAGTAGCAGTGGGATTTATAATATCCAATGATACAGAATGCAAAAGCTAAACGCTGCAGAACGAGCCAGATTTTTGTTTCGTAGTCTATGTCAGGGGTAGGCAACCTATGGCACACGTGCCAAAGGAGGCACACGAGCTGATTTTCAGTGGCACTAACACTGCCCAAGTTCTGCCACCGGTCAAATGAAACTTCTTAAACATTTTTAAAACTTTATTTACTTTACGTACGACAACAGTTTAGTTGTATATTATCGACTTATAGAAAGAGACCTTCTAAAAACATTAAAATGTATTACGGGCACGCAAAACCTTAAATTAGAATGAATAAATGAAGACTTCGCACACCACTTCTGAAAGTTGCAACCTGGTACCACCCCTTGGCTTGATCAATGAGCATGGTCTTTTTACAAGTGATTTAAATCCATGACTTAATAGCCTTGGTTTAAACACTCTGGACAGCTTGTAATCAGAGACCGATGCCCATTCAAGAGATCTGTAATCAAGCAATAGTGTATAGGCTGTGACTTGCTATTGTGCATGGATATGCAAGTGGTCTTTGTTAAAGACTAAACTGTTTCTGGATTAAGAGTTGGGCTACTTGGTCACTCCCCTAACACACACATGCTGAGACTCTACAAACAGGGGAGCATAAGAAAAAATATTGAATAACTAAATAATTCTTGTCAAACTAGATTTAGGCAGTTAGCCTGGGAGAGGTTGGATTTGCAGCACTGTATAAACATACAACAGCTTCAGACTCCTATACATCTCATGATCCTCACCACAAAGAAGCTTGCGCAGAAAGACAACTCTGTCAAAACCAAAGTCAAACAAAAAACAAAATCTCTTTCCCAATGCCACATGGAGGTCACTCAACTCCATACAGATCCCGAATCCATTGCTGGCTGCTTCAATACCCAATATTCCGTTGCTATGGTCCCTGATGCATCATAAAGAACTAGTTCAAAGTCAGCCCCAAAACTGACAGCTGTTCTTTTTGCTTAAGTGATACGAGTACGTTGCCTCTGTTCAAATCTAAAAGGAAAAAACTGTTGTCAGAGCAAGAGCCATCATCACATGCAACATCCAGGGTCTTGTCTGCACTGAGCTTATGTTGATGTTATACTGCTGATGAGAGCAGTAGCATTGACCAGCCAACGGTGCTCTTACTATCTTCCAACTTGCTCTGAGCACTACCTCCAATGGAAGCTACTGGGTTTTAATTTTTGAAAGTCAGGACACTAATTTAGATAAGTACAGATTTAATATTTTTTTTTAAGTCTTAACTGTTAATCTAAGACTTGTACACTGAAGAATGATTTTCAGAATAGTTAGTGTGGTTATCTGAATATACAGAAATTAAATTACAAAGGGGGACCTTAATAACATTTAGAAAATGTGTATACTTTTATTGTTTCTTCACTGTCAGAGAACAGCACAACTCTGCTCCTACTTACATCTCATCTAAAGGGAAGGCAGTGTGAAAGAAGGCACCGAGTCATGTGCTGATGAAAAGACAAGAGACCAATCTGTACACTGGGAAGAGTGAGGGAAAGCGGACAACAGCAGCCACAGCACACTCTTGCAGCCTCTGGACACTGGTGATATCTTTGGACTCTCCCCGTTCCTCAGCTTTTCACTGCAACATTCTTTCCCCTCTACTAACTGGCTGTTTGTCCCAATCCTCTCCCCCTTCTTCCCACACAGGATCTTTCTACTAGCCTCACCCTCACTGCTTTCTATGGTATTTACCGTTCTACCCTCCCTTCCTCTCTAGCTTTAAATTTATCTAGCTTTATATTAATAAAGATGATACTATCAGAGGCTCTCTGTGCCCTAACATACAATATATACACACAATAAAATTAAATCTCAATGGTATTAAAATCAGTTCTCACTGATGGGAATACAGTAAACCCTCGATTTAACGGACTTCGGATGCAACGGACAAAATTTCTGAGCAAGTCTGATGCATTCCTGATCCATTTCTGGCGGGCTGGCTGCCGGCTCCCGGCTGCCGCCCGGGTCACGGCAGCAGGCGGACTGGCTGACAGCTCCCGGCTGCCGCCCGGGTCCACACAGCGGGCGGGCTGGCTGACAGCTCCCGGCTGCCGCCCGGGTCCACACACCGGGCGGGCTGGCTGACAGCTCCCGGCTGCCGCCCGGGTCCACACAGCGGGCGGGCTGGCTGACAGCTCCCGGCTGCCGCCCGGGTCCACACAGCGGGCGGGCTGGCTGACAGCTCCCGGCTGCCGCCCGGGTCCACACAGCGGGCGGGCTGGCTGACAGCTCCCGCCTAGCGGGCGGCGGGAGACCGGCGGGGGGGGGGCCCCCCCGCGGGCGGCGGGAGACCGGCGGGGGGGGGGGCCCCCCGCGGGCGGCGGGAGACCGGCGGGGGGGGGGGGCCCCCCGCGGGCGGCGGGAGACCGGCGGGGGGGGGGGGCCCCCCGCGGGCGGCGGGAGACCGGCGGGGGGGGGGGCCCCCCGCGGGCGGCGGGAGACCGGCGGGGGGGGGGCCCCCCCGCGGGCGGCGGGAGACCGGCGGGGGGGGGGCCCCCCGCGGGCGGCGGGAGACCGGCGGGGGGGGGGGCCCCCCGCGGGCGGCGGGAGACCGGCGGGGGGGGGCGCCCCCCACGGGCGGCGGGAGACCGGCGGGGGGGGGCGCCCCCCACGGGCGGCGGGAGACCGGCGGGGGGGGGGCGCCCCCCACGGGCGGCGGGAGACCGGCGGGGGGGGGGCGCCCCCCACGGGCGGCGGGAGACCGGCGGGGGGGGGCGCCCCCCACGGGCGGCGGGAGACCGGCGGGGGGGGCGCCCCCCACGGGCGGCGGGAGACCGGCGGGGGGGGCGCCCCCCACGGGCGGCGGGAGACCGGCGGGGGGGGCGCCCCCCACGGGCGGCGGGAGACCGGCGGGGGGGGCGCCCCCCACGGGCGGCGGGAGACCGGCGGGGGGGCCCCCCGCGGGCGGCGGGAGACTGGCGGGGGGGGGGGCGTACGATCTGCCGTACGGGGCCCCAAAATTCCTGTCGCCGGCCCTGCATGTTCATACCTAAGTGGAGGGGTGAAAGAAACTGAAGTTTCTTACCTGTACGGGGGCTGGACTGGGGTCAGCTCTGGCCCCCGGAAGGGGTGTGGCCTCAGGCGGACGGGATGGGGCTAAGGGGGGGGGTGGTCAGAGCCAGCCCCAGCCCTGCCCCCATACCGGTAAGGGGCCTCCCCCCACTTTCCTCCTCAGCCCAACCCCACCCTGCCGCCAAGGGCTCCGGCAGCAGTTTAAAGGGCCCGGGCGGTAGCAGGCTCTTTAAATAGCTATCGGAGCCCCACCGCTGCTTCCCTAGCGTTTCGGCAACAGGGCTCCTGCCCCCGTGGAACCCTGCTGCCGGAGCCCTGGGGAGGCTGCAGCAGGGCTCTGGCACCTATTTAAAGAGCCTGGCGCTGGGCCGCTGCTACCGCCCTGGGCCCCTTAAAATTCCACCGGAGTCCCCGCTGCGGGAGCCCACACACTGAACACAAGTAAACAAAATATTGAAAAGATGCTTTTTCTGCACACCGAAGGAGACAGGTAATTAAAAACAGTATCACAATATATATGCACAAGGGAACTAAATTAAGGCACAGGAAACCTTAATTTTGGTATTTCCTTACCATCGAATGCTTGACTTTTACCTCTTTAATAATGTTCTGTATACAAATCAAGCAGCTTCCTCCTCCATGCTGCTTGGGCCCAGCAGAGGCCGGGGGTTCAGAGCACAGGAGAGAGTTCTCAGTTCTAATGCACAGCTTGCAGCAGCCCAGAGCAACAAATGCAGGGACAGCCCCACACTCCCCTAGGCCAAAATATGCCCAATGTGGATAGAATCTTCAAGAAATTTAGCTATGAAAATTTAGCCATGGAGCATGTGTGATCTGCAATTTTCAAAGTCTTATAACTTGCTCAACTTTGGACAGATTTTCACAGGGACAGCAAGAGGTACATCCTTGACACAATGGCCACTAGCCTACCAAATTTCAAGTCCCTGCTCCAATGCGCAAGGGCAGCAAAGTTGTTAAATAAAAGGTTGCAACAATATATCCCTAGCCTTTTTCTTGGAAATAGATTTAAAATATTATATATATATTATTTTAAATCCGTTTCCAAGAAAAAGGCTGGATGGCATTTTTTGGGATATATATATATATATATATCCCAAAAAATGCCATCCAGAGGCAAACAATCAGCATCGAAAATTGCAGCCCAAATAGGTAACATTTGGCAAAGCAATACTGAATATGCACTCTTATAATGAGATGTGTCAGGCAACATTAATACCTATAATTTTTGTGTATTTGTGTTCATATACTCCAAAGACATACTTTACAGACAAAAACTTCAGTTTATTAAGTGCAACATCTTCCAATGCAAACCCTAAAACCAAGAAAATGTCAACGTATAGGACACTTCTTAACAGTAAGCTTAATTTCCACAGAGCATGTTTTCACAACAAAACAGCTTCACAAGGAACTATCTTCTGTCTCCAACAGATAAGAAAACAAACACAATTTTTTGCACAGTAACCCACAAAACACTAGTTGCAACCTTAACAACATTATCAAATATTCAGCATTTGCATCTGCACCCAAGTTAAGTGCATGATGTGCTATGTTTCTGAAAGTATGAAATTATAATAAAAGTTGCGTATTATATAAGGAAAATGTTGCTGTTAAGGATCAGAGTCCAAAAAATGCAAAACTTTGCTGCTTATGTTGCATAGTTTCACGTTTAACTCAGTGCTATCTAGCTCAAATTTCTTTAGCGTATAGGAAAATGATTTTCCAATTTCCAGCCCTGCCAACTCACCATGAGATCGGAGGTCAAGATGGGCAATTTTCATCTCATGCATGGCTGCCAGTAATAAAAAAATTCTACACAGCAAGTTATCCATCCTCCAACCCCATTTAAAATAAGTGATATAGCTGTTTTCATACCATACATGAAAAAGAAGGAAGAGAAGAAACACCTACTTCTTTCCCACTCATTGCTGGTTATTTTTATATGCACTATACCTGACCTCAAAGGAGCCTTATGAGCTGGAGTTCCCTTGATATAAAATAAGAAAAAACTGCTGTGAGGGTTTTCTCCGTGAGAAAACACTCACTGCTCCCAGTCACCCAAAATCTGGATTTATTAGCAATCCAAGTACATAGAAAGACCATCTTCACTCAGGTTTTTAAAGAGGATGGATTGGGGGTTTGAACACTTTTATTATGAGATTATTACTGCATTTACTAGCAGATCCATATATTTATGCTTCAAGGTAAGATGAGAAGCCCTTTCCAACAGACTGTATTGTATGACTGTTATAATGTATATACATTAACATATAATGGACACCTATATTTCCCATAAAATAAAATTTATTCCAAAAAATTACATATCAAATGGAGGTTACTTAATTAGTTTATATTCTGTGGGCAATGCCACAGAGTGTGATAGATGTTCACCTGAGAGTTTACACAAGTCAAGCTATTAGTGTTACTTTAACAGTTCACACTGTTTCAGAAGCTGAAGGACATTAAAATGTGTTTCAATTAAAACTATTTTATAATTTTTGAG
Source organism: Sternotherus odoratus (assembly GCA_032164245.1). Lineage (NCBI taxonomy): Eukaryota > Metazoa > Chordata > Testudines > Kinosternidae > Sternotherus > Sternotherus odoratus. Next base: position 263,576,800 of record JAVMKO010000001.1, read on the forward strand.
TAAAAAGGCTGAAAAAAGTTAGTCATACCAATTCAAATGTATAGATACAAATTAAGGGGGGCCCTAAAAAGAAACCAGGACAGTTAAACTTAAAATTGCAGTATATTTTGACCATAAGTCACAAGAGGATTTAATGTACAATATAAAGTGAAGTCAATGAAAGGAACATAGGTGAAACAAAAGTGCTAATAAAGATAATTACAACTCAAAGGAATAAACAAGGTTGTGCTGTTTCCACCTTGTTAGATGAAATGGGAAACCCTACTGTACTCTGACAGGTAGAAAAACAGTTGTAGAAAGGCAAGCTAGCTTTCTGTCGCTCCTGCCACTTAACTATTTTCAGTTCTTGGCACAACAATGTAACGTGGCTATTAGAGCTAGTGCAAATAAATTGATACAGTTCACTGCTAACATTACCTGCATCATGGGATATTTTGCTTCAGCAGGACTTCCAAATCCATTAACACCAATGAAGCTGGTACTAAAGTAGGAATCTGTGAGACTGGCATCAGCTAAACCACCGCCATCTATTCCAGGAACTAAAAGAAAAAGGAAAAATGTTTCAGATTATTTTAGTTTAGCAAGCCTACCTGTTTCTTGCCAATAAAATACATGTCTAGATTTAGACTTTCATGCCTAGGAAAAGCAACGAAGAAAACATATTGGTGCCTATAATGAAAGGATCAGTTAGAATGGAGGATGGTAAAAGAGGTGTGTGTGCACAATATGAAATTATAGCAGAGAGGTAGGGCAGAGCTGTGCATACCCTTGAAGGCAGGAAGCAGGAGCTCAAACAATGTGGAACAAGTAAGGAACAAGTGATGGTATAAGAATAGGAAGTAATGTGGTTGGAGCATCAGGAAAGGAAGAAGAATTTAAAAAAATAAATAAAAGGAAAGTAATGGTCTTTCACACATAGTAAGAAGTTCTCAAAGTGTTCAATAATTTATTTCCCAAACAACTATTTTTCAAACAATATTCATTCCTCTTGATGGCAACATTCATAGCAAGTTAACAACTTAAAATGATGATGAGAAGAATTAAAACAACATCCTACAGCACGGACATTCTATTTTTCCTTAACATTTCATTATCTAGTATTTCAAAAGTGGTTAGACAATTTTATTCAAAGCTGCCAAAAAGTTCTTCTAGGCTAACAGCAAGCATGAAAGATTTAATTCCCAAGGCATATTTTCAGGAAGTTTAGTGTCTAGAAACAAGGGCTTATAATATAAGTACTTCAACTGTACCTATATAAATTTGCTACTACAGTACAATAAGGATTTTTAAGAATAAAAAATATATAGTAATTTCATGAAGAGCTAAAACACACTAATCAAACAAAGAATCGAGATTTTATGGTTCTATGGAAGGTATGTTTCAGTAAAGAAACCCTTCACAAAGCATATGTGTGTGATGGCAAGGCACAGATCCAACTCAGAGGAAAGACCTGTACCAGACCAGTGCAAGCCTCCCACCAGTTGGTAGCATGCTAACATGTCTTTCTAGTCATCACTATCAAACAGAATTAAATGGATCTCTGTACCAAGCTGAAGGATTGCACACCCACATGTGAATATTGGGTTTTGAATGCCAAAGTAGGCCTAATGAACTAGTTGGTAACTTTCCTGCTTCCAGACTAGAACAGATAGCTGGAAAGTAAAGTTTTTCCAAAAGAAACAAAGAAGGCATTAAGAGTAGCAGCAGCACTCAAGTGGCACTAACCAGCATCCATTAGCAACTGAGAAGTTGTGCTCACTCATGCTTCAGCCTAATCCCCATTTGAGCCAGCCAACTTAAGTTAATAGCATCACTGCACTTAAATGTCAGGTTGCGTGTGAACGGAGGGGACAAGTTAAGGGGAACACTTGAGCTATCACAAGATAACTTTGCAATGAAGACTTGCCCTTAAACAAACTAATGCAGACATGACATTAGCATTTAGCAGGCTACTTAAGAGTTTTTCAGGAGAGGTGTATTACAGATGTTAGAGACCCCAACTACATGTGGTAATTAAAAATGACATGAAATTTTCTTGTCAGTTTTGAATCTTAAATTTAAGGACTAAGGGAGCAGGGAGGCAGAGCCAGATCTGTACCTGCAGCACATTCAAGGTCCTCTTCCACAACTCCAGAAGAACAGCCAAGAGGAAGCTCTAATGAGGTCCCAGAACTACTACTACTCCATCTGCAGTTTGACCCTGTTCTTATACCACTCCCCCATAGCGGTTTAGGTGGGAAGTGTGAATTCAGAATAATAAACAAGACTGTTCCATTCTGTAGATCTACTACAATGAGAACAGTGAAAACTGTAGAGCTGCCAAATACTGTTGCCACCCCTTGTTAGTCAGGATCCAACCTGAATCAGCTCAAAAGATGGAGAAATACGCCCCTCTGGCTGACAGCTTGAGAGCTAAGGGTTACCAGGTTCAGACACATGCTGATCATCAGAGCCCTGGGCGCACGGGACCTTAGTAAGCAAATGTTGCAAGAATGCAAAATCGGTCAACTCTATGCTTGGCTGATACAGCAACTCATGGTGTCAGACACCATCAGATGGTCAAGGGACATCTGTGCAGAATATCTCGCTGGACATCTGGACTACCAGGAAGGATGAGCTGGAGTGCCGATGAGAAGCACAGTGGGGAAAGTAACTGAAATACTCTCCTCTTGGATTGTATTTTCCAAATGGACAACCTACCCTAAATTCTCAATTACTGAGGGACAATCTTCATTCATTGATTTATGTGCTTTCACATATTATGTGCTTTCCAAATTTCTGTGTAACTTTTCATAAGTGATGTATCTGAATAGAGTACTTGGTTGCAAATATCTAAACTGTATTCTTAAACTGACTCACCTAAATTTGGGTTATTGCTGATTATTCACCACATGTATCTTATGATTTATTTGTGGATAATCTAAGCACCCAGATGTACAGACATTCACCAGGTATTTTTTTCAATGTGGAAATTTGGGGCTCTGTTTACTGACAATTAGTTGTTTCCATGCTGTTTTTCACTCCAAATTGCTTAGGTTTACAATGAGGTGTCTACTGCCCTGGAATCAGAGATCTTCTGATTTACTTTCAGTCAGTTTTGAAAACTGAGGTACTGCTGCAGCTGTATGCTACACATGTCCTTCCCGGCTGGTGAAGGCCATTAGTAACTTTCAAAGTTTCAAGAACAGTTGCCATTCCAAGATACACTGTATAAACTCATCAACTGACTTGGGCCTGCAGGGCTTAGTCTCTTGAGCTGAAAATTCACAGTGTAAATCAGCAGTGTCCAATTGAAATTCGATGCTAGCCACGTCTGGTTTTGAGTTTTTCTTATTAGTCCCATTATAAAAAAGCCACATGCATTAGCCACAATTCAATAGCCTCTTAGCCAGATGTGGCTAGTGGCAAACATATTGGACACCGCTGATACAAATGACTGGGCTGGAACTGGAGCCGGAGTTCTGGGAGGGTCCCGGAGCCCAGCCTCCAGTCCGAGCCCAAACGTCTACACGGCGATTTTTAGCCCTGCAGCGGAAGCCTGAATCAGCTGACCTGAGCCAGCCGTGGCCTTGGGCTGCAGGGTTAAAATTTGCATAATGAAAACATTTTAAAGAGCTATCCACCTTAGCATCTCCCAGTGAGTCTACCTCAAAATGCAATGTCATTCTGTAGTTTGGGTATTTTCCTTGACTCCTTGGTGTATCTGGACACTCAAGAGATGTAGCTGCCCCAAAATAGTCTTTTATCTGTGCCTGGAAGAAGGCCGAACCTCTTTTGTATAGAGTAGTGATCTGGCCAGCTGTCCATGACTTCATTACTTCCTTTCTAAGTGACTGCATCTCACTGTACTAACTAGAGTAATTACACTAACCTTTAAACCAGACCAAAGCACAATAACTCACATCTCATGCATCACCAGGCACTGAGAGCACACTACTATGGCACTCCACTCGCTACACTGGCTCCCCATAAAGAAACATGCTGATTTCAAGGTGATAGTCCTCATCCATATGGCCTTCCACTGCACTGTATCAAATTATTTAGTAGAACAACTCAACCTTCCTTAACAGTCATGCTCCACAGGAATGATTCAATGAATGACCTCAAGGGTTAAACTTCTTAGAGCAGAGGACATGAGTTCTCTTGGTAATGGCTTGAGGCTATGGAATTCTATTCCAGAGGTGAAGAGTGAACCCTAGCTTCCCTGCCTTCAAAATAAAACCCAAGATTCATTTCTTTAACATAGTCTTCCCACATCAACAGCAATGACTAAGAAAAGAAAGATAGAAAGGGGCAAGATGCCGCTCACATAGACATACAGTAAAAGAAAAAGAAAAATAGTTTCCAGACACCTTTCTAGAAGCCAAAAGAAAGAAGACATGGTCAGATAAAGTGGACTCGATAAGATTATTTTATTTTGAAGAAACAGTTCCTACAGCAAGAAGTGCTTGATAAGCACCTAAATAGATGAGGCAGTTGTCATTTGGTCTATTTTTCGGAAGGCCATAAATTCTCTGTTAACGTTTTTTTCTCTTCTTTGACTTTGCTTTTGACAACTAATTATTCAGACAAGCTACAGGTTTTGTTTTTTTTCCCCTCTGAGGAAGACCACAACTGTTAAAATCACTTTTGTAACTGTGTATCATGACCAGCCTAAAGGAGGCTTTTGCACTGGAAGTGGCTGGACTTGACCAAGGATAAATAGTGTTGAGTAATGGGAAAGTAGTTGTCTGAGATCCATGTGTAACAGGCCTGGGAAATCTTTGAACAGATTTTAGAGCCACCATTTTGAATTTTTATTGACACACATTTATTGAATTACATTAGATTCTGCATTCAAATTGCCCATCTTGATCTTTTCTGTACAACTAAAATTCATAAGTATATTTTCAAATTGTTCAATATTTAGTACCATTAAAAGAACATTTCCAGTAATGTTCTATTTTCCTAAAGTATACTTTTTAATTAGTTTAGATGAATTGTTTACTATTTTTGGGTGGTGGGAAAGTTCTGAAGTTGGATAACATTGTCTTATAGGAGAAATACATCCATTTGTCTTATGTTAAAACTATTTATGCTTCAGGAAAGTGAGGTTAAACAGTCTCGAGATGATCTTACCGAGAGACACAGAGAAAGAGACAGAGACATTTCCCCACAACAGTGAATAAATTAGCTAGACTAGTTTTAGGAGCAAGGATGGATGTGACAAGAAAGGGAATAACAGACTGGGTTTCTCTTTCATGCAATGCCAGCAGAAATTGAGAATGATGAGCAAATAAGATTTTAACATAATAAAGAAAGGAAACATTTAAGGCAAACAGATATAAAAAATAGGGCTCAAAATTAATCAGTTAACAAAAAATTACTCGTGATTAAAAAAATCATTAATCAGTTTTAATTGCATTATTAACAATAGAAAACCAATAAAAATTAAATATTTCTAATGTTTTTCTACATTTGCATATATACTGTATTGTGTTGTAATTAAAATCAAATATTTACATTGAGAAAAGGATAAACAAAAGAAATAGTATTTTTTAATTCACTTCATATAACCTGTAGCCCAGCAGTTCTCAAACTTGTTGAGACCACGACCCCTTTTTGTGCTCCAGCGGCCCCTCGCGACCCCTCCGCGGAAAAGCCGCAGAATTTTTTATTTTTTTTTTAAAAGCGCCGACCCCCCTGTGCCAAAGCCCCGACCCTCCCCCCGGCTGCCGGCTGCACCCCGGCCCTAGTCCCCGCTGCTGGGGGCGGGCTGCCGGGTCCGCCCGGCCCCCAGTCCCCGCCGCTGCCGGGTCCGCCCGGCCCCCAGTCCCCGCCGCTGCCGGGTCCGCCCGGCCCCCAGTCCCCGCCGCTGCCGGGTCCGCCCGGCCCCCAGTCCCCGCCGCTGCCGGGTCCGCCCGGCCCCCAGTCCCCGCCGCTGTCAGCGGGCTGCCGGGTGTGCGCCGCCCCCCCCGTCTCCACCGCGGGCGGGCTGCCGGGTGTGCACCAGCCCGCCCGCTGGGGGGGGGGGGGCTGGGGGCCACTGCACAGCCGGGAGCCCACCCGCTGCGGGGACTGGGGGCCGGGGCGCAGCTGGCAGCCCACCCGCCGCGGGCGGGCTGCCGGCTGCGCCCCAGCCCTAGTCGCCGCAAGTTGCAGCGGCAGCAGCTCACGACCCCCCGGGGAGCACTCGGCGACCCTCCAGGGGGTCGCGACCCCCAGTTTGAGAAACCCTGCTGTAGCCTAATCTCTTTGTTCTGAAAGTGCAACTTACAAATGTAGATTGTTACTTAACTGCGCTCAAAAACAAAACAATGTAAAATTGTAGAGCCTGCAAGTCCACTCAGTTCTATTTCTGGTTGAGCCAATCACCCAGACAAACAAGTTTGTTTACATTTGCAGGAGATAATGCTGCCCGCTTGTTTACGTCACCTGAAAGTGAGAATAGGTGTTCCGCATGTCACTGTTGTATCCGGCATCGCAAGATATTTACATGTTGGATCTGCTAAAGAGTCATTGTCCCTTCATGCTTCAACCACCATTCCAGGGGACATTGTTTTCTTTTTGAATGAAGTTTTTTTGGTACATAATTCTACATTTGTAAGTTCAACTTTCATGATAAAGTTTCATTCACTACAGTACTTGGGTTAGGTGAACTGAAAAATACTATTTCTTTTGTTTATTTAGTGAAAATACTTGTAATAAAAATATAAAATGAGAACTGTACACTTTGTATTCTGTGTTGTAATTGAAATCAATATATATGTGAAAATGTAGAAAATATCCAAAACCATTTAAATAAATGGTATTCTATTATTGTTTTAACAGTGCAATTAATCACGATTATTTTTTTAATCACTTGACAGCCCTAATAAAAAACAGAACATATTTTTAAGTGGCTTGGAGGATCCAGAACATATTTTTAGTTTTGGCAATGCAGGAAACAAGTGAAGGAAGACAAGTTTAGAAAGAATCATAGAACACATTTTTCTATTTTTAAAAAGAAAACCATCAAGCAATTTCTTGCTTATGATAGCACAGCAGTTGAGCTTGATAACTGAAATAAAGAATAAAAAAATCTCCTCTAAGAGACTTCTTCCATTGCCACAGCAGGAAACAGACTCTTGACTGCAGCCCAATAGGAGAACTAAGGACAGCAGTGGCTTTTTATTTTAAAAGAGTTATGCCAATATTTTCAGTTACAAAGGATTTAGTCACAACTTCGGTGTTCGGAAATCTCAGTGACGAGCCTGGTACAAATGCCTAAACATACCAATCTTCAAGAAGAGTCAGTGAGTGATTTTCACTGGCTAAATCACATGCAATATTGGAAACTGAAGTCTAATATAAACACTAACAGGTAATATGGTCAAATCTCCCTTTCTCACTCCAAGATTACTAAAAGAAGTTGAGAACAGCGCCAAGTACACCTGCTTAACAAGAAACTGCTTTTCATGAGCTGCATAACTATGAAACAATGCTTAAAACGGGACCTGAAAGGTAGGCCTAAAGAGTTGGGTTTGTACTATTATGCTTCTTTACATGGTACAAAGGTGGTCTGAAATTAATCTTAAAAGTAACAGAAATGTAAAATTTGGTCTTCCCTGGTTTTGCTCAAGGTCTCATATATAGAGACCTTTCCTATAGATTAATCAAAGGGACTGATACATTAATCCTTAACTAGGACAACCTTTCTCTTAAGTGTTTACTATGTATTGACATTAAATAAGTGTTGAACATCTCGGTTATTCAAGCATGGAATATTATCTTTGTTCCTAATTTTTTCAATACACCATATCAAAGACTTCTGGAAAAGTAATATCCAGATTGAACCTTGCGTGTTGTCATCACTGCTTAAAATCCTAAATTATAGCTATAGCTGCAATAAAAGATGTGTTTTTACAATGAGTTGGCTATCTAGATTCAAAATCTTATTGGAGACAAGGAGCAGGTAGATTTTAACCTCAATGTAGGCTAGAAAAAATTAACCCTCTGATCACACCCTGCCCCCAAGGGTTCAACTCAACCAGCTACTGCGAGATAAAAGCTATAGTGGCTTATTCTCCTCTTGAATTTTACAGAGATAGCTATTGCAGTGTTAAAAAAAAAAAAAAACAATCTATTTTTGCAGCAGACCTAAAACCTGTGTGTGTGAGAGAGAGAGGTCATTTAAAACAGGAAAACTGATTTTACCTTCATTAAAATATTATATTTGTAGGGCTTATATTTGACCTACTTTATTTTGTAGTGACATTTCTTCTATCTAGAAACAACCACCATATACCTGGGTTAACAATCAATATTTGTGTACTGTTTAATGGATTCAAGTACAAGTATATGCTTTATATTATGTGGTAAGTGATTCTATATATTTTCCACTACCAATGTTATAATCTTAACTCTGATATCCCTTCTATGCCTGCTTTTTAATATAGCATTTCTCAAGGCAAGACAAACTAATTGCCTTTATTACAAACACTCCAACTTAGTCAGGAATTTATTTACAAACAAAAAGGGGGAAAAAAAACATAAAATAAGACAACCATACCCTACTACTAATAGGAGAGCTAATCTTCCTGTTCAGTATTGCAAAATGTACATACCAAAGATGTGTCTAATCTAGATTGCAAGCTCCTTGGAGCACATGTAATTTCTTCCTTTTTATTTTTACAAAACCAAACCAATAACACCTCAGCACTAAAATGGCACCCACACTCCATAGCAATTACTCAATCCTCACACCTTCAAAATATGTTCTCTCCAAGTGCTTTCCAAACACTGAGTCTCTTCAGGATATTCTGCATCAAAATTCTGATGAAAAGAAAGAGGACTATTAAGAATATACAAAATTTAAAGTGCGAGTATCTAAAGGTTACTATATTTGTTTTCTTTTCAGAGGGAAGACGGTAAAAACATTCTGCTACTTAAGATTTCTATTGGTATTTTCCTGTCCGTATGGTGAGGAGGGACAACCATTAACCATACAGAGTTGGTTAATGGTTAAGATATGCAAGCACTCAAAACATACACCCTGACTGTGGTTTGTACAATCTATGACGAGGGCCTGACTCTTGTAAATTTGTATTTCATTTCCAAAACTGAATTCTCAGCCAATAACGTTCAGGAACAGATTGCTTTAACTAGGTGAAAACAATTTAATCTTCTGAGATCAGTGAAAGTACAAAGCAGAAAGATGACTTAGAAATGCAACCATACAACACAAAGGCAGTGCAATTTAGTGCGCCTTTCTAGGGTGACCAGATGTCCTGATTTTATACAGACAGTCCTGATTTTGGGGTCTTTTTCTTATATAGGCTTCTATTACTCCCCACCCCTGGCTCAATTTTTGATATTTGCTGTCTGGTCTCCCTACCTTAAAATACACACGCTAGGCAGGCTAGACCATCTCATAAGCAGTAGAGGATGGTTTCCAACTCTACCTTTTCTAGTGTAGGTTTGCACACTAAGCCCACATCTGTGGGACCCAGGCTTGGTAACATGCTGTTTCCAAGCCCTCAGTTGAATGCCCATATTGCACTGTAAACCTGGGTTTACAATTGCTGGACCTGGGTCTCAAATTCCTACTAACAGGTCTATACGATGTCCTTCTGACTCAGGTCTGCAGCTTGAAAACAGGGTTTGGACCGGAGTCACAGCAGGATTTGGGCTCTGATCCACCCCCAATCCCCTCAGCAAGGGTCCTAAGACTGGATCCTGAGTGCTTGTTGATCCAAGTCAGACTGATGTGTGTGGACTGAAGAGAGGCTTGGGCTCAAAACAGAGTCAGAATCCAGGCTAAGAGTGTAAATGTATCCCTATGATTATGATCTATTTTTGTATCTTGCAGGAAATGGAGCTTCAACCACTTCCCTTGGGAGTCTGATCATCTCACTGCCCAAATGTTTCTCCTGATCCTCCGAAATTTCTCCCTCTTAATTTTAATCCCAGTACATGAAGTTAGAGTGCCATGCATAACTACAGAACTGGCTCCATCTTTGGTCCTCTCTTTCTTTCATTCAACTTTTTTCTTTACACAATGTCATACACTCACAGTTCTTAAAGCTACCATTGTCTACACTGATGATTCACAAATCTGCCAGTGCACTCCTTACTAGTCTCCGTCTACTCCTGCATTTCTACTCGTCTCTCTGGCATCTCATCCTGCTTCTCATCACCATCAGCATCCACTAATATGGCTAAATTTTAACTCATTATTCCTCCTCCCACACCTCAGAATTTCTCCATATAAACTATGTTCACTGCAAATTAGACAATATAGACTGTGTTGGGCAAATGTAGACTGTGTTGGGCAAAATGAAATCTTAATATGGTGCACTACAACAACACGTCAGGTAAGAGGCAATATAAAAAGTTTCAAAGGTAAAAATTACATATTTAAAATTACGCTCAGTTGTGTTACAATACATTAGAACAGTGGGTTTTCAACCTCTTTTAATTTGCGGACCCCTACACTTCAGATAGAGGTCCAGACCTCTTTGGAAACGTTTGACATAATCTGCAGGTGCCCAGGGTCCACAGATCACAGTTTGAAAACCACTGCATTAGAATATTACAATCTAAGTTTTGTTTTGGGGTTTGATTGTTTTTTTTAAAAGATCTAGCTTGTTGGTCAATTTGTCTTTCTGAGTCTCTTAACTACTGTATGTTGTTTCAAAACAATAGTGATGGGATTAAGTCTTCACCACCTTTTTTAAAAACCAGATATTACGAACAAATTTCTAGAACGAATATTATAAAACCTAAATTGTAGTTCTCAACTATGAGAACAGAATTTCTTGAACTGGCTTAATTTGTTTAAAGTGACTGCACGCATGGTCCCTACAGTGTTGCCTCTACCACTACTTGCAAATGTAAGCTTGCAAATGTGTAGTTTGCTGTCTGTAAGAGCAGCAGCACTATGATAATCAGGCCAACCTGTTGTGATCCTGGTCTCCACACCCCTTCCCACCTCCAGATCACGGACAGTCTGAATAATCAACCAGTGCTGCAATGGAGGGACCAAGAAGCAGCACTACTACCTCAAGTGTTGTGGGCAAGTTAAATTTTGTTCTATTTTTATTTTTAAACCAGAAGTGTCCTACAGAGAATTCAAGGGCCGATTTTCTTGATGAAGAATAAAGACAAGGAAAAAGGAGTGTGAGATGGAAAGACCAGAATAGGGTTAGGAAGGAAAAGGACAGCAAGACCTGGTCTACACTACAAAGATAGGTCGACATAAGACAGCATACATGGACCTAAATATGTCAGTGTACACACCACAGCCTTGTCCCACGAATGTAAATGCACTACTACACCAACATAACACCACCACCTCCACAAGAGGTGTAGTGCTTACGATCGTGTAGTCAGGATGATGCAGTGTCTATGTAGATGCTGGGTTACTTATATTGGCTCTCTGCTGTCTTCTCAATTTCAGGGCTCCATGAAGCCTCAAAACTGACAAGAATGCCAGGCAACTAGAGCCCAGCTGCTCCTAGCTCCCATAGGGGATTGGGGAGGTGAGAAGCCTGGGAGACAGCTGGGCTCCCGGAGGGGAGTACATGGGGCTGAGTGTCCTAGCTTTCAGCCCCCCAACAATGTCCCTCTTTAGTCGGTGGAGGTGATCCTGGTAAGGAGGCACACCCCTGACAGGAGGGCAGTGTGAACCTAACATAGGGCCATGTAATTCCATAGTGTGGACATGGCCCTAGACTTGGGAGTAAAGGGAACTAGAGCTCAACAATCAACCCGATAGTAGCAATACCACTGTTCTCATGGCCAGCTCCTTGCACGTGCATACCTAACACCATAGCTATGAAAACAGATATAGTCCCCCTGTGTTTTTACTTTCATGATATTCAACTATATTTAAAGCACAAGATGAAAGAAAATTCAGAAAAATTGTAACTATTACAATATTTTATTGTAAAAAGCATTCAAAGGAGTTAGCAAATAGTTTCTATACCACAATCTTTACTAGCATATAAAAATTACACACAAAAACTACATTAAAAGAATATTCTGGCTGCAAAGTCAAGCACTCAAAAGCTAGGAAATGTCAGAATTAAAGATGCCATGCCCATGGATATATGCATAATGATAGCTTGTGAATATACGATCAGATGCTATTTTTTTCCATGGGACCTCTGCCTCAGTCAGTGCACAGGGTGACAGCTCCAAGGAATGAACCAGGGCTGTATAGACTAGACTGTCTGTAGGACCCCTGTTTCAGTTGCTCCAGAAAATGAAAGGTGTGAAGTAAATGAGACAGGGGACCACAGGAAAAGAACAAAAGGTCACATGGCTAAGGCAGTTGAATGCTGCCCTGGAGAACTAGATTTATCTCTCTATCAGAATTTCTAACAGTGGGCAAGCCACGCAAGATAATTTTCACAGGTGGTCATTAATTGTCCTCATGTTCCGGGTGCCCAGCTTGAGATCCTGGAGTCTGATTTGCAGAAGTGCAGAGTACTTACAGATGCAATTAAAATCAGTGGCAGCTATGTTCTGAACAAAGCACTTAACTTTCCACCTGAAAAATCAGATCCTAGGTTTCTCAAATTGGGCTCCCAAAATTAGTGGATGCTTGTGGCCTTGATCTCTGTAAACCTCAGCTCCCAATCTGTGATATGGGGATAATACTCCCTCACCTCACAGGGATGTTGTGAAAATAAACATTTGTTACGATTTCGATACTACAGGGATGAGCGAGGCAGAAGGGCCATTAGTGTGTGTAGTAAATAACCTACTGAATAAGAGATCATTCAATTAGCACTGTCCATTCTGTGCTCCTGCATTTGAACCAGGTGGCTTCCTCCTCCACACTGCCTGGGACTCAGCAGGAAAAGCACTGAGGGCATAGAAACAAGTCTGCCAGCTCTCAGTTCCTGTGTCTGGGGACACAGAAGTAGGGAGCTGCAACTACAAGGAAAGTCCTACTCAGTTCCCGCTGCCCTGGGGGCATGCTCAGTACAAACTCTTCAGAGAATTTAGCTGGTAAATTCTCAAGTCCACACGGAACATATACAGTGTGACATTTGTAAAGGCTTATAACTTGGCGTCTCTTCCTCCTCACCGGAACCGCAAAAAAGACATCTCTGACACAAAGGAAACCCTCCTGCCAAATTTCAGCTCCTGCATCAAGCCTGGCCACACTAGTGCTTCTTAAAGTTAAGAAGTTTTTGAACATTGGAAAAAATAGGGCATTTTCCCCCAACTTTGTCCTGACAAAGGGCTGAACTATTTTTGCTGAAACACAACCCGCCTCTCCCCCCCCCCCCCCCCCCAATCAAACTAAGGTAATAAATTTCAGTTCCACCAGTTCAAGTTTGGCAAAATTATAAGAAACTGAAAACAGAGTCTTATATGGGAAAAAATTGGGCAATCTTAACCATAGATGGTACTATCCTCACCTCCTGTAAGAGTTCACATGAGAGTATTACATTCCTATGCTTGTCAATCTCACATTAACTACCTAGATAACACTGCTCAATGGAACAGGCTCACCATAGTAAATATAAGCAACCTTGAAACTTGGGAAGTAGCTGTTATAATTTACTGTTAAGAGATACAAAAGCAACAAAGTTCATTAGTAGAGAGGTCTAATACCATGAACAAACTTGCCATCTGTCAGCTATAGTTATTCATCTATCACTATCTGAATTTCAGAAAAGTACCATGAAAACATTTCATAGTTAGAAGTCATTTCATGGAAACAAATATTAAGCTTATTCCACAAACCCATAATGCAACCAAATGGACTTCAGTATACTAATTTAAAAGGGCATGACAATCTTTTTGAAAAAGTCTCCACAGCCAAGAAGATTTTGCTATGCTGAGTGCTGCTGCAATTACAGACCATATCATTTAAAAAGGTAGTTTTCTGCAAGTCTCGAGCACACAGCTACCGGTAATAAAGCTCAAGTATATCAAATGCATCACTGATAAATGACAGTAACTCAGTATAATATGGAACCCAGACACTTGCAATTCTCACTTGCTTGAGGAGAAAGAAAGTAGTAAGGAAAGGGACTTATTTTGAAATTACTCTTTAAAAATAAAAAAAAATAAAAAAAAAAAAAAAAAAAAGAGTAATGCCATCTGAGGATGAAGGGTTATGGGGGGGAGGGAACTTTTTGGCCTGAGGGCCACATGGGTTGTGAAACTGTATGGAGGGCCTCCGCTCCCTTCCACTTCCTTCCCCCCTCAGAGCCCCCCACCCATCCAAACCCCCTGCTCCTTGTCCCCCAACCATCCCCTCCTGGGACCCCCACCCTAACCACCCCCAAGACCTCACTCCCATCCAACCCCCCCTACCCTCTGTGCCCCAAACCCATCCACACCCCACCCCCTGACAGGCCTCCTGGGACTCCCACACCTATCCAAACACCCTGTTCCCTGACTATGCCCTCCCAGAACCTCTATGACAGGGTCTCTCAAACTGGAGGTCGCGACCCCCCCCCCCGGGGGGTCGCCGAGCACTCCCCGGGGGGTCGCGAGCTCCTGCCGCCGCAACTCGTGGCGACTGGGGCCAGCGCGCAGCCGGCAGCCCGCCTGCGGTGGGGACGGGGAGCCGGGGAGCAGCCGGCAGCCCGCCCGCGGCGGGGACTGGGGCGCACCCGGCAGCCCACCCGCTATGGGAACTGGGGGCTGGGGCACACCCGGCAGCCCGCCCACGGCAGGACGGGGAGCCGGGGAGCAGCAGGCAGCCTGCCTGCTGCGGGGACGAGGAGCCGGGGGGGGGGGGGGGGTCAGCTTTTTTTTGTTTAAAAAAAAATTTAAAAAAAAATCGGCGGCTTTTCGGCGGAGGGGTCGCGCCCCCCGCCGGAGCACAAAAAGGGGTTGCGGTCTCAACAAGTTTGAGAACCGCTGCTCTATGACATCCAACCTCTGCCTGCCCCGACTGCTTCCCGTGATCCCCTGCCCTTTATTCAACACTCCCGCCTCCCAACCCTTTACCTGCTGCTCAGAGCAGCAGGCGCTCACAGCCCAGCTGGAGCCAACCATGGCACCCTGTTGCCCAGCAGAAGCGGTGGGCCAGAGTACTGGCGGCGCAGCACACGGATGCTGCAGGGGAGGGGTGACAGCAGAGGGGGGGTCTGTGGGCTAGCCTTCTCAGATGGGAGCTCAAGGGCCAGACAGGACAGTCCTGCAGGCTGGAGTTTGCCCACCTCTGGGCTATACAATGAGTGTATCAGTTGGGAAATTTAAGATTCCCATCAAAGACTCATTTAAAAATTGTTCCAACTTGACTACCCTACTAAGTTACTAGTGAAATAGCTTCTTCATGCTAGTCTCTAAGCAGAGTTTTGAGTATTCAGTTTTGACTTGGATACAAAAACACTTTACCCACTGCTGCATGCAGATTCCCTGTTTTGAATGTCCCTGATGTCAGCCAGAAAGTAACTGAGTAAGCTTCTGTTAAATAGTAAATAAAAATTTTAACCGATTCCAAATATGAAAAACTGGGAACCAAGGCATCATCAAAGGAAAATATAAGTCCCGTGCACCTACACATGGTCCAGCAAATTGGCGGTTTTGGGGGGGGGGAACAGTGTAAAGAGGAAAAATATATGAAAAGCAGCAAATCACTTCAAAACATCTCCAAACAAATTAAACCAGTTTCCTTTTACACAGTGCAGAGCTACTTGCACTGAATAATCTCCCAAACCACCAACCTCAGGCGTGATCACCATAACTGTTTAGTATTTGCTTCCTGTACTATCCACAACATGCTAGGTGCTTTCCCAGGGCATTCATACACCTCTGCCACCCACCAAATCCACTGCATACCTAACCAGCAACCACGGGGTGAGACCCTTCCTGGTATCCCCCCACCAGTCCTCTGCTTCCCTGACATCCACAGGGGACACCTTCCCCGGTAACCCAAGCCACTCCCCTGCATCTCTAACCCGCATCGAGGGGGACACCCTCCTTGGTACCCCCATCTCCTGCCTCTCTAAGCAGCAGGCCCGAGATACACGTTATCCTCCTTCGCTCCCTGTATCCGCGGAGGGGGGGGGGGAGGACTCTTCCCAGCATCCCCCGCCCGGGGGCAGGACGGGCTGCCCGGCCCTGTCCCTGCCAGTTCCCACCAGCTGGGACTCGGCCCTGCTGCGGGGGCTGGGCCGTTGTCTCCTTCCCTCGCCCGCACTCACTCGCCAGCCGCGGTCCATCCAGCCCCCCGCCGCCGCCTCCTCCGCCGCCGGCGCCGTGGCTGCCCCCCAGTTCGGCCTTCTTAGGCCCCACCGCCGCCGCCGCTCCGGGGGCTGCCCCGTGCGGGTAGCCGGGCCCGGGGGCGCTGGGGCCGGGCAGGCCGAGCGGGAGCCCCCCGAGGGCGGGCGGGGGCCCGGGGCAGGCGGGGGCGGCGCCGGGCTCCTCGTGCAGGAACTGGCACTCCTCCCCGTAGAAGCAGGTCTTGTCCTTGGCGTAGTAGCGGCAGAACTTCAGCTTCAGCCCCGCGCCGGGGGCCGGGCCCGGGACCCCCACCGCCCCGACCCCCGCCGGGGCCCCCGCCACCGGGGACGGGCCCGCCGGGGACGGGCAGGGGAGGCCGCCGCTGTTCATGGCAACGCCGCCAGCCTCAGCACCATGGGGAGGGGCCGCGGGAGCCGCCGCCGTCACCCGGGGCTCCGACTCCGGCAGGGGGGAGCCAGGGGTGCGATTGTGCTTCTCTTAAAGGGGCCGCGCGGCCCGCCGGGGGTGAGGCGCGGAGGCGGCTCGTCAATGGGCCCGGCCCGGGGCTTGTTTATTCCATTTTCCTCTTCCTGAGCGGACGCCCCGCTGCGCATGCGCGGGAGAAGGGTGTTCTGGGTAATCCAGGACGAGCGAGGCGCTGGGGGACCCGGGCAGAGCTTCTCGCCGGACACATTCTCCCCGCGTGCGGCAGCCCCAGGACTCGGGGACGGGTCCCCCGTCGGGCCAACCCCGGCCGTCTCGTGCCTGCTGGAAACAGCTCCCAAGAGGCCGCTGCCCTCGCCCCGCGCACTCCGCTGCCTGGGGGCGGGGGGGACGGACCATGTGGCCCTGACAAGTGACGAGCTGGGCCTGTCTTGGCTCAGAGGCGGGTTGTTGCGCAGGGCTGTGTTCACGCCTCCTCCATTGGGGGCTGTAAAGCCCCCAGAGCCCAGTCAAGAATCAGTCGCCGTTGAAACCCGGGAGGCGCTTGGGATGCCAGGCGGGGCTGCCGCAGCCCCCGCTCCTGTGAGGGAGTTCTCCGGCCTGTGCTGTTATCGTGCAGGTCAGACTAGACTGTCCTGTTCCACCACCTTTCAGCACAGCGTCCTTGTAGCTAGCTAAGTAATGGTTTAAAATACAGCTGCCTTCCGATGGTTTGTTGACAAGATAACATGTGAAATCCTCACCTTCTTTGAAGCACTTAAGAACGTGCCACCCAAAAAATCAGATCCTAGGTTTCTCAGATTAGGCACCCAAAATTAGATCTCTACACCGCAGCTCCCCAACTGTGAAGTGAGGATAATACTCCCTCACCTCATAGGGGTGTTGTGAAAGTAAATAACCATTTGTTATGATTTCAGATACTACAGTATAAGGATGAGTGAGAGGCAGAAGGGCCCATTAGGAAATTAATAATAATTCTATAAATGGGAAACCCCAACATGACGCCACTGGAATTTTACCATTTGGTTCAATGGGGCCAGTATTTCACCCATCACCTTCAAACATGGCACTGATTCAAAATGCATTTTTTAAAAACCCTCTCTGTGATATCTCTACTATATTCTGTAGCTAAACCCTCTTTCAAATTATGCAGACTCAAAGAAAGTGTTACCAATTTTCTTCATTTGCATTCCACCAGACAGGAGAGAGGCTGCCTTGGCCACACTTCCGGCTTTAAAATTATGAATTTGTGAGTACTCTCCTTGACCTCAAATGAGGAAGATGAGGTGAGAGCTGTAGGATTGGACTCCTCAAATGGCACAGATGGGAAAAGCATTCCATTTAGAATGATTGCCAAGTGACAGAAAATGAGGCATATGATGGTGATAGCAGGGTAATTCAACAAGAAAATCCAGGGTTTTCAAGTTTCCATGATACCCCAAATATTTAGCCATATATGAGTATTTTTATACAATATATGGTGTGAAGAAAAATATATCTTGATAAATTTACATGTGTATATATAAATTACTTTATGTGTGTACAGTATAGTACAGTGCAGGATAATAGAGACAAGGAGGGTGAAGTGATATCTTTTGTTGGACCAACTTCTGTTGGTGAGAGAGACACTCACAGCTCTGCATCTTGCCTCTCTCACCAACACTTTGGTCCAATAAAAGATACTACCTCACCCACTTTGTCTTTCATTGTTGTTTATATCCATCTTGTACTATTATCTGTTCTAACTCAGTAGGCTACCTCATATTTCATCATAACAATTTTTAATTAGAACTCCCCATTTTAACCAGTGGCCCTTTGTTAGTCTTGTAAATACTGTCCTCAAATTCTAATATATTATTTTTAAAGGAACTAATACAATGTGTGTATAACAATGAGAATATCTCATGTTCTTTCACTGCTGTAACCTTCTTCCCGTTCAGCCCCATTTCCTTGCAGCCAACCCTTGCTGTGTTTTCTCTTATTTAAACTAAAATCTTCTGCAAGGGACCTGTCACATTTCTTAATTGCCTGAAAACACCATGTACACAACTATGACATGTTAATACTAAATAATATTGTGAGGCTGATTCTGCAATGTCTGTTCTCCTTCATAGATGAAAGGTGGGGGTTTGGACACACCCTCATTTTGAGTTTCATGATAAGATTCAGAAAAGATTTCCAAAAGCATAACTGTAAATTTCATGCTGAAAAACAAACAAATTCCTTCTTCACAAATGTCTGAAAACTTAAAGTTAATACAAAACTTAAAATTAATACAAAATAAGGGATTTTCCCTTTGGATGAGTGAGACTCTGCAAACTTGCCATTTTAAAGGTGTGTTTAATGACTCTAGGGATGGAGAATTTTGTGATGTGGGTTTTCAATGAGTCATTTGCAATCCCAAGAATTTTTAAAAATCTTCCTCAATCAGACTGTCTCCACAGTTTGTGATACAATCCTTGCAATTAAATATATAACACAAGAATCCCCATATTTTTAAGCACCACTGATATTATTTTGATAAGAAAAACATTTACTGTGGAATTAAGATCCCATTTTGTCTTGCTTTGACTCATTATTGTAAAAAAATAGAAAATCAGGGGCTGCCATCAAGATGCTTTGACAGTTTGTACGAAAAGAGATTTTCAATAATGAGTGGGATTTTAATGTCACATTGAAACAAATCAAAACACGCCCTCATCATATAAAGACTTTTAAAACTTTTTTTAAAAGCAGTCTTAAAATGAAACCTCAGACTAGAGTTCTAGCAATTAACATTATTGGTATCACTTTTTCAGGTGGTTGCAAACCAAGAGAGAGCAAATTAATTGCTCGATTGAAGAGGTTAGTCAGAAAGATGGGCAAGATCCAGGCCCATTCTATCCAAAGGAGCCAGGGTTCTATTATTTATATTATTTTATCTATCATATGGTGCTCAAGTCATAGTCACTGCAAATGTCCTTTTGTGGAATGCAACCATAGACACACCTGCTCTGTGAGATTTTTCAGCTCACTGGTGTCCACTAGAGTCCCCATTCAATGAACGACATCTGGGTTCAGCCCTTGTCTCAGTCAGCTCCCACTGCAACCAGTCCCTGGTCTGAGAACACCAGAGAGTGCCAGAATATTGCCCACTTGCTGGTGAGATAATCTACATAGTGTACATCCATAGGGATGTTAGACCATGTCCAAATGAAGGATAAAGTTGTCTGTTGGGCAGCAGTACAAGTTGGATAACCCAGTTTTATTGGAGTGGGATGTCATTCATTTTAACCAGCTTCTAGGGAGTTTTCAGAGATTCCCATCTCAGAAGCTGTGGGATTTCCAGATTTGCTTGGGGAAACCAGCCTACCATTGTGAGTCAGATTGGGAAAGATGAGGCTCTCCTCAACTAAGGGAGATTCTCCTGTTGTTCATGAATATATAGATGACCATCATGAACAGTATTACGCCATGGGGTACTTTCAACAAGACATCAAATTTCTAACAAGCCTGTAGCTTTATGATTGAACCATAAAGAATGAGTAATGGAAATAACATCCTGAGTCAGGCATATGACCTAGTGGGTTCTGGCAGATTTCACTCACACTGGAATCACTAGGGAAAATAGCTTTCTCCAAGCCCTAAGGATTTTTTCACCATGGCTTTTTGAGTACATAACAAGGTTTGAGCTTGCAGAAGGATGTGCAAACATCTTTTACCTCAAATGACTATCCACTACATGACAGTAGGTAGGTTAGTCTACCTTTTTAGCAGGGATTGGAACCTGATCAGGAATTGCAGTTTAATTGCTACCGACCTTATGGGACAGTTGTGATTAATTAGATTCCAGCCTGAATATAATGAGAGAGGTGGAATGCTAAGGTTTAAGATAGATAGGACCTAAGGGAAAGAATCCTAAGAGGGGAAGAACCCAAGGAGAAAGCTTAGACAGATCTACCAAGCTTAAGGAGAAGCCCCAAGTTGGGGATTGTGTTGTGTTATTTTGGACTTACAATTTTGTTAATAAAGCCAAGCTCCAGGAGGAGTGATGTTTTGACTCTACAATGACAGTGTTGCTTTTATTCAGTGCTAAGAAAGGACTCCAACCTCTTAAAATGTTCTAGCAAATATTTTGGATTGAGTATTTCACATTCCTACATTTGTTACTAATGTCACCTGTAAATGGCATTGACATTTAGGGATCAGCCTCTTATAGGCTAATGTGGGTGACTTCACTGCCCAACATCTGACTCAAGCAGTGGAAGAGTGTGATTTTGTGACAGGTCTGATTAGAGAATCAGATAACATTTGCACACAGGCCCTTTGGCATCTTCTTTTAATTAAGTACAAAATTACTACATCAGTATCCACCTAGCTGAATACATCTACATCTGACTACTACAAAATCTTGACTACTGTATTCATCTCAGGTGACCTATGTCTCAAAAAAGAGATCACCAAATTAAAAGGGGTCCAAATACAGGCATCTAAAATAATGAGAGGGTTGAAAAGATCAAGACTTCTTAGTTTAGCGGAAAGTACTGAGAAGTGACATGATAGATCTATACAATATAATTAACGGTATGGACAAAGTAAATTAGGCACTCATCTGTACTCTTTCTTACAACACAATATCAAGGGACACACAAAAATGAATGACAAAACTTTTTTTAATTGATAAAAGAAAATATTTTTACACAATGTGCATTTAACCTGGGGTTATACAGGTACAATTAAGCTCAATAATTTTGTAGGGCTAAAAGAAGATTGGACATTTATGTAGATAATGAGATTATCCATACTTATATTAGACAGGATTTTAGCAAACTTTTTATTTATTTTTGTAATGAGAGGTATATACCTTCTTCCTTCGGGGTCTAAATAATGAATTGTCTGAAGTTTGGGAGAAATTTCTGCTATTCCCCTTCTGTTAGAATATATTCTAAAGAATTTGATACTGACCACCATCACAGGTAGGATACTGGTCACCATATGCTGTAGCAGGTTCCTATGGGGTTTTGAGTTTCGGTCTGTAATGTGGCTGCACTCACTCAAGTGAGGCTAACTCCACTTAGCTGTTGCAGTGAAGAGAAGTCATACTGTGATATAAAAGAAATAGAGTGATGTGGTAATAAAATCAGTTGTCCCAATGAAAAATCCAATTTTAGTTCTAGCATTTACCAGATACCATTTACCTTTTTGTTGCATTGCTGGCTCTGCTTTGCCAGTAACGTCAACCTCAATGCTCTGTTCATCCACTTCTGCAATTGTCTTTGTGACATTTTCTATCCAATCCTCAACATGTAAAATGTCTTTCCAGTTCTGGTCCATCAAGCCACTACACTCTTTTCATTTAAATCTCTCCTAAGGGTCATTTTCCATGATGCCCATAAGAAATTTCAACCAATATTAATAACAAAAAATCCCAGTTATTGCTTTTGCTGGGTTTCATTGCACATCCTAGCTACTCTGAGTCGGTCTTGCTTAGACTGCAAGCTCCTTGGGGCAGGGATTATCTGTATTTTGTGTCTTGTACAGTGCCAAACATATTGTTAGTGCTTCAGAAATACTTAGAATATAATGAAGAATAATGAGAAGTTCTGGAACTACACCACCCCCTCTCACTCCAACAAGCCAATGACATGAAAAATGAGTTATGATATGGGCATCCTACCTGAGGCAAGCAGCCTTGATGAGCCAAGCTCCACCTTTTCAGCCATTGCCAATGGATGTGGCAAACTACAGGAGTAACTGAGCTACCACATCAGATGCATATGTGAAGAAAGATATGGGGATGAGACTACTAGAGTAGAGGACCAGGATAGGTTAACAGTGAAGGCCCTCGACTTTTATATAGAATGACTCACCAACTCACTGTGAGAGTGGGCAAGTCAGGTGACCTTTTTTGTACTCTAGACAAGCAAGCTGTAGCAAGCCACGCTAGGTCCTCCCAGCTGCTGTAGTTAAGTTTGAGCTTTCCTGTGGAAATTAATAGCTTCCTACACCCACCCACACAAACTGCTGCTTTACTCCTGTTCCAGCTCCACTTTCATTGGTAACAAATTTGTCTGTGATATTAGAAACACAAGAACAGAAACTTCTCATTAAAAGTTTTAAATGGAGCAGGTCAGCTGATAGATTCTGATGAACAAAGTCTTAATCATCTGGAGGGGGCTGCTGTAACTCAGTTTTAAAGTCTTCTCCCTCTTGTGATGACGTATGCTGCTGCGTATTTCTATGAGACATTTAGAATCTCACTCGGATTTTTGATTTGAATCTTCCTCTTTCAGATTGTTATCGCAGCTTGAATGATGCACCTTTCTAAAGATACCAACAGGGACTTTCAGCCATAGACTAAGCAGCAGAAACTGCATTTGCTTCAAAAATTGGGTTGTAATTAAATGGCCAAAAGTCATCTCTGTCCAACCTGACCTGGTATATTTTTATCAACACTTATGAACTAAGGATTAAGGGAACACAAGAGAGAGAAATACAGTGGCACTAACAGATATCTAGTCTCATTCACATAATAAAGCTCCTTCTGCAATGATCCTTGCAACAGAAGGAAGAGGCTCCCTGTCCCTCAAAGAGGCCCCTTATTCCCCCTCTCACAGCCATTTCCTTTGGGTGCAGGTCTCCGTTATATTCTTTTCTGGGCCTTCAGCTTTTGAAGAAGTGGTTTCACCGTAATTGTGGTCACTGACGTGCACCCTTAAGAAAGCCACCTGCTGCGCTCAGTTTCACTCAGTTGGGTCTGAGGACTGAAGGCTCCAGTCAGGCAGGAGAGTCTCTGGCACCAGCAACCATGAGACCACACGAACACAGCACCTGCGCCAGCAGCAACCCTCTTCAGCTGCTTGGTAAGGGCACATACCACACAAGCCTCCTCCAGTTCTCTCATACTATTGTCTGATTCCTTTCTCCTCTCCTGCATCCCCACTTTCTCCCTCAGTCTATCCCCTCCTGCTTCTCTTCTCTTTCCCCTTCCATGGCTCTCTCACTGATTCTTTCCTGCTGACCTCCGCCTCATTCTCTTCCCCTCTTTTCTTCTCTTCCTTGCATGCTGTTCTCTCTCCCTCTCCTCTCCACCTTCGCAATCTCCCCCTTCCCCATCCTCTTTTGGCTTTTACTCTCAGTGCACCCAAATTCATCTTATGTACAAGGGAAAAGTTCAGACTTAATGACAAAGTGGTTGTTTTCCAGTGTAAAGAATGCTAATACTGACTTATTTGGATTGTTTTAAGCAGTATGGGGCAATTTCTTAGCTAAACCTTATATTGAATAACATGGCAGAGTAAGACTTAATATTGCATTTGTAGGTTATTTGGTGGTGTTTTCGAGTAAATTATGTTGTTTTGTGTTTTGTTTTAGGGTGTAAATGGAAGAACAAATCATATTAAAATGTAGCAACTTCTGCCTGATTCATTGCTACTGCAAAAAGTTTAGCTTTTAAAGACTTGGTTTCCCATTTAAAAAAATTATTCTCAATGTTTTAATGTTAGGAGAAATGAAGACCACATTTATTGTATGTGAGATGCTTCCAAACTACTTTCCTTTGTCTCTGAAATAAACTTTCCTTGTTTGAGGTGAGCTTGATCCAGTTGTTAAAAATTCAGGATAGTGAATCAGGAGAGAGGTGTGGGTTTCTTTTTTTTCTTTTTTTCTTTTCTGGCTCTGCCACAGCCCTGCTATATGACTGGGAAAGTCATTTAATGATTTTGTTTCCCTAATTGTAAAAGGTGGATAATAAAACTTACCTGCCTTCCAGAGCTGTTATTAGGTATGGTTCATTAACGTTTGTAAACCTATTAGAGATCTGCCAAGGGAAGGCACAATAGAAATCAAAAGGATTATTTTATGATCTCCTGCTGCAAATGACGCTAATTAAATGACTACTAAGCAAAATCTCAGGCTTAGATTTTGGTTCATTTTCTTCTAGAAAAGCAAAGGATGTAAACAAAGAACAGAAATCTCTATGGGAATCGGAGTTAGCATAGCATCCAATTCTGGGCTTTGTTAGTCTTACACAGTGCATTGAAAACTAACCATGCTGTTACTATTGATTATTATCTGAATTATTGTAACACATACAGACCCCCTCTGGGATCAGGGCCCCATTGAGTTAGGTGCTATACAAACAGATAGTGAGAGACATTCTGTCTCCTGAAGACAAGATGGACAAAGGGTGAGAGAATGGGAGTATTATTATCTCCATTGTGTACCATGGTTAATTGTGTAGATATGATTTGTCAGTTCAGAAGTACAGCAGGATTTTCACTGGGGATCATCGTCTCCATGCATATAAAAATGTGGTGACTTTTTTAAAAAAAAGTCATTTTTAGAGTAGGAATTATGACTTTAGTGAGTGATAACGAGATTCTTAAAGTTGAAGTAGCCACTTCCCAAGACTTAAAGGTTCTTCATTATTACTCAGAAGTTTGAACTGAACACAAATAACTTAGCAAATCCCATCTGACAGATTTTATCCAGCTGCTTTAAAGATGTCATAATAAAACTGTATTTACTCAGCAAAGAAAAGCAAAGTTAAAATAACATTCAGAGACTCTCTAAAACTAAGATGATCAGGAAACTATAAAGATAAGACTCCGACTCTATCTTTACTTCATATATCTGCAGTTGCAGAAATCTCAGAACAAAGTGTCCTGAATGTGTTATTTGCTGCAATAACCAGGCAGCAAGAATTTGGAAAGTAATCCTGGGAGCATTATGAACCAGAACTTGTTTGTTTTATGACAAATAAAACTCCTCCCCTTATTGCTTTTCTGGCCATCCCAACCAGACTAGTCAGGTATGGTTAAAGGTAATATTATCTGGGGTGAAATTAGCTTTGGCTGCACAAATCCAGGCAAGTGAAGTGCAGAGATGGGGGAATAGGGTTGTTGTGCAGCTGCCCTCCTCACCTCACCCTGCAATTTATGGGATGGAATCATTGCCCTTCTATGTCACTTGCGGATATGCATAATCACTGAACCTGAAACTGTGTCCAATGCCGTCTTACATGGCAGCCTATATGGGGCTGGCACTGAAATCTCTGCAAGTACTATGGGTGCAGAGACCCCATGTGGCGTTAGTAGTGGACCTCTGCATGCAGCCTCAGTTGCAAGGAGCATGCGGTGCAGAGGGATTTGTGTTCATTTGACTCATCAGAGTGAATTTCACCCTTAAGAAACAGTCTTGCTTCATTTATATTTGCTACATTAATTTTTCACAACTGCTTTTCATGGGGCTGTCCATAGTTTTGGAACAAATTAGAGGAATCAAGTTACCCAATCTTGCAATGACGTTAATGGACATTTTGCATGAGTAAGAACTGCAAGTTCAGGCCCAGAAGTTTCTCTGATTGCTCAAAAGCTGAAAGACAATAACACTGACATACATATCATGGAGCCTATAGTAAACAAAACTGAAGTGTGTAATAGTCCAGTACGGGAGTACCAGAGAAGTCTGAGACTGGAGATTTCAGTTCTATTTTTTAAACAGATAACAGAATTATTTGGGAACTAGTTTTTTACAGAATTTGTCAGTCTCACTACAACGCAAAGATTACCTTCTTATAAACCAACAGACAAAACACTCCACAGCATGTTCAAACACAGACCCATGCCACTGCCAGAAATGGAAATCAGTGAACATCCAAGAAACAGAATCATGTTTTATCCTGACTACACTCTCTCCTGAAACATGTTAAACTTTACGCAAGCCAAGCAAATTCTTTGTATAAAACTAGTCCATGCTCTGCTTGCATAGTGAAACGCAGTGGGATCTACTGGACCACAGTGTATCTTTGCTTTGTCATACATTATCAATCTTTTATGGATAAAAAAATTAAGAAATATTATTTCTGAGATGAAGATTCCTGAAGGTAAAAAGGATTATTTGGATTTTTACAACTGAATATAACCGAGCTTGGTCTATCCATGCTATATTTCTTTTGAAGATGGACCCTAGCATTTTCATTTGTGGGAGCCAAAGTTTGTCCAATTTTCAAGCAGATAAATATGTGGAAGATAGTCAGCTGCCCTAATTCAGCATGTTCCTAGCTACGATAGACAGAGTCCTGTCCCTGGCCACTCACATCCATTCTGGATCTGTGCTCATCAACAGTGGAGACTTCAATGGCAGAGACTGCAGGTTCCTTGCATTGCTGCCCTGAGTGGACTTTCTACTACCAAAGGTGTCTATTATCAGAGGAGTAGCTGTGTTAGTCTGGATCTGCAAAAGCGACAAAGAGTCTTGTAGCACCTTATAGACTAACAGATTTTAGGGATCGTGAGCTTTCGTGGGTTAAGACCCACTTCATCAGATGAATGTGGGTCTTAACCCACGAAAGCTCATGATCCCTAAAATCTGTTAGTCTATAAGGTGCTACAAGACTCTTTGTCGCTACTACCAAAGGGAGATCCAGGGCTGAATCAAGGCGCATAATTAATAAACTATTCTAGTCTATTCTTATTTAGGGTATGTAGAGATATGTATGTATATACAGAATATAACTTTCAAAAGAGCTGATAAAATAGCAAAAGCAGTATCATTTAGACTCACTCATGCCGTTACTGTTGTCTTTGCTGCCATTTTGCTCGG
The DNA here is from genome assembly GCA_032164245.1 of Sternotherus odoratus. Taxonomy (NCBI): domain Eukaryota; kingdom Metazoa; phylum Chordata; order Testudines; family Kinosternidae; genus Sternotherus; species Sternotherus odoratus. The sequence continues at coordinate 263,603,986 of JAVMKO010000001.1, forward strand.
CCAAGTTGAAGCAACCAGTAACTAAGGGTACGTCTATTCTACCCGCCAGATCGGCAGGTAGTGTTTCATGCATCAGGGATCGATTTATCGCATCTCGTCTAGATGGGGGAGTGGCAGCAGTCGACTTGCCACTGTGAGGATGGCCAGGTAAGTCGACCTAAGATACTTCGACTTCAGCTATGCTATTTGCATAGCTGAAGTTGCGTATCTTAGGTCGACCCCTCCCCCCGCTCCAGTCTAAAGAAAACCCCTCCCCTACACCCCAAGAAAACGCTGTCAAACAACTTGTGAAAATTCACTAAAAAGTCCAGGGACATGAGAGTAATGCTAACATCAGAAATAATTAAATGGGAGAGCCAGGTTGTAAAAAAGAATTTCCAGAATAAAAAATAAATAAAAAATGGAAGAGCTGTAGAGGGCAACAAAGAAGACTAACAACCAATTGCAGGCTTACAAAACAGCAATAGAAGAGATCAAGGACTTTTCAGTTGCAGTGATCAAAACTGTTATAATAATTACAAGGAAAGCGGGGCTCAGCAAAACTAGGCCACAGTCAAGAACATATAGAACTTGTATTTCTGAGTGGGCAAAGAAGACCCAGCTTTTGATTCATGTTGAGTTTAACACTGTTCCTCAGTTCCTTGACATAACCTCCCACAAAGATGCTACAGGAATCAAAATAGAAGCACAATGCAAAATACCGGATTAGTGACTGTTAACCCTAAGATCAAACAGGGACATTATGTTTGAAGGATAGAATCTTCTTTTTCCTAACATACTTCATGGAAGCCGAAAGGTTAAAAAAGACAGGATAGCTGCTGTGTGAGTATCTTCCACCCAGGTCAGGTCCAGCTAGGATACTGGAGGAATATTTGTTGCCTTTTCTAGGGTACATCCTTGGAAACCACACTGTTTAAAAAAAGGAGCCTCCCTCCCCCCACCACACACAAATTGACTTATATGTGTTGTAAAGTAGAACAACAATTACACTTCTTTTTACACTATAGGTTTAATTGTGTAAGTAGGATTTTCTTGATGTATGAGATATAAGTATGTTTTAGACAAATTCTTATTGGATTACAGTGTGTCCTTTGTGGTGTGAACACATTTAAATTTACATTTATAAAATTATTTTATAATTGTGATTTTTTTCAGTTATCTGGCTCATTACCAGGCGTGACATGGAGTGATACATTAGCACAAAACCTATTATTATTTTAAACATTTTATTGATTCATTTTTACTTCTTTTACACTTTTTAGCATAGCTCTTCTTAACTTGCCAACAGGCTCCTCCTCCACCCCCCCCACCCCCACCCCCACAAACAGAACAGAAGGAAACCAGCTGTAGTAGAAATTATTGTTTTAAATAAGAGAGGAACTGTATACAGTACTAGGGTGACAAAGAGTATAATTTCTTCAGTAGCTGTCAGTAACATATACATTCTTGTGTTTTCATTTCTCTATTTTATTGAAACTTTTTTCTTTGGAGGCAAGTTATTATGGCCCAGACACTGCAGCGCGTCCTCTTGTGAGTACTTCATACTCACAAGAAGTTAATAGCTCCATTAACATCAATGGAGCTATTCTTGTAACAGGACTACTCACAAGAAGTTAATAGCTCCATTAACATCAATAGAGCTATTCTTGTAACAGGACTGAGCCCTCAATGCATAAACCTGAAGGGTATTTTTGATATCCTTTTAATAAATAATGTAAAAATTCTCATATTATCAGGTGAATCTAGTGGGTTTATAAAAATACTTTGGTTTTTAACTGAATAAATTGCATCAACACTGATGGTCCAAAGCCACATGATGATTGGCTAGGTGGCCTTTTTTGATTATGTCTGTCACAACCATTTACCAACTCCCTGTCCTATTTGGGACTTGAGCATGCACACGCACACACAAAATACTCTAGGTCCCTGGATCAAGGTGTAGTAATGGATTGGTTAATACAGGGGACAAAAATAAGGAGCCCTGTGTGGATGGATGGTGAATGGAAGCCGTTATGGGGGTATGGAGAGTGAGGGTCTAAAGAAGGAAAAAGTCACTCTTTAAATCCTTCCATCAAATGGCAAGTTACTATTCTGGTCTGCAGTGTAGCTGTAGCTGTGTCAGTCCTAGGATATTAGTGAGGGAAGGTGGGTGAGGTAATATCTTTTATTGGACTATTTTTTGTTGGTGACAGAGACAAAATGTTGAGCTATTTCAGCACTGGTTGGTGGCCCATTCTGCCACTTTCAACCTATTTTCCAAACAAGGAACTTTTCAGCAGTCCAAATTAATGTTTATCAATTAAAGTGAATTGAAAGTAGCTGTCAAGCCATTGCGTGCTCCTGGAAGAGCACTGACTGCAGCAGGGCTTCATGTATGTACAGGAGTCTACCTGCACAGAGCTCATTGCAGTATCCGGGCCCATGGTCCCAGCATGCTCCCATTGTAGCCAAGAGAAGTTTTGTCATTTATTTAAATAGGAGCGTGATTCACACTCGGCTCCCACAAGCAAAATAACAGTATGGTACTTTGAGAAATGTACTTTATATTTTTTAAGATGCAGAATCTCAGGGACTGAAGGACAAGTATCTTAGCAAGGTGAAAGGTTAAAGAAAGTTTGGGTAAAAAGAACATCAGATTGGAGATAAGGTGTACATTTTTAACAGTGAAGGTACTTAACCATTGGAACAATTGACCATGCGTCGGGGTGGATTTTCTATCACAGGCTATTTTTAAATCCAGATCGGATGTTTTGCTAAAAGATCTGCTCCAGGAATTATTGTGGGGAAGTTCTATGGCCTGTGTTATACAGGAGGTCAGACCAGATGAGCACAGTAATCCCTTCTGGCCTTGGAATCTATGTATTTGTCCAAGAGTTCTGAAATAATTTAAGAAAGAAGAGGCTGAGCTGATCACAAAGGCATACATTCTCTCATTAAATCAGCTACTGTTACCAGAGCTATAGCAAATCCTGTGCAGATGGAAATATTAGAAAGAGAAGCAGAAAAAATGGAAAGCTAATTAATCTATACAAAATAATACAAAACATAAATTCATTCAATGGGAAAAAGAAACCCAAACAGCATAAATGATGAAACAGGAATAGGAGTGACAAACAGCAAATTAGATACAAATTTGCAATGCAAGATGACAACAAAAAAAGCCAGTAAGAGTTTCAGCTTCATATGTAGTGGTATCACAAGAGAAACACCACTGATCTTTGTGTCATCATTATCCTCATTGTCCCAGAGAGGGAAACTGAGGCACAGAGAGGCAAAGTGACTTGCCCATGGATTCACAGTGAGTCAATGGCAGAGCAGACAAAAGATCCAGGTCTCCTGGCACCCACTGTAAAAAAAAAAAATGTAGAGAACAGATGCCACTGATAGAGGAATATAATGCAAATCCCAAAATGGGATCACTTATCTAAATCACTAAATAACCATGAATCTGGCTATGATTAAGTTTATACATGACCATTAACCATCCTCTTCTAACTAAGGAAGGTACAACAGTAAAAAGGAATAATTTTACCGAGAAATAAAAGTTGATTAAATCTATACCCCGGGTGCTAAGCAGAGGTAAGGCTCACCAGGTGGAGGCCAAACTGCAGATGTTTATTATCAGAACAGCCGAGAGAGATTTATTATTTTATGTATCAGATTGATGTAGTATCTCTTCAATAATGGAATAGTAAAGTCCAACAAAATAGGCAAGAAGATGAATGCACTTGCTGAATATTTATTGCTGCTGCACTTTGTTTGTTTGTCCTGGCTCCAAAAATAAAAAAAATTAAAAAAAAAGCATCAGTTGTTTCTTCAGAAATTATAGTGCTAATCTGGAATTTTAGGGATCCTTCCAAAAAAAGGATAATAGTTTAAGATTGAATAAAAACCAGAGGATGTTTGAAATAGAGCAGTTAACCAAAAACACCAATGTGAAAGAGAAAATTAGGAACGGGTCTGATTTCCATATTTTAAATCAATATTCTGGTGATGTAATATTTATATTATTGTAGTGTCCAGAGGCCCTGTTGTTCAAGATGTTGCCCAGAAGAGTTTACAGTCGATGCATGTCTACACAGTTTGCACATCTATTTAACTAATTTTTTGTTATTTGTGTAATCAGTGATTTAGTTAATTTGGTGCATAAATTTTGTATAGACAAGGCTTAAGAAAGCATTTACAAGTAATTTTTTAAAAGAAAAATGGAATGCAAATCCTTAGCTTGCAATTAGAGAAAGAACTGGTTAAACTATTTGTGAGCTGTGAAACTACACATAAATTCAAAGACTTCAAAGGAATGCATATATATTCAATACACATTGTTCTGTCTGAAGCAAATCCCATAAAGGAACTATGCAAAGGAAGTTTGATTATAGAGTGTAAGGAATAGTTTGCACGTTACATAAAAGACTTAATTCAAAGAGGTCAGAGTTAGCATAGGAAAAAACATAATGGGTGAAATCCTGGACCCACTAAAACTGAGGGCAAAACTCCCATTCACTGTAAAGAAGCTAGGGTTTTACCCAATGTGTCAGCCTGAGGGTAAGTGGGTATATATTTCAATGACTGTTTTCTGAATTTAGCCCTAGTGTGTAAGATAGTCCAAGTCAGTTTTACTTGTGTGCTAATGGAGTGGAAAGATATAAATTGATGATGAAGTGGTTTTTAACCTATGAAAGCTTATGCCCAACTAAATTTGTTAGTCTCTAAGATTCCACAAAGACTCCTCGCTGTTTTTACGAAATAAAAAGGACACCACATTATTGGGTTTATTTTGGCACCCATTCAGGAAAGGGGGCTGGCTTATTTCTGTTCAGGCTCCAAGCTCAGCACCTCAGAAGCTTCAAAAGGGAGTTCATGCTTACCAGACCTAATGTACTGTTCATGAAGGTGAGATGCTTATCTAAGACTTTTATCATTTCTTGACATCACAACCTGACCATCATTTGTTCCATCAGATTTGTGACTTGGGAGTCCTCCTGTATAGAATTACATGTACACTTGCTTGTTTTTGTTATTTATTGTTTTATGTTCTGAACCTTGTTGCATGTACAGATGTATGACTGCAGTGAAATACTATGACATTGAGCAGCATGGACCATATCCCGCTGAGAATTCAATGGATAGGTTGGTTCAGGAAGAAGATGAAGGAAGGAAGCCTTCCTTCTTCCTCAGTACCTCCAAGAAGCAGGGCAGGATCTCCACATAGTGGTAAGACGGAGTACTGCCACTAGTTCCACCGGTACACGGAGGAATTGAGAAGAAATTCAGCAAAAATGCTGTGGCTGCATTATGAAGCAGTAATAGGGTGCATGCCCCTGCCTCTCCCTCTCCCCCACCAAAGAAACTGTGAGCTAATCTTCTCTGCAATTGGAGGATGGCTCTGCATAGATAGTTGAGCTAGAGTTACTCTCTTGCTTTCCCTCTTCTTTGTCTTTCCCATCCCAGTAGTAAAGGGTAAAGTAGGGAAGTGAAGTGAAGCAGAGTGAAGTGTTCTGGAAAGGTCTCACGGAGCTAAAATGGCGAGAGGCACCAAGAGCACTGAGAAGACTTGACAATATATTGCCTAGTCTAGAATGAATGTTCCAAATAATATGTGTTATGTGGAGACTGGTCCAAAGTGAAAAAAAGCCTAAGCAAATGCAAGAATTATATTGGTTGAAAGAAAATAAATGAAGCTTCAATACACTGTTTCGAGGAATGTAACTGCGAATCTTTTTGTTTAATTCTGTTTTTGTTCAGAACACAGCAGCCTAGTTATTCAGTAGCATAGGCTCCTCAGATGATATCACCACATGCTCGTCTCTTTTCACTGGTTTCCTGTTAAATCCTGATTCAGATTCAAAGTTTCCATGCTCATCTGCAAAGCTCTCCATGGGATCGTTCCATTTTACCTCAAGGACGACTTCATTCTATGGGCTTGTCTACATTTGAAAAGTTGATCATATTTGAACATGATTGTAATCAATTGAGTTAAACGACATGCCATGACAGACTTGTCAATGTGCACCAGAAAAAATCATGCTCACTGTCATATCAACTAACTATGATTAATTATCATGATTTAAACCCTGGTGCTAACATGATTTGTCCTGGCATTCAGTGACTGGCAAAGTTGTGGTAAGCAGCATCATATTCATGTCATATAATCTGATTATTTACAATATTGTTCAAACACAATATAATTCTGTAATGTAGAAAAAATCCTAATATGAAGGTATCCTCTGTGACAGCTACATTCCTCTGGAACAATGGAGCTATTTAAATAACATTACAATGATGGGTGTGGTATAGGAACCTGGACAAATGAGTGGTTAAATGGATCTGAGAAGAAAATATAAAGGAGCCACACACAAGCACGACAATGCATTGGTGGAGAGAAGGGGTGTTAGAGGTATATTGCCCCTGGGGGAGCATATGCACGAAACTATTAATGATATTGTATGCACCATTATCTGATGCTGGGCAGCTACACAGGCTTGAGTTTAAGACAAGGGGGCAATGGACCTTTCCTCGCCATCCCTCTGGGTGGCTTGCACCTCAAAAGACAGTAGGAGGAGCTATCCCTGTGTTCAGACAGCAGAGCCAATTATTGTACTTGGCCATTCTATAGGAGACGGTATCAGTACTGCCAACTCAAAAGATCAAAAATCATGAGCTGGACCACCTCATGAGATCAAAACTCATGAATCAGGTCCCAAAAGAACATGAGATTGGCAGCACAAATTATTTCGGGGAAGTTCTATGGTCTGTGTGATCATCTAATCCAGAGGTCTCAAACATGCGGCCCACAGGGCTATTTCCTGCAGCCCAGCAAGCTCCTCTCCCCCCGCTCTCCCTAGCGCGCCGTGTTCCCACTCCGCTGCTTACCTCCAGGCGTTTCCTGCTGCCAAACAGCTGTTTGCAGCACTTAGCGCCTTCCAGGAGAGAGGGGGGAGGAGCAGGGAGCCACTGGGCTCAGGGGAGGAGGCGTGGCAGCAGCAGGGATTTGGGGAAGGGGTTGGAACAGGGGCGGGAAGGGATTGGAAGGGGCGAGGCCTCATGGCAGGGGTGGAGTGGGGGTAGGGCCGGTGGGAGTTGGGGGTGTGTGTCAGTGATTCAGCCCTCAGACTAATGTAATAGTCCTCATGTGGTCCTCTGGTGATTCAAGTTTACGATTCCTGATCAAGTCTAACTTGTAGTGTGGTAAGAGGACTTAACAGGGTCCTCCCTCAGAAGAAAAAAAAGATTCCGTCCAGCCGCGTGCTCTGATTTATTGCACTGGACAGGGGTAAGGTTATCTAAACTTAAGCTTTTATTCAGCGCGCTGAAGGTTGCTCATTAGAAAATAGAACAACCCCCAATATCAGAAATTGGAAGCTTTTATAACATACAGATATACATATTCATGTGGCTCATTGATTATTCATTTATACCCGTACATGGTTAAAACTATGTGGAAACCAGAAGGTTACATCAGAAACATATTCATTGGTTCTAATTTGCCGCAGTGCTGAGCCTGCGCAGGAGATTTCTCACTTTTAGCCTATATTAGTAACATTATCAAGGTCTTACTTTTGGAAGTCAATTTAATTTGCACATAACAACACCAGGTGTCTTATCTCAGTTAGTATAGGAGTGCTCAAGTATAATACTCCCTTATTTTTCCCATGAGTTGCATTTCTCACATTTGAGGCTTATTAGCTATTTTCAGTTAGCAGTTTGAGATTACCCAGAGTGCTTGACTGCAGTTAGCTAACTAAGCCTGTGTATGTCTTACATACATTTGCTTATTACAACATAGGGTAAAGATGTTTACTATAGTAGTACAACTGTCCCTTCTGGCCTTGGAATCTATGAAAAGGGTTATCAGTATGGCCAACTGTCATTAGGATATTTGGTATTTTTCTTAAAGCCCCAACCTGACTCCTGATTTTTGAATGTTTGAGGTTGCCAGTACTGTGTCATTACTGGAAAAGTTTGAAACTTCCCACCTATGTATTTTCACTTTGGACCTATTTTCCCAGGAGCTAGATTGTACTAAGGTGCATGAGTCTTTGCCTCCTACATATACTTCCATTATACTTCCATTAAGTGTGTTACTGGAACAAAGACTTTTTTTGGCCATTCCTTGTAACCACCTTCCTCTAACTTCTCTGCTTCTGTACTCTTTATGGGTGCAGGTTGTGCTGGAAAGAATGTTTAGTATAATTCCAGTCTATAGGTAGGGCTTATGTAGGCAGCCTTGAAAGAGTGTCTGCATTACTAAGAGGATCCATATTAATCTACATACAACAAAGCTACATTTTAAAATGTTACTTATCTTGCAAGGTCAAGCTCTGAAAAGTTAGAAAATGCCAGATCTAGGGTTGCTCAGGCAGCCTTAATTCCACCCCCTTCTGCTTTCATCCTGTGCACTGAATGGGGCAAGGGTCCTATGGGAAAATAGAATGTGGTCATGACTGCACCATTGTGTATCTGCAACAGAGTTCTTTTCTTTTCTTTTCTCTGCACCTCCTCCCCTGCTAACTGGGCAGCTCCCAGATGTCCCCAGTAAAGTGACTGCTGCTGCTTTGGCAGTGATGTGGGCCTGGCACTTTGGAATGTTTGTGTGTTCCGTTATTATTTTGGTAAGCTGCCAAATGTTTCCTGAAGGACACAAGCAAGAGGTGGGAAAGGGCAATTTTTAACAGTTTATGGCTCAGCAAAAGATAAATAGAATTTCATGGGACAAAGAAAAGGCACTTTGTTAACCCGAGGGCACTTCCCCTGCTGACTATCAAAGCCAGTTGCAAACAATGGCAGTATTAAGGCTTCTCAAAGAAAAGGTCACATAAGAACATAAGAATGGCATACTGGGTCAGACCAATAGCCCAGGTAGTCTGTATCCTGTCTTCAGACAGTGGCCAATGTTAGGTGCTTCAGAGGGAATGAACAGACCTGGGCAATTATTGATTGATCCATCCCTGTTGTTCACTCCCAGCTTCTGGCAGTCAGACACTAAGGACACCCAGAGCATGAGGTTGCATCCCATACCATCTTGGCTTATAGCCATTGATGGACCTATCCTCCATGAACGTCTCTAATTCTTTTTTTAAACCCGTTATAATTTTGGCCTTTGCAATATCCCCTGACAATGAGTTCCTCAGTTTGACTATGTGAAGAAGTACTTCCTTTTGTTTGATATAAACCCGCTTCTTATTAGTTTCATTGGGTGACCCCTGGTTCTTGTGTTATATAAAGGAGTAAATAGCACTTCCCTATTCACTTTCTCCACATCATTCATCATTTAACAGACCTCTATCATATCCCCTTTTTGTTATCTCTTTTCTAAACTGAACAGCCCCAGTCTTTTTAATCTCTCTTTATATGGAAGTTGTTCTATACTCTTAATCATTTTTGTTGTCCTTCTCTGTACCTATTCCAAATCTAATATACTTTTTTTGCGATGTGTTGACCAGAACTGCATGCAGTATTCCAGGTGTGGGTGTACTGTGGATTTATTTAGTGGCATTATGCTATTTACTGTCTTTTTAGCTATCCATTTCCAAATGGTTCCTAACATTGTTTGCTTTTTTGCCTGCCACTGCACATTGAGTGGATGTTTTCAGAGAACTATTCACAATGATTCCAAGAACTTTTTCTTGAGTGGTAACAGCTAACTTGGACTCCATCATTTTGTAGGTATATTGTTGGGATTATGTTTTCCAATGTGCATTACTTTGCATTTATCAACATTGAATTTAATCTGCCATTTTGTTGCCCAGTCACTCAGTTTTGTCAGCTCTCTCCGTAACTCCTTGCAATCTGCTTTGTACTTAACTATTCTGAGTAATTTTGTATCATCTCCAAATTTTGCCACCTCACTATTTATCCCTTTTTCCAGATCATTTATGAATATGTTGAACAGCATTGTTCCCAGTACAAATCCCTTAGGGACACCACTACTTACCTCTCTTCATTCTGAAAACTGATAATTTATTCCTACCTGTAGCAGGCAGCTGAGTCAGCATCTGCTGAGTCAGCCCCTGCTCCCTCCTTACCCCTGCAAAAGCCAAAAGCCTCTGCAAGCCCAGCCTGCTGCCACAGGCTAATCAGCCACCTGGCTGTAGCTCTGGGCTGCAGAGGGCTTAATGGGCCCCACCTGGCAGCCTCCACAGGATATAAGGCCTGCTAGGGAGGAAACCAGGGTGGGTTGTGGAGGTGGGAGATAGTGAGAGGTAAGAAGGAGAAGGAGGAAGAAAGAGTGAGAGATAGAGAAGGTGCAGGGTGATAAGCTAGCTGAGGCAGCAAGCCTGAAGGAGCTAGCTAACCCTGAGGCCAGCCAGAGACTGAGGGCTGAGCCTAAACCTGAACTGTGTAGGAAGCTGTATATAGGTGGTGGGGTTTGTGCACTGTGTATAAAGCAATAAAAGACACCGGTGAAGCCAAAAAGCAGTCTCCGGATGATATTTTGAAGAAGGCGGTCCGAGGCCCGCTTACACTACCCTTTGTTTCCTATCTTTTAAGCAGTTACTAATCCATAAGAAGTCTTTCCCTTTTACCCCAAGACAGCTTACTTTGCTTAAGAGCCTTTGGTGAAGGACCTTGTCAAAGGCTCTCTCAAAGTACACTAGATTCACTGAATTACCCATCTCCACATATTTGTTGACCCCCTCAAAGAATTTTAATAGATCTGTGAGGCTTGATTTCCCTTTAAAAAAGATGTGTTGATTCTTCCCCAACAAATCATGTTCATCTATGTATCTGATAATTCTGTTCTTTACTATAGTTTCAACCATTTTGCCTAGTACTTAAGTTAGTTTTACTGGCCTGCAATTGCCAGGATCACCTCTGGAGCCTTTTTAAAAACTTGGTATCATGTTAGCTATCCTCCAGTCATCTGGTACAAAAACTGATTTAAGTGTTAGTTTACATACCACAGTTAATAGTCTGCAATTTTATATTTGAGTTCTTTCAGAACTCTTAGGTGAATACCATTTGCTCCTGGCAAGAATCCTTTATAATGGAAAATGTTAGATAATTTAAATATAGGAGTCACCACCACCACCACCTATATCATACTGAAAACAGCAAAAACAATTGCTGCAGGCTAACAACTGATAAAGAAAGTAGAATAGAAAAGTCTTGTGTCCTAATACCTGGAATAATGGCTAATGAACCAGAAACAGTGTGCTAGTCCTGAAATTCACATACTGTGAGTACTCGTGTAATATTGTTATTCCTAACATTAAACTTAAGGTTGCTTTATCTCCGCTGTTGTCAGGTGGCGTAGTGCGTAGTACCTCTGGATTCTAAGTGCCAGATGGCCTTCTGGGAGATTATGGCTGTCACATTAGAGGCACTTTATTAATTATTATTTTATTGACAAGAATCTATACAAACATTCAGATTTACAAGGCAGTACCATCTTCTGGAAAATATATGTCAAACCCAACTCTATAAAATTCTTTCCTCCTGCTATCACTGAAAAAATCAAATCCTATGTTTCAAGGGCATTATCGTATATCTAAGCAAGATCTGATGTCACTTTAAAATCCACAATCTCTGTGTTAGTTACATATAAACATAAAGTGCGTTCCTCTTACTGTGAATAGGAACATAAGTGTAAATGATGAATTCTCTGTAACTTGAATTCTTTAACCCGTGATTTGAGGTCTTCAGTAACTCAGCCAGAGGCTAGGGGTCTATTTCAGGAGTGGATGGGTGAGGTTCTGTGACCTGCAATGTGAAGAATTCTTCACAAACCATGAAGAATTAGTAGGGGACGCAAAAGTGGATGGGAACCTGGGAGGCAGTGACCATGAGATGGTCGAGTTCAGGATCTTGACACAGGGAAAAAAGGAGAGCAGCAGAATACGGACCCTGGACTTCAGCAAAGCAGACTTTGACTCCCTCAGGGAACTCATGGGCAGGATCCCCTGGGAGATGAACATGAAGGGGAAAGGAGTCCAGGAGAGCTGGCTGTATTTTAAAGAATCCTTATTGAGGTTGCAGGAACAAACCATCCTGATGTGAAGAAAGAATAGTAAATATGGCAGGCGACCAGCTTGGTTGAACAGTGAAATCCTTGCTGATCTTAAATGCACAAAAGAAGTTTACAAGAAATGAAAGATTGGGCAAATGACCAGGGAGGAATATAAAAATATTGCTCAGGCATGCAGGAGTGAAATCAGGAAGGCTAAATCACACTTGGAGTTGCAGCTAGCAAGGGATGTTAAGGGTAACAAGAAGGGTTTCTTTAGGTATGTTAGCAACAAGAAAAAAAGTCAAGGAAAGTGTGGGCCCCTTACTGAATGAGGGAGGCAATCTAGCGACAGAGGATGTGGAAAAGGCAAATGTACTCAATGCTTTTTTTGCCTCTGTCTTCACGAACAAGGTCAGCTCCCAGACTCCTGCACTGGGCAGCACAGCATGGGGAGGAGGTGACCAGACGTCTGTGGGAAAAGAAGTAGTTCAGGAATATTTAGAAAAGCTGGATGAACACAAGTCCATGGGGTCGGATGCGCTGCATCCGAGGGTGCTAAAGGAGTTGGCTGATGTAATTGCAGAGCCATTGGCCATTATCTTTGAAAACTCATGGCGATCGGGGGAGGTCCCAGATGACTGGAAAAAGGCTAATGTAGTGCCCATCTTTAAAAAAGGGAAGAAGGAGGATCCAGGGAACTACAGGCCAGTCAGCCTCATCTCAGTGCCTGGAAAAATCATGGAGCAGGTCCTCAAGGAATCAATCCTGAAGCACTTAGAGGAGAGGAAAGTGATCAGTAACAGTCAGCATGGATTTACCAAGAGCAAATCATGCCTGACTAACCTAATTGCCTTCTACGATGAGATAACTGGCTCTGTGGATGAGGGGAAGGCAGTGGATGTGTTGTCCCTTGACTTTAGCAAAGCTTTTGATACGGTCTCCCACAATATTCTTGCCAGCAAGTTAAAGAAGTATGGGCTGGATGAATGGACCATAAGGTGGATAGAAAGCTGGCTGGATCGTCGGGCTCAATGGGTAGTGATCAATGGCTCCATGTCTAGTTGGCAGCCGGTATTGAGCGGAGTGCCCCAAGGGTTGGTCCTGGGGCCGGTTTTATTCAATATCTTTATCAATGATCTCTGGAGGATGGTGTGGACTGCACCCTCAGCAAGCTTGCAGATGACACTAAACTGGGAGGAGTGGTAGATACACTGGCGGGTAGGGACAGGATACAGAGGGACCTAGACAAATTAGAGGACTGGGCCAAAAGAAATTTGATGAGGTTCAACAAGGACAAGTGCAGAGTCCTGCACTTAGGATGGAAGAATCCCATGCACTGCTACAGACTAGGGACCGAATGGCTAGGCAGCAGTTCTGCAGAAAAGGACCTAGGGATTACAGTGGATGAGAAGCTGGATATGAATCAACAGTGTGTCCTTGTTGCCAAGAAGGCTAATGGCATTTTGGGCTGTATAAATAGGGGCATTGCCAACAGATCAAGCAATGTGATTGTTCCCCTCTATTCGACATTGGTGAGGCCTCATCTGGAGTACTGTGTCCAATTTTGGGGCCCTCACTACAAAAAGAATGTGGAAAAATTGGAAAGAGTCCAGAGAGGGGCAACAAAAATGATTAGGGGCCTGGAGTGCATGACTTATGAGGAGAGGCTGAGAGCTGGGATTGTTTAGTCTACAGAGGAGAAGACTGAGGGGAGATTTGATTGCTGCTTTCAACTACCTGAAAGGGGGTTCCAAAGAGGATGGATCTAGACTGTTCTCAGTGGTAGCAGATGACCGAACAAGGAGTAATGGTCTCAAGTTGCAGTTGGGAAGGTTTAGATTGGATATTAGGAAAAACTTTTTCACTAGGAGGGTGGTCAAGCATTGGAATGGGTTACCTAGGGAGGTGGTAGAATCACCTTCTTTAGAGGTTTTTAAGGTCAGGCTTGATAAAGCCCTGGCTGGAATGATTTAGTTGGGGATTGGTCCTACTTTGAGCAGGGGGTTGGACTATATGATCTCCAGAGGTCCCTTCCAACCCTAATATTCTATGGTTCTATGAATGTGCAGAAAATCAGATTAGATGATCACAATGTTCCCTTCTGACCTATGAGTCTATGAAGCTATTACACCTTCATTCTCTAGAAATCTTGAATTTTGTGGCTATTCTTTCTGGATATGACACTGGTGATTGCAAACTTCAGAATGACTATGTCTGGGAATATAATAATTTGCCTTTGTTACTTTAGCTAAACTCACTCCTGGTTTGAAAATAAAATCTAACAATCTGTTTAATGCTTAACTAGCAGAAAAGTAGCTTCTCAATTCAATATCTGTCCCAAAGCAGGGTCTTTGCCCTGGATATTAGCAGTTAAATTTGCTACCTGATACTTGACTTTTAGCAGCATTTTCCCAGGTATGTACTTTCAGAACCACATTGCAGAATTGCAATTTAAATGTTGGGTGAAATCCTGCTCCTATTGAAATCAATGAAAGTTTTACCATAGACTTCACAGATTAGGATTTCACCCTCTGCATTTATTCTTACACCATTTTGAAGGGAAATGAAAAAATAAATAACACAGGCATAACTTCTGGGACAGCTTTATTTCCATTCTGTTCTTTATACCATTACAATTCAGCGCCTGGTATGAAATGAAAAGAAAGAACATGGAAAAAACAAGTACACAGCCAGGATGATAGAGAGGAATTTTGTGGAAACTGCCAATGAGAGGACCCTGAAATAGCAGGTACCCGAGGAATCTGTACAGGCATCACATTTCCAAGATAGATGAACGTAGGTTGTCACATGAAGCTACCAGCATGACCAAACAGAATTTATGAACATGTAAATGAAAATGACTAAGGAGAAAAAAAAATAGAAATTCCCATTAATATCTTATCTAAACAAGTGGTTCTCAAACAGAGATACGTTACTCTACAGAGTATGCAGAGGTCTTCCAGGGGGGTACATCTATCCCTCTAGATATTTGCCTAGTTTTACAACAGGCTACATAAAAAGCAATATTGCAGGCAGTACAAACTAAAATTTCATACAGATAATGACTTGTTTGTGCTGCTCTATACACTAAACACTGAAATGTGAGTACAATATTTATATTCCAATCAATTTATTTGATAATTTTATGGTAAAAATGAGAAAGGAAACCATTTTTCAGTAATAGTAAGCTGTGACACTTTGTATTTTTATGTCTGGTTTTGTAAGCAAATAGTTCTTAAGTGAGGTGAAACCTGGGGTATGCAAGACAAATGTAAGGGATACGTGGTCTGGAAAGATTGAGAACTTGTGATCTAAACTGTCTTTGACTATCTACAATTTTGGTGCCTCTATCATTTGCCTTGGTATTTTGTTTCACTGCTCAGTTATTCTTGATGTGACTGAATTTTCCTAATATCTAGTCTAAATTTTTTCTTCTTTAACTTCAGACTCTTGCTTCAAGTTGAACCACCTTAAGAATCACTGTAAACAGTGGCAGAGGCTTTCTAAAAGTTTTGAAAGAACAGCTCTATGATGTTATTTTGGGATCCCATGCTTATTTATACAGTTGAGGGCCAGCTTGAGGAGCTTATCAAAATCACACACAGATCACTGCTCTGAGTTAGTTCCTTATTTTTACTTCTCTTTTTCTTGTTTCTGTGCATGCTTAGGTCTTGGGTTACTGTATTACACCTATAGGGCTAGATTGGGGGGGTTGGGGGGGTTAAGCCATGGCCCTGCATAGGGCTAGTGCGGAGCACACCACACCATCAAGAGCACGAGAGAGGTTATACCCTCACAGCAAGCAGAATCTTTCCGGTGCTGCTCCTTGAGCACATGGAGAGTAATTTGCTTGATCCATTGAGATGAATCAGGATGTTAACCCTTAGTGCCCTTGCCAGACTCCATGGGCCACTGTGAAGTTGGGAATGGAAAGCCAGGGCCTCACTTCCTTCTCACCATTCCCTGCCCCTTTTCCAGCATCCTGCACCCAGGAAAAGCAGAAGCAATGGTCCCTTTGCTCCCCAGAATGCAGGAAACACAGGGACAGCTACTGAGTAGCTGTGTAAGTAAGGGAAGTTTCTTACTCTACCCCTCTGCTTTGGCATGGCTGCTACCCTGGCTAGTGCGCTGATTCACTGGCATTTCTGCAGGAGGTCGAATGCCGCCTCGCACAGGCATGCCGCTGAAGGCTGCCACCCTGACAGGGACTGGCAGGCCATCCCCTGCGGCTTGCCGCCCCAGGCACGCACTTGCTGCACTGGTGCCTGGAGCTGCCCCTGCTAGCGCAGCAGGAATGAGAATTGCCAGGCAGGATTCTATGGGTGAGCTGCGTGTGGGATAAGGATGTGTATGGGGCTGCACTTTGCTGCTGTTCTCAGCAGGAGCACCCTGGGGTCCTGGGTGGCAGACGAAGCACCTTGGTGACAACAGGCAAGTTGAACCATTATCTGGCAGCTGAGAGATTCTGACCTGATACTGCTGAGGTATACGCAGCATGACCCTTTAAGAGATTCTGATGTGGCACGTGATTCATAGGTGGCAGTCATCCAGTTTGCAAGTATAAAATGAAATTGTGCAAGGGCAGGTATGTACATGGCCTTTTGCCTCCTTTTTTGTAAAAATCTCTCTCTCGATAGGTTTTGTTACATTCTATTTTCATGATTATCCCATCCCCATGTACAAACATGACTATTTGTTTTCCATTTTGGTTCTGCAGTTCTTGCTATTACAGCAATGACTTTCACTTCTGCAACAAGCCAACATATATCAGAGATTACATGCATGCTAATCAACCAGCAGAGTAAAGATTCAAGAACACTGGAGCCATCAGTCTTTCCGGAGGTAAGATAACAGTGAATGAATAGCCAACCACCAAAAAACCAAAAAAAAAACCCCAAACAAACAAAAAAAACCCCCACCCTCAGCCAAGATTAGGAAAAATATTAGTAGAGAAGGGAGCTTTGAAATCCATGGTGAGTTTAATATTTTTGAACTAGAAATAAGATAAATATCTAAAACGGAACTTTTGATTAATACTATGATATTGTCTCGTATAATTTGGCCTAAATTATTCACCTCTAAGTATATTTTGAAATGTATAAAGAAAAGGAAGTGTATGATTAGAAAGACAAATAATTTGGACATGGACTACGACATCAAAGATGGATGTGTGAATCAAAGATCAATTTTCCCTTCCAGTGCTGAGTTATTGGAGGGCTTGAAGGTCAACAACAGACCCTGTGCAACGGAAACCTGCTATTTCTTTTAGAGAATTAATTACAGAGACAATCCTATACAAGCTTTTGATTCTTGGACAAATAAATGGATAGTTCTACCACACCCAGAAATAAACTAATAAGAAAGTCAAGGATTTTTCAGTGCTGGGTACCAAAAACGGAACACTCAAAATTGCAGCAACATGTTCTTCTGAATGCGAGAACATGAAGAATGTCCACCTCCTCCTGTCACAGAAAAATCAGACAGCACACGTTTTTATGAAGATTACCAAGGGTTTCTATGGGTTGGTGATCCAATTTCTGTAACTGTATGTTCTCATCTGAATACATGGTGCTTTCTACAATATTCCACCGGTATTCATGTTCTGCTGCTTATGTCACATACTTTTCCATATCAGTCAGCTAATTGTTAATGTGATAATTCCATTTAGTAAATTCAAGTCTTGTAGGGCTAGCCTGTGCCATTGTATTTCACTAACCAGAATAAGGGGGTTTCCTACTCCTTATTGGCAAATGGGCTGGGGAGTGGAAGAGATGAGCAGGCATTTGGAGGCACTTCGCCCCTCCGTTCCCCTCCATCCTTCGCTGGGAAGAGTAACTGGCCAGGCACAGTGGAAGGAAATAACATCCACCCTTTCATGTGCTGCAGTGAGTTATTTACTTTCACACATACACACACACCCCCCACTCCACCCCAAGCAGAAGAAAATCTTGGGGCTGCTCTTAGAATGGAGTACAGTAACTCCTCACTTAATGTTGTAATTATGTTCCTGAAAAATGTGACTTTAAGTGAAACGATGTTAAGCAAATCCAATTTCCCCATAAGAATTAATGTAAATGTAGGAGGAGGTTAGGTTCCAGGGAAAAATTTTTCACCAGACAAAAGATTATATTTATATATATAAAAGTCAAATGGTGTATGCGTGTGTGTGTATGCGTGTATGCGTGCATGCGTGCGTGTATATATGCTGCCTTACTCCTTCCACACCGTTTGAGCTAGAGACTTGAAATTTGGTACAGTTATAGGCTTTAGAGTCCTAATCAGGGTAAGGATCGAAAATTTTTCAAATCTCACCTCTGACGCCCCCTAGGGGTGAAATTCTTTAAAGCCCATTAACATCAGCTGGGCAGCAGGTTAAAACCTGCTGTTCTCTGTGACATAGTTATGATGTAATAATACCCCCGTCCAACAGACCCCGCACTCGCTCAGCTCTCTCCCCCCTCCAATGGACCCGAGCAATGCTGAGACGTCTGAACAAAATTTGTATTAATAAAAAACATGGTAGTCTTTTTACATCCCAGTTTCCAATTACAAATACCCCGAGCAACGCCGGGTATTTTTGCTAGTATATATATATACACACACACACACAGTATAAGTTTTAAACAAACAATGTAATACTGGTACATAGCGATGATGATTGTGAAGCTTAGTTGAGGTGGAGGAGTTAGTGTAGGATATTTCCCAGGAAGGCCTTACTGCTAAATGATGAACTAGCAATTGGCTGAGCCCTCAAGGGTTACCTCTCACTCTACAAGGCAGCAGGAATGGAGGGAGGGCAGACAGAGATAGAGACACACACCATGTTTGTGGGACAGAGAGAGAGATGTGCATTTCCCCTTTAAGTACACTGCCTTGTTGATTAGATCAGCTTGCTGAGACCAGCCGCTGCCAGCAAGCTCCTTCGAACCTGAGCTCCTGAGCCCTGTCTTGTGTCCCCCCCGCTCTATGGAAGATGGGGTAAGCGGAGTGCAGGAGCAGGGGGGAGGAGGACACCCTGATATTAGCCCCCCTCTTCTTCCCGTCCCTCTCCCCCCCCCCCTCCGCACAGCAAGCAGGAGTCTCGGGGAGCAGCTCCAAGACAGAGGGGGAGGGACATCTGAACTGCTGGCAATTGATAGCCTCCTGGGCAGATGCTGCACAGGGAACTTAGGGCAGCAGGGAGCTGATGGGGGACTTCTGGTCCACCCTGGTTCCAGGCCCCCACCAGCTAGCTTCAATGGGCTGCTCTTCCTGCCAGCAGTGGACAAAGCAAGTGGCTGCCAAACAATGTTAGAAGGGAGCATTGTGCAACTTTAAATGAGCATGTTCCCTAATTGATCAGCAACATAATAATGAAATCACCGTTAACCGGGACGACTTTAAGTGAGGAGTTCCTGTAGTTACATGCCGCCCTTTTACTCACGGTGAGCCTAAGGTCTCAACTATTCTTCACTGGCTTTCACAATCAGTGTAGAATATTTATTTTTCAATTTGAGGTTCTCCTTTACTCAGTGGTTAATTTGTGCCGGAGCTTGCCAGGGCTGAGCCCTAGTACCTCTTGGCTTGGCAGCTCAGAGCCCCGGCACCTCTGGGCTTGCCGCATCAGTTATGAATGTAACTAGCCCTAGCACCTAGTTGCTTGAGCCTCAGCACCTCTTTCATTATAAAGTAAGAACTGCCTTTACTGATAGACAAAAGTGAGGAAATGCATGATAAGGAAGGTCATGGTGTATAGTCAGTTCCTGGGTACAGTACAAAGCATGGAACAGAACTCCAGCCATATACAGAATGATGCACACCATGGTGTTAAGAGATTTCCTTCCCTGGGGTTTGCAGGCCAGAAGGAAAAGGATGGTCTTGCAGTTCTTTTATCCATGGAAATGTCTAACGTAGGTGAAAGCTTGAGTGATGTGTGATGTTAGGTCTGGGCTAAGTGAGGTCAGAGTAAGCCACCTTGTGTTGACCTAGTTGTTGTGCTTGGGTCTACACTACAATTTGTCTCTCATTGATGTAAGTGCCACATTACAGAAATGCAGTAACACCACCTTCCCCGGAAGCACTGAGCCATGGTTGATGTACTGAGGATGGTGTAGCGTGAATGTACTTATGTGGATCCTAACAGTCCCCCAGTAGCTTTCCCACACTGCCCGACACTGACCACTCTGGTCACAATTGTGAATTTTACTGCCCCGGGGTCACGGAGCCCATAAGGCCCCCAGCCCTTTAAAGTCCTATGAATTTTTGAAATGCTTTCTCCTGGTTGTCCAGCATGGTGAGCACACACCTACCAGCTCTCCATTGTCGTGCTTGACTGCTGAGCAGGCCATGCTGGCTACACGTGTCAGATGTGCTCCTGCCTAGAGCAGACAGGAGATATTGGATCTCTGGGCCTGTGGGGAAAAGAGGCTGTGCAAGCACAGCGACAGAAACGTGGACATGTATGGGCAGATTGCACGGGGGATGCTGGCGAAGGGGTATGACAGTGATCAGCAGCAGTGCCACGTGAAAGCCAAGGAACTGTGTCAGGCATATTGGAAGTCCAGGGAGTTTAACAGTCAATTGGGTGCCAAATCACAGACCTACCACTTTTACAAATTGCTGCATGCTATACTTGGCGGAGACCCTACTACTGCTCCCCACACCACTATGAATACCTCAAAAAAACCTAAGTCACAGGCCGCTGGCATGAACAGTGAGAACAAGGAGGAGGTGGAGGAGGAAGAGGAAGATGGAGGACGTGCGACCGGGGAGTCCAGCTATGCTGCGAGCCAGGATCTGTCTGAGACTCTACCGCCATCCAGTCAATCCTAGCAGTCGAGCTTGGGCGGATGCAGGGGCAGATCCTCGGGTAGGTGTGTACTTTTTATTTCCCATTACGGTGATGGTACCCACAACTTAACAGGACACAACTATTGACTTTTTCATGAATTGACTTGTACTAGAAGAGGTATTGGTACAACTGAGAGACAGTGAGTGACTCTTGCATTCGGGGAGACTGGGCACAAGTGCCAGAAGCTTCTAGAAGTGGGCACCTGAACTGTGGCCCCACTCACCGCTCCGCCCGAAGGCACCGCCACACTCTACCCCCGCTTTGCTCTGATGCCCCGCTGTTGCTCAGCCTCTTACCCAGAGCCCCTGCCCCCCGTTCCACCTCCACTCTGCTTCTTCCCCCAAAGTCCCTCTCCCCCGCCTGCTGCTCGCTCCTCTCCGGCTCCTTCCCAAGCCCCCTGCTGCTTGCTCCTTTCTGCCCTCTCTTGCCTTAAGGGCAAGTGACAGGGAGAGAACTGGAGAAAGGGTGGGAAGAGGAGCAGGGATGAGGCCTTGGGGGGAAGAAGCACAGCGTGGGAGGGGCCACAGGGGAAGAGACCGAGCGGGAGCAGGGCCTCAGGGCAGAGTGCAGGACGGGCTACAGTCCGGGTATCCACTTCTCAGGAGCTTCTAGCGACAGCACTCCTAAGGTGGCGGGCTGACACAGCTACATAGGGGGTGCCTCTTATACTGGCATTTCTCCCAAGCCTCTTATACCCACCACTCATGGGTAACATTGTTATCTGCTTTTTATTCCCCTCCAGAGTTAAGCCAGGGGGCAGTGTATGTGCATGCGGAGCAGTTTGTTTATGTAGAGAGAGATGGTTCTTGTATTCTCCTCAGAGATCTCGATGAAACTTTCATGGAGGTACTCTGCAGTCCTCTACCAAATGTTTCTAGGGATGGCAGCCTTGTTTCTTCCTCCCCGATAGGACACTTTTCCACACCAGTCAGCAATAACCTCAGCAGGTACCATTGTAATACACAGGCTAGCGGAAAATGGGCACCAGCTGTGCTCTCTGTGCCTTTGTTACTCTCTGGGGTGAGATATCAGCTAAAACCACCACTGCCTGTGGAAGATGGCGGCAGTTTTCAGCAGGGCTGGCGACAGAAATTTGGGGGCCCCCTACTCCGATAGTTTGGGGGCCCCCCAGCCCAGCCGGGCCCCCCCCAGCCCAGCCGACAGCGGATGGGGGCCCCCCAGCCCAGCCGCCCCCCCACCCAGCCGACAGCGGATGGGGGCCCCCCCAGCCCAGCCCGCGCTCCCCCCCCCCGCCAGCTGACAGCTGGCGGCAGCGGGAGCGAGAGCGTGAGCCGCCCTTTCTCCCCCCTCCCTTCCCCTCCCCCGGACAGTGCTGCTGCCGCCGGCCGGGCTCTCTGCTCCTGCCAGGGCCAGGCGCGCTTGTCCGGGGGAGAGCCGCACCGCCTCCCCGCTCTCCAGGTCCGGCGACAAGGGGGGACACAACGGGTACAGCAGTGTACCGGGGCCCCCCTAAGGTTGGGGGGCCTGGTACAGCTGTACCTGTAGTACCCCCCTGTCGCCGGCCCTGGTGTTCAGTGCCAGTGCCCTATACTCATAGTTTCACACAGCCAAGCAATTCCCTCTTCATTTCCCTCACCCTTGGTGGACCACAGTCATCAGGGGTGGTGCTACATGTGGTGCTGTGCACAAGCAGTCCCAAGCAGAAGTGTCAATAAGCCTGTCTTGTTTAAAGCTTATGGGGAGCAAGGGAAGGGAGTTCTGCATCTTAACTTTCAATTGACATTGTGACTGTACTGACAGTGGTACCTTTCTTATCTGCAGCTGCAACCATTGCAGCCTTTAGGAATTCCCCCCGCACACCAGCAGAATGATTGAACCAGATAAGGAGAAAGAAGAGGACTTGGGATGACATGTTCACTGAGATCCTGCTGCATCAAACTGAGCAAAAGGCCTGGAGGGTGATCATGGCGGACAGCCTGAGGAAGGAAAGTGTGGGCAGGGGAAAGACCCAGGGGTCCCAACAGGGGGAGATGCATGAGGACATAATGGGGCTTCTCCAGCAGCAAAGACAGATGCTGCAGACTCTTGTGACCCTACAGGCTCAAAAATCACAGCCTTGACTTCCTTCACAGCCCATGAAAAACTCCATGACAGCTCCTCCCTACAGCCCTCTCAACACTCCACATGGCTTCATGGACTGCAGCCGTCCCCCCACCCCCCCATTCCATCCAGTGGGACATGAAGGACAACCACCACTTCACATACACTGACTCTGAAAGCCACAGTGGTAAAATGGACATGAATGTTCATTCCCTTCTGAAGTTCTGTTCCATTATTTTATTAAGTTTTTAGTGCATTTGCTTTTACATTGCACAGATTTTTCTTTGCCCTGGTTTTGTTACTGAATAAAATTCTATTATCTGGAAGAGAATTCATCTTTATTAGTGTTCAACATATGTGACAGAGCACCCAGCAGTTTGGAAAGCACCCATTTCCTTGTTACTGTACAGTGTGACCCAACTCATAGGATCAGTGATAAACACAGTGTACTGTCAGATTAATAGGTGCATTGTCTGTTATATTCACAGATGTACATCAAGCACCACACAGTTCCTAACAGGCCCCAAAACATAAGGGCCAGGTAGAGAACAGTACACCACAATGTATTACTGTAGCTCATTGTTAAAGTGCTCTTTCAAAGCCACCCTGATCTATATAGCTCCCTGTTGAGCTCTTCTAACAGCCCTTGTGTCTTTCTATTCAAACTCAGCAGACAGCTGTTCCACCTCTGCCCTCCACTCTGGTGGCAACTTTTACCCTTTGCTTCATAAATATTATACAGGTCACATCAGGCAGCTATAACCATTGGGATGTTTTTTTCACTGAGATCCAATCTTGAGAGTAAACAACGTTAATGTCCCTTCAATCTACCAAAAGCTCTGACCAGCCAACACTGATGTCAGTGAAGCATCTTTGGTGATCCACCAGCACTTACATAACAACAGAAAAGTAGTCCTTTCTGTTGATGTATTCTGTGGCAAGGTGGTCTGGTGCCAAAAATATGTGTCATCTATTGCTCCATTACAGTTTGGGAACCCCATTACTACAAATCCATGTTTTGAACATTGCCAAGAGTCACAGTCCTGTATAGCAGAAGTAGTCTCCACACTTACATGACAACGGCCCCCATAGTGGGTTTTCCAACTCAAAATGATTTCCCGCTGACCTGTAGCAATCTGGCACTGCAAGTTTCCACGGTGTGATCACCACTCGCTTCCCCACTGTCAGTGCAGCTCTCATTCAGGTGTTCCTGTGGAAGGCTGGGGTGAGCCTGGCACACAGATCCGGGAATGTAGACTTGCACAGCTGCAAGTTCTGTAGCTACTGCTCATCATCCTAAACCTGCATCACCATGTGATCCCACCAGTCAGTGCTCATTTCCTGGGCCCAGAAGCCCAAGATTCCACAATCTACAGCTGCTCCATGAACACGACCAATAACCTTGAATTGGCTCTCGCTCTGTCTCCTCCAAGAAATCGTCATGTTCTATGCTGATTCAGTTCTTATGGCTCTGCAAATACTGAAGGATCATGCATCTTGTGCTTGCAATGCTTAAGACAATCCTGCAGAGCTGTGTAATCTCCATGCTTCCATCAGAGATGAAGGACAGTGAGGAAGACCACGTGTGTTCCTTGGACCCTTAAAAAAAAAGACACAAACATTATGGGATATAGATGACATTATGGGATGCAGACAGTTGTATGCTGGGAAGTTAACCCTTTGCTCCCAGTCAGCCATGCACAACTCATTTCTGTCCTGCCATGCTGTGCCAAAACATCCCAAAAGAGTGCACTAGAGGGTGGCAGTTTGCACAGTGGACACCTGCCCATGGTTCACTGCACTATGCATCAACACAAGCACTCCTGGTGAATATGCTCAGCACTTATGCAAGGATCCAAGTGTGCACACACATGGATGATAAGCTCTGACTGCTTTATTCCAATGTAACTTCTGTTAACCAAAGCTTGTAGTGTAGACATGGCCTTAATTATTAGGAGAAAGTAGCACATTACTGACTGACCTGCTACTAACTATGCTGTCATCCCAGAAAGTAAAACTTGTTAGTATAGCACAAATCTTTCTGCATTTGTTCATTCAGTAGAATTAAACATATTTGATGAGCTAACTTGAAGAGGGAAACAAGAATGAAAGTGTAGTATTAAGATTATTTTTGTTTATAATTATTATGCATATTTATGTGTTATCAATAGACATAGGCATATTTTTAATAGAGTGAAGTGTTTTAATAGGTGAGCTTCCTTTTTAAATGTTTATATTTGAAAAACCCAGTTACCACTGTTAGACACCATTAGACATAGCAATCTGTTTTATTGCAATGCAGATACCTAGTATTTCGGAAGATCTTGGTTGTGATTTGAGTTCTCAAAGCACAGAGAATGTCTATGAAACAGCAAAAAGTGTGGAAGTTGACGTGTTGGGAGACATTGAATTAAAAGTGATCATGAATATTTCAGAGACCATTTCATGCCTTTGGGTCTTCAAAGAGAACCAAGCTGACTGCAAACCCTCACTGGACTCAGAAAACCGGTAGGTAAGGGGCTGTACTGAATCAATAAAAACCCCTAAAGGGGATACTTTCATTAGAGCATGCAAATGGGATATTCTCCATATGAGAGAGCTTATTTATCATTTCTTTTCACATAACTTCTTATATTCGTAAACCTATCTATATTAATTATTATCAATAAACTGCATGTGGATTATAGCTGTTGATACAAATATACATTAGGAAAGTAATGAACTCTGGCTTTATAGTTTACAATATAGTGATTCTTTTCATTTGCATAGCACCTTACTTCTGATGATGACAATAGACTTTACACACATTCATCAATTCAAGCATCACAGTGCTCAAATAAAGGAAACCAAGGCACAAAATGGTTAATGCAATGCCTTGCCAAAGGTTACACTGTAGATCAGCATCAGAGCCTGGAATACCACCCAGATTCTTTTGACTGTGTTCTAGCTAAAAGTCCATATTTCAATCCAGAGAATAGCTGGGATAGTACCATAGGCTTAGTAGAGGATTCCTTTGCAGGGTGAAACCAACGGGAATCCTGTTGCGTGGGCCCCGATTCAGGAAAGTACTTGAGCACATACTAGTCTCTCTCTATTCAGGACAGTATGCAAGCAGAACTTTGAATCCCACTTGGAATGAGTGCTTAAGTGCGGTCCTGAATAGGGATGATTACATGAATCAGGGCCATTGTCTATGAAGGCACTTTGGAGATTGACTGTACTGCATGTGTGTTAAGTACCACTAGCCTAGAATTCTGTTTGAATGGGTTAAGCATAATGCCAGTATATTCTTCGGCCCACTACCCTCTATTTCAGGAGTTCTCAACTTTTTTCTTTCTGAGCCCCCCCCTCCCATGCCATAAAAACTCCACTGCCCACCTGTGCCTGCATATAAAAGCCTGGGCCTGCGTTAGGGGGTAGCACGCAGGGCAACTGCATGGGGCCCCATGCCCCAAGCACCCCCTCCCCCGAAGCTAAGCCGCTCAGGCTTCAGCTTTAGCCCTGGGTGGTGGGCTTAGGGCAGCGTGGCTTTGGCTTTCTGCCCTGGACCTCAATGAATCTAATGCCAGCCCTGCTTGGCAGCCCCCCTGAAACTTGCTCACAGCCCCCCTGGGGGCCTTGGACTCCTGGCTGAGAATTGCTGCTCTATCTGATACGAGTATTCTCTAATGTATTTTCTGTTTTACAGATACGTTGTTTCTCTGGCCTTTTCAAAAATAAAAGAAACTCAGGCTGGAAAATACAACCTTGCAGTTCAAAGTAAAAGCAATAACTACACAATAATGTTTACAGTTCTCATAAGAAGTAAGTATGTGTCAAAGCAAGGGAACCCGTCTATCCATAGTTTGAGAATGGGGAGGTTGACGCCTGTACACGACCAAAACCCTCTCTAAGCAGTGAAACTCTTGTCAATTCTACACTCCATGAGACTTCTCCCTTCCTCAATTGTCTCTCCTCTCTCTCTTTCAGTTCTTGTATTGTGGGCTATTTTTCTTGTCACTTTTTTCATGTATGGCTGCCTCATTTCCCTTGGTTCATTTTGAAGGTTAAAACAGTTCTGAGTCATGACGTGTTGTTAAAGATAACATGCAATCGATTGTTTTTAAATGGGGTTTGTGCTCATTTCTCATTCTTTGTTATTTATTACGCACATGCATACGCACAAATTCCAAACAAACAAACCATATTAAAAGAACATTATTAAGATTGCAATATCAATCAATCATAAGTTAGGAAATGACAGTTTCAAAGTTGCCTTATAACCTTAATTTGCCCCCCTTTTGCAAATGCATTATGGTACAGTCCATAATTACATTATCCCTTACTATGTTTTCCATAGGTTCTCTGCCTCATTCAGTGCCCAGAGTGGATGGTGCTATTCAAATATTTCTCTGAATATAGAATTACTCATTTCCTCCTGGGCTTTTCTGTCTTGCTCATCACTATAGTACCTGAGAGAGTAACAAATGTTCATTTATTTTCACAACATCCCTATGAGGTGAGGGAGTATTATCCCCATTTCACAGAGCGGGGAACTGAGGCTTAGAAAGATCAAGATCAAAAGCATCCGCTAATTTTGAGTGCCGAATTTGAGAAACCTGCAACCTGATTTTTCAGGGTTCTTAACATTGCATAGTGTTTTTCATGTTCAAAACACAGCTCCCACTGATTTCATTGCAGCTGTGAGTGCTCTGTGCTTCTGCAAATCAGATCCCAGAATCTCAAGATGGGCACCCAGAAACACAGTTTAGTGTCCACCTGTGAAAAGTTTGGTTTAAATGACTTGCCCCAGTCTCACCAGGCTCCTTGTCTCAATCTGCCCCTTTCCCCACTCCCTGGGTGGACTCTTGACCCCCTTTATATTCAGATCAGATTCTTTCCTCCTCTGTGCTTCCTGGGTGCCAAAAGAGAGAACCAGAGAGACAGATTCCCTGCTCTCATTTTCAGTACACTGAGCACCTGGCAGGAGCCATTACAGGGACAGAGTGGCTTGTAGCCCTGGCCTGCAGCATGGTCAGTCACTCTGTGAGGACGGTCCATGCGTCCTCACAAGGAGCTGTGAGAGACTGAAGCATGTCCAGTGAAGACAGAATCTTCAGAGATTTTAACTGTAACCTCTAGTCTCCACTGAGCTTGTGTGAACTGGGATTTTTCATAGGGTTATAACTTGGCCAAATGTGGGTAGGAGTGGCAAAAGGTGCATCCCTGGCACACCTACCAAATTTCAAGTCCAGGCTCCCAAGCACCAGGGCAATAGAGCTTTTTTATATAAAATGGACAAAACAGTGTATATTTTCTTAGCCTCATTCTTAGAAATGACTGAACTGTTTGGGCTGAAATAAAAAAAATCAGCTCCGGGGCAGAATTCTCCCATCAGCACAAAAAGCCCTCCTGTCAACATAATGCTGTGCGCACTAGCGCTTATGTCTGTGTAACTTATGTTGCTCAGAAGGGTGGAATATTCACACCCCTGAGTGATATAAGTTTTGCCAACATAGGCAGTAGTGTAGACATAGCCTTCTAAACAATTGGGTCTTATTATAGGTAGTGTCAGGCAACTTTATAATAGGTGGCACTGAGAGTCCTGTCTATAATAAAGAGGATCTAACAGGTTTTGTTTTCAAGATTTTTTTTCTGCTTGGTTTTTTTTGTCATACAAATAGGAGGAATATCAACTCCATTCTTCCCTAGTTTTGTTGTAGGAATTTTGTTGTAATTTCACTTGTTCTCCAGTCATTGGAGTTTTCCACGCTAAACAGAACCTACCTTTCTAATATTAAAATCATGCAGCTAAAAAAACATTTAAAAAATGATCAGGCCTTCTGTACTGATTATACAGGAAACAACAACAAAATGCACAAGCCCAATTTTTCCCCTTTGCAAGTTTCCTGTGAGATACCTAAAATATGAATCAGGAGCAACTTTCAATCTTTTCATCAGAAATTTTGATTTCATAATCACAGTTGAATTTAAAACAAAATCAGTGTTTTCAGTTTTAAGTGAAGTCAGTATCAGTCTTGTGCAATAAACTTTCAAACATAGTCCAAACTGGGAAGCTGGCAGGCTCAGTGGTTTGAGCATTGTCCTGCTAAACCCAAGGTTGTGAGCTCACTCCTTGAGGGGGTGATCTGGGGCAGAAATCTGTGGGTGAGATTGTGGCCTGCATTGTGCAGGAGGTCAGACTAGATGAACATAATGGTCCCTTCTGACCCTAATGTCTATGAAATTGGTAATGGTTTATGGAACTTTACCTCTCTAGGTTACAGATTTATGGTGGTGAAGTCATTAATGACTGAAAGTCCTTATCATTTGTTGCTTTTCCACTGTGTATATGGAATGAGTTGGTGAGAAGTGGCACTTCTGCGTGCAGACTCAGTAGATTCTTCAAGGTTTTAATGAAAATAGATTCAGGAGCCGATTTTCAGAAGTACCAGAACTCATAACTCCAGTTGAAGTGAATGAAAGCTACAAGCATTCAACACCTCCAAAAATCAGGCCCTAGATTAGCCTCTGATTCCTACGGGCATTTCCTTGAAGTCAGGGAGGTGACACATTTACCATGTCAAGGTTGAAGAGTTTATACAAACAAGGACCTTAGACAAACAGTTCTTTACTTTCTTCAAGCCTTAAAATCACTTGAAAAAATATTATAACAAGCAAAATGACATAATATATTATGAACTGAACAAAACAATTTGGCCTAGTGTTGTTAATAGCCTAAATATGAGGTATGGCAAAGCTCAAATATCAAAAGACCAAATTATGTTCTTGAATGCCTGCACATTGCTCTCTTTGAAGTTATTGCTTTTGTTGGGAGTATGGGTATCTGAGGGTAGATTTTTTTGCCTTCTGGTTTCTTCTTGTACTTTGTTTATGCATAATATAATCCGCCAGCTCAGTCTGACACCTGGTATCATTTTTCTATCATAACAAGAAAAGTTGATTGGCTACTGCTTACATATACTGTATGTCTAAATCAGTGCTGGATTCTTATGTCAGGAAGTCTGTCAAGATTATTTAAAATGAAAGACTTGTTTGTTTTATAAATCTATAACTCAGATATAAAGCATATAGCCTCCCAGTCCATAACTGTTAAAAGTGTCCTATGCATTAGAAAGATGGATAATGGTGTTTCCAAAATATGCAGCATGTCTGAGAATATTTGCATTACTTTTAATAGGTAAACCAAGGAAGCCCTATTTCGTAAAAAGTGAAAACTTGACCATTATAAACTGCATATCCGAAAGCTACCCTAAATCAGATATTGAATGGTTATTGTGCAGAACACCTGATGACAGGTATGGTGCATATAATGCTACCTTTTTTATTGTTTACTGAATTTTAAGGTGTAAAACTTGATGTCTTCCTAAGCTGACTTTATACAGCATGATATATTTATTTTTGATGTGATTGAACCTGAACAACTGAAGGAGAACTGTGGAGTCAGATTTTCAAAGGAGAATGTAATGGATGCTTCCATAAAATTTCACACACATGCATGCAAAAATTGAGTGCATATGAGTGCAATGGGTGAATTCACATTTTTGTATGAGCTGTAGTGTATTCTTGGAAAATTGGGCCAATATATACTTTTGGAAAGTTTAGGTACCCTAGTCTGAAAAATTTGGCCCAAGTCCAACCATTTTCACTTGACATAGCTAATGAGTTAATATATTTCTAACCCCATAGCTTCTATTTTCCATTTCCCTAAAACCTAGCTATTTTGAGAATAAGTGGGGGTTGAAGGTGGGAAGAGTGTCATTAGACATTTTATATCTGTTTACCTTTCCTTATAGCTTTAAGTTTTATGTATGATACGCGGTTCTATTGGCAACATAAATATGTTTCAAGAAACATATTCGGTTACATGTAATTAATTTAACATTCAGTATGTTTTCATACAGAGTGCATGTGTAACAATGTGGATCTCTGTCCCTCTCGAGTGTCTGGGCCACACAGGGTTTTATACTTTAGTTAGTCTTTAAGGTGCCACAGGACTCTTTGTCACTTCTATCATGACAGGTTTAAGATTAGCAGCCGCATCCGATGAAGTGAGCTATAGTCCACAAAAGCTTATGCTGAAATAAACTGGTTAGTCTCTAAGGTGCTACAAAGTCTTCCTCATTTTATCTGTCACTTCTGCAATTCCAGACTAACACGGCTGCCTCTCTGATTCTTGACAGGGATTTATGTGTCTTCACCAGCCTGCAGACTACCAGGACTGTGTCTTCTAGCTCAAGTAGTAGAGGTTCATAGTCCGACATCCTGGGTTCAGTGCAGTCCCAGAGATGTAGGGTGAAATTCTGGGCTCATTGAGTTTTGCCATTAACTTCAAAGGAGCCAGAATTTCACTCCGAAAATTACAAATGTTTATACCTACCTGTATAACCACGAATAGTGTATTCAGGTAATATCAGATCATTCTGCTTATAATTTCCCTAGTTTCATTGCCCTTGTGTTTTGTTTTATAATCTCCACATTTTCTAGTTCCTTTTATTCAACTACAAAATATGCCAGTTACCCTACTATTGTTCACATTTTCTCATGACTTGGGTATCTGTTTCAGATTAACCAAATGATTCAGTAAATAAATGTATGTGTAATTACAGCTGCACCAATACAAATCATGAAGACAGTAAAAGAAATGGGGAAGTATATGAAGTACAGAAGATGATGCATGGATTTCCAGCAAATAAGTTATTTCAAGCAGACATACAGTGCTGCGCAACTAATGAGCTGGGCAGAGAATGCACCAAGCTATATACAATAGGTAACATAACTATAAGATTTATTTAAATGGGGGCCTAATTCTGCCATTGATGTAAATTGCACTATTCACTTCAGTGAGGTTTGCAAGACTGGGCTGTAAATTTGTCATCACTGGAATAAATATGTTTAGAGGTACATTACTGGGGAAAACTAATGTAATACCGCTATATTTTGATTTCATATTTATCTCCTAAATTCTAATGCTTATTTATAGTTAGGGCCCTACCAAATTCACAGTCCATTTTGGTCAATTTCATGGCCATAGGATTTTTAAAATAATAAATTTCAGGATTTCAGCTATTTAAATCTCAAATGTCACGGTTTTGTAATTGGAGGGGGTCTGGCCCAAAAAGGAGTTGGTGGTTGGGGGTTCACAAAGTTATTGGAGGGGGGTTGTGGTACTGCTACCCTTACTTCTGCACTGTCCCTGGTGGCAGCACTGCCTTCAGAGAGGGGCAGCTGGAGAGTGGTGGCTGCTGGCCAGGAGCCCAGCTCTGAAGGCGGAGCTACCGCCAGCAGCAGCACAAAACTAAGGGTGCATGGTATGGTGTTGCCACTCTTACTTCTGCACTGCTGCAGACAGGATGCTGACTTCAGAGCTGAGCTTCTGACCAACAGCCACTGCTCTCTGGCTGCCTAGCTCTGAAGACAGAGAAGAAGTAGGGGTGGCAATACTGCAACCCCCCTAAACATGGGTGGTGGGTATAATAGGCCAGGAGATGCTGCAGCCAGACACCCAATTACAGGTTTGGCTGGTGACATTTTTGCTTTATTATGCCCCATGCAGGTTTCGGGGTGGCTGATGAGGCAGTATTTGCTATTCAGCTTCCCGGATTCATCAGTAATCTCCCTGGACTTCAGAGAAATTATTGATGAATCCAGGAAGCTAAGTAGCAGACACCGCCTCCTCAGCCACCCTGGAACCTGCATGGGGCATAATGAAAGCAGAGGTTCTTCTTCGGGAAGAGACACTGTGGTTTCTCCTGGGTGGCTTGGGGCCCGAGGAGGAGAGGGGATATGTGGCTATGGCTGGCCCGAGGCTTCTCCAGGAAAGCAGGGGACAGGGGAGGACTTGGGGACAGGGAGCCAACTCATCCAGGCGGGGGGGCCTAGGGTCTCTTTCAGGCAGGTGGGGATGGGGCTTCTAGCTCCGGCCATGGGGTGGGACAGGAGGTCTTGGGGCTCCATCTGTAGGGGGTTGGAGTCTTGGGGCTCTGGCTGGGGGACCTTGGGCAGAAGAGGTGGAGCTGGGGGCTCACCTCCCTGAAGTGGGGCTCCACCCACAACCCATGCCCCTAAAATAATCTTGCAACCTCCTTGCAATTCCCTTTTGGGACCCCCCAGTTTGAGAAACACTGGTCTCCTCCGTGAAATCTGTATAGATGGGGGAAGGAGGGGGGGAGGAAAGCAGCCTCCAGGTGCCTGTCTCTTCAATGAGAGGAGAGAGGGCAGGAAGGGGAAAATAGCGTTTGTGACCAGATTTCACAGCCCATGAGATGTTTTTCATGGCCGTGAATTTGATAGGGGCCTATTCATAGTACATTTTAAAACAAATTGTCGTATTATTTTACATTTCATAAGTAACTGCTATTTTTTCCACACAAATCATTAACATCTACTTTTAATTGATATTTTGTAATACTGATATTCAGGTTTTTTTTAAATAAACTTACTTTGATTGGCCTAATTCTGTGCTAAATTGCACCCTGTGTGAATAACAGGTTATCGCTGGATCTGAAAATCAGGACAGAATTTGATTTTATTTATTTAAATGTTAGACTATTATAATTAATTTTAATATTATAAATCTGGAAAAATAGTAAGTTATCGTTACAAATACAATAATAGATGCAAAAATTATGGATGCTTACAAATGTGAAAATGGGGCATGGGGGTGGAAGGAAAACTTGAAATAATTTTCCCCAGAGTAAAATATAATGTATTTCATTTGTTGTTTCACTGTTGTGTTTTCATTTTGCAGATCTAAATGAAACACTTGGAGGCTCTTTACCAGAACTCCTCCTTAGAGTTGGGGAACCATTACTGATAAGATGTAGAGCTCTTTATAAAAACTATAGTTTCAGATTGAAATGGCATTTTGAAAACAGAGAATTACAGCAGGTAACAAAACAGGATTCTTTTCACATAAGTAATACAGACAGGACCATACAATATTAAATACAAAACTTTATTAAAAACTAGGGGCGCTGGTTTGAAGAAGCAGACCATGAAGACGATTCTATGGTACGGATTCTCTATGCATTTGCCTCATCAATGGGAAGAAGTGATAGTGGATATTACACCTGTTCTTCCACAGAACATCCAAATAAAACAACTTTGGTTACAGTCTTAGGTAATTCAGATTCTTGTTGTTAACATTGTGCCATATTTTTCTTTTAGTCATTCAGCTCTTTGCTTGCACGTGTATACAGTATGTTTACAGTTATTATGAAAAATCCTGTTTCTACTTGAAGTTAAAGTCGAAAATAGAGATTTTATCCCTATACCTGCAGGTACCCCACAATCACACCTGCTCTCAGGTTATTTGCATCACTCCTCAAGGACAGTACTTCTGGGAGTGACACCACCATAACATTAATTTGTGTAATTAATTAATTACACAGTGTTGTCACCCTTGCAATATTATTTCTAGAAACAAAATAATTCAAGATGGCAACTGCAACCATTTCAAAGGGAGGCTAGGGATGTAAAATATTGGACCCATCCAGAGGGGTTCCAGATATCCAAAGTTTCCTGTAATTAAAACTTTCTGTGCAGGTTTGACCAACCATCCTTTGGAATTATCCTGTTAACCTTCTAACAAATGCAGTAGATAAATTTTACATTAAAATTCAGGTTGTCCAGTTAAAATTTAAAAAGCCAGAATATGCAAAAGTTAAGGTTTCTGATAAATAATAAGTAATTTGGTCACATTGTATTTATGCAATATTTTATTCCTGTTTTTCTTGTTAAATATGTAGCTTAATATTTAATCATTTGTGCTAGCAAATATACATAATATACAACATTTTGCCCTCAGTTCATAAACATTATAAAGTGCTTTTAAGTGATGCTCTACAAACATGAGATCATTTTTGGGGGGCTGAAGGGGGGCTTTCCCATGAGCCCACAGTAAGGAGCAGTTGTGCTCACTCTGGAGAAACCCAGAGGGAGACTGTGACCCAGAGAGAGTGAATCCCTGTTGCTTTGGGGAGGGAGTAAAGTGGGCTGGGTTTTTATCACCTACTGCCTGTCCCTTTTTGCTCCCCCAGGCAAGGGAGGAACAGATCATGTATATGGAGCCTGCTCTCCTTCCCACACTACTACTCATGATGCAGGTAGCTAGCGCAGGGGCCCTCATATCCCATTAAGTCCTGCCCCAGAGCACTATCCAGTTATCATTTATTTTACATACTCATTACCCTAATACACAACTTAGTTTTCTCAAATCCATACCAAGTATAATCTACATGCACAGGAATGAAATCCAGTTATTCCAAGCATACAGTGGCGGATTCTCCCACAGAACCCATTAACAAAGGCATGGGGTTGATGGCTTTCCCTCATAGAGCTCTGTTTGAAGGGACTGACTGCAGAATGAAAATTCTGAGTAAAATGATTTGTGAAAGAGTAAATCTGGTTAAGAATTGAACCTTCATTTTTATAGATTAATAAATATGCCCCAGTTATGTCACAGAAAACAAATACTAACTTTCAGGTAAAATCCAAATTTTCTTCTCATTAAATTAACTACAGTGTGATTATGACTAGCTAGCCATGCTATAACTGGCCAAAGTGACACACTAGAGGGCTTAGGACATGTCTCCACTGCAAAGAAAAACCTTCAGGGCTGAGTTTCAGAGCCTTGCTCAATTGACTTGGGCTTGCAGGACTCGGGCTGCTGGGCTAAAACTAGCAGTGTAAACATTTCCACCGGGGCTGGAGCCCAGGCTTCAAAACCTGGAGCAGGCGGAAGCCTTGGAGTATGGGATCCAATCTGAGCGGGAATGTCTACATGGCAATTTTTAGCCCCGTAGCCTGAGCCCCACACACCCAAGTCAATTGAGCTCTGAGACTCGCTGCTGCAGGATTTTCTTCAACATGTAGAAATACCCTGAGATCAGTGGTTCCTAAACTTTAACAACCCGTGAACCCCTTTCACTAAAATGTCAAGTCTCGTGAACCACTCCTAAAAATTAATATTTCCATGGATTTCAGCAGAAATTATAATGTTTCAGTTTGAGGTTTACAAAATGAAATGTGTGTATTTTCCTAATGGAAATTACTTGTTTTGAAATTTTCTTTAATTTTATTTTTTAAAAATTTAAAATGTATAAAAAATGCTTAAAATTGAAACAAAATATTTTGGTTTGGGGAGGAAAAATGTTTTTCTTGACCTAAATTTTTTTTTTTACATTTCAATTTGCCAAAAGTATTGAAAAATTTTATTCACGATTTTTGCCCAGCTCTAGCTGCTAGGTTATTGCTTGGGCTAGTTAACTCCCAGCTTCTGGGTGTTACAGGTGAACATCACAAAAAATTGCACATAAAACTTGATAAGAAAGAAAGGAAAGAAAGGAAAGAAAGGAAAGAAAGGAAAGAAAGGAAAGAAAGGAAAGAAAGGAAAGAAAGGAAAGAAAGGAAATTCAAGGCAAAGCATCAGCCCATTCAGTTTGTGTGGCTTCCAACAAGGCTTGCATGCTTTCAAGCCAATGAAAAAAACAATCATTTCAAAATTTGTAATTTCAAAAATTAGCACTTAATCCCAAATGCCCTCATCAACAATCCTTGCCCTCAAAAGGGAGATACTATAACAAATGAAACAAGCCTGAGGTCCTGAGATGAGAAATAAGGAGTCATTCAAATGGAAGTTCTCAATTTCTGAAATGCTCACATTCAGCTTCAGTCTTTTACTGAGCAGAACATTTCCCTAAATCATGGCAACTAAAATACAATAAACCGGCCACTCTGTTGTACTCAAAGTTTCTGAGTAAAGGAAGGAGAAATTCAAACCCAGGCTTTGAAGCTGCTGCTTACAAGATGAGATAAGTCTCTCTTCGTCTTCTTCAAGGCTGGAGAATAGCCTAGAAAGACTGAATCTTTGGATCCCAAATTTTAACTATGGAGCTTGTTTAAATTTAATGTTCCCATCCTTCACACTGAAAAGTCTCAACCTTAATTCAATTTGTAGATGAATGAGGTGGATAGATTTCCTTCCTGGTAGTCTCAAAGTAGATATGCACAGTATTATTATAGGAAGAAAATACTTCAGAGAAACAGCATAAATTGCTATCTCTCTGCTCCTTTTCAAGCATGCTAGCTAATCTCACCTTTTTAATTTTAGCCTTATTCTCAGATTGTCAAGTGTGGCAGAGAAGTTTTTAAACACAACAGAAACCAGGCCATTCGCCACAGCTCCAGTGTTCTTCATGTCTGTTACTCTCACATCCAGTTTCTGGATGTTACCTGACACCGATGCCATTTTGTTTTATGGATAAAGAATTCTGTGCATCATCCAGTCTTTGTTCCAGGAGAGATGAGCTATTTTAAAATAAATGGTTTAAGCTGCTGAATACCAGGTTCAAAGGTAAAAATAATTACAGAAACAAGAAAAAAGATCATATTCAGACTTAGTTTCAACTTGACTCCCATGACCCCTAAATAATTACTCTTAATACATTTTAAATAGAAATCTAAAAACTGCTGTGAAGATCAGATCACTCACTCTTGCACTCCTTTCTTTCAGCTGTAAGAGGAAAAACTGTTTTGTTTAAGTTATTTTGTAGAGAAATGGCATCACTTTATTTCAAGGTACTTGTGGACAGTATGGAATTAGCCGCTAGACCCAATCTATTTGAAGGGTGCTCACAGCATAACTTCAAATGGTTTCCCACCTGGAAAATTGAAAAATACTCCCCTTGGTCCCATTTGTACAGCCAAGATGTTTATAGCTCACAAAAACTGAAGAAGTCACACAAAAGGAAGCATTTCTTGTTTTAAAGCATTGTTCATTTTTATGGTTTATGTGGGAATTTTCACCATAGTATTTGCTAAATGAGGACTTCAGATAGAGAAAACTGTGCTTTACAGAGCACGTGGAAGTGGGCAGAAGAAAATAATTTAAAAAGAAAAGCCCAGACCAGCACTATTTACTACAATACACTTTTTTCCCCCTTAATGGACCTGATCCTAAGCCCACTGATGTCACTGGAAAGGCTTTCATTAATTTCAATGAACTTTGGAGCAGGCCCTGGGAGACAGATTTTTTTTTTAATTGATCATTTGAATACATTTAAAGGTTCTTTTTCTATTTTTCATTATATATCTATATATGTTAATGAATAAACAATGAAGTAGATATATATTTGATTTTATCTTTTCAAAATCAACCCTCTGCAGGTAAGAAATTACAGCAGCCATCAAGAGATGCTTAAACTGGCCGTGATGGATCACTTTACATTTATAAATCTTAGGTTATTAACATTTGGAATAAGTATTTACAATTGAGTGAAAGAAATTTACATGAGATGATCACTGAAATGGATTCGAAATGACCTGTGGGGCAGAAAGATGGATGAGTTCCTGTATTTTTAAAGGTCTTTGAGTCTTTTATTAACCAAGCCAATCAGATTGGTTCATTCAAAGACAGAGCATTTACACATAGACTGGAGTGGAACATCAGGACAAAACCTGCATGTGATCGCTCAGTATTACACCTGATCTTTTTCTAGATAAACAGAGTGGTTGCTAGTGATTTTATGACCAATGGTATTATAACTTGCAATAATAAATGAGAATAAAAATGGGCAGATTTTCAAAATTCCTTAATTAGATGGCAGCTTTTATAATAGAATTTTAACATTTTGTTTACAGAAAAGGGATTTATAAATGTAACTGACTCAAGAGAAGATTTTGAGATTGATCTGTCGGAAAACTTTTGTTTTGAAATTAAACTTAAAGCATACCCACCAATTAGATGTATATGGATTTTTTCCCAAAAATCATTTCCTTGTGAGCAGAGATACAATGCGGATGGATACAGGTACTTAACTATTCTGAATATTTGTCTGTTATAATTTGTACAAATACTTCTATTTTTTAAGAGAGAAAAAATAACATATTTGTTCCTTTTTTTCTTTTAACATGTAGAGTGTAGTTTTAGTTTAAGTATTTTTTTAAATATAAATAAATAGATAAATGGTAAAGCAGTGTTACCAAAGTGTTCTGTAATGCTACTTGAGTCTTTAAGAGCAACTCAGGTAAATATCTAGTATTATCCATTTGATTAGACTTGTGTGTTACAACAAATCCTTTCCTAAATTATGCACATTACATACCTCTTTCAATTATTTTGTTATATCCATGGAAAACTCAGTTTCTTGATCTTAGACATAATTCTCCTTTTATGAACCCATCCCAATCATCCATGACTGAATTATAACCTTTTAGGTGTTCCCTTACTTTTATTCCATTCTTAGCTCATGTTCCCAGTATCTTTCAGGCTGCTAAAGCTAAGCTTATTAGCACGTGGTTTCCTAGACCATTAGTAGATCCCTAAGGCCTTACCTACGTTACAGAAATTTTACTAGCTGTCTAGTTCATTGATTTTTCCCATGTTACAAAAGATGTTTTGAAAAAAACGTGTTAACTTCTTCCTATAACAAAGTTATGGCATGGATTCTTTCCTAATGATGTATCCATTCTCCAGGCTAATTTCGCGATATCATCATCTAATTTCCTTCTATTTCCTTTCAACTTTGCAAACGAAAGTCCTACAGCATTCTAACCTCTAACTTTGTGAAAAGTCAGGCAAAAAGTTAACGTTTTAGCAATGCTAACTACTCTTGTCTATGCATGGGCTGTGCCAGGTCTGAGGACATAATGCTCCTATGCTGAGTCCTTGTTCCTCATATTCTTAAAACATTTAATTCCTTGCTTAAAACTCTGTTGCAATCTTGCTTTCACTTTTTAGCTTTGCTTTCTTTATCTTTTTTGTTACACTTCACTTTAGTCTTAAGCCTTTTGGGTCCTATTTTGTAACAGACTTCACTATTCATCTGAATCAGATTGGATATTTGGAGTCAGACCTTTACATGGCACAGAGACAGCAGAGATCAGCCTGGTAAATGAGCTTCTCCTGGCAATGGAGGCAAGAGATCTGTCTTTGTTGATAACGTTCATTTTGTCAGCAGACTTTGGTAGAGTTGATTACTGGATCTTGATGACTAATCTGCAGTCCCTGGTGTGAGTAGGCTGATCTGTTCTTTGGTGGTTAAGATCATTTCTGGAGATGAGCTCGCTAAAGGTAGTTCTGAGCATTTACTCATCCTTGTCCAAGAGATACCATTTACATGCTGATAATACTCAGCTTATTTACTTTCCAACTAGTGCAGACTGTTTCCTCGCTGTCTGATTGTCTGGCAGACAGTTGTGTTTGGAGGACAGACAGTTGGTTCAACCCAGATAACAGTAAAGTAATGCTGATGAGTATTTTTGAGGAACCCTGAGATGGTTTACATAACCCCGACATACAGAAGGATGGGGTCACCACTTGATCTCAGGAATATCAAAGTCACTCTAAATTGCTTTTTCAGCATGGAAATGCATGTTGCTATCATACGCCAGAGTGGTGGCCACCATCTCCAAGTTCTGTGAAAAGCCCACCCTTTTCTGTCTATTCCAGGCCTGGCATTGCTTGTTCACACCATAGTCACCTCCAGCAAGATTCTTGTAACTGAGGCCTAGTCAAGCTGTATCAATTACAGGACATAGCTGCCCAAGTGCTTCATGCATAGAGAGCCCAGGGAATCAGTTTTGTTTAAATGTTGTTTTTAAAAAGTTTTCATTTGTAGCATCCCAGAAAGTTCTACTTAGTGCTTTAGATTTTCAAAGCACTGTACAGATTTCAGCCAACACAATAACCCTGTAGGAAGGCAGGTAGTTAAGTATTATTTTTGTACCCATTTTGCAGATGGGTTCAATGGACCAAAAAGTAAATACATTAAAAAATAAATATGCAATCACGTTCTATAGCACCCTGGTTGATATGGTGGTGTTTTTTTCAGCTTTGCATGTTTTGGTTTATGGTTGAGTAATCATATCTCCCATTACTTCTACTTTGCTCCTTTCGTATCCTTTTTTTCTCTTTTATTTCCTTTTTTGATTTCTGTTATTTCCTTCTCAAGTTGTTCCTCCTTATTGCATTTTATAGTAAATTCATACTATGAACTTTGCTCCTTAACATTTAATTTCAAGCTATAAAAATTTGGCACCCCCCTTTAGTTCCTCTAAGTGCTAAGAGCAACAAAAGGTTTTTTCAGACTTTCTATTTTCTGTTCTCTCTTTATAAAACAAGCCAGATCTCTGTGCTTCACACACTGCTGCTTTTCACTTCCTTACTAAGGGTGAATCAATTCCATGAAGGCAAATGCTCTCATGTACATCTTGTTCTCTCACCTTTCCTTGTACTTTCATGCAGACACCAAAGAAATGACTCTTAAAGGACTCTTCTTATTTCTTTTCTTCAACTAGTGATTCTTGATGCCTCAATGTTTGGGTGCCCAACTAGAGGGCTTGATTTTTAGAAAGTGTCAAGCACCTAGACATCTCATCAACAAGTCTGCTTTTCCTTATACCCCCTATGATGAATTGAAGGTGTCCCTGTTGAGCACTCTACAACTGAGGTACTCAAAATCAGTCATCACTAATGGGAACCTTGGCCTCAGTCAGCAGGCAAAACCACACTTCACTTCAATGTGAATTTTCTTGCTTTAGAGCCACACATGGATGGGATGGCTTCATAACTCTGTGTTATGTGTTGTGTCTAATAAAAGCTACTTAGTTTTTTACCCCCTCTCTAGGTTTCTATTCAGGACTGACTGTCTCTTTCTCCTGTACACCCACCTGCTGATTCTGGCTGTTTCTTCTCTTCTGACTATTATAGATTTTCCTCGTATGCTTGTCCTCTTTACCCCTATTCACTGTTTGAAACTCTTCTAGCCAACAAACCTTATTCACTTAAATCAGGACATCTGTACCCTAGAGCAGGGGTTCTCAACCTTTTTTTTTTCTGAGCACCCCTCCCTACCCCCAAACATGCTATAAAAACTACATGGCCCACCTGTGCTACAATAATTGATTTTCTGCATCTAAAAGCCAGGGCTGGCATTAAGAGGCAGCAAGCAGGGAAGTTGCCCAGAGCCCCATGGCACACCATGAAGTTAAGTTGCTCAGGCTTCTGCTTCAGCCCCAGGTGGCAGGGCCCAGGGCCCTGGGCTTCACTCCCATGCAGTGGGACTTCGGCTTTTTATTCTTGGCCCCAGCAAATCTAATACTGGCCCTGCTTGGTAGATCCCCTGAAACCTGCTCAGGGGCCCACAGGGCCCCCCAGACTCCTGGTTGAGAAACACTGCCTAGAGCAGTGGTCTTCAAAGTGGGGTGTGCGACACCACCCCTGGGGGTGCGTGAGACCCTGGCGCTGGCGCCGCCGATCCCACGGAGACCGCTGAACACTGAAGCAGTCTACTTTTGGACCGCCAAAATGCCGCCGCAGAAAGTGCAAGCTTTCTGTTCGGTGGCATTTCGGTGAACATACCCCGGTGGGCCGCGAACGGATGCCGTGGCTGCAAAAGGGGCCGTGGCCAAAAAACTTTGAGGACCGCTGGCCTAGAGCTCCAATAATTATATGCAAGGAGCATCTCCCTTAAGTACTCTTCTAACACTGATGAACCAGCAAAAGTTCCCTCTCAAATCTGACAACAATCCAGACAAAAATAAAACAATCAAATGAACAGGTTTGGGAATCACTCCCATTTCCTTTCATTACAGCACACAGAGAATATAATTAAGTCTGGAGACTGGTTTTACCTTTCTTCATTCAGAAAATTTTTATTTTGGGTTCTTTCTTAATAACTTGATTTTTTAAAAATATTTGAATCTTGACTACATGTAATCTGTAAATGTGCATAAGCATTTCCACCCCTTTTCTCAACAGCATTTCTTCAAGGTTCTGTGATCATAAGTATCAGTCTGGGGAATACGTATTCTATGCAGAAAATGATGATACATCTGTGAATAAAACAATGATGTTGTATGTGAAACGTACGTAAAAAATTCACAGGTTTG
Source organism: Sternotherus odoratus (assembly GCA_032164245.1). Taxonomy (NCBI): domain Eukaryota; kingdom Metazoa; phylum Chordata; order Testudines; family Kinosternidae; genus Sternotherus; species Sternotherus odoratus. The sequence continues at coordinate 263,646,720 of JAVMKO010000001.1, forward strand.
ATTTTTGCCATTGACTTCAATGGGGCCAGGAATTCACCCAATATGTTGTTTCTTTCCCATCCCTCTTTCATCCTACCAAAAAAGAGAGTAACAATGTATCACCTTGTAGATCTAGAATTTTTTGGATAGTAAGAGTGAACTATGACTAGATGTCAAATATATTAGACAATACATAAAAAGAAAACTTTTTTGAAGAAGAAAAGATTTAACCAATAGTAAGGCTGTTTGCTAATGTCTTCTGTTTCCTAATGTCTCCCATGTACCTATGTTTTTGTTTGTGCATCTCATAAACAAGTCTGTTTTTCTTTTTACCACCTATTAGGGAGATTTTTTATGACTTACATATTGTGGATTTTGGAGTACAGTAGGGGTACATCTACATTGCAATTGGAGGTGTAATTACAGCTGAGGTAGGCATACCTGTGCTAGCCAGCGCAACTAAAAAGAGCAACGAAGACACAGTGGCATGGACCCCAGTTCTTCACTACTTTTATTAGTTGGGCGAACTAGATCAAAGCTGGCGTGGGTAGGCCTACCCACGCCCACACACCTTGGATTGCATTGTAGAGCTACCCTCAAATAGTTGGAGCCCCAGTGAAATATTGAAAACTAGCTACCTGTCCTGAAAATATTACTACAGTGATAGATGTTATCAAAATGGGAAAAGTTTAGAAAAGTGGGAAGGGGAAAATAACAAACTCTTGTCAGATTTTTTTCACACTCATCTTATAGCAGCTGCTTTCATGTGCTTCTGATATGTTGAAACTGCCTTGCAGTTTGGCCTACGGGGGTGTAAACAGCAGGGTGTGCCAAAGTGCTGCACTAGTAACTCCCTCAGTGGAAGCTGCGGGTGTGAACTAAAAGGTTCCTAGTTGTGATTAATGTAATCCTGATTAAAGAGGATAGTGGTAATAATGCGAACTAGGAACTTTTTAGTTTGCACCCACAGCATCCACACAGGGGAGCTACAGCGCAGCACTTTGGTACACACTGCTATTCACACCCCGTAGTCAGATCTGCGGAGCTGTGTAGACATAGCCTCACTGTTTCTTGTTTCATTCTCACTGAGTAGTCTCTAGGCCTTATTCACCTGTAACTTATGCCTGCTTGGCACCAAAGAGCTCCACTGATTTCAATAGAATACTCCTGATTTACATCAGTGTGGAGAATCAGGTCCTATGTGACTGGATTGTTAACTAGAAATCTCCAAGCCCTACAAAACCTAGCAGAAAATACAGAAGAAATCTCAGCCATCAAATATGATCAGGAAATAGCTTTTTACAAGTAATTCCTACCTCTGGTGTGCCACCAACAGCATGGACAAAATTAGAGCAAGAAAATGAAAAGTTCTTAAGAAAACTACAGTGGGCAGGCACCAGCTGAAATACAGTTACATTACTTCAAAAAGGCAAAATACTCTTAATCCATGAGAATGAGCTAGAATGATGTGAGAAAATTCACTCATTAGGTATAACTTGCTATACCCTGCTTGTGGCTTCTTTATGCCATTTACGAGTTCACAGATTTTATCCCAGAACCCTGAGATGGGGTGTATAAACCTGCCCCAGATCTAAAGACGTTAAAGAACAACTCTGGGTCCAGATGACCCTGCCCAAGCTCACTTGCAGAGTCTGCTCTAGATGGAGGTGGAGCTTAAAAGAAAGTCAGACAGCTTTCTGAGAAGGGATGCTGCAAAAGCCTTTCTTGGAAAGTTACCAGGCACGCCCTGCTATTCACAGACAGAGAGGAGGGACAGTAAGTATCATTTTTCCATTACCGTTTCCTTCAGACTGCATGTTAGGACCGGAAGACATTGTGATGGGCACCCACTAAGAAGTGTAGTTACGCTTCTGAGTTAACTCCAGGAGAGTGCATAGTGATGCTATGAGATTGACCTTGCTGTTATCTGTGTGTTTGGGAACAGTTCCCAGACTGTTCCCAGCTGTGTGAGTGTTTACCCCGTCTGTGTGAGAATGAATGCGTGGGAAACCAAATGGGGAAACTGAGGCAGGACAGCGTGTAACCAATCAGCTTGTTGCTTGCAAATGAGACATGAGTATGTATGAGATGCAAATGTGAGAGTGTACTTAAGCCCACTCCTGTGGGCTGTCTGGGGGCTTTCTTCCTTCCCGGCTACTGCTCCGTAGTGTCGGGTACTCCTTCTGTGGTCCCGCTGATCTGATAAGCCCTCTCAGCGCCGAGGACCAGGACCTTCTAATAAACTCACCTACTTTATTTACATAACCACGTGTGTGTGCCTTGTCTCGCAATATCCAAAGTACCTCACTACACTGCAAAAGTTGACCAGTAGAGTCAGGGGTAGGAAGTGGGCCAATGAGGGCAGTTAAGGTGCTTTTGGGTGCCAGATTCCAGAGGACTGGAAGGGCCTAGGCTCCTTTATCCCACCCCTCTCTGCATTAAGAAGGGACTTATCCCATGACACTTCCAACAAGCCGTGATCATCACAAACCCATGAACATTTAGTACCTTTTAGTGCTGCACTATTGTGTGTTACGTGTTGCATCCACTATTTTGTGCTTAACATTTTCAGTCATCTCCGCTTTACTACATGTTAGTAATATCATGTCATTGCTTTAAATTAACTGTCAACCAAAAAAATGCTCTTCACTGGGACTCAGGCAATCAGAATTTGCCTTTTCATGTGTAGCATAGTTTGGAGGAATGATTGTGTTGGGGTTGGCAGTCAGGAAACTCTGAGTTTTAATCCTGACTCTTCCCCGATTCACTGAGAGACCTTGGGTCAATTATTTCATTTATCTGTCTCCGTTCCATTATACATACAAAGGAAATGACAGTACTTACCTACCTCACAGGGTGCTGTGGAGATTAACTAACATGGCCCCAGGTGATGGGATGCTTTATAAATACCTAAATAGATTTTAATCACTTTGGGTTTGGTGTAACTCTAGGTGCTGGAACTAGGGGTGCTGAAGGTGCTGCTGCACTCCCTGGGTTGAAGTGCTTTCCATTATATACAAGGTTTAGAGTTTAGCTCAGTGGCTCTCAGCACTATACAAATTGTTCCAGCATCCCCAGGTGTAACCCTATAGACGTAATGTATTCTTCACTAAAGTGTCATATTAAACTTTTTTGTGCTATGTTTATCACAGGGAAACCTGAAGTAACAATACTGTCAACATCAAAAGAGATTTCTTGCTTCGCTGATAGTTACCCTGCACCATCTTGGACTTGGAGGAAATGTCCAGGACCCGATTCTTCTAAGTAAATAAAGACATTTTCTGACCTTTTTTATATTTCTTTTATCTTATTTGTGATGTTTCTTTGGCTAAATAAAGACTAGCCAGTGACTAAGATACTGTAAAATGAACTTTGGAATACATGTAAAATAATAGTCTAGTACTGGGATGAATCAAACTAAGTTAGAGTTTTTCCTTAACTTTAATAGTGGCAACATCAGTCTCATAAGCATGTGTATCTGAAGCTCTTTATATTGAAATAAACTCAGCTGTGTCTATAGCAATAGTTAGACATTAATTTAGTTGCAGTGTCCAGTATGAATACTGGATTCCATATAAGCTTTCATTGCTACATTTTGTAGTCCTAATGAATCAAAGTATCTAGACCAGTGGATTTGCCAGAGAACACATCAAAGTGTCAAGATATTCTTTTGGTTTATCTTTAACCTGGAAGTGCATTAAGGATCTGATCTAATGCTCAAAGAAGTCAATGAGTTATTCCATTTACTGCAATGGAGATTGAATCAGGCCCTAAAACTTCAAGGTACCAGAGTGTTTCCTGCACTGACGACATTATGTTACTCATTCTAGAAAGCTCATTCCAAAAATAATCCTACATTCCAATTAAGGTACCAGGTGAAATATATTAATGGAATGTTAGGAATGAGATTTAAAATATATATATTTAATATTATGATAGTTTTTCTATCCTTGCATCTGAATCTGCTTCTTTCTATGAGTCTAATTGTACAGAAATCAAAAGGAGAGGAAAACATATGACTAGTAAATTTAAAATATTTCTTAAAATAGCTTTTTATATATAAAATGCTGAGACTGTCAAACCCAATATCTTGGGAACATGTAGGTCTAGATTAAAGTGTTGTGTGTCCCATTCAAATGTGGCAATCTCCTCTTTCCTTTGGCATAAAATTCCTCTAAATATTAGACTTAAATTTTGTTTGTCATTTGGGACTGAATGTTTTCCTTTCTAAGCCTTGATCAAGTGTAATTTTGGGGAGAAACTGTATGCATTAGGGGAAAGACAAACATTTTTATGGCAGGTTAATCTTTTTAAATGGCAGCTATTTTGAAGCTTCTGAGAACTCTGGAGGGTTTGAAGTAGTCCTAGCGGAAATGGATTAGTGGGCAGAGTGAAGGAGAAACAGTCAAAGTGGAAACCTTGATGGAAGGCTGGAAGCAGAACCTGGATAATATCCCTTGAATTTAGTTATTTTATTTATTTATTTAGATTCATAGGGCCAGCTCCTCAATGGATGTAAACTCTCATAGATCCACTGGAAGCAACAGAGTTATGCTGATTTGCACCAGCTCAGGATATGACCATAATATACAAAAAAATACCTATCCTTGGCTCTAGGTGCCTTTAACAAAATTTAAAATTAAATCAAATGAAAAGAAAACCCAGCATCTACTCCCAACCCCCACACTAATAATAAGAAATTAAGAACATAAGAGCGGCCATAAAGGGTCAGACCAATGGTCCATCTAGCCCAGTATCCTGTCTTCTGACAGTGGCCTATGCCAGGTACCCCTAGGGTGATCAGATGTCCTGATTTTTATAGGGACAATCCCAATTTTGGGATCTTTTTCTTATATAGACTGCAATTACTCCCCACCCCCTGTCCTGATTTTTCACATTTGCTGTCTGGTCACCCTAGGTGCCCCAGAGGGAACGAACAGAACAGGTAATCATCAAGTGATCCTTCTCCTGTCGCTCATTCCCAGCTTCTGGCAAACAGAGACTAGGGACACCATTCCTGCCCATCTTGGCTAATAGTCCTTGATGAACCTATCCTCCATGAACTTATCTAGTTCTTTTTTTAACCCTGTTGGTGTCTTAGCCTTCATATCCTCTGGCAAGAAGTTCCACAGGTTGGTTTTGCATTGTGTGAAGAAATACTTCCTTTTGTTTGTTTTAAACCTGTTGCCTGTTAATTTCATTTGGTGACCCCTCGTTCTTGTGTTATGAGAAGGTGTAAATAACACTTCCTTCTTTACTTTTTCCACACCACTCATGATTTAATAGACCATATCCCCCCTTAATCGTCTCTTTTCCAAACTGAAAAGTCCTAATCTTATTAATCTCTCCTCATATGGAAGTTGTTCCATACCCCTTGTTGTCAGTAGCTACTGGTTGTGGTGCTCTGCTCTTGTTCGATATCAGTCGCCTGCATGCGTGTTCCCTCTGTGTGCCATCTCAGCTCTGGAGATTGCTGACACAGCAGACCCCGAGAGAACCCCCAAAGATCACAGACTGTAGTAAGATATGAAGGCACCGGGCCAGGTTTATTGTCAAATGAAACACAGTCTCTAGCTTCGCCGGATTAGAGATCAACAGGTCTGCTAGTCCCTATGTGCTCCCCAGCTCAGTTAGTGACAGGACACGCCACTACCTCCTAGGCTGGACAACAATGTGTCCCCCAGCTCCTACTTTTATACAGTGCAAGACCAATCACTTATCTCCTCTGTCACATTGAGGTACAGTCGCTTGGCTCATTAGGGTGCTGTCTCCCCTTTTGATCATGCTGGTTCAAACACACAGATCTATCTATCATGCTGTCCTTTTCACCCTGTCTCTGAGGTGCACCTGATTGTTCCTTGTTATCTCTGTGTATTGTCTTCATATCGGAATATCCAGGTGCTGTCTTGGCACAACTTACTTATATAATTAGTGTGGACTTTCTTAGAAGCCCTTTGCTTGACAAATTCTGCAATTAGGGCCTGCCTCTGGCTCACAGCCCAGCTTTTTGTTTAGCAGTGCCTTTGCTTACTTTGGTTCAGGCTTCAGGCCTCAGATTAGGCCTCAGGCCTCATGTTAGGCCTCTGATACAAGAGTGTGTTTCAGGGCCACACCTTACCACACCCCTGATCATTTTTGTTGTCCTTTTTGTACCTTTTTCAATTCCAATATATCTTTTTTGAGATGGAACGACCAGATCTGCATCCAATATTCAAGATATGGGTGTACCATGGATTTATATAGTGGCAATATGATATATTCCGTCTTATTCCCTTTCCTAATGATTCCCAACATTCTGTTGATTTTTTGACTGCCGCTGCACATTGAGTGGATGTTTTCAGAGAACTATCCACAATGAGTCCAAGATCTCTTTCTTGAGTGGTAACAGCTAATTTAGACTGCATCATTTTATATGTATAGTTGGGATTATGTTTTCCATGGTGCATTACTTTGCACTGATCAACATTGAATTTCATCTGCCATTTTGTTGCCTAGTCACCCAGTTTACTGAGATCACTTTGTAACTCTTCGCAGTCTGCTTTGGACTCTTATCTATCTATCTAACGTCTACATGTATTAAATATGTAGATGTATTTATCATCATGTATAATAATATAGTGAAAATCAAGTCCAGCAATACTCTCCTCTCTAGCACAAACATCAGCCACCTCTCATGATTTGGCCTCCACCAAACCCTGTGCAAGTTGTGTAACTGGACCTCATTTCTTTTTAGTTGTACAGAAGAAATCACAGGAGGGATTTGGAGTGACACACATGAGAGGAAAACCTTTGGGTCCTGGCATTCCAGCAGCATTTTTGATATACAGAACACAGCGATAGGCTTTTCTGTTGAGTGCTGTGCAAACAATTCTGTTGGCTCGTCCTGTGCGAAGGGATTCATTAACCAACCAGGTACTGTACCGCTACTGAGACAGTGCAGGCCATCTCAAGTTAATTAAAAACTACAAAGAGAAAACTATGGCATCATCTGTATTGTTGGTTTGCATTTGAATGTTCTTTGAAAATAATATAGGATTCCACACAGGCTATGAATGGAATAGTGAGTAAAATGTGTGTCTGTTCTGGCATGATCTTCAGTTCAGTAATATGGCATTCAGGACCAAATCTAGTAATCCCAAAGCAAACTACTCCTCCATTAAAGTCAGCTGCAGAATCACGCCCTGTGAATCTAGAGGCCTGCTTTTTATTCCTAGGAGTAAGCTATACCTGGAAATTAAACTACAAATTGATGCGCAGCCTCTTTTGCTTATGGAAATATGAGATCCTCCTTTTATGTTTGATTGCAAAAAAGCAGCAGCATAGCCATCAGGTCATGTTCTGTTTAGATGTCTTCTCTGAGACTAAAGATTTGTAGCCCATGGATATTGCATAAGGAAAAACATTTTAGTATGAATCCAGTCATCTAATGTCTAATATTTTGAATGTATTTATGTAAGCATCAGGGCCGGCGACAGAAATTTGGGGGCCTCCTACTCGGATACTTTGGGGGCCCCCCCAGCCCAGCCGGGCCCCCCCCCCCAGCTGACAGTGCCTGGGGGAGGAAGCCCAGCCGCCCCCCCCAGCCGGTGCTTCCCCCCCCCCCCCGCCCAGCCGTCGCTCCCCCCCAGCTGACAGCGCCTGGGGGAGGAAGCCCAGCCCTCCCCCCCCCCCCCCGCCCAGCCGGCGCTCCCCCCCAGCTGACAGCTGGCCGCAGCGGAAGTGAGAGCCCGGGAGCGGCGTGAGCCGCCCTTGCTGCTCCCCCCTCCTCCCCGCCCTTTCTCCCCCGGACTGTGCCGCTGCCGCCGGCCGGGCTCACTGCTCCTGCCGGGGACTATGGGTAGAGCTGTACCAGGGCCCCCCTAAAGTGCGGGGCCCGGTACAGCTCTACCTGTAGTACCCCCCTGTCGCCGGCCCTGGTAAGCATGTGTCAAACATAACTAGTTTACACTGGAGTATACTGTATGGATGGCACACACTGTATGCTGGTGTTAATTTTCTGAATGGACAAGGATGTATTTATCTGTATGATGAAAAAGTTAGACCTGGTAGTTTTCGCCTTATGGTGTTAACTTATGGCCTTATGGTGTTAACTAGGCAATAGCAGAGCAATACTCTAAGCAGGTTTGGTGTAATTGGTCCTCAGATAACTGGTGGCTCTTTATACTGTATCTGCATTGAGGCAGGGGACATGCAGTTAACCTTGAATGACTTATTTGTTTGGCTGCTTGTCTTTAGATTTTCAGGGATCTGGGCAACATGCCATAATGACATCTGGTTGAACAATGATGCCAAAGGCATTAGAGTCATAGGACATTCACTTTTTCAATGAAAATCCATTTCAGACTGATCCAGTTTATAAATATTGCCCATCTTGTTTTGTTATGAATACAACAGTGCTAATTGAGACCCCGGCCTAAAGACATTTGAAGTCAATGGGGATATTCATTGACATCCATTAAACACCCTTCCTGCAATAGACTCAACAAGAGGGGGCTAAGGGGAAGAAATATTTATGATTATCCTCTTTGGGGTTTCTCCCTGTTCATTCCACTTTGGGCTGTCAGACAGTCCCATGTGAAATGGATCATGATGCCGACCAGGGATCCAAAGGAGATTGGGTGCATTTATGTGGAGATCTTTTGCCTTCACTCTGGTTCCTAGTCCCCAGCATTTCCTTTGCTACCTGGCAGCATAGCTACATTACCAGGGACTCCCCAGGCTGCAGCTGTCCCTGGGGCCCCATTAAAGGTATCTTCCCATCACAGACATGATAAGCTCTGTGGTGTAAAGGGGAAACAATGTGTATTCTCCCAGCTCCACGCTCATTCAGATCTGGGCCACTGCTCTTCCCTCTGCATAAATCTTTGCACCTTGGGTCACCTCAGATCAGAGGCAACTGAACCCTTCTTCATATGGGAGTTGGTCGATCCACATACAGAGGATCTTACTCATGTACTGAGGTTTGAAGGGCATAATCTGGCTCCCTGAGAGATGTTGACCACCTGTTATTCCCATTGGCAATTCACAGGCTCAGGCCAAAAGGGAATGGAAAATAGTGGAGATAATACAAACATGACAGATTTTACACTGTTCCTTAACTTTACATTCTGGTTCTGATTCATTGTTTAATAATATGTATCTTTTTAAATTTCAGGAGCTGTTTTTTCCCTCCAAGATAATGTGTCATTCTATGCAACTACTGGATTTTGCCTTCCATTTATAACTGTTTTGCTTATATTTATTTTTCATAAATACAAAAAGGTAAAAACAAAAAAACTGAAAAGAATGCTCTCCACTCCCCTCTCTTGGAAATCTATTTCTCTGTTGGACTAATGCAATATTTCCATTTCTGAAGCAATTTAGATATGAAAGCCAAATGCAAATGATACAGATAGTTGGTCCTTCAGATAATGAGTACATCTACATTGATTTCAGTGAATTTGAATATGATCTCAAATGGGAGTTTCCAAGGGAAAATCTGGAATTTGGTGAGCAATCTGCTATGTAAACCATGAAGTCATCGTATTAGTTTGCATTGCACTAACCTAGAAATCACCTTAACTCATTTTGTCTTGTAGGGCAGGCACTTGGCTCTGGTGCCTTTGGAAAAGTGGTGAATGCTACAGCTTATGGAATTAGTAAAACAGGAGTTTCAGTCCAAGTAGCAGTCAAAATGCTAAAAGGTACAGTAAATCACAGAGACATACTACTCTGCCAAGCAGTGATTTATTGTTTGTGTTTTAAGGTAGAAACAGCCCCTCTAAATCAGCTCCCTCAGCAATTGCACCTCACAGTTCTTTGTTACTTCAATACTTACTGTACTTAGCTCTAAAAATTATTCCTTTTGAATATTCTTATTGTTGCATTTTGTCACTTATTCCATGTATTAACTAAATTCTAGAGTGTCTCTCTAAGGCACAACCAGCAGTATGGGAAAGGGTAGAACTCTGCCATTCCAGGGGGCACTGGGAGGTGTTTACCCTCAAGGGAAGGACTCCTGGGCCTCCCACATGACAAAGGTTGCATATCTGCTACAGCATCCTTTCATTGGTACATCGGTCACTTCCCAGTGTGGCTGGCCAGCTCTGTTGACTTGGGGATTTGGAGGGAGCTTAGCTAACAGCTCTGTTTTGGACCTGCTACTCACAGATGCTGTCTTAGTCCACATTACCCTGCTGGGTCTTGTCTTCCCTGCTCTGCAGGCCATTTAGTTTCTCAGCTGTTCCACAGGTGGAAACCAGGAGGCCATGCAGAAGAGAAGGCAGGGCTTAACAGTCATGTAGTGTCAGCCCTGAGAGGGCTTCCCACAAGGCCAGTCCTGAGAGGGTTTCCCACCTCTGAATTCTAGAAGGGCCCTCCTATTGGAGAAACCAGCTCTGCCATGCAATTTGACCCCTCTTCATGCTGTGGTAGGACAAAGTTTTAGCTCTAGTAACTTTTGTAAAGTTCTTTCTATATTTGATCGATATAGAGAGTGCTTCCTGTTCATGAGCTAATGTGAAATTATTTTGAGCTCAATGAACTCTGATGCAAAGGAGATGTTTATTAGCACAAAGTACCATTTTTACTGAGTGGACAGAAAACACCTTCATTTTGTTGTTACACTGAAATGTACTTGCCATTCTCTCACCCTTACTCTATGACTGGCTACTATGGGTCATCTCCACAGACCACTGCCTTCAGAATAGATATGACTGCCTCAGTTTCTTACCTATCCAATACCTCCCCCTCTCTTGCATAATGAGGAGTTATTAGTTCCTCTCTCTCCAACTAAGAGTACTTAAATTAATAAATTACATTTTATTTATTATCTAGCGTTAGATGAGGTGAGTTTGCATAATGATTCTACATTTATTGAAAAACAGGTATAAAATCATTATTGAAATGATTGTACACTAATTGGCTAACAGCTTTTATTAGCTAATTGGAATACAATTTTTGTACACTTTATGATGGATGAGAAATCATAGACATAGACTCCCTCACCCAATCAGAGTGTAGGGAATTGTGTAAATGAGAAATAAATTATGAGTCAGTAGTTGTACTGATTCTCTATATTGTGACTGAGACAATTCCATATCAGTTGAAGTTGTAAGCTATGGTTTCCTTGAAATTGCATTAGCCAGTTTTGAATCAGGAGAGATAATAGGGAAAAAATGGGCTAAATTCTGCTCACGGTTACAACTGTTTAAATCCAAAGTAGCTCTACTGAACACGCTTCAATTTTATAGCAATATAAACCTAGAAAGGAATTTGGTTCTACATCTCTTTCCCTGTCTCATATTTAAAGCAAATTATGGCTACTTGTCAGAATCTGCCAACCATTCTTTATTTTGTCACTTTCATAATATCTGTTTTTCAAGACACAAAATCATCTCACAAAGCTTGTGGCTGGAACACAAACATATGCAGAGAGACAGAGAGAGAGAGATCCAGCTGTGATAGATAGCAGATAGAATATCTATATATCTTAAAGTATTACTCTTTAGAACAATTTTCTACACAGTCACAGCTTTATATCAATGGAATTAATGTAAAAGGAAAGCTTTGTATGTGTAATGGGGTCACCACTCACCCCTGCGGCACCTCCCGCTGGTCATCTGGGGAATCAGCTCCTTCAGCGTCCAGAGCGCCCTCCACAGGTTGATGCCCCGCTCCTTTGCTGGCCCCGTGTCCCTCCCGGACCCCGGTGCCCTCCAACTGTGGGTGCTGCACCCCTGCAGTACCCCCTTTGGTGTGAGGGTCTCCCCTCCCCGGGGGAACCCTCTACCCCCTATTCCCACCTCGCCTCAGAGTGTGCCACTGTCAGTCACCACTTGCCCCCGCTCCCTGGGGCAGACTGCAGTATCATGGCTTCTCATCACAGGCAAGGAGGGTTGGTCTGCTGTTGCTAGCTCCAGCCCTAGGCTGCCCCCTGCAACCCTGGTAGTCCTGGGTCGGACCTTGTAATCAGGCCCGCAGGCCTCGGGCTCTTGGCTAGAGCCTGCCCAGCTCCCTCTGCCCTGCCCCAGCTCTGCCCTAACCCAGGTACCTGGCTCAGCTCCTGCAGCTAGGCCTGTCTCCCTCTGAATGCAGAGGAGACTGCTTCTTCTGCCTCTCTGCCTCCCAGCCCTTATATCCTGGCTGGGAGTGTTTGGGGCGTGGCCACACAGCTGAGCCCAAACTCCCAATCAGCCTGGGAGTTTGCAGGCTCGCAGCCACAGTCCCTTCCCTGACTGTTTTAAACCCCTTTTGGGGCTTTTCCAAGCCCCTTCTGGTAGGGGGCGGGTGGTCACCCCGCCACAGTATGCCACACAGGACCTAAACTTTTTAGGTTTCAAACTCTAGCCTGTAAATATTTTTCTAAGTTTGTGTTGCTATTGTATTTACAGAAAAATCTGACCCTTCTGAAGAAGATGCTCTAATGTCAGAGCTCAAAATGATGACTCATATTGGAAGTCATGAAAACATTGTGAATCTGTTAGGGGCATGCACCATGTCAGGTAATAAATACCACATTGAAATTTACTAACCTAAATCAATGTAAAGAAGACTTCTGAATGAATATGAATACCTCAAAAATCGGCCATTAGCAACAATATGAAACCTCTGTGAACCCTGATAAATCCCAAGGTTTGTTTGTTTTTCCTGTGTTGTGCTATGCAGTGGCCCAGATGCAGAAAATAAAGTGAGGGTACAATGAAAGAGAATCTAATGGCTGGTGTACACACAAAAATTGTACTTCTTTAACTATACTGGTACAGTTGGTATAATTAAAATAGCACAGCCCACCTACTGTGAATGCAGTTCTACTGGGATGAATGTGTTTATACTGGAACAATTAATTCCTTTGAGGAAAAGGGAATAAGCAAGTATGGCATAAAGCACCTTTACATTGATATAAATATGTCCACACTGGGGTTGTACCTATTTATTTTTTGCAGTAGAAAATCACCAAAATAGTTCCAGTGGTACAAAAACTGTCTGAAGATGAGCGCTGAGGCAAAGAAGACTGGATAGCCTGGGGGATTGACAGGAAAGGAAAGGAAGTGGATATGGGTAAAAAATGAAATGAAATAAGAGAGTGGAATGAAGGATGAGTGAGTGAGTGAAGCGGAGAAGGGAAGAGAATGGAAAAGTACAGCGGGAAGTGAACAGAAGAAGAGAGTGAGAATGGAAAAAATAAGAGGGCAAAGATTGTGGATTACTGTTGTTATGTATTGTTTATATTGTGACGGTGCCCAGGAGCTCCCGTCAGAGACCTGGACCCCATTGTGCCAGCTGTTATACAAACAGAATAAAAAGATGATCCCTGCCCCCAGATAGCTTACAATATAAGTAATGTAGTCATACTAGTGAACAGAGAGAGGATAAGGAAGCTACATAGCGTGAGCAGGGCCAGGATTCTCCCTGGCGTTGATATTTCTAATTGCTTTGTTACATCCATCACACTAAAAAATTGGAAAGATTTGAGCCATGGGTATTATTTTAAGGCAGAAATAATAATAACAATGACATTTAATTTCCCCAGCTCAGAAGAACAATAATTCTGTCATGAAAAGAAAAGGAGGGCCGTTAAATAGGTCATTGCGACTAGCTTTGTGACTAAGCCTGGGGGGATTAGGGGGGATTCAGAGCCTGAGTCCAGCCCGAGCTGCGAGTTCAAAGTGTGTGCTGTCTACGCAGCTATTTTTAGAACAAGCCCTGCTAGACCAAGTCTGTCAGCCCAGGTCAAGAGGCTTCCTCCCAAGTGCTGTGTAAATATACTCTAAGTGCCCCACCAATGAGTATGCCCACATATGTCGGCACCTTCTAGATTGTCTTAGAACAGCGTTGATTGCTGGAGTGTGTGGACAAAATAATAAAATACTATGAATGAAAGTGGCTTAAATAAAACACCAGTAACTCAGTTTGTCATAACAAAAAATACTGTTAAGCAGGGCCCCAAATGTGTGGGTAAAGCCATAGGAAAAGCTGCAGATTTTCTCTTTCCTCTCCAGCAGGCAATTTGAGGGAGAAGTGTACATGTCCAAAGTCCCAGGAAGTCTCTCACACTCTCAGAGGAAGGGATTTGGGCTCTAGGGAAAAAACAGGTTCTTCCTCATCCCCCCAAAAGCCATTATGTTATTTCCCAAAAAGAGCTGGCTTCTACCTCATTTTTTGTGCCTACTCCATCTAGTGTGGATGATAAGCTACATCTTCATGGATGTGACAAAGAGTCCTGTGGCACCTTAAAGACTAACTAAAGTATTGAAGCATAAGCTTTCGTGGGCTAATACGCACTTTGTCGATGGCACCTTTCAGTCTTATACACTAAGGGCCAGATTTTTAAAGATACCTAAAACTCATTGATGCCTAAAACTGAGGTGCCTAAAACTCATTGATTTTAATGAGTGTTAGGTGCCTATTTGCCTTTGAAAATCCCACTAGGTGCCTAAATACCTGTAAAAATCTGGCCTTTAATCACTAGTGCTAGTGCTCCTCTGGTAACATTTTTGGGAGGGATCTTTGTTCCCCTTTAGTGATCCCCAATCCACCTTTTATGATAAACATCTGCCAATGTCAGCCAGGAAATTGTTCTGAGATGTTAGCCTCATATCCATCAGTACCAGTTATTTACATGGAAACTGTATAAGGTTCAGGCATTTAATATAGACCATACATTGGGAGAAAATGAAGGTTCCTTAGGGCTTCATCAGGAATTTAGAGGCGCTCCTTCCTCCCATCCACCCCCCCCCCCAAAAAAAAAGATTGCTTCAGTATCTCCACTACCCGGACAGTAACAGATATTCATTCTATAAACTATCTCAGGACCCATTTACTTGATTTTTGAATACTGTTGCTATGGTGACCTGCTAAACTACTTAAGGAACAAAAGAGAAATATTTCACCGGACGTGGACAGATATCTTCAAACAGCACAATTTCAGTTTTTACCACAATTTCCACTTGGATCGGAACTCCAGGTAAAATGTCCAGTAACAGTTTCAACTATAAGTAACCTATTATCAGTCAATTGCTTGCACTGATACAACACCCTGCAAGCATGTGTCCCAGAACACCTTGCAAAGAAAAAATGTTGAGCCTGATCCTCAATTGCTGTAAATTGGCGTGATCCCTTTGAAGAGCTGAGGAAGGGGGCCAGTATGTAAATAAACAAATCTGCCTTAAGGAGTGAATTGAGGATGTCCTTTAACAAAGAACATCAGTGAGTTCTAGGCCCATCACACTCCAATCTTTGCTTCTCCGCAGGAAGAAGTCCACCCGCAATTGACTAAAAAATGGTCCTATTTCTATTTCTGCTGCAGTTCTTCTGATTACACTGCAAGCATCATGAAACCCCTTCTGTGGATTTTAGAATTTTAAAGGGTCATGCTAGATGTATAATAAGTAATAATTCAGGGTCAACAGTTGTAATGGCAGTAACTGATACCCTTTTCATTACAAAGCAGTTCACATTTTAAATTATTATTTTATTTGAAGTATGCAACTTTTTAAAATATGCCCCCTACTCCAGACAGGGGACTACATTAAAAAATTGATCATATATTTCATTGTGTAGAATGGATGACTTTGGAGGAATGCAACTAAGGCAAGACTCAGATTTGACCTCTGGATCAAACGGGATTACATTATATTCGGAGGAAGGTGAGAAATTAAACATTTTCTTCTGAGTAACAATTGTAAAAAACAAATTTGCTTTGTTTGTATTAGTGATGTGTATATAAATAGAGAGAAATCAATAGATCTAGGTTATGGTAAATATGTAGGGACAGATTTTTATTTTTATTTTTTTGGAGTGGGAACAACAATTCCATACGTGATTTGAAAAACAGAAATATTTTATGGCAGACTGTTTTTTTTAAAGGCCTATTTCCGAGATTTGGAATACTGGAATTTGGCCTCATGAATGTGAGAAAGTTGCATGGGTTTAACTAAAGGTGTGGAAACTGACTTACATAAACTGCTGCAAAAGACAGGGTTGCTACTCTTATTTCAGTTTATTTTTACAATGATTAGAAATCAGTTTAAACTAATCAGAAGTAAACCACAATTTAACCAAAAAGCAACAGTCCACCCTGGATATTGCACTGGCTTAACTAAATTACTTAATTTAATCGAGTGCAACCTTAGAATAAGAATATCCGGGTTGGAAGGGACCTCAGGAGGTCATCTAGTCCAACCCCCTGCTCAAAGCAGGACCCATCCCTTCTATAGACAAGGCCTTTAGTTCCAGCATGGATGGAGTAGTTGGTAGAGAACAGGCAAGATGGTTATAGATGTAAGAAAAATACATCTTATCAAATAAGCTGCACAGCTAACGCATCAGTATCACCTCTGCCAGTGTAAGCGTGTGTGTGCATATATGCATGAGAAAGAAGATATCATAATTTTCCCAATAACAATAAAAGTAAAGTCACAAATTGTATTTTATGTGTATTAGTTTTGTTTTGACTGAAGCCTTAGCTCCTGATCTGCTCTTATCAAAGTCAATAGGAATTTGCTAGTAGAAGTACTCAGGCAATGTTTAGTAAGGATCTCAGGATTTTGCTTACAACTATTTTAGGTATTTACTAGCAGTAACAGAAATAATAACAATAAAAGTGCTATGGGACTTTGAAGACATCTACTCTTGACTCTTTCCCATTATCTGTGTGAGAAGAATAAGCGCACAATGCACTGAGTATGCTTCTTGGTACTGTATCAGACAAGCCAACTGTAATGATTTATTGAGATAAATGGAGAAGGGGATTAAGCTACAGAAACTTTGCTTTATTCAACTTCTGAATGAGTGTGTCCAGCTGGAGGTTTAGTGCACTTGAATTCCTGCACTTCAGCTTCACATCTTCAGTTAATTCAGCTTCACTTTCCCGAGTGTCCCCAGGGAGTCACTAGTCCAAGGTCTGCTTCTGTTTTACAGAAGAAATTAAATATATCAATAGAAGGATGTATGAAGAGGAGGACTTCAATATGCTCACCTTTGAGGATCTTCTTTGCTTCACATATCAAGTTGCCAAAGGAATGGAGTTTCTTGAGTCGAAATCGGTATGTTGAACCTGTGAACGATGTTGAGAGTGTAAAGAATAGGAAGACAGATCAAATTAGCAGCAGGCTGTCTGAGATAGAGAGCTGTGAAGTGACAGGTTTGCACCATATCTTTCTTACAGGTTTTTAAATAACCAAAATCAAATACTCCTAGATTGTGCCTTAAGACTTGACTGTGTGTGAACCAGGGTTATGTGACCAGAGGCGGATTACCATTTTGTGGGGCCTGGTACCAGTGCAAGTGGGGGGCCTTCTGCACCCCTTCTGCCTGCAGTCCCCCCAGCCCTCCTTCCCAGCACTTCTGCTGGGGAGCGGGATGGGAGTGCAGGGGCTTACCCCACTCTGCTCGCCCGGCGCTCCTGCTGGTGAGTGGGGCAAGCGGGTCATGGCACAGGGGCACCCATTTTTCAGGGACCCTCTAGTTGGCCAGGGCCCCTGGGCCCAGGCCTCATTGGCCCATTTCTAATCCATCACTGTATGCGAACCTCCTCAGGGGTAGCCCAGGAGTATGTTGTGACCCAGAGACACCCCCCCCCCAAGGGACAATTCCCTCCTTGCTTCCCCCTTGCTCTGGAGGAGTATGGATTTGCTGCTGATCCGTACTGTATAATCTCCTCAGCTGTGTGTTAGGGGTTCAGCTGCATGGCTGGTGTGTTGTGGGGCAGAGCCAAGGCTCTGCCTACTCTCCACGACACCCTGCGCACCTGCTTTGGGAGGGCAATAGCCGACATACAGCACCCACTGTGCCCCTGGACCCCCGCTCTGAGACGCCCATTGTCTAAGACACAATCTAGCCCTACTTAAAGTAGCAAATAGTAAGTCCTACACTATACAGTAACAATATATAGTTAATCAAGGGAGTGTTTGGAAACTAAAATAATTGCTCCTCCCTTTCCCAGAGGGCTTCATATCTCCCTTTTAGGATCCGTCCTACATCATTCCACGTGGAGCGAAAGCAGGTGTGAAGGTAGTTTGTCGCTCACCCAAAGAGCTTTGCTCCAGCTAAATGGAGTGGAAGATGAGCATTAGTAGAAGGAAAAGAAATATGCCCCTTAACAAGCGTTAGGTCTGTTCTCTAGCCTATCCATCACCACCACCTATTTGAGGCACGTTCCCAGTGGTGCCTGAAATTGGAGGAATAAACTGTTAATTAACAAAATGGCTATTGTGCACCTGAGGCTGGGGTCTGGAATCTGATTTAAAGAAGTTGTAATATCCACTCTCTGCTCATACCATGCCCCCTTTTTCCGCTTGTTCACCATTGCACAAGGTGGGGTGAACCAGGTATCTGCCCACCCTGCAGTGATTTGCGCTGGATGCACACTGCTGGTTTCACACCTGCAGTCTCTTTAGCACTGTGCTGCCCAAAGCATTTCTTTTCCCTTCTTCTGCTTCACTCAGGACAATGCAAGATTGTCTTGGCCTCTGCCCCTCTTCTCCCAGAGCACAAAGTGTTATTGCAGGTGCAGAAATCTCAGTATATCTCCTGTACGTGCTATCACGAAACACACATGCTCAATCCACCCTCTCTGTCCCTCAAGGTTTAGCCTTGTACTGGAGTAAGAAAGGGCCTGACGTGGGAGGAGCTTGGAGGTAGCCATGACTGGTCTCCTGGAATCCAAAGTCTATATATAACTACACCTGCATTCTTGTAGGAATTACAGTAGATAGACCCCACAGCCAGCCAGTGGTAGGCAATGGTGTTGCCATTGCTCAGTGTGTATATTTCTTTGCCCAGTGCAGGATCTCGCTCACTGTGTCTATCTGCTTTTGTTACTGCAATCAGTATAATCAACCTATAGATCAGTGGTTCCCAAACTGGGGTTTGTGAACCCCTGGGGGTTCGTGAAATGTTACAGGGAGTTCTCGGGGGAAAAATTCCATAATGGCAGACTGAACTGTCCCTAGGGACTCCAGGCAGCACATGACCTGCAGCCCGGAGCCCCAGGACTCGGAACCCCGGGACTTCCAAGAGCGAAGCAGATCAAAGCAAGCATCTCTATCACGTAGAGGAGATTTCAACTTCAAGACTCCTTATAAGAAATGGAAAGGGAGGTGGATGTTTTTTTGCTATTTTATAAATTAAATCAGAAGCTAGTATTGTTTTTTAAATGATTATGAAGAAGAGGGTCAAGCTTTGTTGTAATGTGCGTTGTTTGCCTGCTCAAGACCTGAATGCTTGTGTTGGAGGAACTCTTTAAGTTGGCTTCTTCCTGCTGTTTCACATCTGATATCCTTTGATGAAACATAGGAGCCTTGTCTTATAAGAGGCTTATTCAAAGTGATACAAGCCATGAAAGTGAGATCTTGGAAGAGCGTTGCCATTTTCATAATTTAATAAAAAAACAGGTTATGATAAATAATAATTAATAAATAGTGTGTAATAAGCATGTCATAAACACAAATTTTATATTTAAAAGATTGCTGCTTTTATAATTTATACTCAGGTAAAGGAGAAAATCCCGGGAAATATTAATTTCTAGGAGGGGGTTCACAAGACGTGACATTTTAGTGAAAGGGGTTCACAGGTTATTAAAGTTTGGGAACCACTGCTATAGACAATTATAATCTTCCCCTTTAGATCTTAGTTTACAAATTCAGATTAGGCAATCCCAGCCATCTCTGCTTTTTGGCCAAATTCAAGTCAACTGCAAATCATTTCCTGAATCTTTTAGCTCTGTATTTTAAGAAAAACACAGTGAAGGCCCAATTCATCTCTCAAGGAGAAGTCTTAATCCTTGAGTAAACCCATTGGTCTCATCTAGGAGAGCATGAGCCCTTAAATTAAATGACCAATGGGAATATGATGCTACTCAGTGTGAATAAATATGGCAGAACTGGGCCCTCAGTAAATATCGTTCAATTTGAAGTGGGAAACTGTGGGCCTAGTTCTGTGCTGGTGTAGGCCAGCGTGGCTCCATTGAAATCTGGACAGGCACCAATTTACATCAACAAATCATTTGGAATTATAGTTCCAAATTTCCTCTGCTTTTTAACATTGGTTCCAAAGTGCCTGATTTGGGGATATAAGCAAATAAACTGTTTAAATTTTCATTTGTACTGCCCCCACCTCCAGTTCAATAAACTCCAGGGAGGAGCTTCATTGTAAGAGTGTGAGATTTGATGCGCTCGCTCCTCTTGACCTCAAGATATAGATTAGGTCCTGTTGCTCTTGGTCATTAAACACACTCTCTCTCTACCTACTGCAGTTCAGTCTCTCCTCTCTCTTTAAGAAACTTCATAGCAGACTCTGGCATAGGCGCTGGAACTAGGGGTGCTGGGGCTGCTGCTGCACCCCCTGGCTTGAAGTGGTTTCCAGCATATGCAGGGTTAACAGTTTGGTCCAATGGCTTGCAGCACCCCCACTATACAAATTTTTCCAGCATCCCTGTACTCTGGGCATGATACATCTCCAGTGGAGGTGAACTGAGATTTACTGGGTCCTGGACACAAGGAAAATTTGCCTCCCTCAGACCTTCCTCATCATGCTCCTCCACCCCTGCTCCTCCTCTTCCCCCTGAGGCCCCACGCCCTGGCCAGGCCGGAAGCTAGAGCCAAGCTATGGTAAAAGCCACCCAGGTCAGCTTTGGGCCACTGTGGGAAGCACCAGACCCTTCACCTGTCCTGATTGGTGCACCCCAGGGGGTGGGGATACAAGCCAGGGGCTGCTCTTCAGCATCCCAGCCTCCCACCCGGCTTCTGGCTCAGCCAGGGAGCAGGGACTCAGGGGGAAGAGGAGGACTGGGGGGCGGGGACACTGTTCTGGCACCGGTGTACCCTGCACTTCTGCACAGGTCCTCTCACTCCTGCAAAGGTCCCCAAATTGGCTGGGGACCCTGGGCATGGGCCCCATAGCCCTGTACGTTAATTCGCCACTGATCTCCAATAAGATTAAATAGAGTTTAAAGGGCTACGTTCTCCTTCCTAAAGGAGACTGGACATGCCTCATTTTTCTGTCACAGGGCAGAGTTAGCCTCAGGGCCGGGGCTCAGCTTCTTAAATCTAGGGGTTCTCGGAGAGCCATACAGATATCCTGGGAGATCTGCTGGAGCAACAAGGACCTTTGTGCTGAGGACTGAACTCTACTCCTTGTTCCCCAGCCGGTAGGGCACCTTGCAGACTTCAGCCCGACCAGGTCTATAGAGCCATGTTGCTTGAGGTTCCCTGATTACTTCTGACTATAAAACCAAACCTCAGGTTGTGTCTGTGTCTCCACAGCATAGAGAATGAGACCTTATCCACATTACTACAGATCAGGTCTGTGGGGGGACTAATGGATTATGCCAGAATATCTAGCTTCCAACCCCCACCCCTTACCACAGTTCCCTCTCTCACTCCCGACCCAGATATACAGTTCCTTGCTTGCAGAAGTGAAGAGGACGGGGCGTGGGCTCTAGCTATCAAACAGAAAACATCTGTGGCTCAAGCTATGTATTAGCATTCTGGTGCCCTTTGAAGGTTTAGGTTTATCCAGTGTATAATCAAACTGTATTTCTGCTGTTGGTTTTTTCTCCCCTCAAATGATAGTTGCTGGGGAGAGCTAAATAAACCACTCACAGCTCTAATCTCAGCCTTCTTCCATTCCTCATAATAAACAGGTCATATTATTCCATAAATAACTAGTAACTATGATGTTAGTTCTGACTTCCTGTCTTCCACTGCACATATTAGCTTTGCAAAACCAAGCTACCCTGTTTCCCCGAAAATAAGACAGTGTCTTATATTAATTTTTGCTCCCAAAGATGCGCTATGTCTTATTTTCAGGGGATGTCTTATTTTTCCATGAAGAAGAATACAGTACACATTTATTGTTGAACAAAAAAAAAAGGAAGTTTACTACCTGTATACGGTACGGTAGTAGTTGTCATCACAAACCAGCATAACCAGACAAACATAACCAGCATAATCAGATAAACCAGCATAACCAGACAAACTAGGGTGACCAGATGACAAGAAAAAAAAATCGGGGCACATGGGGGGGAGGGGGAATGGGGGACGGGGGGAATGGAGGGGGGGAAGTAGAGGGGATGGGGAGGGGAAGTAGAGGCTTCCCCCCCCCCACTGGACCCATGGGGGCAGGGTCTGAGGAAGCAATGGGTCAGGGGTGCAGGGGCCCGGCTCCAGGTGCAGGGGTGCAGCCCCACCGTGGGTTGGGGATCCAGGGCCCCAGCTGCTTACCCCCGGGAACTGTTCTGAGCTGGGCCGGGGGGGCAGCCAGCAGGTGGGTCAGGGGCTGGTTGGGGGGGGGGGCGGCTGGGCGCTGTCTGTAGCCACCCTCCTCACTGCTCCTAGGCAAGCAGCCCCCTTCCCCCGCCCCTGCAGCATGTGAGGCAGCGGCAGAGAGTTGTCCTGCCGCTGCCCCTGACTCTTGATGAGGGGGGAGGGGGCTGATGAGGGTCCGACTCGGAGCCGGGTTGGGGGAGGCGGCGGCCAGGGGCTCTCTGCCCCTCCCCCTCTGCCGGTGCAGGCTGCAAGCAGCCTCCTTCCCCCTCCTTGCACCACGTGCAGTGGCAGAGAGCCTCTGCCTGGGGCAGTGAGACTTGCTGCCTGCTCCTGCAGGCAGGAGGGTGCTGCGGCCCCCCGGAAGGAGTGGTTAGTGAGGTTAGTGCTCCAAGACGGGGGGGGGGAGGGAGGGGCGCGGGCGGCAGGAGACTGGGGGAGGGGGCCCCGTACGATCTGCCGTACGGGGCCCCAAAATTCCTGTCGCCGGCCCTGCGTGAGTCTGTGAGTCAGCCAGACTCCGTCAGGGCAGAGCGAGCAGCAGGCGGCAGCTTGTCCTGGCGACGGCGCAGGCTCTCTGATTTAAAGAACAGCTCCGGCTGCGCTGCGGCTAATCAGTGAGCTGTGCAGCTGCGCCCGCCTCTACGGTGACTCCTTACTGCACCGGTAGCTTGGGGGGGGGGACGCCTTATTTTCGGGGGGATGCCTTATTTTCGGGGGGATGCCTTATATTAATGCGGGAGGCAAAACTGGAGGTATGTCTTATTTTTGGGGTACGTCTTATTTTCGGGGAAACACGGTAGGTTACTTTTCCATGAATGCAGATACAGTTGGTTGATCAGGGAAAGGTGCAAGATTTTGCAGATGAAGCCAAAACCAGAGAGCAACAACGTCCATCTGTTGTAAAACAATGCATAACACTAACCTATTCTTTCCTTACAGTGCATTCACAGAGACCTGGCTGCCAGGAATGTATTGGTGACCTGTGGAAAAGTAGTGAAAATATGTGACTTTGGCCTAGCTAGAGATATAATGAATGACTCCAACTACGTCATCAGAGGCAACGTAAGCTCATGCCTACTTTACATTTTTCACATAATTGTAAAAACTATAAGGAACTGTTGAGCTGTGGGATAGTTATATCCCATATACAGTGAGATAGTTATACTAGCTGGTAGTTATACATGTAACTGGACATACAGGAGAGTAACCCCACCTGTGTCACTGAAGAAGTTTTCTAGCCTTGACAAATGAAAATAGTAGATTTGTTATTAGTCTAATCAGATTTGGGCTGGACCCTGCAAAGGTGTGTATAGTAATCTAAACATTGGTTAATTTAAGAATATGACATTGTGGACCAGATCCTCAGCTAGTGCAAAGCAGAATCACTCTAGGAAAGTCACTGAATCTAAGTCAATATGGCATAACTAGCACTTTATAAAACCCACTCCGTTTCATATACTAGAGAAGAAGGGTGAGAGACACAAGATCTTAGAAAGGAATGCAGGCTGAGTCATTGTTGATTTCAACGTGAGCTCCGGAGTAGGGGAGGGATAACTAGAGCTTGCTCTGTTAACAAATGTATTATTTTAGACTGATGTAAAGGCTTGGGGAGGCTCTTGAGGACAGGGATGAGTAAGGGTGGAAAACAAAAGTTCTGTGGCCACACTTAAGAATTCGCAGGGGCACCCAGGGTGGTTCCTTTGATCTGGGTGAGAATGAGGACTTGGATGAGGTTTGCCAGGTATGACAAAGTAGGGGTTTTATTTATCTTGTTACGTTGCATGTGAGTCTTACTGTCCTATACTATCACTGTGTGTGCCTCTGTTTCCCTGCGTACGGCACCAATACTTCGGTGGTGGGAATTGTGTGTGTGATTTTTGCTGAGGCCGTCAGGGAAGGTGAGGCTGCTATGCTATGGTGGTGCCTTCATAACCTAAGGGTGTGTGACCAGGTGACATCTTTTGCCCAGGAAGCAGAACAAAGAGGAGGAGGAGGGGGACCAAAGGGCGGTGCCGGGAGTCAGATTGCTGGAAGCTGGGCAGTCTGCTTGGGGGACTGGAAGAGGGGGAGTCCAGGCCGTCTGGCCCAGGACTCCCCACAATGGACTTGTTGAAAGTTACTGATTTCTGTGGTAGCAAGCTCTGTTCTACGCTGGGTTCCTGTCAGCTAATAAACCTTCTGTTTTGCTGGCTGGCTGAGAGTCTCTGCTGACTGCAGGAGCTGGGGTGCAGGGCCCTCTGGCTTCCCTAGGGGCCACACCTGTGCAGAATCGCTGCGGGAAGCACTTGTGGAGGAAGGGAATGCTGAATGCTCCGAGGTCAGATCCAGGAAGGTCAAGGCTGTGTAAGCTTCTAGCCCCGGTGACAATATGCTCAGAGAGAGGAGGCATGCTCCTGCAGAGTCCTGACGGGCTTCGTAGGGAGTAGTTCCACAGCACTGACCCAGTGACTCTGTGATACTGGGCATGGAGGATGCCAAGCAAACCACTCACAGAACTTTGCTGATCAGCTCTCTATTTATATAAAGCTAGATTATAACCTTACAACCTGCCCTGAGTGAGGAGCAGCACACAGCTGCACTAGCCCAGGAGCAGGCCAGTGAACAAACTGTGTCAGAGACTCACAGCTCTTCTGCTAATCCCCATTGCTCTGGGGCTGGAGCAAGTTACTTCACCCCAGTCCCTATGTGTGCCCCACTGGCTACTCAGGTCAGTGAGGAGGCTGTCAAACCAGAGCTCCTCCCTCTTCCTGCCTTCTCCACTCCCCATGACTGTCAACTTGCTCATAGTGAATAGCCCCATCTCTCCTCCTCATGGCCAGCATCACATTCTAAGCAAAACCAAGAAGAGGAGTAAAGAGGGGGCCTTAATCTCCTGCATAGCAAAGTAAGGAGTCTGACAGTGTAGTCCACAGAAGGCAACAATCTTAGAACCTGTCCAATAGTTGCCTTACCCACAGCTCAATAAGCTGTTTGCAGCAGCTATTTAAAACGAGTCTCTATTTTTCTCTCTACAATCAGACTTTGTACGTGGGCAGTGAGTGCTCTAAGGAGTTGGCTATACTGTGTGTAGAAAATACTAATCCAGCTCCTTTCCCATCTCTTTGTACAGGCTCGGTTACCAGTCAAATGGATGGCTCCTGAAAGCTTATTTGAAAGGATATACACAATTAAGAGTGATGTCTGGTCTTACGGAATATTACTGTGGGAAATATTTTCTCTCGGTATGTTCTGTATCACAACGGAAGAACACCACTTTTCCCTGACTCATGTATGCTAATATTTCCACAATATCTTTCATAGGTGTGAATCCTTACCCTGGAATTCAGGTTGATGCAAACTTCTACAAACTCATTCAAAGTGGATTTAAAATGGACCAGCCATTTTATGCTACAGAAGAAATGTAAGTCTATGTTCTATCTAGATACTGCATAGGATGGGGATTAATTGTTAATCAAGTAGTTATTTTTCCTAATGCTATCTTTATATTTATTCCACTCCTTTGCCCTCTACCCTGCCTAGCACAGATATTCCAGGCAAAATCACATCTTTCTCTAACTCTGGTGTAGGGTATTTGTTAATGTAGCTTTTGTCCAGAAGCAGAAATTATTATAGTGTCGTGATCAGCAGTGAACATTGTATTTGTTTGAAAAGACCAGTTTACTACCTGTTTTTAATTGGTCCTTACATTCTCAGACAACTTTCTCTTGAGTTGGTATTTCAGAATCTTCAGCGCCATTCATGCAGGAGGGTTTATTTTCTATAGCAAGGGTTCCAAAAATCCATTTTAGATACCAAATAAAGGCTCTCATGAGCTTTCTCTTCTTTTTTTACTGAGCCACGGGGACATCAGTGCCTTTAGAAGAGGCGAGTGACAACACAAAACGGTTTGGGTGGGAGCAGAAGACAGGAGATGCAGGGGCACTGTAACTTGTGCTTCTCAGTGTGGGCATAACAATCAACATGGAGTTTGATGTGGATATTCAAATTCCATGGAGATTACACCTTGCAAACACCTGTGTCCGTGTGCTCTGCAAAAGGGGAGGAGTCCTAGGGGACAAAAATGGAGAGAGGGGAGAAAGCAGAGGGCTGCAAAACATTGAGCATGAAATAAAGGAAATAATTTTGGTTTCTCTGGAGTCCCCATTGCAGACCTTTTGACATTTACCAGGACAGCCTGTAGACATGTTGATATCTAAAGCTACAGGAATTGCAATGTCTTCAGGCTCTGCCTGTAGACATTGTAATACCTGGGAAGTTGCATATGTACATTACAATGTCTATGAGCCCAGCAGGGATTTCTGTGCAATTTATAAGCCCCACAAGTACTTATGTTCTCAACGGACTTCTGCAGAGATTATAAACACTGCATGGACTCCGGTGAAGACTCGGTGTGGATTTCATATAAACTCCACAAAGACTTTTGCAGGATTATGCTCCATAAAGATCCCTATGACGATTACGTGACTATGACATTCTCTTAAAGTAGGGGCAGGACCAGCCCCTTAGACACTGTCCACCATTTCTTGGGAGGGAAATGTTCTCCTACTAGTCTCAATGTGGAGGGTATTCCAGGTGAATCATGTTAACATGGCTAAGATCCCACATGTTAAGTAGCGAACAACCCAGGGTGAAATCCTGGCCCCCGTGAAGTCCCCCAGGAGATTTGACTTCAAGGAATGAAACTACAGAGCTTAATGTAGGCTCTCTCATTATTCTTGTTCATCTTTCTGAACAAATAAATCAACCCTGAATTCTTTATCGATATCTTTCTGATACTCCATAATATAGTCTGTTGATCTTTGGCATTTCTTTACTGTCCGTTACCATAGTATTTAACCCTTGATATGTTTTCTTTGGAAACTGTCACGTTTCTTCTTTTGTTCCTGCAGATACTTTGTAATGAAGTCCTGTTGGGCTCTGGACTCTAGAAAAAGACCGTCCTTTCCACAGCTGCGTTCCCTTTTAGCACGGCAGCTGGCTGATGCAGAAGGAGCGGTACGCAATCATGCAAACACAAAAAATGCTCTGTTGTGCAGTTCTGTGTTTTAAATATATCTTTCGAGTCCATAATAAGGTGCTTGGAAATGAGAGAGTCTACTGCTGATCCACTCCATTAGAAAGGATCCCCGGGGACACCCCATCATGTCATGGAGCTGGTTTCTTCTCCTCGCTGAGCCATTCACAGAGGACTGAGCTGACATGTAGGGGGAATCCTTTTTGCAGAATGTTCTGTGTGTTGCTCTAATAAACCACCTGGGACATAGGGACTTCCTCTTTCCTGCCTGTTTCTCCAGTCCAGTGCAGGAAGGTCACTAACTGTCTCTCTGTGCCCACAGAAACGAGTTCCCCTTTTGTAAAAGCGAATGCAGCTGGCTTTGTGGTCTACTGGCAATGCTGATGGCTGCTGTATGTGGGGATCTGAGTTGGGACATATTGCAGGGTCTGTCAGGGGCTAGGAGTGCTGAGGATGCAACATGCTTAAGTCCTGGAGGAGGAAGAGCTTTATGTCATCCTCAAATGACCCCCCTCTGCCAGTAGAACGAAGGTTGACAGGGTCTGGAGGGAGCAATAGTCCACCCTCTTTAGATGGTGATGTGTTATCCTGATGCTGACAAGTAGGAATATGGAGGATCCTAGAGGAGCTTATTTTCCCTGCTAGAAAAGTTATCCCAGTGAAAAGATGAACTAACGCCTTTCAAAGCCATAGGTTCCCAGCTGCCTTCCTCCACTTAGCAGGCCAAACAAATGTCAAGGATGAAGTGTCCTTGATAAGCTTTATACTGATTATAAATTAACCTTGCAGTGTCTGCCTTAAGCTGACAGTAGGCTGTCAGGAGTCATTCATTTAACCAAAAAGGGTCCCTTCTCCTTTTGTAGTTCTCAATAGACTCATTGAGCATGCAGCATGCTCAGTAGAGTGCACAAACTGTCATCACTAAAGGATGAACTGTATAAAGGGGCTGGGGTTTGTATGTTGCATGTGAGCTTTTGGAGGAGGGTTGCATTGAAGGTCAGAGACAAAATTCCACAGTTGAACTAAAAAAGACTTTTTTTTTTTTTTGCCTTGGCGCCTTTTATCAGCTGAGATATTTTTCCTTTTGGGGAAGAATTTCCCACCGTGGCTGATTGTTTATTACTCCTAGTCCACATTATTGCTGAAAAATAGCCTGGATTCACTATCACAGTCTGAATTCAGATGGCAGCAATGTACAAAACAGTTACAGACAATCTAGCATATTTTCTGGCTGCTATTCGCAAGCCCTCCATGTGTTGTTTCCCGATGTTTTGTTTTCTTATACACGTGACAAATGCTACTCACATCACTTCTGGCACTTCTGGAAGGTGTCCAGATGAGGGCACTGTAAGAATTTGAATAGAATTATAGATAACCTGTGTGATACTGCTTGCTAAGAAACTGTGTGAAATAGGTAACACTGTTGTAAATGATCGTTGCTAGAGATTAAACAGAGAGAATTATATATAATCACTAATCAGTTTCAGTGTTCACACTATATGAATCTCCAGTGCACTCATCTTATGAGGTAATGCGTGCTACTCAGGCTTTTGCAGTAGGGATCCTCTTCCCGTGTGTGTATTGGGTGACATTAAGGAGGAGGTGACTTAAAGGGCAACCCCCTTCTGCCTTCCACCAAAGCAGTGGGAGTGCGGGGCGAGAGGTCAGTCATAACCCAGTCCCCCTCCATTGAAAGCAGGGGTTTTCATAAGACCACTTGTGAGTTGGCTTTAGCCCTCCAGAGCTGCAGGGGGCACTGTGAGAGTAGATCGGGCCTCAGTTCTTCACAGGTGCCAGGGTCAAAGGTAAAGAAGAGCCAGTAATATCAAATAAATGTACACCTGTCCTGTGAGACAAGATAGGTGAGGAAATATATTTTATTAGACCAGCTTCTGTTGATGAGAGAGATCAGCTTTCAAACTTCTCTCTCTGATCTCTTGGGACCAACACAG
The DNA here is from genome assembly GCA_032164245.1 of Sternotherus odoratus. Lineage (NCBI taxonomy): Eukaryota > Metazoa > Chordata > Testudines > Kinosternidae > Sternotherus > Sternotherus odoratus. Next base: position 263,675,912 of record JAVMKO010000001.1, read on the forward strand.
CTACAACAACACTGTGTTCGGTTGACCTGTTTATTGTGTATAACTATGAGTGCTCAGGACCTTGTGGGGTTGAACCTTTATTATAGTGCATGGCAGAGCTCCAGCCCAGGCCTAGCTCTCCTGAACAGTCATGGAGTGGAGAATCTATTCTGCCTGATCTCCAAAACAAAAGTCAGGAAGGTATGTAACGGATCATAGCCCCGGAGGCCAAGGACATAGTCCAAGTGTTTGTGCAAGGGAATACACAAACCCAGCTCTTACTCATAGCCCCTTGAAATATTTAATTGTATTCCTAGCCCTCTGCACTCCAGGAGCCTGATTTTCTTCAAGTTTCTCACGTCAATATAGAACTTAAGGACATCCTCAAGCACATGCTTTAGTGTTTTGCTGAATGTTGGGCAAATGCACCTGTTTGTCAGATGGGGATCAGATCACTTTCTCTGCGGGATTTGAATCTGAGCTCATGATCTGGAAAACAGATTTCCCCCCGCCCAAACAATTTAACATTATTGAGAGCAAAATGTTCAAGATGCTGGCAGCTAAGCTGTATCTTCAGAAACATGAGCATGCATCCATGTTCATGGACAAAATTCACACGTGGCTTAATTATAACTAGTTCCTTAGTAACTGCAGTAAATTAGTAAATGCAGTTGCACACATTTGGCAGGCAGCTAGTTTTGAAAATATGGTCTTAGATGGTTATTAACTTTATAAGAGAGTGCTTAGCAAAGACTTACTCTCCTGTACTGTGGCTGCGGTGAATTCAACTTTACAGCTGGTATTCATTATTGTATTGCTTGCTATTTTGCTAATATAGTTATGCCAAATTTAAATATGCAGATTCAGTATTCTGAGGGGAAACTGGATGCTAATGTACTGTGTTGTGTTTAGAGCAAACAATAATGTTTATGACTTACTTTCCCTTTCTAATATATAGGTCTATCAAAATATGGAGAGCAATATTTCTACACGCCCTTCCAATTCCAAAACCAGACCACCTGTGAGCAGGGAAAATGAACGCCTTCCATCCACTGATCCATCCCAGGATGAAGATTCTCAGATGAAAAAATAATCCAGTTTATGGACTTTATCTAGAAATTCATATAAGCTCTGTGTATGATTAATGTTTTATGTCGCCACTATAAGTAAACAGATTATTAGCTGCTGCTATATTAGCATTTCTTACAGGCAATTCCATCATCTCGTACCCTGAAGGGAACCTTTATTCAAATTCATTATTTTAAATCCAGAGAATGCATTTACCACAGGCCAGAAGCAGTATGTATTTTTAATCTGACTTTTTGACTTTTTGATGCATCTACAACTGAAAACCTTCCAGTCAAATTTTTATGGAAGCTGTATATAATCAACACATTACATTCAAACTACTGTATGCTGCATTGTAAGCAAACATGAAAATCTTAAGGCATTTTCAAACTCGTGTGCTTTAAAGTCAGGCATCTAAATCCAAGAGCTCTAATTTTTCAGAAGTGCTTCTCATGCAGCTCCCATTGAATTTAATGGGGATTGAGAGTACACTGCACCTTTGCAAATCAGGCCACTTGATTTAAAGACCTAACTTTAAGCACCTATGTTTGAAAATGTTGGCCATTATTGACAAGAACCTAATATGTTTTTGAGTATTTCCAATCATTTGATTTTTAATCTTTTCATTCCTTTACATTTCCTGTTAGATGTACAGCTTGAGTTCTTATACTTCTGCCAGATGGACACACTTCATTTTTAATTAGGCTATTCTTGATACTAATTTAGGGGCATAATCTCATCTCTATGATTCAGCTACCATTCAGCTCCCCAGAGTTTGAATGAGAGTTACATGTACGAATCCCACTTCACGGAGATGAGAATATATCTCTCTGTCTGTTTTCCTGCTTTCCTATGAGAAAAATCCCTGAGGTGATTGTTCTTCATATAGATCTGGAGATATATTATTTCCCTGTTGATGATATGGGATGTGTTGGCACAACTTCTAGCAATGCTAACCAGAGATTTGTGCATAACTCACAGTGAATCAAGAAGAGAATATGCTTTTTTAACCATTTTTCTCTTTCTGTCCTACAAAAATGGCTAACCATGTTCAGCACTTTCTATGGTAACTTGTGTATCACTGTGTATCATTATTTTGATTAAATGTTGGCCCATAAATTAAGGTGCTATTTACTAACAAACTCCTGACAATGATTAATAAATCTGTTCTTGTACAGCAATAATGCATTGCATATCTTGGTTAACATTTATTACTGAATTATCAGATGGCAATGTTTTATACTGGATATACAATCCTACCTTTGAAATGCAAATGTAGCAATAACCTTTTTTCAAATATATTTTTCTTTTATTTGTGGAAAAAACAACATGCTTGGTACATTTCAAAAGGGCTCCCCCCAATATATGGAAATAGGAATCATTTCAAAATACTCAAAAAAGGGACTGCACTGTTTAGGATGGTTGAACACATCTTAAAAGCAGATGAAAAGAAAGAGTTGTGTGCCTTCCACATACAGAGGGGGCCATTTGCCAGGTTTTTGGCCATTGTGCTTTTGGGAACTCTGTGGATGAACTGTACATGTAGTGCTTGCCATTCATGTTACCTGCTTCATATAGCACACATGTGTGTATAAATATTTTGGGTAAGATTCTGTCTTGCACTGAAGAGAGGACAATTAGAACCTCCCTTACAAATCTTTCATGGGCTACCTGGATCTTGGATCTAGGCACACAGCAGTAGGTTGGTGTTGTGTATTTGCTATTCCCACCTCCAGGTATCAGGAATGGCTGGAGCAGAACAGAGTTGGAGTTCTCTCTCTCTCTCTCTCTCTCCTCTCTCTCAAAAAAAGTTAACCTATACAGGTGGCTTTAAATAAGGATCCGTAGAGCTGCCCAGAGGATTATGGGACATCAATAAAATGTATGGAAACATCTTTCTAGTGAAAGTCCCTTCTAGAAAGATGAGAGAGAGATAGAGGGCACTGAAAATTTCAGAAGAACCATTAAATTAAGAAGCATTTGAACAGCAGCGATAACAAAGGTTTGAAAATTAATTGGCTCTGCAACCATAAAAAACATCATATGCTCTCCCCAGGTTTGAAAAACCATTATGAACCAGAGAACAAAATAGGAAATATGATAACAAACCAAACTAAAGTGCAAGATACACTCATTACCCCCAACCTTTAATGACTGAGGCACTTAGTTGCTGCTGTGATCCAATTGATTTGTTTTTATTTTTCTCCTAGGGGGAAGTACCAAGTGACCCTGATCAAATTATCCAGACTTTTGCCTACTTTTGTACCATTGTAAAATCATCCTCAACAACAAAGGGTCCCCTTAACCCTCAAATAGATATACCTCCCTTTTTGACATAGCCATGAAGAGAAAAGTCATGATACCTATACTAGAGGAAAGACATTTCAGAGTCTACACTGAGCCTAAATGCTGGGCTAAATGCATAACTTGTGAATGTTAAAATACAGTCAAGTATTATGATGAGTCCACGAGGAGTTGCTGTTACGGTTTTATTCTATGCTAGGGTTCAAAAAGAGGAAAAGTCAGGCCAACCCCCAGGCATTGTTTTAATGCTGGACAGTAGGTGGTGCTCTAAGATCACTTTTCTAGTTGTTCTGTCCCGGGATAGCCTTGCAATACGGTATAATCGTAGTCATGTATATATGGTTTATACAACATTTTGCATAGCTAATTTTTTTCAAACATATCTTAGTTAATTCTCACAAAAACCTGGCAACCTGATCCCCCTATCCCTATGCAAGTAAGGTCCATTGACTTCAATAATCAATATTAACATTTTAAAATCCTGTAACTGAATACAATGAAAGAAAAAAAGAACTATTTTAAATAGCTCTGCCTTGGGGCTTTTTGTCCAAATTCAACAGGGCTACTTAATGTGATAGTCAAGATGGTCCGTTTGCTTCACGCTCTTTGCTATGATTAACTGATATGGGACAAATTCTGCCCTCAGTCACCAGTATACCTATCTTGGGGATAACTCTGGACAGTATTTGGCTCTATAGGTTTATTATTCAGGTAAGTTTTTCTACCCAGAACCAGCGCTCTCTGAGTGGTATGGACAGTGGGTTGGGGGACTGGAACTCCCAGGGTCTGGGTTTTTTTTCTCTCTGCCACTGTGAGAACTTGAGCAACTCACACAATATTTTCCCCCAGTTTCTCCACAGGCTAAATAAGCGTTGGGAATTCTTTCTTACTTGTTTCGCCAGGGCGCTGCTCTCCCCTTACAGGATATAAGAAACTCTTATTGGAGTTAGATACACACGAAGTGCAGGATCGAGTACAGGACGCTTGCAAAGGGCATTTTCAAATGGTCATACTTTGGAATCTAAAACCATCTTTTACTGAGAGCCAAGGCCCTGCTTTGTCTGAACGTAGAGTTCAGCCAACTTAGCCTGAGGAGGGCAGCATGGGCTAGAGACAGAGCCGGCCCCTTGGATTCAATACAAGGTTAGTGTAAGGTTAGTTGTGCCCCTAAATCTTCCTCGGGCCTTGGATCAGAGTCTCTACCTCAGTTCTCCAGATGTGTAAAATGGGGAAATAACCCACCTCGCAGGTGGGTATCTCCGATGACAGAACTGCCGGGGTATCCGGTGTTTAGAAAAGGAAACAGAGAGCTGATCCTGCTCCCAGTGAAGTCAATGGGAAAGTTTCCTTTGGTTCCAGTGAAGGGGGGTTGGGCCCGATAAGGTTTTGATTTTGTTTGTTTTCATCTTCGTGCCCAGAACGAACGAACGAGAGAGAGAGAGAGAGAGAGAGAGAGAGAGAGAGAGAGAGAGATGATGAGCTCCTTAAATCAGGAGATTGTAAATCGGGAGATTTAAACATGTTACTGATTCTTAGTGAGCCTGAGCCTGCTCCCAGTAAAGTCAAGAATTCAGGGACTGTCTTAACAGGACTAATTCCAGTACTAGTAATGGTTCTAATTATTATTCATGCAGTACCTGGGCAGTGCAACGGTGTTTAAATGACCGATAAAATCATCCCGGTATACAAGCCCCAGTCCTACAAACCTTTACTCAAGCCGGCAATCCATACTCATGGGAAGAATCAGAGAGGTAGCCGTGTTATAGTCTGGAATAGCAGAGGTAACAAAGAGTCCTGTGGCACCTTAAAGACTAACTAAAGTATTGGAGCATAAGCTTTTGTGGGCTAATACCCACTTCGTCGGATGCAAGCCACTCATGGGAGTAGTTTTATTCCTTTCCGGAGTAAGGAGGGTCTTTAGCGGGGACACTGGAACAATTTGTATCCTGGGAGTGCAGAGAACCATTGAACCAAACTGTTAAGCCTGTACATAATGGAAACCACTTCAAGCCAGGGGGTACTGCAGCACCCCCAGCTCCCTTAGGTCGAGCACTTCTGGTCTGTAGATGGACATAGCGGGAGATGCTGCCAAGCAAGAGGCGGTTGCACTGCGACGTCTCCTGCTATGGAAGACAGTGTAGGAAATAAAGACAAGTGATCTTTAATTACGTCATAATGATTCAATTCGCCCGAGAGGAGGCTACGCGGAGAGTCTGCAGCGATAGTCCGCTGGATGTCTACAAACCATCTCACAGCGGGAATGTCGCGTTTCCCCGAGGAATGGAGTCAATAGACCGCCACTAGCAAAGTGATCCTGCGCGCCCGTGCCAGAGAGCCGGGCCTGCGCTTCCTGCTCGCGGGGGAGCCGGGTTCATCCGGCGCTGCAGTGTCAGCTCTGGCGCTAGTGAGGCCCTGCGACTTCTAGGGAAGCGCCGGTCCGTTCATTTCGTTCTCGCCCGGCCCGGCACTTTCACCAGACCACGCTCTCAGCCCAGGCCAAGGGCCCGATCCGGCCCGGTCGGCGTCCATGGGACTGGGGCCAGTGATTTCAAGGGGAGCGGGCCTCCGAATCCCGGTGTAAACCCGAAGTCGATGGAATTAGGGTGCGAAGTGGAGCAGAGCCTGACGTCTTATTAAGCCGAAGGCGGAGTGGGGCGAGAAGTGTCTGATTAAAAGGGGCGACAGTCTGGCTCTAGGACTGAATCCACGGGCAGGGAGCAAACCCGGTGGTCCCACCTGTCTAAGGTGAAGCTATTTAATGGGTGACCCGGCAAATTCCCTCCGGGGACGGGTCTCTCAGCGCCGCACACTTCGCTGCAGGGCCGGGACGAGCCAACTATCAGCATCTGAGCCGAGTGAGAGGGGGTGGGGGAAGCCGGGGGTACGACTCCGCCGGGGCCATGCAAATCTGATGGCGGAGCTGCGGTCGCCACAGGCCGTGGCGGTAGCGAAGTGAAACGCAGCCACGTGCCCGGGCAATGTTTGCAGCCCAGCCCGCGCTTAGCGGCCTATTGCAACAGCCCCAACCCCCCCCCGGAGAAGAGCCTGGGCTGCTTCTGCGACCACACCTACATCAAAGCCCCGGGGGCAGCCGGCTTGAAAAGCTCCGAGCGGTTATTTTAACTCCTTATCGGGCCGGGGCTTTAGGGGGAGCCATAAATTCCACAGCCCGGCCTAACCCGCGGTGCCTCCTTTTCTTCTCCGGCCTGGCCAGCGAGGGCTTTAAAACAGTTATTTTTACGTGGCAAACAAATCCGGGGTGCGGCGGGGGAGGGGGAGTCCCGGGGGTGGGTCCCGTTCGTGGCAATGGACACACGATCCCACCGCCTAGGAATCCGGCGAGCGAAGCCGGCTGAGCCGGGCGCCTGCCGGGTTCCACGCACCGGGATCGCAGCCAGCGGCGGTGGGGCGCGGCAGGTAAGGGGAGGGTCTTGAGCCGACCCCCTGGCTTGGAGGGGCTGGGGAATGGGAGCCCCGGCCTGAGCAGCGCCCCAGGCCTGACCCGGCTGCACGTCTCACAGGCAGATCAATGCTGTTTCCCCTCCCTCCCCGCTGCCAGAGCCAGGGGCGAGAGCCAGCGCCTCCCTCGAGGTGAGGGGGCTCGGCGCTGCAGCCCTTCCTCCGGCAAAGCAGCCCCCCCTCCCGCTGAGATCACGCCCCAGCTCCTCAGTGGAAAATCCCCCCGCGGGCTGAAGAACGAGCCCGGGACTACCGAGCCGGCCCCGGGATCCGTCCCCAGTAGCACTGGGGAGGTGACAAGCCCTGGCCCCGCGCACTGCAGGGGACAGAGGCGAGGCCGCCACCATCGCTAGCTTTGCGCTCTGGCTCCCCCCAGCCGCCGTTCACACTGGCGGGAGCGGGGTTGTGTGACTCCGGCGGGTAATGGCAGGCTCGGTTCAGCGGGCTCCCCGGTGTGAACACTTCCGAACACCAGGGAGCCAAAGTCCGCGTCTCTATCCCGGGCTCCTCAGCCCCGGGCGCAGAGCAGCGTGGCTGGGACAATTTTGTTTTCCCGATCCGTGCAGGAGAGAAGACGGGGCGTCCGGTCAGCCCAAGCGGGTGTCAGGCGGCGGGTGCACAGAGTAAAGACACGCTGGAGGATTTCATACCACCCCAAACGAGGACCTCGTACTGCCCGCCACCCACGTTTAGCTCAAACCGTTTGTTCAGCCTCACCCTTGGGAGGCGCTGAAGAAGGAAGCCTTCGCCCTGGGGCCCGATCCTGAGCACGCGGGGCGGCTTCGGGGCTCCGCACCTCGCTCGATCTGGTCATTAATAAACGCGGGACCTGCTCCGCCTTTGGGGGGGGGGGTCGTACTAAATAGCCAGGCGCTAATGATGCTTCGAGTTTGTCCTAGGTTCGGCCTTGGAACCGCACAGAAGCGAAACGTTTGAGGCAGGTCTATGTGGTGTGTGTATCAGTGTGTGTGTGTGTGGGGGGGGGGGGGGTTGTGTAGCGCGCTCACAGTGGTGTCTGTGAGAACGCGCGCTGACAACTGGGAGTTACACACCAGCACAAATCCCGCACCCTGCTACTCACCGGAGTAGAGTTTGGGGTTATTTGTGGTAAAGCCCCCAAGACATATCTCTGGCTGTTCTCCGGGCTTTCTTGCTGTTGAAACATGAAGCAAGATCGCCTACCGAACTAGGGGCGGTCCAATAAGAAAGAACCGTATTTACACAATGAACAACATGGCCAGGACTGGACCTGAAAAACACTGTATTCAAATACACACATTTCCCCGCCCGCCTTCATGTCTATTTGTTGTACCCTGGTGTTGCTTTGGGAAGCCTAGAGGGAAAAGGGGAGGGGGGGGGGTTGTACTGGATTGCATTTATCTCCAATGTGCAGGCACTGTACACACTGTAGGTGCCTTGCACCGTTGTTAACCCCCCTTCCTGATTTGCCTCCAGCCCAAGATGAATACAATGTAGTGCAGTGGGGGGATAGAAGAAGAAAGGTCAAAATACCAGCGACCCCTCTGATCCCGTGGCTCTGATCCCGCACCGTACCAATCGGGGTGTCCCATAAAGAGCAACCGCCGCGCCCCGATCGCCGCTGGGTTTGTTTGCGGCGTGGGTCGCACGGGTGACTGGGACGGCCCAGGTAACTCGAGCACTGATTGTGCTTCGTTTCTGCACTGCGAGGATGGGGATTAAAGCCCGGTGCCAGCTAGCGCGAGGGGCCGGGTTTGAGAGGCCCCGGGCAGCCAGGGATCCTGTAGCGCACCCCCCGGTGTTTTCAGATCTCGATCAAACCCAATCGGACGGGACCAAACAGGCAGCACGCGCCGAAACGCTACTTGCGGTGCGGAGCCGGGTTAGACGGGCACGTGTGTGTGTTTAACGCTTTTCCACGGGGACAGTGTCCGCGTCAGGGGACGGGGAGAGCCAAAGGGAAAAGCAGAGGCGCGGCAGGTGCGGGCCCGATCCTGAAAGGTGTTGCAGAGAGACCTGGGAGATGAGGGCGATCACTGCTCATCCCCGGCCGTGATAGCGAGAGATCACATTCCGCCCTGCACTGATTTACACCCGGGCTGAATTGGGTCCTGGCCGTCTAAGCGAACTTAGCCACAGAAATCCTTTCAGCCCCTTTGCCTCCGGACTCATTTTTGGCCTCGTGCTATTGTGGCCCCATTCTCGGTGCAGCGTCTCCATTAGGACCCCCATGTCCCGGAAGGTTTAAGTGGATCAGTAACACGTTTGCGGCTGAGTGAGGCCACATGGTCCAGTGAGCCGAGAAATCCTCGAGTCCTGAGGCAAGATGGGAGATTGAGTCCCCGAGGCACTAACGTGGCTTCTTTGTACCTCGGGCAAACCTGCTGCAGGACTTGGCAAATGCGGGAGGTTTAAGGTACGGAGCTGAGCCTGCAATCCCGCATTCCTTCGCGCAATCCCTACTCGCGGAAGAACACCCCCCAAACTCCAGGGGCCTGCTAGCCTCAGCGGGAGTCCCTGACGTCGGCAAAGCGTGAATACCGCGTTTGCGGCTATCCTGACGCAATGCAACCATTCCTAAACCCGCAAACCGCGGAGAGCTACAATGTCACCATTGACCGCAGTGCGTGGCCGGTAAATGATTTCTCGCAGGAGTTCTGGGTACCCCCATGTCCTGCTCCTCCACCCTCGCCACGGCCGCGGTTTTGACCCGTTCACACAATAGACGACTCCATCTTGGTGGATTAGGGCCCCCCGAACTATTGCGGTTGACGGATCGGTCCTCCGGAGCGGCTGAATGCGGTTGTTGGCGGGGCCGGTGATGTGTGGATTAAACCAATAGCTCAGCGAGCAGACCCTGCGCTTTATTCCGACAGGCAAAGGCGAGATAAAATAAAACCACACACACATGCCTCTGAATAACCTGGCTACGAAATTCCCCCAAGAGTAAGAGACTGTCAAGGTTTCCATTTGCCCCTAGCTCGCCTTGTCAGGCTAACAGCTGTTCGCCCCCCTAAAACTAAGTGCTGGCTGGATCCGTCCCATTGATCCCACGGAACTAGACCAGAGCTTTGATTGCACCGATTAAAATCACACCCTGGGCTTTATTTTAAGCGTCACGGTGTGTGCGTTTTCCCTTAGACCCGGGAGGAGGCCATGCGGTTTTATCACCCTCTCCCATCTGCAGTGGCTTTGTATTACCTGCCCCGCTTTATGGCAACCCAGGAGCTAGGGCCGCTATTCCCCCATCCCTCCTGAGCGGGTGTGCGGAGCGCTGCCTTCCCTCTACCAGCACCCGGCCCCCAACCACCCAAAGTCGAGGCACGAACTGGATCCAGGGAGAAGCGCGTGTTGGCGGTGCTTTGGGGGCTGAAGTCCGCTCCCCGCGCACACCGCGTGCGTTCCCGCAGCGCTCGGGGGGCAGGGGCGGTTGTGCATTTTGGATCCAATATGTTCAGAGGTTTGTCAGTTTAATGACCCTGTTTTCGGTTTATTGCTTCATCAAATTCGCATACTCCTGGATGTGCTTTGTTAGCGCTTATCGGGAGAGGAGATTACGCTGAAGGATGCAGCCTTTTGCAGAGGTGTGTTTAAGCCTTTGGCATTAGAAGCGCTGGGCTTTTAAAGACTTCTCCAAGCCCCTTTTCTCTCTTTCATGTTGGCCCTGTGTCATCAAACTAACACCGGGGAGACAAATCAGCCCCCGAGCCGGGCGATTTCTTGTGCTCAGCACCTTCCCATTCCAGCTGTACAATGTCGCAGCATGTAAAATACCACCCGTGTTTTAAGCAGTGTGTGTTATGTGGACGGCTTCCACGTACAGTCTGTGCGCGCTGGGTACAGAACATGAACAGAGACACCGCAAATATGTCCACCCAGCCCGCTCGCTACTGGAGGGGACATCAAAAAAACCCTCGAACAAGGTGTGCAGCAGATCCCAGCGCCACCGCTCACAGTCGCTCCTTCATTAAAACAAATGATTCCAAACGAAACCCGGTATTGACCAACTCTCTTGTGTGCCGAAGGGGGGACTTCCACGGGGAGTCGTTGAGAGCGAAAATTATCCAAACCTCTTCGTCAGAAACTTTACGCTTCTCCACCAGCCTTTCTGATCTAGCTAGTCCTGACCAGTTACCCCGGGGAAAAATCATTTCTATAACCAATCATGGGGTTTCATTGCTGACATCCAGGGGAGTTTTGCCTCACTGGGAGCCGCAGGATCAGGCCTATATTAACTAGAAATATTCAATGCGAATTGAATGTCCCTGCGCCGTCGGCATGACATGAAATGCCAAGCGATGGTTCGCCTGATTCTCAGTTCTGATCATAAGGTGTTTCTGACGCGTTGACGGGGTCTCCCCTGTGGCTGCCCAGAGTGACCGAAGGTGACTTGTGAAGCGGCTTTTGAGACGGGTCAGCGCCGAGTTGTCAAACTTCTGTGAAACCGGGTGGAAAGGGACAAGTTTCCATCTCATGCCGTTATCTGTGTGAGTAAAAGACTCCGTCGCTGTGTATAGAAAGAGATGCAAATATTCAGCATTTTCCGCATTGTTCTCGCTCAAGGTGACAAGTTAAAGCAGAAAGGCACTGCATGGAAGGCGCCTCTTCAAAGACGGAATTGTATATTGAGATGCGTTGCGAGGAGAAGGAAGAGTTCTCCGAGCTAAGGAACATTTTCATCGCTGCTTGGTAGGCGCGAGGAGTTTGCCCGGGTTTGCAAGGCGCTTTAAAATGTCAGTTCACTGTGGGTGAAAAAATGATTTGGTGAGCGCTGCAAATCACCGAAACCATTCTCATGTTTCTCCTCGCAGCTATGGTGTCATTGCGAGGTGCTACTTCGCTTGAATTGAGTTTCAATTGATCAAAAAGAATTAATCAAAATGAATTAATAGTTTTAATTGAGCAAAAAGAATTAATCAAAATGAATGAACTAAATGCAATTCATCCACAGGTTTTCTAGAATCATAACTAGATTCTAGTTATAGGAGTAACAAAGATTTAGCTTGCGTTTAAGGCCGCAAACTCTCCCTCCACTGCAATAATTTTTCTCCGTTCAATCTAAACTATCAAATAGGGGCTAAAAGATAGAATATATTAGATCAGCAGAGGGCTTATTTGTTTTGCCTTCACTGTTCGGCCCTTATTATTTTTTTTCCCAATCATAATATCTAGCAATGAGATTAATATTTGTTAAGACAATTCTTTTGATTTTGTGCGACCTCTCGTTTTTGAGGATTTTCGGCAGGCGTATCCGAAAACTAACCGCTTGTCTGGTTCTGAAAATATTTTCAACAAAGTATATGCAACACAGTAATATAGTTATAGATGTAGTAGAACTAAAACACGACTCACTCGGCAAAACGAAAAGGGAGCCACGTATCAACATTTAGGGGAAACAAAAACTTTACTTGGTTGGTAAGAAATAAAGGCGATCCAAACGCATTCCCTTTGGATTGAAAATTCTGGATACACCCATCCACACATTAAAATCACCCTTCTCGGGTCAATTTCACTTCTCCTCTGTTCATCCTCCAGCAGTCTACGGGAAAGTGACTCTAAACTAACAGCTCTAGAAAGCGAAATGTCTCTGTCTACATATCTCCTTATACGGGCGGCCTTTATAACATTTAAAACAAAAGCAAAAACCTAAACAAGGGCTGTCCTGTAACGTGCTGCCTAAAGATAGTCCATGATACAGGGTTCCCAGGTTCCCACCCTGGCTCTCAGCTCTCTCCCTCTCTTTTGCAAGTCTCTTCGTTTAGTTCTTTGAACCTGTGATTGGAGGTTAAAGTGCACCAGGTTGCAATGGAAGGAGGAAGCTCTTAAACAATAAAGGCTTGAATATTTAGCTGTGATCAGGTCGCTGCCCTCTCCTTATCTTTTTAAATGCAAATCTTCTTTTCGGGGTAGTAGCTATATACCCAGCGCCTCTCCACGTCACCTGCCTTTGGTGTGTCTGTGCCATTACTAATAGAGCCTTGTAAACAATCGTTAATCATGTAAGTGCTGCCGGCCAATGGGTTCGGATCGCTAGTGGGAGAGAGACGGCTCCGCGGAGGCAAGCAGGGGGACAGTCCCCCCGCCGACCCCCCCACCAGAAGGGGAGCCCATCCCCAAGGAAGAGAGGAGCGGCTCCAGAGCCCCAAGCAGCATGTGGAGAGCTGCTGCCCGGCTCTCGCCATCATGTACGTGAGCTACCTATTGGATAAGGAGGTGCCCATGTATTCCAGCTCCGTGCGCCACTCCGGGGGGCTCAACCTGGCGGCGCAGAACTTTGTCAGCGCCCCGCAGTACCCGGACTACGGAGGGTACCATGTGGCCGCGGCGAACCTGGACAGCGCCCAGTCCCCGGGCCCCTCGTGGCCCTCTCCCTACGGCGCTCCGCTGCGGGAGGACTGGAACGGCTACGGGCAGGGGGGCGCCGCCACCGCGGCGGCCAGCGCGGTGCACGGGCTGAACGGCGGCTCCCCGGCCGCGGCCCTGGCCTACAGCCCGGCTGACTATCACCACCACCACCACCACCACCCGGGCTCGGCGCCCCACGCCGCCCCCGGGGTCATGCAGCAGCTCAACCCGGCCGCCCCGGCCGCGGAGCAGCTCTCCCCTGGCGGCCAGCGGCGGAATCTGTGCGAGTGGATGAGGAAGCCGACACAGCCCGCCCTGGGCGGCCAGGGTAAGCGAGGCAGGGCCGGGGGGCTGGGCGAGCGAAGGACTGGGGCCCGGGAAAGCCCGGCAGAGCGCGGGGGGGGGGGGGGGCCGCGATCCGGGGAGCCCCGCAGAGCGCTGAGACGCAGAGCGAGCTACCCTGGAGCGTAGCCTAGCTCGGGGGGCCTGGATTGCAACAGGGCCCGACAGGCCTGGGCCCTGCGCACCGGAGCTCTGCAGGGGAGCCCAGCTCAGGGCAGTCTGGGAAGCAGCAGAGCTCGTAACCAGCCTGGGCCCTGCTGGGACCCAGAGCCGCCTAGGAAACCCTACTCCCCCGGGGACTGCGCCGCGCTGCGCTGCGCACCGCCTGGGCAGGCTAACGCCGGGCAGCTCTTTCTCTAGCAATGTCTCAACCTGGCCGCTTTTCGGTTCGGGGAGCGGGGGGGACCCTCCTGCAGGAAACAGCGGCCAAACTCGCCAGGAGCCGGAGGGAATGAGGTGGGGGCGGGGGCGACGGCTGAGTTCACACTCGGTTTGGAGTCACTGGCTCTCGGACAGGATCGGAGCGGCCCGGGTGTACTAGAGAGATGTGTGCGCCCTACACGCGTGGACGTGACTTGCCGGGACGTTTGATAAAGCCAAGCAGCTCTCTTATTTTGGAGCCATGCGGGTCACTGGAATAGCCTCACCTCCGAATTTTGAAAAAGAAAATTAGGAAACAGCAGCTAAAAAACGAGGCTCGTTCCCCCCCAGGCAAAATTCGATTTCCCCTTCCATTGTTTTACACTTTTTAATACTGAACAAACACACCGAAGTGGGTGGACGAGATCTTCGAAGATCTGGTCTTATTGTGGAGGACACACGAGTCACAGAGCCTTGTGGGGAGAGTCTGGAACAAGCGGAGTCACTTGGGGGCTTGGGGATCCCGTCACCGAGCGGCGGGTACAGACAGAAATGCGGGCCTGGGCTTGCCCTTTGTGAGAAATGAGCTTAACGTGAAATACGTGGGCGACAAGGACAGGGCCCTGCTGCGGGTGGGGTCGCGGGACGATTTGCGCGCCCTGCGGGTTGGCAGACCTAGGGCTGTGGAGCCCCCATTTCAAGGGGTCTTTTCAATCGAGGAGCCGTGGGACAGACTTTTGGAGGGGGAGGGGGGCTTTTCCTAGACGATCCACGTTTCGCAGCGGCCGGGAGAGCCTCTTTCTGCTGAGGGGCTTGGCCGATTTCCCGACGAGTTTAGTTTAATTTCCTCCCAATGGAGAGCGCTGGCTGGTCCTTCCCGGGCTTCAGGCCGAGTAGCCCTGGTTATAGGCACTTACAAGACTTTTATAACCAATTACAGCCATATAAATCATTGGCCGGTGTCGCTTTGCATCGGTTTCTGAGTCATTGGGCGCACACCTCGATTAATGCTAGGTCCTCACGCCGACCCGCGGCTCCGGGGCTGAGAAATGGGCGAAGGCTCTCGGATTCCCATCCCATGGAGCAGGGGGTTGCAACTTATCCGGGTGGGAGGCAAGTTCCCGCCGGGAAGGCGAAACTGACCTGTGCGTCTTTTCCTCTCGCCTTCGGGAGAGGGGCGCGGATCGGAAGGTGCTAAGGGTGGGGCCGGGTTTTAAACGTTGCCCCTTCCTCTCTCGTGGGGGACGGAGGGGTGGCGGGGAGCTGCGGTAGATGGGCCTGAAAGTCGGCTGAGAACGTGATGTCCCGCACTAAGGTGACAAGGAGGTGGCCAGGCGCCGTTCTCACTTGTGATGTTAATGTCTCCCGGGTGCCTGCAGACTAGCCGGGAGCTCCTGTTCTCTGCGGACCCTCATCTGTCATGGGCCTTTAAACCCATCTTGCTTTGATATACACCTTCCACGCCATTGTCCCTTTTACTGGCCGGAAAGAGGGTGGCAACTTTCGCAGTAAATAATGAATTCTGACATTCCTCTCTCATCCCCCGGCTTCCCCAGACAACGTGGGGGGGAGGGCGGCGATCGGGGTTGGCCATTTCCCCCAAACCAAAGGGCACCGAGTCAGCGGACTACATGGGAAAGCAAACGACCAACTTTAATGCGAGGGGTCCTGCAGGCCGCGGATCCCTTCCCCAGTTGCCAGCCATCCTGGAATGGAGGCGGTCGGATTTTCCCACAATTCCGTCCTGTTCCCACCATTTTCCTTTTGGGAAGGGTGGCCGGTGACTTGCGGGGGGATGTCCCCATTCACATGCTGCCTTGGGAGCCAGTGTTTATGTTAATCTGCCCGGCCAGGGGATGAAAGCGCCTGCCGCCATTTGCTCAGTAGTGGTAATTCAAACAGAATGGGGCTGTTATTAAGGCATTGAGAAGGGCTTTCTTTGATAAGATCTCCTTGTCCGGCATTGTTTGCGATTGTGTTCCCCATTCAGCGGCTCTGGGGAGTTTTCTCTGATCAGACTTGTATCTTTGCAGGGCGCTTTTGTTGTGGTTTGCAGAGAGTTTACCTGAACAAAGTCAGCCTGCCGGGCATTACATACCTAGGGGCAGAACCTCCCGACCCTTCAGATCTTTCTGATGAACAAGAAAGCTGGGGATATAACCAGTTAAACAAGAAACAATCAGAAGCAAGGGAGATCCATTGATTTAGCAATGTACATACATGCTCTGCATTAAAAAAAAAAAAAACCCGATGCGTCAAAGTTGGCATTTTTGAGCGCTGATATTTTCCAGTGTCAGGCTTGTCAGTTCTCGTCTGCAAAAATAAGTGAATCCGAGTAAAGGTGCGGATTCAACCCAACAATCGCAGATCGTCTGCGCTACCATCGTTTGCTGAGGGACATCAAAAATCAGGGGGGAAAGCAGAGCAAAGCTCAAGAAGTTTACTTGTGAGACTCTAGAGTTCTTCTGCTGTAGCGAATAACCCCCGACAACGCGGGCCTGCGTTAATCAGGGGTTATTCCCATAAGGGATGAACGGGAACCGCGGCATTTCAGAACAATGTAACTTGGAGAAATGTACAAAATGAAGGTACATTTCAAAATCGTTGACATCTGGGCTTCCCCGGGCCTGGGAATAGCGTGCATGCGTTTGGTTCCCAACCACATTCGTGGAGTGTTTTCATTTTTTCCCCACGGCCTGGAAAAAAATTTGGTTAGCTGCAAATCTTCTTTCTCGAGCCCCGTTTCGCTCTTTATTAAGTCCACGCAGAGGGAAATGCAATCATTAAAGCGGCCCCGATCCTGCACGCCTCACCCCTTGAAGGGTTTGGCCCCGGGGGAGGAGTATCAAAGGTCCGGTCCCAGATCAAGCGAGCAGGAGACTAAACGAATGAATCGGGGGGGAAGGTTTGCAGTGAAATGTGTCTGATCAGCTGTCCTGGATTTCTCCTCTCTAGTTAAAACCAGGACAAAAGACAAGTACCGCGTGGTGTACACGGACCACCAGCGGCTGGAGCTGGAGAAGGAGTTTCATTACAGCCGGTATATAACGATCAGGAGGAAAGCAGAACTGGCCGCTACGCTGGGATTATCAGAGAGACAGGTCTGAACGAGGGGAGCTCCCATCGCTTTTTATTGCCGAAGTACCCAAATACTCCCCCCCCCCCAGCCCCTTGTCAGGGGTCCACTGGCCCCAGAGCTAATGCAAACCTGGCCGGTGGGATCGGGCCCCCCCGCGGGAATAGTAGCAGGGAGCTTCCCAACCCGACAGACTCCCACGTGGCCCAGTTGAGCGTGGGGTGTTCAGCCCACTCCTGAGCCTGCTAGCTCGTGTCAGCCCCATCTCAGCGAGCCCTGCGCTCGGCCTTAGCCTGCGTCGGGAGTTGGGGATCCGGGCCCCGCTGCCCCGGGAAGGCGCACGGCGGGGGAAGGCGCACGGCGGGGCTCTGGCTTGCGTGACACGGGTCATTCCCGGCGTGTTGCGGCAGAGCCGGGTGCAGATGGCCGGGCTGATTGCGGAGCAAACCCCGCCGAAGGGGAACTCTCCAGCTGCCCGGTCCTGGGCACTCTGGAGCCGCTCCGCCCTCTGGTTTGACCGTCTTCTCTCTTGTATCCCCGCCAGGTAAAAATCTGGTTCCAGAACAGGCGAGCGAAAGAACGAAAGATCAACAAGAAGAAATTGCAGCAATCTCAGCCCGGCGCGATGCACAGCGGCTCGCAAGCGCTGAGCCCGGTCTCCTCCCTCCAGGGATCCACGGGGCCTGGCCCAGCGGGGGGCGTCCTGGGAGCCGCTGGGGTCTTAGCGCCATCGGTGACCCAGTGACCGCAGCCAGAGACTGAGTCGGGACGGGGGAGGGGGCTTCTGCCCTCTTCGGGGAACCGGAGCCCGGCACTCACAGAGCCACCGTGGAAAAGGTCGTTGGGCACCCAATGACACGGACAGAGCCCGGGCTTTTCCCCTCTGTGCACGGCGATGGCCACCTTGACCTTCCTCAGCCACACTCCAGCCATTTGCTTTTTTGTACAAAGTGTCCGTTTCCTTGGGCGGGGAGATCCGGGAGCTCGCGGTTTTTGTACACTGGCGTTTGCAATGCAGTAAATCCCCCTAGAGCCGGGAGCCGAACCGGGAGTTCTCCAGCTCGGAATCTCAGGGGCCGGGTTGCGCGTTTTCACTGCGCGGGCTGGGCTCGCCCTGAATTGTAATAGAAAAATGTACAGCGCCCTAACCCTTCCAAACGCCCATCTCGCCTTACAGCGCGGGGAGGGTAACGTAGGACCCGGCCTGAGTGTTCCGAAGTGAATCGCTTCATGTTAGCCTGTACACCAGCTCAGGAATCTGGTGCTGAGAGTCACCGGGCCGGGTTTATTAGCGGCCTGCACTGCGGAGAAATTAAGAGGTGAGCTCTCCAGTGGAAACTGCAACTCGATACACTTGCAAGCATGGGGATCCCTGTGCGTGTGATATTATTACCCAGAGAGAGTTGAGAAATGCACCCAGTGTAATGTTCTAGTTGCTTAAATTATGGGATTTCTCTTCTCTCTGAGTAGCTTCATAAGCACAGGAGCCTTCCTGGTTTTCCGGGCTTTCTCCAAGCTTTATTACAGGGTCGAAAATGAAAAGAAAGACCCCAGGGGAACCTGCGAAAGGGTTCTTCAACAAAGCTGCCCGGAACACAGACATTGGGGGGGGGGGGGTCGAGCACATTTCAATCTTTCTATTAAATAGGGGAGAAAGACCAAAATGTGGATTATTTCTCCAGATCTGGCGAGCGGGGGAAAAAAATCTCTGCAGCCCCTGGTCAAGCTTCATTTTGGTTTTCACCGTTTTATTGTAGGATTTACTCAACTCATTATCCAAAATCTGGAAAATTAGTCTTTGAAACACACACAGACCAAGTCTTTCCAGGCATGTCGGAAACTGCATGTATTTATTGCACTTGCCAGCGGCTAGGGACACTAGCCAGCCTATACTCAGCGGGGCATTGGCAATATACTTTACCCAGGATTGCAGTTAACAGGGTGGTTATGAGGGTAACATTTATTTGACATTTCAGATCTGTTATTGCCCATGGTAACAGGTGAGCTCCTGGTTCCCCCCCCCCCTAAATTTTGGCCAAAGACAGCATTGGTGAGGATTTGTTCATGGTGCAATTTTTATTCCTTCTGGGAATCTGGACAATACCAACAATCAAGGGGGGACATGGTCTATTAAATGCTTCCTGCTATTTTTATTTATAACCTTTCCCTGCTGGAGCAGTTTTAAATACACTGGTTACCACGTGTAATTTTAGAAAGGCTATTGATAAAAAGAGTGTGGGGGGGATTTTGAAGGGGGGAGTCTTTTATTATCAGCCTTGTTTTTAACCACGTGTTGGGGCTAGGGCAGACGTCTGCTAAAAACGGAGCGGTTGTCTCAGTGTTTGTGTAGCTGCGGTGTGATTCCACGCAGTGGGGGGTTGAAGATGTGCTAGGAATTAAGGGTCTTCCAAAGAGGGGAGTCTAGTGCTGAGGGCAGGCTCATGCCCGAAGTCTGGGAAGCTGACTTCATGTGCCAAGCATGTGAAATCAACGCGGGGCTTCCCCCGGGGGCTCTGCAGTGGTTTGAAAGCCCTAGTCTCTTTCCTTTAAGTTGCTTCCAATATCATTTGACTAGCAGAGGTTTTGGTTTTGGGTTTTTTTTGTTTTGTTTGGGTTTTTGTTTGTTGTGTCTGTTGCAGAATTCGTGTCCTGGTGTATTTTGAAAAGGCAGCGGCCACCGAAATCTGGCGCCCCCGCCGTTGTATGCGAATTTAGGGGGGGAGGGAGGATGCCTGAACGGGTGCGGGTGGCCGTTCGGTAGGATGCGGTTCTCCTAAAGCTGTGTGCAGCATCTGCGGTATTTGAAGATCTGGCGGGCTGCTGGGAATAGGGAGCTGGCCCTACCTTTGAAACCCTCCTTTCATGACCCACTCAAAGCGCAGCGCCAGAAAGCCTGTCAAGGGCCCGCTCCCCGGGGTCCGGGGAGGAGCCGCTAGACCCTGACGCTGGGTGAGGGGAGCCGGTGGGGAGATGTGTCTGCCAGGAGTCTCTCTTTGTGCTGTTAAAAGAAACAACGGGTGAGAAAGTCTGGCCCGTGTGTCTCCAACTGGCCCGTGGGCTGGCCTGGGGACACTGGATCACCCTGAGCAATCAGGACAGTCTCAGCCCCAACACTATCCGCACCCACCCACCCCCACTCCTGCCTGCAGCGCCTCTTCATCCCTGCGAGACAAGAGCTGGACCCGGGACTGCAGGATCCGGCCCCGATTCAAACCAGAGCCAGCCTTTCTCTGCCTGCCCCCGCCCGCCCCAGCCTGGCAATAGGGTGCGGGGCAGGCCTGGAAGGCCTGTGCCCAGCCCTCGCGGGTTGCGGGGGGGGGCGTCTCTGGCTCCGGGGGCGCAGCCTTTGCACGGCTGCCCTCTTGCGCTCCAGGGGCCGCGCCCGCGCGCCATTGATCCCTGTGCTCCGCCGGGCTGGAGCTGGCGGCTGGGGCTGCCTCAGTTGCTATGCGTTGCTGTGAAACGCCTGTCAATAAACCGTGTTTGGATTGTGGAGCAGAGCGCAAGGTTTGTTTGCTTAGTGGTTAGAGGTTCAAAAGTCGGCATTGTCCTACTGCGAACGATCCCGAGTTCTCTCTCCCTCGGGAACCCGGGCTGCAGGGGCGGGGGGGAGGCACGTCAGTGTCTTGACACCGGGCACATTTATTTGCTTCCCGGAATAATTAATGGCGGAGCAAGAAAGATGAGCACTGAGTTATGAAAGGCCATCAATACGGAAATTAACCCCAACGGACCCATGGGCGCATCACGCGCCGTTTACTGTGGTTTTGCTGGCATTTTTCCATTCTGCAGGGGCGTCTCTGGCAAAGCCCTGGGATTCCCGTTGCTAGAGGCCAGGGAAGGAAATGAAATAATAATAAATAGGGTGGCAATTAGGAAAGCTTCCCTCTACTGGAATCTGTTGAATGGTCTCCCAAGACAAACGCTAGGAGCTTCATTTTTGACCACATTGAACTGTGGTCTGCACATGATTTTTAAAACAGCTGGGCTGGTGTCCTGTTTGAAGTTTGTTTTTCTGTTTGGTTTTACCGTAGTAATATCAGGAATATCGGCTCTTTCTGAGTTTTCCGGGGGACTTGTTGGAGAAATCAGAAAATGGCTAAATACCTCCTCTTAATTTTAAGGGGGTGGGGGCGTTTAATCTTTACAAAAGAATTCGTTTCTCCGACATGATAATTAAACGTTAGAATCAAATATGTGTAGACAAAGGCAACATTTTAAATAGCCTGACTACAAATCTGTTTCCTTCTTGGTTACTCAGCGTTCGCTTGACTCTTGCTATAGCAAGAATCTTTCCAAACAAAACAAAGCACAAAAAGTACCGACGTTTCCACCCCAATTTAAAATATTTGTAGTTGAGGGAAAATCTTTCAGATCTTCCTGGTCCCCATGTATCATAAGGGAGATCAAGAAGGCACGTCCTTCGTTTGTTGCTTTGTTTTGTTCATTTCAGGTGACTTTTGAAACTACTCAGCACAAAGCCCTGGCGGATACACTGCGGCGTGCGCTTCCCTCATTTGTCCCTGGCAACCGGATTATTATTTTAACAGGTTTTTTGTCCCCGCCTTTTACTCTGCAGATTCTAGGATTCTGGTGATAGGTGGTAAATAAACATTTCTGCTTATGTGGCATCTACCAGATAAGGTTCTCCAAGCGCATGATAGACATTAATGAATGTATCCTCACAGCACCCCTGTGCGGTAGGGAAGTACAATTACCTCCCTTGTCCAGGTGGAGAAAAGGAGACACAAGGAAACAGAGCTGGGTATAAAGCTCAGAGCTCCAAGGCCTGTGGCTTAATCCGAAGGTCGCCCTCTCTGCTCCTTTTTGCCATTACAGCAGGAGTAGGCCGAGAGACGGCCCTCTTCCCCCACTCCCTTCCCCCAGGCCCTTCCCAGTGCTGTTTTCCCTACCAGTAACTCCCAGCCAGGCAAAAGGGAATGATCCCAGCAAGTCCCGCTGGAATGAGAATTCCCGCAATCACTTCCCGAGCAGGGCGCACATCCAACACGCCTAAGTCTCGAGTTTTCTGCCTCCCGCTGGCTAAATAAACGCCCCGTTTCGCTAACTGCGAGCATGTTCTCTAGATCAACGTGGTTTGTGTCGCCGGCCTGTTATCTCCGCACTTTAAACCCCAAGTATGGAAATAACCGGCTGTACACAAATGGTCGCTGATAAATCCCACTCCCAGGAAAACTAACTCAAACAAGAGGAAACAATGACAAACCTACCCCCTCTGCTTTATATCCATACAATCGCCTTGCTCGGGGTCCCCGAGGGCCACTCATCGATGATTAGCTGAATCAGTTACTAGAAACAAGTGTCTCAACCCTAGATTAGAAGCCAGATCCTGCCCTATGGAAATCGATGGGAGTTTTGCAAGGGACGGAGTGGAGCAGGACAAGGCCCCAAGTACAAGAATCAAAGGGCAGAAAGTGTCCATATCTCTCTCTACACGTGTACGTCAATGAGGGATAGAAAAAGGGAACCAGCCAGTGAGATCCGTGGCATACTCAGTGCCATTGATACCTACATCGCTGTACCCTACCAATGCTTTTTATGATCAAATGTAACGCCAAAGGGCCATATATCGTCCTGAATTCACATGGGAGAATGACAGATATTAAAGGGAGCTCCGTGCATTGATCTAGAGCCGTTCACAGCTGGGTGTCTGTGGCTGCAAGCAGAAGTTGAAGCCTGAACAGCTAAGAAATCAGGCACAAAATGAACCTGGGGGCAGGCGCTATCTAGCCAGCGTATGCTGAGGAATACATCGATAAGGACAGGACTGGAGGCAGACTGACGATGCAAAGTACACGAGATAGGGGCGATGCGGACATGATCAAAAGGAATGGGACGGTCAGATCCGAAGGAAAACGTTCCTTTACCAAAGTACAAAAGACAGGGCCCGAAGTAATACACAGCCTGCATTATTGCAGGCAAAGAAAGGAGAACAAACAAAATAGACAACATGACAATAGCAAATAATGTTACAGAGACAGGAGAGTCAAGCCCAGAGACCCTTCCAATGGTAGGCACTCTAACGCCTTTATCGGAGGGGTAGCCGAGGAGTCCGGTGGCACTTTAAAGACTAACAGATTTATTTGGGCATAAGCTTTGATGAATGTTCATCTGATGAAGTGGGGTTCATCCCATGAAAGCTCATGATCCCCAAAATCGTTAGTCTATAAGGTGCTACAAGACTCTTTGTCGCTTTTGCAGATCCAGCATGGCTACCCCTCTGATACTAGACCCATAAAAGCTTATGCCTAAATAAATCTGTCATCGGACTCCTCCTTGTTCATGCCCCTAGTCATTCAAGCGTTGTTTGATGTCAGAGCCTACTGCAAAGTCTTGAAGCTTTGCCTTTGGGCTAAATCCCGTTCCTTGTACGTGTCCCATTGACTGCACCCTCTCACATCATGGAACGTTAATCTGATTGCGACAGAACTCCGAATTCTGCCAGGAAAGTAGCGTTCCTTTAATTATGGGACTTAAGAAAATAACACTTTCTAGAGCCTGAGTGTTTAGTTGTTAGTTCACAGCTCTAAGCTAAAACCAAACCTCTCGAGGTCTAATCCTGCCGGTACTGTATCACTAACTCATTCTGCACATAGGCAAGTCACTTGAGAGTCCCTCGTTTTAAACATTGGACAATTTTCCCTTCTTCCCCCAGGGGTTACCAGGAGTAACTCACGTTTGCACACGGTTGGAAAGTGGCTATATAATGGCTAAATATCATTACCAGCGTTTGGATACATCTCCGCCCATTTCATTTCAAGACTGTTCTGGGTGGCTGCCTGATGACAGAGCAAATCATCCTCCACCTGAGATGTATTTGCATGCCGCAGCTCTGTTGGCTGACATGCTCCAGTCTAAAAGTTGCCTTCAGTTATTTATAAAGTCACATTTCAAAGGCCATAAAATACGTAAAACAGCCTCAGGAGATAGCTTTGTTGATAAAATCCGCTGCTCGCTGTCAAAGCATTATTGCTTTATGGGTTTAGAAGCCCCTACAATCTAGGTTTTTTAATTTACAGAATCGAAGATTAAAACGGGGAATTTACATTCATTCTGTGCTGTGGTTTTAGAAATCAGTCCCAATTAGCTGTAGGGGAGAACTAATGATCCTACTGTAAAAGAACATTGACTGCCTTAGGACCCTGGGATTGCGCTAATAGTTTCTGCTACGAAGTAGCAACAGATACTTATATTTGCTAATTTCCAGAAACACGTTTCGCGCTGTTTAAAGGTCGCAGCCAATTCCTACTGAAGTCAATGGGAGTTGGGGGCTCTGAAGGGCGTTACTGAGAGAACTTCCTGCAATGACAGGCTCTCGCTGACTTCAGCCGGGATCGGTGTGATTCAGAACCGAAAGCAGCTCTCTTTTATCAGCTAGTTATTTGTTTCCCATACTTTCCAGACAGGAAATGGGATCATCTTCCTAGTCCCGGTAACCACATGTCACTGAATAATATCATGCCCGGCCTCTCATGCCCGTCTTTCATTCCCAGCCTGTCTGACCCCACCTGGGTTCCCCCACTTTCTCACACTTTGTAAAGACAAGAAACCACGACGAAGTGGACAGACGTTGTGCTAAAATAACCACAACCTAACGCACTAACAAGAGATGCATCCGAGTTACTGGACTGGAGGAGACCTACAAACAAGATCAGCCACCTACAATAGTATGGTTTTACAGTATGGAAACAATCGCCCCGCTCACTAGACCCATCTGTGAGTACGCCTGTGAATGGCCATTACAGCACCGTGCAGTGATTACAAGCACGTGTCTGTTACGTGCAAAACACCTCAACCGCCAAGAACTCACAGTGCTGTCCCACCATCATCCCATTCTAGACAAGTTTCCTAATCTTGTTACCCATATCATTTGCTCTCTCGTTTTCCCCCCCTTCAGCCGAGATCACACTAATCTCACGTTCTTGCTTCTAAATATTAGGGATCACACCTTGTGATCTCGTGGCCATATTACGCCATGAATTTTCAAGCAGAAGTCCCCATTAGAGTCAGTGTCATAGGAACTTCAACTGAAAAACGGATGACAAGAGATGGCCTTCAATTAAGCCAGTGTAAATCCGGTTTAATCAAAGGTGATGTAGGATCAGAATTTGCCTCTAGAGTAGCAGGAGATGAGTCTCCCTGCCCCGGGGCAGTATTAACTGCAGCTTCCCTTTCCATGTTTTATGACTCGGTATCTTTTAGCACACGTATTGCTTTTCTAACAATGTACAATTATGAACTTTGTGCAGACGTACTGAAGTCTTTTAGAGCTTGAGGGTGAAAATCTTCTCAATTTCAGACAACTTCTTGGTTCATTTGGACTTATTGGTTTCGAGAACCGGGCAATAGAGAGCGCCGGTATGAGCCAAAAGTAAACTCCAACTCTGACTTCCCATGTCAGAACAATAGACACATACTAATCACATACTTTAGATACTAGGGAGAGAATTAATAGTAATAAAATGCACAGAACAAGCAGAATCAGGAGCTTTTTCTCTAGGTCTGGTAGGATCTAGATATGTCCCCTCTACATTTTCTCTGGATTTAGTTTGACTTAATTGACACCTAAGTGTAGGTTATAGTTGTACTTAGCACACCGGCAACAACAATACTAATTAATACACTCTTCAGCGTCTAGGAGCCCTAGTTATGGACCAGGACCCCATCGTGCTAGGGACTGTACCAACAAATAGACATTACTATTCATAGACCGTCAGCCTATGTCTTCTTCTCGTGCTACACCGGCTCATAACAAACAACCCCGCGCGTGGAACACGGGTCTGAGTTCGAGCCGCTCCGAAAGGCGTGTTACTCCTCAGCTCCACGTTCCCCCTTGTGCGCTTCAGCTTGCTTCGAAGGATTTAGCCTGCAACTGCCAGCTCTTCCGCACCCAGTCCCGGGGGTGGGCAGTTCTCCCTTTGTTAACGCTCAGAGCTTCCCTGGGTGCGAGAGCTTCCCCTCGAGGGACGGGAGAAACCGGCACGTTTCCATAAAGCCCCAAACTCTTCCTGTCGTTCGCAGGGACTCATGGTTACTATCATTAGTGATTAGTTGGGGACGTTTCTCTGCCCCTGGGTTGGGTCATTTTCAAAGCCTGGCCCTGTCGGGAAGTGGCCAGTAGATGGCAGTGTTGGTCCTGATACTGGCGGGGGAAAGGCTTCCCCAGGCCCAGGAATCTCTCTGCAGTTACTTTTCTCCCTCCGTTTACACACCCCTCACAAACAGGCTCCAGCCAAAGAGCTCCTCTCGCGGCCCCATGTGACTCCCGCCCCTTCTCCCACCCCGCTTACACCTTCTCCCACCCATCTTACAACGGGCGCTGGGCGGGAGGATGCAGTGGGGGCGCAGACATAGGGGGTGCCCCGCAGGGGTGAGATTCACTATGAATTAGCGACCTTAACATCTTTCCGCCACCTTCCCGGCGGATCTGCCACCTGGACACGCGCTCGTGGCAAGGAGGAGCGACGGGGATTGCTTGCAAGCCGCTGCCCTTGTTTAACCGGAAGAAACTCCCACGGCAGGACACTTCTAGGTGTTCCCCGTGGCGAGCGAGAATAGCACTATTCCCTCGCTGTTGTCCCCAGTCCTCCACAGGGTTAGGAGGCCGAGCTGCCTTCTGCTCCCCTAGCAAAGGGGCGAGGAAACACGTGCCTTCTACTGATGCTGGTATCTTAGGCCCTGGCGGGTTCTGGTCCATGGTCATTAGGCAGCGCAGCGCCCCTGGGAAACTTTGATCAAAATTCATTCCCGCAAAGAAACCAAGTTCCAGGGTGACCAGACAGCAAGTGTGAAAAATCGGGATAGGGGGTGGGGGTAATAGGAGCCAATATAAGGAAAAGACCATAAAATCGGGACATCTGGTCACCCTCCCCCCCCCCCCATTATCCATCATATCCTTAACGTGTCCTTTCCTCGTTGACTACTTCATACGCTTTTTTACATTTCTGGCAAACTCACACCAATTCACACTCTTCATCGTTATTTACAAAGCAAAATTCGAACCTCCTGAACGTGGAGTGTAATTCCCCTACTAAACCGATCTAGCTATTTTCCTCTGTGGAGTGTTTTTGAATCTAGTTGTTTGGTAATTGTGTTCGGAATTTACCCCCGTGTATTTTATATTTTTAGCTTGTATACCAGCAAGTGTATAGTTCAATTAATATTCATAGATCTTCAATATATTTATTTACTCTTCCGGGAGTGCATTGCTTCAGGCGAAAAACTTGCATGAAATCTATTGAGATGTAGGTAAATGCTAAAATATCACATTTTCCTCCTGTTCCCTTTAGTTAAAAGAGGTCAACGTAATACACATTTACTGCAAAGTACGCTGATAGAAGGGTACCATCATATCCTTAGCAAGTAATCTGGGCCAAATTAACTCATGGCATAACTCGACTGGAGCAGAATTCTCTCTGCTTTCCCATCTGTACAGCCATTTACAGGTGTATGAAATGCTACCAAATTTTGCTGAACAGGTGGAATAGCCTGATCCTAATCTGGCAGAAGTCAATGGCAAAACCCCCATTGTCTTCAGTGGGAAGAGGATCAGGCCCCAAATGACTGGAAAATTTATTTCCTAAATTTTGATGTTTGGATTTTTCAACCGATGGGGGGTAAAAATGCACAATTTTGGGCTGGCTTTTGTCTATAGCTAAAAGCAGGCCTGGGGCCTGACCCAACGTTCTTTGCTTTTGTGTCTTTGCTGTTCACCCATTCCCTCCCCATTCTCTAAACATGAATGTGCACAGTAGAATGTTTTAGTTAAAGGCCAGATACACAGACCTACAGATAAACGGAACATTAAACCATCTAGAGACTGTCTCACAAAATCCTCAACGTCCTTGCGTAGAGATTGACATAGAATGTATAGACAAGGCCATAAGTGAGGGGCCTTTTGGTCATGAGTGAAAAGTGCCTGAAAGATGCCTGATATGCACGTGAACAGTTTGAATTGTAAAATGTTTGGTTATAGATAAAGATTGCTAGCCCCTGATAGGTTAAGACCCCTTCTTGTATTACAATTCTATGTATTGTGTTTTCTTATAAAAGGCCACCATGATGCTTTTGTATTTTGTAGTTCCTTGCGAATTACCCATGCTTGCATACTCTGAATAAAGTGTGTTTTCAGATACAAGTGACCACCAGCCTTATTCTTTTGAGGGAAGTCACTCCCAACAAACCTTAATAGTATTTTAACAGTGTGTGTGTGTTTTCCAAGAGTTTAATAAAAAGCAAACTGAAAAAACAGAAATCTCATTATGTAGCATCATTTTGACAGTCCCCAGGGTAGGAGAGCCTCTGCACTGACCTCTGGAATAACTGATAGGAATAGCAGGTTATGGTGGTGTATTGAGGACTGTGTTGGAGCTTTAAAAGAAGAGAGGTTTCCTGGTTCTGCTTGCAGGATGAGGGGCTGAGAAGCAGCACATGCAATCAGAGTAAGTCTTTGTGAGTTATGTGGCTGCCTCACAGAGCCGCCTGCTTTCTCCTTCTCTGTTTCGGGCTCTTGTGTGTTATTTTTCTGAATTCTAAGAAATACAATAATGTTCAACTGCAACCTTTTATGTTTTTCTCTTATTTCTCTCTGTGTTTGCCATGAACATAACATTTGTCATCTCCCTGGACAGGCACAAGAGGGGTATAGGACACACACTTAACCAGTAGGTTTCACAG
The DNA here is from genome assembly GCA_032164245.1 of Sternotherus odoratus. Classification (NCBI taxonomy): domain Eukaryota; kingdom Metazoa; phylum Chordata; order Testudines; family Kinosternidae; genus Sternotherus; species Sternotherus odoratus. Next base: position 263,704,521 of record JAVMKO010000001.1, read on the forward strand.
CTATTCACTTACAGCAAAGGAATGTTGAGAGGAAGGAATAATGGGTTCAGTTCCAGGCTGGGGAGGGGACTGTTTCAAGTGTGACTCCATCTGATCTGCCACCCTCTGACTTGGTCTTGTTCCAGCCATGGTTCTTTGTCCCAAACCCATTTTTATCAGGCTTTTCATCCTAGTCCCAATCTCTTTGCCCTGTAAATCCTACCCTCACCCCTCTGTGCTACCAATCCAGTCTTCTTGCCCAAGCATCCACAATCCTCCCTCTAGCTCTTTGTCCCTAGTCTCCTTGCTCAGTTTCCCTCTCCTGGCTGCTCATCTGATCTGTCCGTGTCTCTCACACACCCACACTTCCACTGCCTAAATTCCTTCTCTCCATTGCCTCTCAGTCCCAAGATCCCTCCCACTCCTCTGTATCATACAAGCTTGGTATCCTCCTGGATCCCTGTTCCAGGTGCTTTGCCCAGCCACTCCCAGTTCTACCCTCACAGCTCAGCTCCATGTGTATCCATCTCCCCTCTCATCTCCTTTTCTCCAACCACTGGATCTCAATCACAGTCTCCTTGGCCAGCCCTTACTCTTTCCCCCAGCTCCCAGGTTCCGTATCCTATCTCCCCCAGTCCCTATTTCCTTCTCCTGCATCGCCAGCTTCCTGTCTCCATCTCTCACCCTACCCCCAACCTTCATCCTAGTCTTTTGTCCTCACTCCCCCACTACTCCCATCTCTGCAGGTCCAGCTTTTATTCTCTGTGTTCAGATCAGGTAGTTTCTTTCTCCTTGTTGCCTAGGCCCAGCAGGGATATCGCTGAGAGTCCAGGACCGACTGAGCATCTCCTTGCTCTCAGTCCAGGTACCCAGCCCAGATCCCAGGCCAGGCCACTGCATCCCAGAGATGCAACGCAGGGAAGGAAGGGTCAAACCTTGATTTTGTAGTTCTTTAAAATGAAAAGAACCCCCCCACACACACACTAGTTGTCTATAACATTATTAGTTCTTTATACACATAGGACCAGATCCTCAGCTAGTATAAACTGACATAGCTCCATTGAAGTCCATGGAGTTACATCAATTTACATCAGTTAAGGGTTTGGCCCCTATTGGTCATTGCTCATAATTTTGTTAACTCCTAGATGTTTACAGACTTTCCCCACTTTTAACAGTTATTCAACTACTTAGCGGGGCTTAAAATTAGCTATCTCTAAAGTAATCACTAGGATCCCCCTTCCCCTCCATTTCTAAGAGCCTGGGAACAGCATTTGCATTTCTCCAAATCTCTAGTAGCTCTCTATTATCCATGAGTCTTCTCAAAGAATTACTCCTTCATCTCTAGGGTAGCAGTATAAATCAAGCTCGGATTAATAGCATAACCAATTTACAATAGTCCAACAGCCTAAGCAAATGATTTTGTGGTCTCTAACCAGTTCCTAGTGGCCAAATGGCCAGATCAGAAACCATCAATGTAATAATAGCTAGTATTATTTGTATAGTGGTATCACCTAGAGGCCCCAGCCAGGGACTAGGGACCCATCATGTTGGGTGTTGTAGTCAACTAGATGGTAGTGTTTGGACAGTCTTAGCTGAGGCCAAGGAACAAAGGGACTCCAAGACTAAGGTTCTGTCTATAGTGAATCTGGGAGCGAGCGAGCCTCCCAGCCCCAGTTGACAGATTGGCGTTGAGTGGATCTTTCACTAGCAACATAGATACAGTTTTTCTGTTGTGTCTCTGGCTGGAACTTGAGCTCTTAACCCTGGGGGGGGGGGGGGGCGCGGAATGACCATCTCATCATAAGAGGTAGGACTGCTTTACTTCTCACCCGGGGTGTCTGGATCTTTGCTCTCCCTATCTCCATGTGGCCTGTAACACATGCACAGTACAGAGGTTTCTTTGTTTTTCTTTCTTTTTTAGCATACACAGCCAAAATAGTTGCTACCTACTTCACTGTCACATCCAAACTCACCGTTTGATACATGTATTAGATGTAACTGCCTCCCCTCCACCTCTTCTCCCTTTGGGACCCTCCTCTTCGACAGATCCCAGAGTTTATGTGCAAAGTGAAAACTGTCATCCACCATCTTGACTATTAATTGTACAGGCTGCCCTGCTGTCAGTGTTGAACCCCTACAATAGTGGAGACTGGACAAGTCACTTATCAGCCCAGAAGGTCAAGGCTTCTGGGCAGAGACCCACATGATGGGTGGAAGCAAGGTAGGTCACTATAATGTATTGCAGCCCAGACCGTTATGGAGACTACTCTTCCAGTCTGTGACCCCCACGCCCAGCATGTCCCCAATGCTGGGGGCTCTAAAGGGGTCAGTGTAGGGTTGCTTGTAATAGCCCTATGTCATTACTCCCCTCTAGTCATGCCTCCTCATCCTCTGCATGCCCTCAGAGTGGTGTATAGGGATCAAGGCGAGCCCAGAGCCCAGCACTCTGCGCTGCTAACTTCCCTGACCTACGTAGCAGAGCTGCACAGAATTCTGCAGCAAGCTGGGCCTTTGTTCTGGATGAATGTTAACTGACAAGGAAATCACCCGGGAACTGTCCATTGGCCTGAAATGGTGATTGGGGAAAGGCACCCAAGATGAAAACAGAGCTAAACATGGACTATTCCCTCGCACTGCAGTGGGGTGGAGCGCTCAGTTCACTCACTCTGGGGCACCTGCCATTGGCCACTGTCGGTAGACAGGATACTGGGGTGGATGGACCTTTGGTCTGACCCAGTACGGCCATTCTGATGGTCTTATGTGAAGGCCATGGCTTCACTGGGCCTATTGGAGGTTTGCTCTGCACTAGCCAGCTTTGGTACTGGATCAAGCGTCTTCCCCTAACACACTGAGCTCCTCCCCAGGACATGTTCTTGTTGGACACACAATTCAGCCCAAGTTCCTTTGTGGCGAGATCAGACTTTTCCCCAGGTACAACATTTCACCCTTGTAGTTTCTGCCAGTGGAGTTCTGCTCTGGGATGGCTCAAGAGCAGAAACGTCCTGCTCCTCCCCCCCATGGACCTCGGCACCGCTGCAGGCCTTTTCTGCCACCCTGAGTCCCAATGCTATTTTTTAAATAGTTCCTTTTTAACAAGCACCTAAGCCCTACTGGAGGGAAGCAGTTCAGCTGCTACTGCAGCCTCCAGCCCATTCCCTGCAGCTCAGTGGAGACCAAGCCGAGGTGATCACAGTGTTGCTGTCTGTGCTCCCTAGTGGTAGAACGGGCTCCCCCTCTTTGTCCTCTGCTCTATCTTTTGAAGGCAGCAGAATGGGACCCCCTGGGAGAGACATTATAGAACATTACACAGGGAGGTGGGGAGTGGCAGGCAAAAAATGGCAGCTGAGTAAGGTGAAGATGGCAGCTAAATGGATAGTGAGTGGTACATGGGGGTTTCTTTTCATCTCACACACCAGGGAAATGATGTGGCCATTTTCCTGGCTGCCTAGTTACATTATACACAGGGCAATGGTGGCTTCTCCAGGGGCTGAATTCCCTGCTTGGGGGCCTTATGTGCATCCCCTTTCCCCAGCTTGTTCAGCCTGTCCTGTCCTTGTGCCCTTTCCACGCTAGGGGCAAAGTCTTTCCTCTCCAGGCACAGCAGATGCCTTTAAACTGGGACCCACTTTCCCTTGCTGGGCAGTCCGGCTCCCCCTCCAGACTCTTATACAACGGATACAGTCTGGTCCACAGAGGGAAATAAAAAAAGCTGAGTAACATTTTGACTGTGCTTCCCCCTAATCTGGAGTTACGTCACCCACACGCAGTCTTAACCAAATATTGAATCTCCTCTGGAGGTGTTGGAAGGTGAAAAGGAAATTGTAGGAAACAGGGTGTTCTGGCTGGACGACAAGCTTTCATCAGTTAAAACAGAAACCTAGGGGAGGACTGGAGAAAGGTGCCTTGGGGAGTAAGATATCTGAAAGGCAGGAGGCGAAGGTGAGAGCTGGGAGGAAAACCATCTTCCCAGTAACTTCTTGCTCAGGAGAAGTGAGGCTTATTAGCTTAGAGAGACAAGAGTTAAATGAACTCATATTTAAAATGTGAATCTTCATCTGGGTGCTGCACGATCTACAGCTCCCTGCCTGTCTCGCTCTTTCAGAGGCTTTTGCCTTTCCTAAGAGTAGATTTTGCACCTTCGGTCAGTCAGCATTCAACACGTCATTGTCACCCGCTGCACTCTCAGGCTTGGTCAGGTTGTAGGCCACTTGATCCAGTGAACTGGGCTCTGGACCGGGTGTCAGGAGACCTCCATTGTGTGACTGGCTTACTGTGAGTGGCTCACTGTGAGTTCTTGGATGGGTCCATTCTGCGCTTCTCTTAAAGGCGGGGCTAATAATTCTTACCCACCTGTCCTAAAAGCTTTGAGATCTGGGGATGAGAGGCCTGTATAAGGACAATATAATGTATGACTGTTATTGTAACACTCCTAACAGTGATACAAGAGCATGAGCACCAACCTCAGGGCAGGCAGTTAAGAACCAGGGCACAAATCCAAACTGGGTGTGGGTTTTACTTTTCACTAACCAACTGCACCAAGTATAAACTCCTCAGGTATTTTAACAGCCTGAGTCTGGAGTCACAGACAGTCCCCTGGGTACTCCTGTCTGTCTTGCCTCCAGGGGAGTGTGTCTCTTACACCAAGAATCATGGCAATATCCAGGTTACTCCTGATCCTAAAGGACCAGTCACTTACCCCAGGTCAATGTGCTTTAGATTTCACATCAAAGACAACACTTGTAGCCCATGCCAAAGTAAACTAGATGAAGGTTTATTAAATAGGAAAAGGGAAGGAGAGAGTTATTTACAAGCTCAAGCAAGCAAGCAGAGGCACACAAATGAGTTGCTGTCTCAGGTTCAGACGTTAACATAGGCTTCAATAATCAGCAAGCTCTATTTGTCTTTTAGGGCTAACCCAAGCTAAGCTGCTGGGGATCTCCTGCTTATACCTAGAAACATCTTGCCACCACCAGAGGCCAAGCAGCATAGAAAGCCTTAGCTTATTTGGTTTGGGGCTTTGTCTTCCTTCTCCATGTACTCCCAGCTGCAAACTCAGCTGATTAGAGGAGTCCACTTTCATGACTCCTCTTAAGGGAGAGGAGAGCAGAACAAACTAAGGGTCTTTAGTTCTTTTGTTGGCAGTTCCTCACTCCAGATGTGTGGAGTTGTAAGATGCATATCAATGTGTATCCTTTTTCATAAGGGGAATAACAATTTGTGTAGAAGTGCAACTCTTTACACTAATTATTTTATCTCTTTCTCTTATATGGGAATTCATAAGCTCTCAGTACAACGACTCAGATATTACATTACAACTTGAAACACAGATATTACTAGTGAGATGAATGCATGAAGCCACTCACAAGCATGCAATAGAGACTAAACACTATTAACCTCCAAGTGTATCTGTTAGTGTCCAGCTGAGACATGGGGACTTTGGCATGAGCTGGCCCCGTCCTATGAGCTGGCCCCATGTGCGGAGGGATAAGTGCCTCCGTGGTGCAGCTGGAGGAGCAAAGGGGGGCAGCAGCATGGCTGGAGCAGCAAAGAGGGGGGGCATGGCAATGGCTGGAGGAGCAAAAGGGGGAGGGGTCGAGGCAGTGGAGCAGGGGGGGGCAGCAGTGCAGCCAGAGGAGTGGGGGAGGGGTGTCACAGCAGCGGCCAGAGGAGCAAAGGGTTAAATTTTAACTACAGCACTGAACCAAACAGTCCCAACCAACAATGGGAACCTGGAGCTTCTCTTACCAAAGTACAGGCAAACTTTTGAATATGTGTATTTGTATGATACAAATTTGTGAGTTTTTAGAAATAAACAAAAATTGAAATGATTTTTAATGTATTGAAAAATATTTTGTGTGATTTCACCATACCTGCATTGATTATAAAGCGACTTTTATACCTGATTTAGAATGTAATGCAACACTGACACAGTAGAATAGTGTTTTTTAATGATTTTGCATATATTTGCATATATTTAATTTTTTCACAGTCGCTTTGGCCCACGACGTCCCTTCAAAAATCTAATATGGCCCTCCTCTCAGAAAGTTTGGAGACCCCTGCTCTAGTCTACAAGTCGCAAATACAGACTGCCCTGAGGAGTTGAGGGTTTACTTCTTTTAAGGACACTTCCTTCCAACAGATGGTTCAGTGGCAGAGGAAAAGGAACCCAGTGTTATCCAATATGCACTTCTAAATGCACCGCAAAACCTATTCCCACGTTTCCCTCCAAAATGTTTTAAATCAGATTTAGACCATTCATTTTTCATATTTTCATTCACAGAATGTTAGCAGATGGAATGTTATTACTTGTGGTATCATGGTGTTCTGGATGCAAAGGCAGGATGCCTGGTGACCTGAAATTCCGCAAGAACTATAGGAGCCGGGGAACTCGCTCCTATAGAACCCAAAGAGCCAAAAACACACCCCTAGCTAGGGTGGGTGCTGGGCTCCTGGCATCACATTCCCCGGTGTACAGGCGCATGGGGAACAGGTCTAGGGCCCAATCCTACTCCTGTTTTTGTCAATGGTAGTTTCCCCATTCACGTCAGTCAGAAGAGGATGAGGCCCATAAATAGAAATAAAAGGGGCGCCACCATTACGTGTTTCTCTGCGCTGATAAACATGTTGGTCTTTCAAAATAAAATCGGAGCTGGGTCTCCTTCCACGTACACTGGTGTAAACCAGGAGTAACCCCACTGACGTTAGTGAAGTAAAACCTGCGTCGCGGACAGAAGATTCAGGACTCCATAATGCAGTTTCTACATGCAGGTGAGATAGCGAGACATAAAACTCCCCCAGCTTCGGGATGACATTTGAACAGTGCATGACAGTACCGCACACCAGTTTGGGACAGAAATTGAATACCGTATTCTACTGTAAGTGCAAGAAGAATTTAAGGACCAAGGCGCAATGCAATCATATAATCATACTTAGCCACAGCAACTTTCTATGTTAACATACCATAAATTCTTCTTAATATAGGAGAAAGGGACCATCATTTGGAAACCCCTATTCATGTAGGTCCTATTACATCTTAGTGATTTTTAAGCAGAACATCTAGCTAATCTATTTGGGTGAGTTTTGTTTAAACTTTATGGCAAGCACTTGCTCGTTGATTCTAGTTTTACCGATCACTGGAATAGGGAGTCGTAGGTTTGGGCGTTAAGTTCCTCTTACAGCCTGCCTCAAAACTTCCCATAAATATTCATATTTGTTTACGCATGTATGCAAATATTAATATAAGGAAACAAAACAGAACAGAATAGAACAAAGCTTTAGTTTCGAGGTTGTCTCTATGTGTTTTGGGGACCCACTTTGCATGACTATAACATATACTATACAGTATTAGGAGGTGCCATGGCCCAGGGACCAGAGCGCTGGATTAGCAGGCAGTAGATCAGTTCCGCTCCACCATTGTACGATTTTAAGCAAGTGACTTCTTCCGTCGGCGTCTCTTCCCCACCTGCTTTGCTTGTAAATTCTTTGGAACCGCCTCCCTTCGCAGGTGTACAGGGCCTGGCAAAATGGGGTGCTAGGCAGTCTATGATGCTGATGGCCCTGAGAGTCCCCTGCGAGGCTCGCCCCTTTGCCCTGGTTTTTGCAGAGGAAAGGGCCCAGTCGGGCACCGATCCTCGGGGGGTGGGGTGACCCATCCTGCACCGGGGGTACCCACAGGGTCCTGCGCTCCCTGCTGGCGCAGGTTGGCGAGTTGGTTCTATCGCGGCTGTTCCTTCCCTTTCCTGGGGGAGGGGGCGGGGAGGCCCGAGTCGCAGCGGCCGCCTTGAATCCTCTCCTTGTATTTCACCCGAGGCCCCTAGCGCCCCCCACAGCACCCTGCTGAGAAATCAACAGACAAAAACTAACCAAGGCGCGAGGCCCGCACCCAGGGATCACTCCCCGCGCCGGGCGCTTCGATCCCACTTCCCCTGCCCAGCTGCGCTCCGGGTGCAGGCGCAGCCCGGAGATGCCGCGTTGGGTTAGCGCCAAGGGGCTTTCTCCCGCGGCCCCACGCGAGATGCTAGGGCCCTGGGCCTGAGCCCGGAGCCCATCTCTCCGGCGAGGCAGCCCCGCGTGGGCGATCCGCGCTCTGCACATGTCCCGGCACTGGGCTGCCCCTTGTGCCTGGTCTCCAGCCAGCCGCGTCGCTGCAGCGAGCAGGGGGATCAGTCACCCCCACGGCGCCAGGCTGCCGGGGGCAATGCAAGCCAGGGAGGGAGGAATCAATCCAGGCCAGCCTGAGGCTCCAGCTCGGCGCTGGAGCTGGGATCAAATTATCCCGCGGCGGGTTGCAAGCGCCGGGGTCCCTGGTGCAGATCCGCGGGCGAGCGCACAGGTCTCGATCGGCGGGGGCTCTCGGATGCTCCTCGTTACCTTCCTGCGTCAGCCCCGGGGACCCTATCGGCGGGGTCTGCCTCTCCCGCTCTGGCCCATCTGACTCCGGCAATGGGCGCGCGTGGCGGCCCGGGACCCAGCGCAGGGCGGCCGGAGGAGAGGGAAGCTGCGGTGACCCGAATCCTATTTACTGGCTCAGCCAAATAAGGCGTTTACACTCCAGGCCGGAAAGGGTTTCCCGGTTGCTGCTTCGTATTTGCATAGTTTCATTCTTATTTCACCGCCCTGTGCTTGGCACCTTGGCGTTATTCTCACTCCCTCCCCATTGCTATAAAATACAGCAGCCGCGCCACGCTGCACTAGGAGCAAAATCCGCAGGGGACACCCAAAGGACCCTCATATCTTCCAGGGAAGCGGGGCAGGAACATTCCGAAAGGATGCTCCGGTTAGAGTCACACCGTCTGGACCGCAGCCTGGTCCCAGAACGGGTCGTTTCACTTCGTGTCCGGAAGTATTAGTGCTTTCCAGAGCTGAAAAATCAGAGCCAAGTCTAGAAGCTCTGGGGCTTAGGGAGCTTCCCACACGGAGCTGCTCGGACCGAGTCGGAGAGGAGACCCGGTCCATGGCTGAGCGCCGGGGGGGTAAGATCATACCAATAATAATAGGTGATCATCAAGAAATTCAGGCTGACATTTGAATAAACGTTTGCTCTATTAGGTATTACTACTTGACGCCTCTATTTGCGGGTATTTTATTGGCTTCATCGCTGGTTCTCTCTTTGGTCAAAGGCTTGACTAAATTTGCATTGATTTCCGGATTTATCCAGCAGCGCATGGAAAGAAGAGTCAATTGCTGCTCAGTGTCTAGCTAATAGCGGCGGAGTGAGTATTTTGGTAGCCTGCCGCCAGTATCTGAATGTCTCAGTTTGCCTGCAGAGAAGATTTTAAATGCCAGATCCCATCTATTAATAAAGACTGGCTGGGACCCGAGCCTGCAGTCGGTATGCAGGTAAAACTCCTAGTCACTAACTGCAAAACGACTGTTAGCAGGAACCGATCCCTGATGCTACTTATTAACTTAATTGAACGTCACCCCCTTTAGGTGGGTAGCTGCTGAAATATCGCGTTCCGTTCCCACCAAGTGCCTGGTCTGCGGTTGTTGGGATACCGAGGAGTTTCCCGTAATGGGCAAATACTGTGTCAGGAGGCGGGCGGGCGGGCGGGCGAGCGGGCAGGCGCGGGGTGTGTGTGTGGGGGGGGGGGAGGGCCCTCTATTTCAATCGCAGATAGACACGGGTTACTCTGGCCTGCGCTTCTGAAACCCAGATCACTGGGTCCTGCGCGGCGGACGCGCCAAACACTAGACGAGGAAGGCGCTGACCCCCATCTCTCCAAACGCGCCTGTGATCCAGTGGCAGCCGTGAGCGCCAGGTGCTAAAGGAAATACAACCCCCCCCCTCACAAACTTGGACCGAGTTTGTGCTGGATTTACACAGCTCTTCAGTCCTCCCGCGCTAGTGAAGGCGCGGGGAGGGGAAGAGTCACCTAGATCTCCCCCTAGGCCCGCGCGTATGAAGAGCGAGTGCGCGCAGGGACTGGCTTGGTTTTGCACAGCGGTTTGCGGGTGATGCGACAAGCCCAGTGCGGCAGGAGCCCAGCTGTAGGCAGGGGGCTCTCCTCGCTGGCTAGGGACCAAACCAGACAACCCGATCACTGCTGTCTCCTTTGCCATTTCCCTCCTTGCTGGGCAGCCGTAGGCAATCGCTGTCAGCCAGCAGGCGTGTCCCCCCATTCGCATCGGGATTCCTGGCTGATTTCAATTAGGCGGGTGCGCGAAACCAGTGGTCCTCAGCCGGGGGCACCCGGACTCCTGGGGGCACGCAGAGCTCTTCGGGGGGGGGGGTGTTTTACATTGACTCAGCTAGATATTTTACGCCAGGCTACCACTCGCGAACTCAGTACAAACTCAAGTGTCACACAGCCACTGACTTGTTTGCACTGGTCGATCTACTCTCCACTGAGCTGGTACAATATGTATATCCCATCTGAGTCGGTTTATAATGATACGGTAACAGGAGAAAGTCCCCCGCTTTTCAGTAGCAGAGCTCGGTGACACTTTTGTATTTTGATGTCCGGTTTTTAAATCGTTTTTAAGTGAGGCGAAACTCCGGGGTAGGCGGGACAAACCCGACCCCCGGAAAGGGGACAGTAGCCAGGAAAGGCGGAGAGCTTTGGAGTTACTTTTCTGCTCACCTCAGACCGATATTTTTCTTTAGAAGAGAAACAAACAGCTACACAAACCCCCCTTTCCTTTTCCAAGGAAGGGAAAATGCATCTTCCACGCGCAGCCACAGCGAGATCTTTCTCCAGGGCCGGGGGGATTTGGTTGGGAAATACTGGCCGGACGGATAGTCTCCCTGTTAAGTTTCCTACTCAGAGCCTTCTGAGCAGACCGTATGCGCACAACCCCCAGAATGCTTTTAAAATGTATCCCGATAGGAAACTAGACTAGCAAACAAAACAAACCCCCCAGCAAACCCGGAGAATGCCAATATACTTCGTTTGAAAACCTGATGGCATAACACGGCCCTCTATTGCGTGGAGCGCTATTTAAAGGCAATTACTGCTGCTCTTGCATTAAAATAAGAATCCCGCTTGTTCGGATGATCCCTGGCCTCTTCATCCTCTTCTCCTGCCTGGCATCGATCCGCGTGAGGAGAGGAGTCGGGTTGCCCTGTCCTCGCTGAAAGTAAAACAGGCCAGAGCGCCCTCCTCCCTGCTGACTCGGAGCTCGATTAGATTCCGCTCCCTGTTGTTTTGAATTCAACCTCAGCGTCTCCACAGCCTAGATCCTGCCCTCGGTGGGCGCCTCGGGGGTGTCGTGCGGGAGTCTGGGTGCCCCAGAAAGCAGGATCGGGTCCCAGCGGGTGTTAATCTCTGAGAGGTCCTAATTCCAAAACCCCGCGGGGGTGCGAGGCAGCTGCAAATCCCGCCTCATTGACATACACTGGAGAGTCGCCAGAGCCTCCCGCGGGCGATCCGCTTTTTCTGACAGCGGGGACAGGACTGGTCACTAAGAGCTTAGATTTCTCCCAGATAAGCCCGCCTCGAGGGGAGCTGGATACCGTGGCTCGAGAGAGACACGTCCACACACGTCTTCCCTGTCAGGGGCGTGAGGAAACGCGCTAGCGAGCGCGCTCGCCAAGGCACGTTTTGAGTCCCCAGCCCCGTGTCTCCAGAGAAGACGAGTCCACCCCGCAGGAAGCGTTGGGAATTTCCCCGGGGCGGGGGGGGGGGGGGTTCCAGTTTAGAAGGCAGGGAAGGCGAGTGACCCAGTGTTCCGGGCGCCTTTCTCGGACACCCCCCTTCATGGGAGCTATCGGGCCGGATCTCCGAAGGAACCAACCCCCGCGCACTCCAGATGAAGACAGCGGGAGCGCGGCTCCTTTGGGGAACCGGGCCCGCTAGATAGTTTCAGTCTAATCGACCCGATGAGAACTGAGCGGGAGACTGTGTCCCCACCCCCACGCTGCCCCCAGACCTCCGTTGCCTGCAGTTTGTGCAGCGCGGTCTCCGTGGCCTACTACGGGATAGCTAGGGACGGAAAGCTGCGCCCGTCTTATTTCCTGGGGATGGTCCAGTGGGGACAGGTCTTTCCACCACCTCCGCGCGGCTGGACCCAAAACGGGCCCCTGGGGGCTTTCCCCCACCATCAACCTCGCCAGGAGCAAGAGGGGCTCCTGGGAGCCGGATCCCAGCAAGGCGGCGCCCCGCTGCCCCTCGCGGTAACAAACCAGAGCGGGGACCCCCCCGCCCCGCCCCCACAAACCACACCGAGCCTTTCTCTGCTCCAGCCAGGCACCTTTAATGCTCTCACACGGACACGGGGGTAACTATGGAGCACGGGGGCTCCCCGGGGGCGCGTGGCAAGAGTCCACCGGACAGAGGCTTGTCCCCCCCCCCCTTTCACTCTTACCCCTGCCGAGGCCGGGGGGCTCCTTTCACCGAGCGTCCTGCTGCCTTCGCGGGGCGGTGCTGGAGGGCTGGGGGGAGGCAGCGAGGCCGGCGGGGCGCGGCTCTCTGGGGGCGGCCGAGGCCAGGTTCCCCGCGTGGCGTTGCTGGAGCTCCGCTTTCCCCGGCAGCTCCCCAGAGGACGCCGCACAGTCCGGCTCGGGGTCCTGGCCGGTCCCTCCGCCGCCCCCCGCCCCCCGCTTTTTATCCTCCTCCTTCTTCCACTTCATGCGCCGGTTCTGGAACCAGATCTTGATGTGTCTCTCGGTCAGGTTGAGCAGCACGGCCAGCTCCACGCGGCGCGGCCGGGAGATGTACTTGTTGAAGAGGAACTCCTTCTCCAGCTCCAGGAGCTGCGCCCGCGTGTAGGCCGTCCTCGTCCGCTTGTTCTCCTCCGGCTCCACCGCGTAGGGGCCCCCTGCAGAGAAGGGAGAGTTAACATCCGCCCAGCAGGGAGCGGGACCCGGGGCGACCCCGGACAGGGGAGAGACTCTTGTCCAGAACACAGCAACCCCCCCTCCCCCCCGGCTTCCCCCTTTACTCCCAAAGGAGCGGGGTCATGGATCGGGGACTCTCTTCCGAGATCCAGACCACACTGAAACCAGGGGCGTGTGTGTGTGTGTGTGGGTGTGGGGGGGGGGGGGGTATTTGGTCTTTAATAAAACAGACGGAGCCCAACCCCCAATATAAATCGGTGTCTGCTGCACCCCGAAAGGTTTGCAAATCCGGCCCCGGACATTGCCGGAGGGGTGCGGATTCTGCCCTCTGGAGAATGAAACTAACAAGAAAAAGGCAGCCCGGGGCCGAAGTGGATTTTGAAGCGCGTTTCTTTGGAAACACCGACACAGAGCGAAGACCCTCGTCCGAAGCTGCTCCGCTTGTTCCCTGTCAATCCGGTTTAGTAAGGAAACGCGCGCGGTGTGGTCTGGGGCCCGAGTAAAATCCCCGGGCCATAGGGTACCATCAGTGTTTGAGTGCAAGTCCCCGGCTGAAATCGAGATCTCAAACCTGACGACAGGATATGGCCCCCTGGGGAAAAGAAGAACAGCCGGTGCATTTGTGACAGTGGCTGATGGTTACTGGCATCGGGCGATTTGTAAAGTCCCCGCTTTACACAAACCTTGGGGGGGACCAAACCACCCGATTTTTGTGAACCAAACCCCCCAGCACCTCACGCCGCCTCTCCCCCCAGTTCACAGACTTTCGGAGACTGGGCCGCGCCGCCAGCACGGCCAGTGTACGTAAGGGAGGGTCCTTCGGCACTGCCAGCAGGAACCCCGGGTTTATAATCCCTCTGCAAAAGTTTAAACGTTTTCCTAACCGCTAGAGCCGGTCTGATTTAGAGGCTCCTCCTTCTTCCCTGGAGCACCCCGAACTCTACTGCAGTCCATGGCTATTTTCAGGCCATAGGCGTGCAACAGTTACTGCTGCCATCGCTGAAACCCTTTGACTTTAAGGAAAGGCGGATTCCTGGAAAGAGAAGTTTTCCTTAATCGGCCGGGAATTGGCAACGGATTAGTCCTAATCCAGCCATCATCCCAGCCACTTTACAAAGGCAAATACGATTCCCCCAACTCTGGAACGGAAACAAAGGAAGTGTCTGTTGTATTCACAGAAATTCTGTTCCATTTGGGCTCTTTGAAGAGTCTCCTTGAAAAAGCCACGAACAAACGAAAATGGGAACAATCAAATAAACAAGAACACGAGCCCGCAGTCCTTACTCAGACAGAGTTGGCCATTGACTGAAGCAGAGCGCTCCGCCGGATCGGGCCCTAAAGCCGATTACAACTAATCGGAAGGTAGACTTCCTAGCGTGATAACAGCTAGGAATAAATCTAGGGGCCTGGAGTCACAATTAATGTACAAAACCCAACCGGAGAGTCCCCAAACAGATTCCTAGATCCCAGCGACCTCTCCCTCTTGGATGTGAACGTTGTAGGGTTAAACACGCTTCGGACATTGCTAATTAATGAACGAATGTCGTTTTCAGCAAATAGTCTTCACAACATACAAGAACTTTAGGCATGAAAAGGGAAAAGCTGCTGGCTAAATTATTAATTATATTATTATTATTATTATTATTATTATTTCTTCTTAGTATGTACCTTCTGGAGGGAGGCACTAATACCCATTTAAATAACACGAGCCATTCGGTTTACCACCCCACTCACTGTTAAACGGTCGTTTTAAAAATTATTATTATTTTGCTCATTATTATAACACCAAAAACGAATTGATTACAGGAAAAAAATACCTTGTCCGGCTGAATAAAACTCAAAGGAGCAAGGACTTTTAGAAAGAGTGTGATCTTAATCCGTCCTCTTGCCTAACTATTACAATACCAGTGTGAAGAAAAACAAGATGTTTTGGACACTGCTGCAAATACTGTGTCTCCTGCGGATCCTGCCTCAGTTGAAGTCAGCGCCATAACTCCGGGAGCAGGGACCCCCCGGGGGGGGGGGGGGTTAAGAACTATGTTATTTACATAGGCAAAGCTCCCAACGGGAATTCAAGAGGAAGTGTGTATGAGAAATATGAGGGCAAGTCCTCTTTTGCTTTCCGGGGACTTTGTAAATTCTAATTAAAAATCTGCTTCGCCTAATGAGGGTCCTTCGGCGCTAACATCGGGACCCCCGGGGTTTATAAATCGTGTGGAAAAATGTAAACTTTGTTTTAAACCATTAGACTCGGTTTAAATTAGAGACTCCCCCTTCTTCCCCTGAGCACCCCAAAGTCCACCGCAGTCAATGGCTCCTGGCTCTTTTCAGTTCATGGGAGTGCAAACATGTATTGTTGTTATAATAACTCCAAACCTCAGCTTCACTTTTGACTTCACAGAAGGAAAGGCGGATTCCTGGAAAGAGAAGTTTTCCTTAATCGGCCGGGAATTTACAAGGGATTTGTCCTAATGCCATTGGCTGCAATGGGAAAAGGCGCAAGCCCCAGTTGTTTACGGTTATTTGTATGTCAGATATTTTTGATCCCATATTTGCTTTGACCAGTATATGTTAACGTGTAACTGTGCAGATTTTCCTCTAAGATTTGCATCGCTAAGAATCGGGCCACTTTGTAGACGACACCACTGCCAATAACCAGCTACGCCATTAATACAAATGAACTTAATTCCAGATCTTGCTTTAGGAAGCTGCTATTTCTAAATATAAGCACACATGCATACAATATGTGGTATATGTAATGTGCATATGCAGGTGTATATTCGTACATTTACATGCAATACATACTCTATGCAAATTACATAAATATGGGTACATATCATGTGTGCATACTGTATATGTGTGTATACATTACATACGCATGTGTATAGCTATATTTAAATTTACATTGTGTGTGTGCCTGTGAGTGTGTGTATATATATTTCACACTCATGTTCTGAACCAAGCTTTTATGTAAGAAGCTACTAAGATTTATTGAAAAAGTAGGTGTGGGAGAGCTAATGATTTTTCATTTTTAGGGATCTCTCCCTATATAAAACGATAAGAAAAGGGGGCTCATATCTGGTTTCTTTCTATTTATTAGACGCATGTGAAATGGCTATGATTTTACCCCTAGATCAAAAACTCTTCGAATATACTTGCTCTTTAAATGGGTGAAAGGAAAGACGTCCATTTCTTGCAGTGTTTTCTTTTCAGATTGTCAGGGTAAGGAGCAAAGAACACAGTTTGATTCTTGTTTTCAACTTAACGTAATGACCCGAATATTTCACCATGATTTCAATATTCCACTACCTTTTCAACTGTCTGTCCGAACACAACCATTAATGTAATATTTGCTGTAGAGGTGTGACAAAGAGTGCACAAGGCACGGGGCAAGATAACATTGTGCCGCGAGAGACAGAAATATTGTTCTACAACGGAACTTTCTGTCCAGGTAGAGTAGTTCTTCCGTTTGTGTATTGTGTCCCCTACCCCGGTTTAAATGGTTTCCACAGTAAGATCTAAGTAAGGCTAAAACAATCGCCTGCAGACAAAAAATGAGCGGTCAGGTCGGCGGGTTTGTGGGGTTATTTACAAAATATTTCGGGTTCACTATAACTTTCCGAATGTCGTTGAGTTGACTCTGTATATCGTAAGGGCATTTCAAAGAGCGACGTGGCTGTGAGACCTGCGGGCCGTTCTGGGCCGTCTGGTTTTTACGCAGTGAAACCAACGAGGGAGTCTAAAGCGGCGGCACAACATGGCTTTTTCGTGGGCTCTGACGCTGTGAGCTCCCCTCTCCGGTTCCCAGCCGGCTCTCCCTCTGCCCTGCGAGAACTGATACAAAGAGGCAAAAGCGGCCTGGTCCTACTGAAGTCAAAAGGCAAAGCTCCCATTGATTTCAATAGGGCCAGGATTTCACCCTCACTGCCTACAAATGGAGCAAGATGGGGGGGGGGGCTTGTGTTTCCCTTCTCTCTTCTATTAGGCATGGATCTCTGCCCTGCAGTCTTTGCACACCCCGCTGACTGCAAGGGGAGGTTGGGGCTGGCTGCCCCGGGACAGTGCCCCAACCGACTTCATATTTCCCAGGGACCGGATGGAATTGACTCCTCACAAACCGGCAGTGAGATCAATATAAATCCCTGGACAATAAGCGCCTGATCAGGTGGGTTGAAACAGCAGCACACTGTGTGTTTAGTTTAGATAAGTATCAACTTCAGCCTGATACTTAGTGCTAATTAGTTAATTAGTTAAACTAATTAGTTAATATTTGTTCAGTGCTTTGCGACAGTAAAGAACTACAGAAGGACTAGGTCGAATTGTACTAGCTTTACCTTCACCCAATAGAAAGCTGAAAGCGATTGAGCTGTATTCCGGAGCTTTTCTTTCTTACTGATTTGAAACGTGCTGACTTCTTTAAATGCATCATAACTGGGTACATATTTCTGGATACAGGGTCCATATTTATATTCTACAAGCGTTGCCAGACTATACTAGTTCTATACAGATTTGAAACAGAACATGGACTCATAGATCTCAGGACATTGGAATACATCTCCTTTAAAACGGGTGCTATTGCTAATGTTAAACTGACCCCAACACTTCCTAAGACAGGAATTTTATGGAAGTGGAAGACAAGCAACATTTACAGGAGAAATCTTGCGAGCCTGGCTTACTTCCTAGTGAAACAGCTACCAAATGATGGGGAATTTCCCCCAAGTCTTTCTCTGAATCACACACGGGGCTATCCCAAACGTAGGCTTCATTTAGCAACCCGAAGGGGAATAATTAGTGACGAGAAGGTTTCCTGGACATTGTACAAGACAGAAGGAGAGGAAGCAACAGCAGCAGCAGAAGAAGGCGACTATCTTACCGGTCCATTGTCCCTTCCAGGCGTGAGATTTGGTGGATTTCATCCATGGGAAAGGCAACTGAACTCTAGGTTCCTCTAAAACCCCAGTGTCAGCCCCATCTGCAAAAGGAATAGCTTCCTGGTGGGGATGAGGAAGCTGAGGGTGATGAAGGTGGTGGTGATGGTGATGAAGATGGGAGACCCCTGGATCCTCTGTAATGGGGGGTACCTCGTAGGGTGAAATGTCTGGCGGGCTGCCTTGCTCCAGCGCCCCTAAGGCACTGGAGTATGGTGTCTGCTGCTGTCTGCCCATGTACAGGCAGGCGGGGGGGTTCTGGTTATAATCCTGTGCCTGGGATCTCTGAAACGCGCACGAATCCTTGTAGAGCTGGGTCGATGCATAATACTGTTCTTCAGAGTTCATGGCTAGAAGGGGACCTCAGCTAGTGAGACATCCGGCGCTCCCACTCCGGGCAGGTTGTACGTCTGCTTTGACAGGTCCGCTTCACCTGCGGGAGCTGATGATGAAACCGAGACGGGGCCGGCCGAGGGTTGCCTCCCCATAGGCGCCCCGTCTCCCCACGTGAGCCTGCCTCGGCTCCCTATTGGGCGGGGCGTTCCCCATAAGAAGAAGCCCTCGGTGGCTGGGGTGGGTGAGGTTCTTTCGCTTTCCTCGGAGGGCTGGAAGCATCTCCACGGGGCGGACACGTAGCGCATCACACGGGACGTGTGTTCTGGGTGTGAAAGGGGGTGGGAGTGGGAAGCAAACCCCCCTGGTTGGGGGGGGGGGCTTCCAGGCCTTTTAGGGTCTGTTACTCGCCTTGCGCAATGCATCGCTGCGGTTTCTGGACCTACGGAAAGTCAGGGGCGGGGGGCGGGGGGCAGAGAGAGTCCGGGTGTGTGTTGTAGGTTTCAAGATAGTGCAGGTGGCTGCTGTGCTTTCACTAAAGTTTGTCTAGGCTCAATCAACAAAAAGGGCACAGGATTGTTGAATGTTAACCCCCTCGCTCGGGAAACCCTATCTCCCGGTGTGTTAGATTAGGGAGGCCGCTCGCTGCTTATCGCGTTGTCACTTACTTCGACGTGGGACCCAAGAATTCAAGCGATAACGAACACGAATCCTCCCCCAAAGCACATCGACCAGCCTCTGGTCCATTGCCGTCTACAAACCGGGCAAGTCAGACCTCTGCGTTTCCCGGGGACTCCCTATGTCTCCGTGTTCTGTCTACACACACAGACACATCTAGCAGCAAAGCCCCCCAGGTATCACAGAAACACACACCGCTATAGATATTCTCGCACACAATTAGATATCCGCAATTGATTAACCCAACACACACACACACACAATCACAGCCCTCTTCCCAAATATTGAGGAAAAATGTTGTGAGTAGGTAAGCAAATGTGCTTGAAAAGTTGGGTAGACACACTGTGTCCCTTTCATGTTCACTCCTTATTATCGTGCGTTGTGTTTTGTTGTTAATATTTCACAATCTCCTTGCAACGCCCCTTTTTTTGGATGCGATGCTATTCAAATCGCGCAAATGTGTTTGTGTGTCCTTTCGTTTCTATCTCTATGGATGCGGTAGACCTATGTGGGAGTGTGGGCAAACAGATGTGGACAGACAGAAGTAGGTGTGTGTGCGTGTGTGTTTGTAGACACAGGAGTACGTTTCTTAGGGAAAAAGACCATCTGTGCAGCGATCTTGTGGCAGACACCGTGAAAAGAGGCAACTTCCCTGCAATCTTTCCCTGTCCCGGAGTGAATAAAGACATTGCGGGGTATTCGCGGTGGGAGTCCACAATGCTATCAAAATAGCGACCGATAGCGAAGGCATTGATCCCCGACAGGGTAGTTTGGGAAACTTCTCTGCAGCTTGGCTGAGACGTGTTGACCCCTGGAGATAATGTGCTCGAAGTCGGTGCTGGTTGACTTGGTGACGAGGCTATGAGGAGGCGGAGAGCTACCGAAGAGGACAAAGATCATTTCCCTACCTGCTCGTGTTCTCGCGCGCGCACACACACACACACACACACACACCAGACTTACCTTGCACGCCTCGTCTCGTGGTGCACGTCTGCACAGCGGTCTCCCTGCAAACGCTGCCTCGACTCCCCGCTCTTGTGGTTTGGGTCTAACACCAACTGAGCGGGGGAGGGGAGCGCAAAGCGGAACCCTGTCCCTATCTCCGGGCGACGGGGGCAGAGCTAAGGGTACTGGGATGAGAGATGGATGGGGGGGGGGGGGGGGCTAACAACTGGGACCCAGGGACCCAGCGAAGAGCGTGCGTGGGTCGAAGGGGTTATCAGCTGTGCTGTGCGTGGCGGACAACGGAAACCAATGCCAGGGGCCCGAGCAGATTGCTCAGATGCAGGGTTCCCGGGGATCATAAAACCTCCGAGTCCATTACATTTCAAATGAGTTTCCGCTATGAATCCGTTCGCCCCCCCTCCCCCCGCTTAAAAAGCACACTGCGCGTTTGATTCAATATTGAGCCATTAGGCAATTGCTTTCCCAAGTCATTTAACAGCAGCTCTTATGGATAAATAAACAAAAAAGGCTGTAAACCAATTACAGTGCGGAGAGTGAAAGAAAGGATTTTATTAGCGGGAATTACTGATAGCCACGGCTGCTACTTTGGCTCCTCTCCCCCCACCCCGCCCACGCCCCCACCAAGAAAGCCCGGGCGCGGGTGGAGAGCGGAATGCGAGAAGCGAGCTCCAGGCTTTTGATCGGTCACCCCGATGAGTATCCTCCAAAGAAACGACTCCCCCGGCGCGTCTACACCTGGGCTGGTGTGGAGACGTGGGATCGGCTGGTGCGTAAAGAATGGGACTCACTCCATTCCGCACGTGTAGGGCCGGGGCCTACGAACGAATACCGGGGGGGGGGGGTCACACTTTAGGAAAGAGGAGTCGTGGCAGGCTGCGCACCGACGGCGGGACCAGAGCCGGGGAGCTTTTGGCATCCTTGGCCTTGTGGTTCCCAGACTTCCCCTGGAGACCCATGTCACCAGCCTCCCCCCCCCCCCCCCTTTGCGGAGCTCCTGGGCTGGTGGCCAGCTCTCTCCCAGCGGCGGGCCCCTGGCTTTTAAGCAGAGCGCCCCGTGACCCCAGTGGCCAGGGCAGGCTGGTGCATCTGCGCCTGAAGCAGCTGCCGGCAAAGGCGGCTTCGCGCACGTAAACCACCTTCTGGCTCAGATCCGCTACTTCCACGGTCCTTCATGGGCTTTGACCTTCGGTTCCAGCGGGACGAGGAGGGTCCCGTGGGGCGGTAAAGCTGCCAATCAAAGTCCCTTCTACACACACGCCCCTCCCCTTATCCCGCTCCACTGTCTAGACTTCCATCCGGGCGCCCATCACCGTGGCGGCGGCTCCGAATGCCAGAGCTCGGCTCTCTGACCCGCCATTGGTGGTTTCCCCTGGGCTGTTCTTCCGCCTGGGTGTGCGGAGCAGGGGAGGCCCCACGAGTCAAGCCAGGGCAATAAAAACCAACGCAAATGGCTTCATCGCCAGGTAGAGCCATTAAGCCCCGGTGTCCTAATGCGATACTCTCCCCGGAACGAGCAGAACAAACAACCTCCCTTCGGGGAAATGAATTTCAGAGACTTGACGGCTAATTCTCTTTCATTCCGCCTTCGTGGGCAGGCGGGAAGGGAACGTGGCGCCGGTTAACAACATCCCGGCACGCTGAAGTCCAGGAAAGGGTCCCGGTTTTATTTCCAGCCGCGGTATCCCGGCCCTGTCTGACTCCGGTGCGAGTCCACGGCCAAGCTCTGGCTGATTCAATCGGGATCACGTCGCTGATCCTAGCGCGTTCGCCATGGGGGTCATTGCTCTGCTCTTCCGAGTCCCAGGAGGGAGAGGAGAAGGGAGATGCGCTAGGTTTAAAGGTTGACTCTAGACCCCCTCCTGCCAGGGAAACAGCGCCATTGTCTTGCCTTCCCATGATCAGAAGGTGGAAGGTTCTCATAAGAACAGTGGCTCTAGAATTAAGCACATGTGAGGAGGAGCAGAACCTCCCAGTCGCTTGGGCTTGGGACAAACTTTACAGAAATAGCTTTTCCGCTGCGGATCTTCTAAATGCGCGCTCCGGAGGCATATTGTACACTAGTCCTGGGCGACCAGAACCCCCATTGGGATGGATGGGCAACCTAGAATGATGAGAAATAATGTAGAATGTTGAGTAGCTTAGCAAAGAGAAGGTTAAGGTGAGTTGATCATCTCCTACAAGTACCTAGGTAAGGGGAATGTATCTAATACTAGGGGACTCTTAATTTAGCGGCTAAAAGCAGACCAAGATCCAGTGCCTGGAAACTGAAGCCAGGGGGAAAAACAAACAAATCGGAAATGTGGCACATTAGACCGGAATTAACCACTGGTATGGATTACTGAAGGATGTGGTACCTTCTCCGTCGCTTGGAGTCTTTACACCAAGACGGGATGTCTTTCAGGAAGATATGATCAACTAGAAGTTATGGGCTTCACCTAAAACAGGGACCTTTCTGGCTACAAAATGTAGCTCCGGAGGCTTCTGCAGAAGCCATACACAGTTTGGGCACATGTCTGAGTTAAACACTCGCCAGGCTTGGCAGGAGCGTGGGTATGGAAACCGGACATTTAAAAATTATGTGCCACTTTTGATCCTTGTGCATGGATCCCATAACAATCAAATGGATCCCATAACAATCAAATGGATCCCATAACAATCAAATGGAGTGACAGCACAGACTGAGAGCAACCCAGAGATCCAGGTTGTATACGATTGTGGTAAATAAGAGTACTACTTTGAGGAATCATCACTTTTTATGTATCCTTACCCTCATGAAATTTGCTCTAAGGACCTCTTAGTAAGACACTGTTTTATATTACAAGACAAAAAACCAAACAAAATTGTAATTCAATCAAGGTTGAGAGTATACATCAGTATCTTAAAGCTAAAAACATCACATAATTATATAATTATATCAAAATCAAGCTTTACGAACCCAAAATTTCAGAATTATAGGTAGACTTCAAAATAATGCAAAGATGTGACATCATGCAATAATCACATTAAGGCAGGTTTGTAGTGCCATATGGGATTAAACTGGAGGTTCCCCCACACACACACACCTGATTTTCCCCTTTCATGGTGTCACTACAGGGCAGAGCCAAGGATGGTTTTTAACAATAAATTTCTATAGCTTAACACGTTTGATCTTTCAAAATTTAAACTCAGTGGGGGTGATTAGCACTTTTGAAAATCAGGCCACATGCTTTGGGTTGGGATCTTAAAGTTAGAGAAGTAACACAAGAGCACCATCTGTGAGATTCAAAATGAATGAATAAATACATCCAAAGGCATAAGCACCAAATCCTATTGAAATTTAATGGCACTTTTGAAAACCCTAGATGCCTGAATTTGGATTTAGGGACCTTAATATGAGGCATTGGGTTTTGAAAATCTTGTTTATGTCCTCCCCAGATAACTTTCTGATATAGTTTACTTCAAGCTGTCAATAAACTGATTACTTGAAGTGTAAACTGGTCTGAACAGAATTGTTTTATTTCTAGAAACTGCAACAAATGCAATCTTTGTCTTTCAATGGAAATTACATGTGGTTTTGTAAATCAGTTTGTTCCCTTTTAAGTTGCAAACTTATTATTTATTATTTTAAGTAGTTCCTCTCACTTTGCTGACTACCATGATATAGATGCAAAGTAGCAAGATTGGGCTTTTAATGATCCCTAGTTAAAGTGATGGGATTGGCTTGTTTTCTGGTCATTAATATTGTAGGGCTGGGTGAACTCTCCTTAAAGATCTGGTGTTGTTGCTGTTTACATTTTGGCAGGGAAAAAATTAAATACGACCCTTCTCCTCTCCCATCTATGTTCAGACCAATGCAGGGAAATTGTAGTAGAGAGTCAGAGCCCAAAGAGTGGTAGGTAGAGTGGCTGGGAAATGGAGCCTTTCCAGGAATTGATTTTTAGAAACCCCCACACTGCTCTATCTAGAAGAAATGTAATCTCTCACAAAGCTGGTTAATTATCAATAACCATGTGAAAACAAAGCTGTCTTACCCGCTTAGACCTGTGATAAAAAACTAGAGCATGAATCACTCCAGCTGCCTTAAAGTAATACTGGATCATCAACCTTAAAAGAGGAGTTTTCTGGTCTCCATCAACCTTCTATATGCACCACATGCTCTGTTACTTTAATTGGATCTCTCAGGTAGGTCTGGATATAGGTGAGATCCTGAGGTGGGGTTGATGCAGTTTTTTGTGTGAAAATTGGGTTTAAGATTGGTGGACAGTAGCCTGGGGATCATTGCCAGTTGATCCCCTCACTTGGGAAAGACAGGAGAGAATCTGGCCCATATTGTTTCTACTTTGCTTGATCTCTCCCTCTCCAGCCCTCCCCACCTCTCTCTCTCTGCTGTTGTCATTATTTAACCTCTAACTGGTGGTGGTAAGTACTGTATATTGAGACAGGCCAGGTAAATAGTATCGTATTGCATTGTAAGCAGAGGTGAGTGAATATTACAAAACAGTTCTGTGACTTTTCATTGAATTCTTAGACAATTTCACTTTGCTGGGGTCACAACCCTTTTTATGTTCTGTTCCCAGAACTATCTTAGCAAATGAAGTGCCTTGCAAATATGTTCATAAGAACTGCAGATTTAAAATCAAATCTGTAAATTGGGGCTAATACTTTCATCAGTCTTTTGTCGGTTGTATGTAGAGTGTAAGCTCTTCGGGGGAGACTGTCTCTTTAAATATGTTTTTACAGCACTGAACACAATGGGGCCCTGCTCTTGGTCAAGGTCTTTAGGCACAACTGTAATACAGCTGTCCTGGTAGCATCCCCTATAGCTGAGGTTGCCTGACACATCCTATCATAAGACCCTGTTTTCAGTGGCTTATACCTTTTCTAAACTGAAATTTTCCTTGCCAGGTGCCTGCCTGCTTTATGGAAAAGGTTCAGATAAAAGTTTCTGAGAACAAAGCTTATAAAAATATTTGGTTTGCCCATTTTTTAAAATACTCACATTTAGTTGAGAAGCACTAGCTCACCTATGCTTTGGAGTGGGAACTTGACATTGAGCAGGGATTCACCCTGGAGTCAAGGAGGTGCCTTTTGATGTTCTGTGAAAAATTGTCCAAATTTGGCCAAGTTATGAGCCTCTGAAAAATTACAGTTTGCACATGCTCCATAGAGTCTTGTTAAGAGTTCAGCTGCTAAATTCTCCAGTGTGTTTCCACACTGAGCATGCTCCAACCCTGCATTGCAGGGGATGATCTGGACTTCCCCGCAATTGTATCTGAGGGCCACTGTGCTGCCAGGCACAGGAAATGAGAGAAGGGAGACTGTCTGTCCTGTGTTCTTAATGCTTGTGCTGCTGAGACTCAAGCAGTGTTGGAGAAGTTGATGGATCTGAATGCACATGAAGAGCCAGACCTGGGGGGAGGATGGAGGGAGTAGAGGGGGCCAATGAGTTTGGTTGTTGACTGACTGTTTGGACTGAGACTAAAACTAGCTGGGCAAGGAGATTGGGGCTTGGAGCCAGGTGTGGGGAATCAACTGGGACAAGGCGTCTGAGTGGGGAGATGGGGATTGAAAGCTGAAAGGATTCGTAAAGAGAGAGACGGAGCCAAGGTGGTGATGGTGATGAGTCAGAGTAGAACTGGAATTTGCTGGGGCAGGGAGGGACTGAGACAGGGGACTGACAGGTGGATGGGACTCAAATTGGCTGGGCAAGGAGACTGGGGCTGGGATGAGGAGCTGGGTGGCGGAGATGGAGATGATGCCAGAAGTTGAGGGAACACGGAAGATGGGCCTGGAACTAGTACCGAACACTCCCCTTTACAATGAAGTACGTAACCCAAGATTCCTGAGTCTCATCATTCCACTGCTGTCAGCAAATGTCTGTGAAAGCCACTGGCCAAGTGTGTGTGTTTTATCCTCTCTTAGTGGCTGCTCCACAGAGAGGATGAGAACCTACTACCATTGAAGTTCTGGTATTATTCAGTTTGCTTTTCAAAAACCTAGGAAATCACACACACAAATATGTTAAAAGAACATGATTAAAGTTGTAAGATCAAGCTCTCAAAAGTTAAGAAATGTCAGAATGAAGTTTGCCTGTCAGCCGCTGGCACATGTGCATTATGGTACAGTCTAATTAATGACATCATCATAAACTATTTTTTCCCACAGGACCCCTGCCTCATTTAGTGCACAGGATGGATAGATACTATCTTGATGAGCATCATAAAAAAGCCCTTGAGGAAATTAATAATATTGCTTTCAAACCAGGGTTTGAATGGGTTTCAAGCCAGGGCTGGGTTTCATTTGTCTGTATGTATTTATGTATTACAGTAATATTACTGCTATGCCATCAGCAGTGACTCTAGAGCACAAGTACCTGCTCTAGAGCAGGGCAGACTGTTACAACCACAGATTGGTTGTGAGTTCTATACTAAGATTTCACCAATCAATTATCAAGAATAACCTCCTCAGGCACTATCACCACCTAAACATGGAGTCATAGACAGTTCCTTCGGATACTCTGATCTATTTTGCCACTCAAGTGAGCATAACTTTGTGACAGATGGCCCCGGGCACATGGAATCACAGCAATATTCAGGTTACTCCCAGTCCCAAAGGACCCGTCATTTGGCCCAGGTCAGTTACACCTTAGAGTCCACACCAAAACCACATTAGTAGTCAATCCTATAATAAAGTATATGAAGTTTATTATATAAGATTATATAAGATATAAGATTTATTAAATAGGAAAAGGAAATTAGAGATTTATTATGAGGTTAAAGCAAGCAAATATAGGTACACAATTTAGTTATAGCTTAGGTTTCAAACAGTAATATAGGTTTTTATTATCAGCAAGCTCTCTTTTTCCTTTAGGACTAACCCAGGCTAAGCAGCTGGGGATCTCTCACTTATGCCAAGAAATACCTTTCCCTTCTCCTCCCTCCCCCCGAGTTCAAACAGCATAGAAATAATCAATTCCTTCTTGTTAGGAATTTTAGTCTTGTCCTGCCATGTTCTCTGAGCTGCAAGCTCAGCAGATGGCAGGAATACAATTCCATGACTCATCTTCTCAGGGAAAAGAGCAGAACAAGAAAAATATTTTTCCTTCTTATGGATGGTGTACAGAGAAATCCAGTTGCAACATCTCACGATAGTCTGTCTTGGAATCAATGGACCTTTCCTTTTGGGATGGGGGTAATGCCTTCTGTTGAAGATCAGCCCTTCATCCTTATGAAGGGCTCTCTCCCGTCTTGGTGATTTACAAAGGCTCCCAATGCAATCGCTTCAATATGACTTACAGATGTTATAAGTGAGATGAGTGCATGCAGCAACTCAAAAGCATGCAATAAAGTGTAAACACCAAACCCATTCTTATAACTCTAATACCTAGTGCACAGGTGAGCCAGACTGGTTCCAGCTATGTATCTGCCAGTGTTCAACTGAGACAGGAAACTTTGGCATGAGCTGACAACTGGTGTGCTTGTATCATAAATACATCTTAAAGAAGTGACCATCCCAAGTTTTATGTGCCTTTGCCATGAATTAGAAATACACCCCCATAACAAACCAAACAAAATCAACATCTTCTCCTCATCCTTATGAAACTAGGATGCACTTTGTATACCCACGCATTGAAGGTAGCTTATGCCTAGATGGTAGCTCTGCCAACTCACCATTGCCTTAAACACACACACCATTTTACAGGGTCTTGCATGATGGTTTGAACATATATTTCATGTCTAAACCTTGAGAATGATCTTGTGTATCTAAATGTCATTTAATGTATCGAATGACAAGGACAAAGGAATTGATTGAATATCCTGTTCGGAATGTCTAGAAGGCTGAGAAATGCCGTTTCCTCAAAATTTTCAGTGAAACTCCACCCAGTAATCATTAACTAGGTCCAAGCTGTGGGAAATAACTAGAAGTTTTGAACAAGGTAGTCAAAGAACATTTAGTGCAATTCTGCAGACTGATCCTCTCTGTTTAGTCAAAAAGAGCAAGATGGGAAAAGTCTTTTCTGACCTATTACACATGAATTACAATTTTGGACCCACACTCCCTATTCTTAGAATCACACCTCTTGACTACAAGGGGATAGAAGTGTTCTTTGGCGAAGGCTGCACACAAGATGCAATAATTGTTTGCAATGGATTATGCTTTGAGTAATAACACAGGTAGCCAGGAAAAGTTGGAAAGACTGTGGAAATAGGAAATTCATGTCTGATCAGTTTCAATTCCTTTGAATTTATAAAACTCATTGTCCTTCTGTGTAGATGCCTGACAAACAGAAATAACATACTAGAGCTAAGTAATAGATCAACATTTAAGTGGCAGTGGTTACTAGCTAAGGAACTCTGCTATGCTCTACACTGCTTTCAAATGGGAATAGGTCAAAGCACACTAAGGAGCTTTCGGTGCATGGCAGCATGGTTCACACAGACACATAGTGTTCAGTAGGCCAGTATGTAGAGCAACAGTGCAGCTTGCCCAAGTTAAGTGCTGGTGTAGACAAGCCCCTAGTTCAATGTCCTGTCCACTAGACCGTGCTGCCTTTACCTCAATGAGAAATCAGGAAATCTCCAACTTAATAACTGAATAATATAAATATTAGCAGCTGAAATCAACCTCTTTAATAAAGTGAACTTCAGATGAAATCATCCTCTTTAGTGCTTAATTCATCGGTGCCCTGTCAATTCATGTGATCAGCTAATTTACTGAGGAGCCAGGCACAAGAGCAAGGCTGGGTAAGAAAGCAATTAGCGCTTTATTTCCTTTGCACATTGGCACAGACCCCTGTGTACAAGGAAGTTCTGGCAGCGGCACCGTGTTAAAAAGCTTTCACATAAAATTATACAGCCAGACAAACAACATAAAGAGACAGATTGCCTGATAAACAAATAAAATCTCAGCAATTTGTATGAAATCACCCCACTTAGACTCCTGAAGCTTGAAACTGCTGTGTGTTTTTCCCCATTAAATTGTTAGGCTGCTCTGTGCATAAATTGTTATAAATTCAGGCATATTTTTATTGTTTTAACAGCCTAGATGGACCTAACTCTTTATCTTGGATGATGCATTAGATTTGTGTAAAACTGGAACTTGCCTCTAGGGTTTTGTTTAATGTTGCAGCCGCACAACCTTGTGTTGTGATCTCAGTAAGTCTCAGACGTTAAGTGGGCTTCGGGTAGATCAGGAAGTCGATGCAGGATGTGTAAGCCAATACCCAGCATTGCAATCCTGGCACGCTTTCCCAGGTCAGGTATAAAGCTAAGGGTCATGACAATTCTTCATCTAAGAAACATTGCATGTCACTTCTCATAAGAGATGAATTATCAGCTCCAGTCATCTGGGCCAAATAATGATTTGAGTAATTTCATTTCACCCGCTTAAATCCCCTGCGGGTTAAGCCATGGCAGTATTGGAACAAATTCATGCCTAACTAGGACTCCACAGGCATCATCGTGACACATGCCATGGTGACCAGGAATTTCACAGTGACAGCAGCCAAAGAACTCTGAGGCTCCTGCTCACATGCACGGGCTACTCCCACTTGTGCTAAAGGAGGATCCCTGCCACGCTTGTGCAAACCCACTGTTGGCAGGCTCTGCCTTCGGTTACATTTGTGCAACCCCAATGTCTCCAGTGGTGTTTTGCAAGTACAGCTGAGGGTGGGATTTGGCCCTGTGACTGGAACTCAGGGGCAGATTCTCCCTTACATGGGCTACTTCCACAATTCCCTAGTTGTGGAATTTCCTGGCTGTTGAACTTACCACCCCTGGAAGAAGCCAGGGTTTCACCACTGTAACCCTCAGATAGCCTGGGACCTACATGGAGCTCAAATATTCTTCTGGAAGACAAAACAAGAGAGCCTGTTAATAGAGAGCCTCTTTGTGTAGAGATGGTGCTATGCCCAGCCCCCACAGGGCACTGAATTCCAGGGCTGCCACCAGCCTAGCTAGACCCCCATCTTCCAAGATTAGCTGGGAGTGCACCACTGCAAGTCTGCACCTTCTCTCCACCAGCACAGTTTGGGGTGGGGTTGAGGGCTGACCCAGATGCTACCAGCTCATAGAGACATCAGCATGGCTCTGGACTGGCTTCTCCTTACCCAGCACAGCATTCGAGTGACTTTAAGATCATTCCTCCAGCCCACCACCAGCAGCAGTGCCTGGGAACCATTTTACCAACAGAGCTCCCCTAGGCTGGCCATCCCCCTGCCCCTCAAGCTGTCAGCAGGGGAGGCCTAGGAAGTGAAACGCAGCATCAATGTAGAGCTTTTAGTATAGACCTGTCCTTAACTGCTGGGTGCTGCACAAGCAAGGAGGGTCTGCTCCCACCTCCACCTGAGAGAAGTGTATCCATTTTGTCCAGCTGCCTGAAGTGACTCCAGGGCACGAGTACTAACCTCAGGGCAGACTATGGAGGAGCAGGGCCCAAGCCCCCAAAGGTCTGTGAATTTCGTACTTAGATGTCACCAATTAGTTATCAGGTGTGACTCCTCAGTCTCTATAACAACCTAAACATGGAGTCAGAGACTCCCCTTGAGTACTCTGGTCTGTCTTGCCCCTCAGGTAAGCTTACCTCTTTGATCCCTCATGCCAAGAATCACAGAAATATTCAGGTTACTCCCAGTCCCAATGGACCAGTCACTTACCGCAAGTCAATTGTACTTTAGATCTCACTCCAAAGACAAGGCTTGCAGCCAATCCTATAACAAACTATCTGAAGATTCATTAAATAGGAAAAGGAAATCCGAGAGTTATTTATGAAGGTAAAGCAGGTGACCATACCACACAAATGAGTTGCAATCTTAAGTTTCACAACGTAATGGAAACTTCTGTAATCAGCAAGCTCTATCTGTCCTTTACCGCCAACCCCTAATAGACATCTGACTTATGTGGGACGCTCTTACTTATGCCTGGTAAAACCTTGCCCCTAGAGTCCAAGCAGCATAGAGACACCGTTTGTTCTTGTTAAGAGGTTTTATTCCCCTTCTCCCATGTGCTCTGAGCTGCAAACTCAGTTGATGGGAGGAATCCTCTTGCATAACTCATCAATGGCAAAACTCCCATTCACTTCAATGGGAGCAGACCCAGGAAAAACAATGAGTGCTTTTGACGTTTGCCTCTTTAAATGTCACCATACATGAGAATGTGGCTGACTTTTCTGAAATTCAGAAGATGGAGACAGAAATGATTTTGCATTGATGGAGTGAACAGGGACCAAAACATTCTTTTCCCATTTTTGAAATTTCATTTAAACTTCTGTGTTGTGCCCAGCTCTAGAATCTGGGGACGGGCTCCTCCCACTTACGTTATTCTGCTTATCAGGCTGAAAGTTTTATGGAGGGTTGAACTTTGGCATTTTATTTACCTCTTAGTCATGCTAGTTCATGGCACAGCAACTTTGGACACCATATCATGTGACAATGGAAAAGAATTGGAGAAAGAGCTGATTTCTTCTACTGAATAAGAAACTTTTAAAATAGTATTTCCCCCCAAACTACATTTGCTCTCTATGCTTCACTGTAGGGCTTCCAGCTGGAATCTTGGCCAGCCCCCTCCTGCCTAACTACCGATTTTAAAATACAGTATATATATCATCACAAACCAGACAAAGACTGGGAATCACTGATGTAAGTGAAAATGTTACTGTTAAATTATGGGAAAAATATAAGGAAATGGTAAGGAATGCATTGGGTTAGAGGAGCCAAAAAGTAGACTTGGAAAACTTGCTATAGTCATTGGCAATAACGTTCAAAGATTGCATGTTAGGCTCACAGTAATGCGAATGCGTGCAAAGAATAGTAATAGTTTTAGAAGATTATTTTCAATAAGGGATTGCTGTGTCTAATTGCGTGTCTACCTGAGCCCTCATGTCCCCAGTTTAGTGCCTCTGACACTGAGAAAGAAACCAAATTCATTGGCTAAATAATTAATGAATACGCTCAATGCTTAGTCATGTGAGCGGTTCAACTGAAGTCAATGGAGCTACTTAGGAGAGTGATACACGGCGTGAGTAAGGATTGCAGCATTCGGCTTGACGGGAAAAAAAAAGCCCCATAAGATCTGACCCTCGAATTCCACTGATGGTTTGTAAATCAGGACAAAGGCATTCACAGTTACACTTAATAAAAGGTAAATAAAACAAAACATTACGTGCCTTTTAGTTGAAGGAATACACCTGGACTGGCAAATACATTATTAAGAGAACTGTATCACCCGAGCACCAACTGATTTATTGTCCCTCAGTTTTCGTTTATAAAACTGACAACGTCTTGGCTGATAAATACTGATATATGTTAAATTCAACGGGCTTATGATAAAAGTTGCTTGCCAAGCGGCGACAGCTGGCCGCCTCAGCAAACACGCCATGGAGCTACCTTCACCTCAGAGGAATGTTAATTGTTATTTGATATAATAAAGTATGTTTAAGGTCCAAAGGAAAAAAGCAAGAAGGTTAAACTCAATAAATACAGAACACTACCAGGGCACAATGCCTATAATTTAATATTTGCTACCAAACATATGTAGGCATGAAACCTTCTTCAACCTAGCTGGCTAGGCCGGTGCTAATGGTTGTATAATGGAGGTCAGATAGCTCTCTGCTAATGATACTTCAACACTGACAGCAAACCATTGTCACACTGTCACTCAGCAGATTATGAAAGGAAAGACGGGCTTGCGGTGAAGGCATTAGACGGGGACTCAGGTGATCTGGGTTGGGTTTCCTGATGGGCTAGGCAGGGGTAGGCAACCTATGACATGTGTGCCAAAGGGGACACGCAAGCTGATTTTCAGTGGCACTCACACTGCCGGGGGTGTGTGTGTCTGAGTTTTAATTTAACTTTAAATGAAGCTTCTTAAACATTTTAAAAACCTTATTTACAACAATAGTTTAGTTTTATATTTTAACCTTATAGAAAGAGACCTTCTAAAACATTAAAATGTATTACTGGCA
This sequence comes from Sternotherus odoratus, assembly GCA_032164245.1. Taxonomy (NCBI): domain Eukaryota; kingdom Metazoa; phylum Chordata; order Testudines; family Kinosternidae; genus Sternotherus; species Sternotherus odoratus. The sequence goes on from JAVMKO010000001.1 coordinate 263,737,122, forward strand.
CATGAAACATTAAATTAAAGTGAGTAAATGAAGACTCAGCACATCACTTCTGAAAGAATCAGAGAGGTAGCCGTGTTAGTCTGGAATTGCAGAAGTGACAAAGAGTCCTGTGGCACCTTAAAGACTAACTAAGGACCTTAGTCTTTAAGGTGCCACAGGACTCTGTCACTTCTGCACTTCTGAAAGCTTACCGATCCCTGGGCTAGAGGTTTCCTGTGTGTCCTTAGGCAACATAACTTAATTCTTTTTGTGCCTGGGTTCTGCCTATGTAAAATGTGATACCTCCTTCATCAGTTGTGCCTAATTAAAGTATAGGATCTTTGGGGCGCGGACTGTCTCTTAATATATTGTTTGAACAAGATTTAGCACAATGAGGTCCTGATCTTGCTTGTGGCCTCTATTGTAGTACAGATAAATAAATAATACTAAATAAAACAACGAAAAAGAAACACTCTAATAACCAGATTACATCACAGACCGGAGATTAGATTCTGATCTCCTCACTTGAGTTGAGTAGTTGAGTAGTCCTTTATCTTACATGTAGTTCTACTGGATTCAGAATCTGGCCCTAGATTTGCTTCCATTGTTGTTGCACTGTATTTCAGCATGACTGTTCTGGGAAATGGCCTTCTGCTAGCTCACACTGAATGCCACATAATTCACACACGTAGTGAGAGTTAGCACTGGGGAAGTATCACATCATTATTAAGTAACTGTACAGCTACATATGTAGAGACCTGCGCGGATACAAAGTTTGTACCTGCATTTGATCCATGATCTGCAAAAATGATTCGTGGATATGAAGCGGATATCTGTAGATTTGCAGGGCTCTACACATATGCTATATGTGAGCAGGGAAAATCTTTATTTGAACAATTATTTGAATGGTTTGGACAAAATACTAAATAACTGGGCAGCAATGAAAATGTTCTGCCCCGGAGCATTCTGGTGAGATTTTTCTACGTTTAGCTTGCACAAATCCTTCCCTTTTCTCCTTCTCTGAGGAGCTGTAGGGACTGAAGGGCAGTGGGAATGGTGCTCCACTCTGTCATGACAAGGGGAGTCAGTTTGTGCAGAGGCAAAGCTAGACATTTAGAGCCAAATGTGGATCCCTTATGTGCTGGGTAGTGTGTGTTTGCAATAAGCCAACCCCAGAGTGAATAGGAGGGCCCTAACCTGGTCCTTAGCAGCTGTGGAGCTGGATGGGCGTGGTGAAGAGTGTACTCCGCCTCCTTGAAAAAAGTGGCAGAGTTCACCCCTCTGGAACTCCAGGAATAATTTTTAGGGTGTGTCTACACTTAAACCACTTCAGCTGCACTGCTGTAGCCCTACCTATGCCCTAAATGTAGACCCTACCTATGCTGAGGGGAGGTAATCCACCTATGCTGATGGTGTAGGGAATCCACCGCCCTACGAGGCAGTAGTTAGATCAAGAGAACAGTTCTCTCAGAGATGTGGATTTTTCACTCCCTGAGAGATGTACCTATAAGAACATAAGAGTGGCCATATTGGGTCAGACCAAAGGTCCATCTAGCCCAGTATCCAGTCTACTGACAGTGGCCAATGCCAGGTGCCCCAGAGGAAATGAACAGAATAGGTAATCATCAAGTGATCCATCCCCTGTCATCCATTCCCGGGAACAGAGGCTAGGGACACTATACAGAGGCCAGGGACACCATGGTGATATACGTTCCCAGTGTAGACCTGTCCTTATAGTGTCAGCCAAAATTTCTCTGGGAGCTCCCACTGCAGAAAGGCTCATTCTGCACCTTCATGGGGCTATGCCTTGAAGATATAACATAGCCCTCAGGATTGTCTGTGGTTAAGCTTCTGTAATTAACTTATTTTGCCTTTCCCTTAGTTTTAGAGGCAAAATATATAACTGTCTACTTAATTTAAAAAGCCATCTCCTTTATTTTTTTTCTTTTATGCAGATTGTTTCTCTTATTTAGGAGTGACACATTTAGGCCACAATGCTGCAAAGATTTAAGTATGCTCTTAACTCTATGCATGCATACTAGTCTTTGCAGGATTGTGGCCTTAATCTCTAATTTTAGAAAATTCATGCATGGTTTTAAATTCCACAAACACACTGAAGCATGATACATCTAAGCCTGGTCTACATCTAAATATTACATTGACCTAGCTACATTGCTTAGGCCTGGGAAAAATTTTGCACCCTGTGGGATGTAGTTAGGTCTTGTCGCCAACTCTCAAAGCGGTGGATTACCTATATCAATTGAGAAAACGCAAATGATGTAGGAAGTTTTTACACTACAGCAGCACAGACATTGTAGAAATCGTTCAGAGAGGAATGAGATATCAGAGGAAAGTCAATTCTCCAATATGTTTTATGAGCCAAAGAAATAGTCTCTTCGATCTAGATTGGATGTTCTCCTAATATCCACTAAGTAAAGAGCCTTCATTTGTTTTATATTGAATTTTTGTATAGTTAAAATGTGATGGTTTCACTGTCTTCCCTAAATCAAAACAGATGTAGGAATTTCCACGGAGCACTGAGGAAGTTACAGAAAGTTTTAAGGTAGATGTTCACGCATCACAGATGGCTCTGGTGATGCGTGAACATCTATTTCACCAGCTGTGTCCATGAAATGATAAGTCAAGCACAAGAATGGTTGACCCAATTTTTCTCTCAATTAGTCTGATGTTTATCTAAAGTAACTCTACTGAAGTCAATGGAATTGTTCTGGATTTGCATGATGAGAGTAGGAGTTGTCCCTTAGTATATAGTCCAGTAATATTGGAGGTCTTGATATAGTCATTTAATAAAATTGAAATTCAGTTTTGCTTTGAATGTATTACTCTAGTTGTAACAACTAGTTGATTTTATTTGATTTACTTTACTTAAATTCTTTAGGTGATTTGTATTTCTCTTCCTCCCTCCCCTCCCCCCCCCCCCCGAATTCATGTTTCTGTACCTAGAAGTGCTCCAGATAACTGTATAAGTTATCACCTTTACTCTGTATTTATGTAAGAAGAGCTTGATGTGTACTTTTCATAGACATTACTTTAGTGAAATCTGTTTGCCTGAAGCACAAAGAGCAGTACACAGATTCAGAAGATGCTCCATGTGTGAGTCTAAAGTTGTAGAAACTTTGTGTTATATTATACAGTAATAACTGAGAAATGGGGTGTCATCATGTCTTTAAGTAATGTGCCAATGCATAAGCACTGGGGGACCAGCTAAAGTAATTCCTGACTTCTGAGAGTTTGGTGTTTAAGGTTCTCTTAACATAGTCTTTATGGGGGAATTTCATAGGTGATGGGTTTTTTTTTTGGGGGGGGGGTATTATTAGTTTTTCAAAAATCCAGAAAAAAATTAATTCCATAATGAAGAATTACAATTTTTGGCTCAACAACATCAGATTGACTTGTCCCATGCACCTCATGAGGGAATCCCTCTCAAGAGAATCTTAGGAACTGTGAAGCTTTTATCTTCTGAGATACACATTGAATGAGGCAAGGGCTCCAAGTCAAGTTAGGAGTTCTGGGCCCTTCCCCTATTTACTGCACACCCGCTGGCCTCAACCCTTGAAAGAGGTGTGCACAGGCTTAATTCTATGCACTGGGAGTGGCCCCTTTGACTCACCTCACAGTGCATAAGGTTAAGCACAGATGTAAGTCTTTGCTGGATCAAGGCTGAACATAGGTTTAAATTGGAGCCACCAGATGTTCAGCACTTTTGAAAATGAGGCCACTTTTTAAATATGAATATATTTAAATGTGAGGCCACTTTTTAAATATGGATTTAGGAGCCTAATTTTAGGAATACATTTTTGAATCTGGGCCCTGGTCTCCAGGGAGTGCTTAAATGGGCAACCTTACTCCTCTCTCAACACAATTTCTGCAAATAATTCCTAGTCTTACTGGAAAGAGAAAAGATAGACCAAACAAATACAATAATATGGAATGATTTGTCTGGATAATACTAGCACATTCTATCACACCTGCCTTACAGAAACTTCAAGTACTGATGAGTAAGTACGTAGATAATAATAATACCTGGCTCTTATATAGTGCTTTTAATCAGTAGACCTCAAAGCACTTTACAAAGGGAGAGCAGTATCATTTCTCCTAGTTTACAGATGGGGAAAGTGAGGCACAAGGCAGTGAAATGACTTGTCCAAGGTCACCCAGCAGGCCAGTGGCAGAAACAATAAATGGAACCCACATTTCCTGAGTCCCAATCTAGGACTATATCCACTAGGCCGTGCTGCCTGCACTATATAGCTAGCTTAGCTTCTTGATAGGCTGACCATATTTCCTTGTGACAAAAACGGGACATTTGGATGGCAAAAATGGGACGGGGTTATAACTCCCTTCAGACCCCAAATATAACCCTACAACGCCCCCCCTCATATCCATAAAGTCACCAATACCCAACCCTCACATAACCACCTGCAGGCCCCCCAACACCATCCCACTACCAACCCCCCAGCCCCTTACACCCCCACAGCCTTCCCTACACAGCCTCTCCCCATAGCCCCCCACTAGCAACCAATACACCCCCCAGAACCCCCAACGGCCTCAAAAACACAGCCCCCCCCAGCCTCCCACCTCCCCCATGACCCCCCAGCTCATCCCACCCCTGCAGGCCCCGCCGCTGCACCCCCCGCCGCTGCACCCCCCTCCTCAGCCACCACCTACGCTGGGCTCCGCGTTTCCTCCACGTTGGGGGGGGAGGCGGGGGGAACGAGGCACCAGGCAGCCCCTGCCCGGCCAGCAGCTCCACTCTGCCATTGCGCCGGGCTCTGCTGTAACCGGCTCGTGCGACACGTGGGGGCGGTCCAGCTAATCGCGCCGCACGGGCTCTGCAGCGGCTGTGGCGGAGGGGAGCGGGGAGCAGGCCGGGGAGGTGAAGGGACTGAAGGGCTGCGGGAGGAGGCGGGACCCGGCCATGGGTCCCTGAAATAAGCCACGTCCCGTTTTTTTTTTACGAAAAACGGGACAAATTTGATATTTTTATTAAAAAGACGGGACGGTCAGAAAATATGTAAAAAACGGGACTGTCCCGTTCAAAACGGGACGTATGGTCAGCCTACTTCTTGAGGTAAATCTGTTTCCAATAGTGTGTTTATCCATCTGGTCATTTCTTTACAGCATTGATAGATCTACCGGCAGCTAATAACCTGTTGTAACAAATGCTTATGGTACTAGTATAATCTGTTGGTAAAAAAGGAGAAATGATCTTGATTCTTGCTCATTTGCATGTTCTCAGTCAAGTCTGTGATATAAAAACATAATCAGGGTTAGAACTACTCTTTTAATTATTTCATAAAAGATGTTTGTTACATGTTGGGTTTCTTATTTAGGCTGCATTTTGGCTAAATGTATTGCTTGGCTTTAAAGCTAGATACCAAAGCATACAAAACACTAGAAAAGACTATAAGAGTTTGACTGTACCAAGCATTACCCTCAAACTCCAACTGCCTACTGTTATTTGTCTGCCTGTGAGAGTATTCCAATTCCAATCTGCATGTGATCCATGCTCGCATTAGGGGCAATATTCTTGAAAGAAGCTGCAAAATAGCAGGAGCTTCTCTGGACATCCTGCTTGCAAAATCTGGTAATTTATATCTATCTATTTATCTCAGGTACTAATATGGTGCCCATAGAATCATGGAAATATAGGTCTGGAAGGGACCTCGAGAAGTCATCAAATCCAACCCACTACACCAAGGCAGGACCAAGTAAATCTATCCCATACCTGTTAGGCGCTTGTCAAACCTGTTCTTAAAAGCCTCCAGTGATGGGGATTCCATAACCTCCTTGGAAGCCTACTTCAGAGCTTCACTACCCTTATAGTTTTTTTCTCAATATTTAACGTGTGTCTCCAATGCTGCAGATTACTTCTTGTCCTACCTTCAGCGGACATGGAGAACAATTGAACAGAGTCCTCTTTATAACAGCCCTGAACACATTTGAAGACTGTTTCCAGGTCCCCCCCCCCAAGTCTTCTTTTCTCAAAAGAAACTCTCCAATTTGTTCACATCTCTCCTAATGTGTGAAGACCAGAACTGAACACAGTATTCCAACTGAGGCATCATCAGTGTCAAGCATAGGGGGACAATTGCTTCCTGCATCTTAAATATGATTAATTCACCCCAGAACTGCATCACATTGTTGCCCATATTCAATTTGTGATCCACTCTAACTCCCAGATACTTTTCAGCGGTGTTACCAATTAGCCAGTTAATCCCCATTTTGTATTTGTGCAACTCACAGGTGCCGGCTTCTAATTTTCCCTGGGGGTACTCAACCTCCACCCCCACCCTCACTCTACCCGTTCCCTAACCCATCCCACCTCTTTCCACCCCTCCCCAAAGCTTACCACATTGCCGCTCCTCTGCCTCCCTCCCAGCGCCTCCTGCATGTGAAGAACAGCTGATTGTGTCATGCAGGAGGCGCTGGGAGGGAGAGGGAGGGACTTCAACTCAGGTCTCCCAAGACCTAGGCTAGATTGGGTTTTTCTGAAACATTAATAAAAAGAATCTTAAGAATGGCCATACTGGGTCAGACCAATGGTCCATCTAGCCCAGTATCCTGTCTTCTGAATGTGGCCAATGTCAGGTGCTTCAGAGGGAATGAACAGAACAGGGAATCATCAAGTGATCCACCCCCTGTTGCCCTGTCCCAGCTTCTGGCAAACAGAGGCTAGGGACACCCTCCCTGCCCATCCTGGCTAATAACCATTGATGGAGCTATCATCCATGAACTTGTCTATTTCCTTTTTGAATTATGTTATAGTCTTGGCCTTCACAACATCCTCTGGCAAGGAGTTCCACAGGTTGACGTCTTCCTTGGATGACTTGGACTCATAGGAAGGATGAATTAAGGTATTCTGACTACTTTGTGACACACGGATGCTTTCCCACAGTTCCCACATGTACAGCTGATGGGATGGATTGTGACATAACAATCTGCCTCAAAGAAGGTGTGGCAGGTAGCTGCACTTACCCAGGAGCAGATCAGGGGACATATTACGATTTTAAGAGTGCTTTGCATTTTTTGGGATTGCACACCCCACCTCCGCCCACCAACTCCTCACTTTGGGGGTGGGGTGGGGGGTGGAGAAGGGAATAGCAGCCCTGCAGCGGTTGTTCATCTCCCATGGTGTGATCTGTGCTGCATGGCGCTGTAAGGATTGGTCACAATCCTGCCCTAAATTATTATCAAATGATTTGAAAGTCCATAAATTCTAAATAAAACCGGTTCCTGGTTAGTTTTAACCTTAGTTCCAGAGGTTCTTCCAGATGTTGTCCAAAATTTATTCTATTGAATGTCTTTTTATGAGTTCTCTATTATTAGCATTCCTAAGGAATTCAATAATGTTCAAGGTTTATCCTTTTTTTTTAATGCTGAAGTTGGGTCTAATACTTAGATGGGTACAAAATAGTAACTCTGAGACCAAGACTTAAAGTAGACCTAAGCTAGTAAGGAGAGAGTAGAATTCTAACTGAGCGGGCCTACCGGAGTGCTTGTGCATCATGACCTCAGGATGTCATGATTCCAGCATCATGGCACGAGCATCACAGCATAAGTCTCAAATCAGTGCTCTCTGTCTCTTTTGGGGGGGCGCTCATTTTAATCCCTGCCCCAAAGGGACAGAAATTTAACAAGCTTCATCTTCTAGCTACTGCCACTGAATAGCTAAGGGAAAGTCAAATCTATTGATTCCTTCTGCTTAAAAGAGCACCTGCATGTAGCTGTTGTTTGAAATAAGTCTATTGCTTAAAAGATTACAGCTGGTGTAATTTTAGCATGACAAGGTACAGGCTTCCCTGCTTTTGAATGTTCAAATCTTCTCACAGATTAGTCTATTTTGCTGGTATTTCTCTTAGCCCCTTTTCTCTGTTGGAATAGCTACTGTATAGTATTATTACTGATTAATATTAATTATTTATATTGCAGTAGTGCCTAGGGGCCCCAATCGTAGACCAACGCCTCATTGTGCTAGGCTCATAGGGTATGGTTAGACTATAGATTATAGCGCGTTTATTTGTAGCGCTTCCCAATGTAGCGCAATAGGTATCGCGCTAGAGCCTGTGCAGATTGAAACCTTGTAGCGCTAAATAATCGATACATTTGTATCGCTTCTGACGGCAGTAGCAGTTGCGGGATAGGGCAGGTATCCCAGCATTCAGCTGGGTGCAACGTGCTTTGCAAAGGAGGAGGATGAGGGGGAACTGGGAAGTTGTTCACAGGGAGACGAGATCTGGCTGTCAGTGAGTTTTCGTTAGCGAAAACTGACAGGCTGTCTATTTCAGACACACAGCTCCATCCGCAAGCATTTTCACTGGTTATTTGCTGTGTGAGTTGTTAGAGAGAAACTGCAAAGCTACTTCCGCTTTTATCAAACAACACCTCACGTCATTTGCCTTACATGGCATGTTGATTGTCTTTAATGGCTTGCTGATGGCCTTAAATGGCTTGCTGATGGCTTTACATGGCTCGGAGGCATGCAAGAGATCCCATGGGTGTCCACATTCCCACCCTTGCGCTATAGTGCTAGCGCAAAAAGGCTTATCACTCTCGGAAACGAGGTTTAATACTTGCGCTTTAAACAGTGAGTCATTTTGCAAAATCTCCCTTTGAAGTGTGTACACTACGAAAATTATTGCGCTACTGGAGGGTTTTTGCGCCGCAAAGCGCCAGTCTAACCATGCCCAAAGCTGTGTAACAACCTCCATGAGGTAGCATTGATTTCAGCATGACTTACGGGTTCTTTTCTTCTCATGTACCCGCCCCCTCCCAGATGTCCTCAGATATCCTATGTCTCTACTCAGAACATGTTTGCTTCTGCAGCTGGATAAGCCATAAAAGCTCTGTACGTTCCTGGGCTCTTCAGCTACAGAGCTGGCTTCCTATATTCTCCATTAGCAGCTGCACACCATCCGATTTGGGCCTTATGCGGCCACCTAAGCTTACTTCTTGCAGCGGTCGAGTTTGTGACTTCTCCAGGCCTGATTGTTCTATGTGGCAATTATGTCCTAGGGGATAGTGCTGTGGGTTGTGTTTAGCCTCCTCAGTGCATCTGTTGACATTTTAATGGTGGTGTGCTCATCCTTGGCTGACTGCTGTCCCCTACACGGGCGTTACCCACCATTTGTCAGAAGTAGAGGGGTCACTTACTGCTGCAGCCAATCAAGAACAAGAGCCCCACCCACTACCCAAATGAGCAGCTGGGGCATCTAGCCAGTGGTCAGTGGTGGAAGAGGCTGCCCTTCAATAGCAAGGAAACTTTTAATTTAACCCTGCGGTAACCCTTGGACTGTAGTGACTTCTGTGGCCTGCTTAGAGAGGAGGTCTTCCCTGACCCCATCCCCAAAGCTCTTCTTCTCCTCCCAGCCGCGCAGCTGGTGTCTTGTAGCTGGTTAGAATTTTCTGTCAACACTTTTTTCCAGTGGAAAATTAGGTTTAGGGAAAAACTCATATTTCCCCCCAAAAGAGAGGGGTTTCTTTGTTGGAATACTGAAAACCCCAAACCCCAAATTTTTGACTGAAGTGAAAACCTAAAAGTTTTGGGGCTTTTAACAAAAAGTCAACATTTGGGGGGGAAACTCCTTCCCCCATTTTATGACCAGCTGCAGGGTTTTGGTCCAAACTACCCTCTGAATCAGAAAGACCAATACACATCTGGCTTCTGCAAACTCTTGTGGTTTGCCTTCAAGACCAGGTAACATTTAGTAAATAGATGGAGTCTAGCAGTTCAAACGAGTGACCAGAGGTGTCAGTTTTACTGCATAGCTCAGTGGTGGGTAACCTGCAGCCCGCGGGCCTCACGTGGCCGATCAGAGTAATCCACTGACGGGCCGTGAGACAGTTTGTTTACATTGACTGTCCAGAGACACGGCCGCCTGCAGCGCCCCGTGGCCATGGTTTGCCGTTCCTGGCCAATGGGAGTTGCAAGAATCGGCGCAGGCCACAGGGACGTGCTGGCCATCACTTCCTGCAGCTGCCACTGGTCGGGAACAGCAAACTGTGGCCACTGGGAGCTGCGGGAGGCCGTGCCTCTAGATGGTCAATGTAAACAAACTGTCTCGTTGGCCCACCAGTGGATTACCCTGATGGGCTGCAGGTTGCTCACCACTGGTATAGTGGCACTGAGACTTTAATTTGTCTAAATGGTTCTATTTGCATTGAAATAAATGATGTGATACATTATCTGCTTGATGGTCTTTCTCTTTCTCTCAGTCAATATAAATATGCAAATAAGCTAATGTTATGCATCACCATCATTTTTATTCATATTGTTTTGTAATAGCACCTTGTCCACTGAAAGCAGGATACAAAGCCATGGGAGGTTTTTTTGCTGCAGGGGAGATTTAAGTTAGATATTCGGAAAAACGTTTGAACTATAAGGGTAGTTAAGCTTGGGAATAGACTGCCAAGGAAGTCTGTGAAAGCCCCATCATTGGAGGATTTAAAGAACAGGTTGGACCAGGGCAAACTATGGAGCGTGGGCCACATCCAGCCTGCGGGACCCTCCTGCCCGGCCCCTGAGCTCCCGGCTAGGGAGGCTACACCCCCCCCCAAACCTTCCCCTGCTGTCCCCGATAGCCTCAGCATGCCGTGCCACCAGTGTAATGTTCTGGGTGGCAGGGCTGTGAGCTCCCAGGGCAGCACAGCTTCAAAGCCGCAGCCTGACCCAGTGCTCTGTGCTGTGTGGTGTGCGGCTGCCTGTCCTGGTGCAGCTGCGCTGCCAACCACCCGTGCTCTGGGCAGTGCGGTAAGGGGACAGGGGGCATTGGATAGAGGGCAGGGGAGTACAGGGGGTGGTCGGGGGATGGGGATGTGGCTAGGAGTTGGGGCAGGGATCCCTGGGGGGAAGTCAGCAATAAAAGGAGGGGTTGGATGGGGTAGCGGGGGGAAGTCAGGGGTGGGGGTTCCAGTGGTAGTCAGGGGACAAGGAGAATGGGGTGGTTGGATGGGGCAGGAGTACGGGGGGGGGGGCATCAGGAAGAAGAGGAGTTTGATGGGGTGGCAAGGGGCTGTTAGGGCCGGGGGGGCTCCAGGGACAGTCAGGGGACAGAGAGATGGGGGGGGGGTGGATAAGGCAGGAGTCCTGGGGGTCCATCAGGAAGGAGAGGTGCATTTGGATGGGACCTCTGGAAAAGTCCCAGAGAGGCCGTCAGGGGGTGAAAAGCTGGGGGGTGGGGTCAGATAGGGGGCGGTAGCCGTGCCATGTGTGGCTGTTTGTGGAGGTACAGCTTCCCCTAACTGTCCCTCCATACAATTTTGGAAACCCAATGCAGCCCTCAGGCCAAAATGTTTGCCCACCCCTGGGTTGGACAAAAACCTGTCAGGGATGATGTAGGTTTACTTGGCTCTGCCTCAACAGAGGGGGTTGGACTAGATGACCTCCCGAGGTCCCTTCCAGCCCTACCTCTCTATGATTCTATAAGGCCCAGTGGCACACCAGGACACCACTGTGCTAGGTGCTGTACAAATACAGAACTAAAATAAGGTCCCTGCCCCAAAGCGCTTACAATAGAATCTAGGACAAGAGACAAAAGATGGATACAGCAAGAAGAGGTCACCAGAAAACAATGAGACACATTTTTATTTTCTGTTGAAAAGTATTATAATTTTCAGGCAGTTTTAGAACCCCATTTTCAAATGAGGGGCCTTCACTTCATCCCCCAAACTGTGTCTTTTAATTATAGCACCCCCAAATTGTTCACACACAAATTGACATTTGCACAAGCCCCCTGGGTAACAACATGTGCCTAGGAAACAACTGGCAAGCACAGTGACTCAATCCTTATAGGCAGATGGAGGGAAGGGGAGAAAGGTTTGGACGCTAGGGAAGTGTCTTCAGAGGTGTGAATCTGAAATTTAGATGCCAACATTCGGAAATGGGGCCATTTGTGGAGATTTGCTGATAAAAGATACCATTCGCTCTCAGCTAAAGAGGTGTCATGCCATGCAGGCCAGCCCCCGGTCTACTGTGGGTCCAAAAGCCAGCTAGGGGCAGGGCTTGTTGACTTCAATCTGTCTCAACATTCCCAGAAGAGATCTCATTTGTTCTGTCCTAGCCAGAATGTTGCTTGTTTATTTTTGAGTGAAAATGGGCTAAATTAGGGGAAGATTGTGTCCTGTCTTGCATGTGCCACAAGGGAGCAGAGAAGCTATGAGACTCCTCCTAACTCCCTTAAGCCAGTGCTCCATACTACCACTTCCAGTGTCTGAGGGGTAGCAAAGGGAAGGGATGGGAGGGGCTGGTGACTAGCCAGAGCCTTGACTCCCTCACACAGCACACTTGGTGGCACAGCTACACTGGTGCATCCAGAAGTGGATAGTGCACTGGGTATGGACAATGCCAAGAGTTATTGGTCTAAGGGAAAGTACCCACACAATGGCTTCCACTTGCTACCGAAACTTCAGTGAGTGGCCGATGACTGCAAGAACAAGGAATTCATTTAAAGGGTCGGATTGTCGTAGGCATATTTGCAACGATCAGCACCTTACACCACAAAAAGCCCTTCCACGGTGTAAGTATATCCCGGTTTGACCCACAATGAGATGAACTGGACTTCAGACTATGGCTCACATCTCTGAAGGTGTGGCCTGAGGAAGCATCCCATTTTGTTCACTGTGCCAAGCCTTATTAAATATGTGTATGGAAAAGCAACAACTAGTGGAAAGGTGCAATTTCCACAAGTTTAAGAGAGGCAATTGAAGTGTGATGGTGCAGATGTGGTTGGAATACACACGCCTTACCTCCATGCTCAGCTTCACACTTGAATTTTGGGACATCCCATCTCAGAAGAAAGGTAAAATTTGGGGCTCTATTCTGCCATTGATGTGCATGCATCATTCCCATTGCCAGAAACCTGAGCCATGGATCTGTGCAGGTAGCAGAATAGACCCCAAAAGGAACACAGGAATTGTATTCATGTAACAATTTCATTCTTTTATCATTTGTTTATTTGAGTATGTCACCAGGAATCGAAGGATAGATTTCTGGCAACTTATAGTGCCTTGCACAGTGGTCTTATCAAGTGTTACATGAGGTCAACAAGGTTGGGTCTGACAATTTCTTGGATGGATGCCCTCTAATGAAAACATATTTGACGAAGGAAATGGTGCTGATGAGTTTTCCTTCTGAGTAACGACAGGACCACAGCTCTGCCAGCATTCTGTGTTGCTTCAGGTGATGTCTTTTGTAGGAGAATGAACACTCATAATGGCTACTGAAATTCCATTGCCTAAGAAGAAATGTTACAGAGGAGAAAGATGAACCCTGGTGTCCTGAGGAGGACACTATCCACTCATGTTTAAGGCCTGTTCCTGGATTCAGGGAATTAAATCGGTATCTACGTATTTCTTTCTTTCTTCCTTTCTTTCTTTCTTTCTTTCTTTCTTTCTTTCTTTCTTTCTTTCTTTCTTTCTTTCTTTCTTTCTTTCTTTCTTTCTTTCTTTCTTTCTTTCTTTCTTTCTTCCTTCCTTCCTTCCTTCCTTCCTTCAAATAAGTGGCCAGCCCTTAGGAGTAATGGTGCCACTCTGCCTGAGTGTGTAGACAGCCCGAAATAATAGCTCGGAGAGGAGTGAACCATCCCATGTATTTTAGTGGGGGGTTACTAACTCCAAACCCCACTGCCCTGGTCTGCCCTGAGCACTACTCTAATAGAGAACTGTGTGTTTGGCAGGAAGAGACGAGGGCAGTGGGCCTAGCCTGCCCACCCAAGCTGACTCACCTGGCCGCTGGGATAAGTGGGGTGGGGTGCTCTGCTATTACCCATTGCCTCTCCTGGGAGAGGAGAAAAAGAACCTCCCTGCTGCTCCGGAGCTAAGGGAGGAAACCTGTTGTTGTCCTACGAAAAAGCAGGGGCCCTATGTTCGAGAATTGTCTCTATCTGTGGGAGGGACCCCCTGTCACTATCACTCCAAGTGAAAAGTGTAGCCGTAGTGTGGAGGGCAGGGCTGCGGAAGGCATTATATGGTGGTGGGCCATAGATGAATCTAGGTAGTGCCAAGTGAGGGGAGTGGGGTAGAGAATTTGCTCTATTATGTGCTAAGAGACCGGTTACGGTAATGATATTTTGCCGATCAGAGAACAAAGCGCATCATACCCACAGCTTAGACATCAGGGGCCAAAAAAAAAAAAAAAAAGCGATGACCACCATCTAAAGCAAAGAAATGTTGGTGACGGTGAAATCCCACCTCTATGTGAATAGTCAACAAGAGGCTTTGCATTACTAGCTCCCATGCGTGGTTTGATCTACCTGCAACCTGGAGTTAATCTGGATTCCTGCTTTACCGCAAACCTTTTAAAATATTTTAAAGAGAAAAATGTACAATGACTGTTAAGAAGTTTAGACCTGTTGGAGCCCACGGGGCTGGCCCGCCATTGGGGTCAGTCAAGAAATCACTGGAAGTCAGTGAGCAGAATTTTTGGATCCTGTGTGGGGTTGTCAAGTGTTCAGCATTGGTCTAATTCTGCCTCTACTAAAGATACTGGTAAAATTCAACTTGACATTAATGAGAACAGAGGCAGGTCAATGTTAGGCACTTTTGATAATACCATCCTAAATCTTTGATTTATCTGTCTTTGACGAGTTAATATTGAGCGGAGTGTGTCTCTTTATCGATATCAGTGTCCTTTTATTGATACACAAATATGCAGTCTCCTTATTCTAAAAGCTATTCTAATTGCCCAAGTATCGCCCCTCTCATGCCTTTCCTGGGTCAGGTTTATTCATCATACACAGTTCTTGTCACATTAACATCTTCAAGGTGTTCTGTTGATGGTAATGGATGATGATTATGCCTCTAGCTGCTTCAATTTAGCCAGATCCCAAAGCTCTTTAAATATGACCATAGACGAGAATCACTTCAACCGCTACTGAAATGCAACTGACTTTGAGATGGAAGGAGGCGACAGTTCAACAGCACTCAGCAAAACTGCACGTCGGTTTTGGGCCCCCAATTCAGGAAGGCACCTGTTGAAGTCCGACTCTGCTCAGGCCAGCATTTGTGCACACGGTTAGCGCTGATTTCCGTGGGACTTAGGCACATGTTGGAAGTTAAGCTCATGCTTTCCTGAATGAGGACGCTTTGCGGAATGGCCCCGAGATTGGCAGGGAAGAATAACTCCTACTGAAACTACAGGTCATTGAGCTGCTGGCAGCCCCGAGAAGAGCCAATGCAAGGCCAGAGTCTGTTTCAGGCCCTTGCCTTAGGGCACAATTCATTCATTTCCTAAAGGTTCAAAACACAGATTGCGTTAGGAACACAAACCCAAAGTCATTCCCTGACCAGCCAGAGCTGCAGACCCCAGAAGCTTTTCCCCAGCTCCACTCAGCTCCCAGAAATAGGACAGCCCCTTAACTGAAGTGCCCTGAGTCGTGAACAGCGAGTATCCTTCACCATTCTTGGCTTCTTTGCCTTGTCTCAAGGGGAAACATCTATTTGGCAGGCAGAAGGTAATTAACCCAGTTATTATTTGGCTATGACAAAGGGTTAAAACACCTCTCTGTGAAAAATACCTGCGGACCTTAACGAAGATCTGGCCCTTCAGTCATCTCATCCAAAAAGTGACACTTTCATCATCTTCATCATCTGTACACAATACAGTCTGGACAACCAAAGAATGTGCCACAGGCCATCAAGCCGGAAGAATGCTTCTATTGTGATTCAGAGGGAAGAGTGCCACCTATTGAATCACCAGAGTCCCTTCCTGCAGGCCCTCCAAGATCTTCTATCCAAGTATTGACCCTACACACCCTAGTTAGCCTCTGGGATCTGATAAAATCACAGCCTCACTGTGACCCATGCAAAATAAAGTTGAATTCCCTTCTCCAATCAGTGCATCAAGGGAATGCTTTCAGAAAGCGCTTTCACTATAACCTGTGTCAACAGGACCCAATTAGTTGGAGAAAAAACCCTTT
Source organism: Sternotherus odoratus (assembly GCA_032164245.1). Lineage (NCBI taxonomy): Eukaryota > Metazoa > Chordata > Testudines > Kinosternidae > Sternotherus > Sternotherus odoratus. The sequence continues at coordinate 263,753,036 of JAVMKO010000001.1, forward strand.
GGTAGCTGTGACATGGTATTATTGTGGAATATTATTCTGTCAGCTTCTGCAGCTATTTTTTTTAGCATTAACAGATCCAAATACTATTTTACTTTATTTCCTTAAATATATCTCTTTTCATTTCCTACCCACCTTTCACTCTTTTCTGAAAATATCTGGAATTTTACTTTGAGCAAGATCTTCACTGGCCCAATCCAGCTCCACCTTACATGGCTGTAGGGTTCTTTTAATTTTCTTGACAACTGTGTCATGTTCCTGTTCTGCCAGGTATATTTCAAAGATTTGTCTATTTCAAGAGAAATTCTCTTGCGAAACTCCTTGGGAGTCTTTCAATACCCGGGGGATTTTTTAAGGCCTCAACTCCTAGAGTTATCTGCATGTGTAACAACCTCAGCTTTCATTTTTTAAAAAGTAAGTTTCTGGCCCTAATGGTTGCAGTGGAAAACTTGAAAAATGAGACCCACTAGTGGACCCTAAAGATTCAGAAACCAGAAGGCAAAGGACCCAAAATATAATATTTTTTAAAATATCTCATGATTTTTATGCCAAGGTCATGGTTAGTAGGAGCCTGACTCAAGGCTGTTGAATGCTTGGGGGTGTCAAAAGGGCTATAGAATAGCAGTGCCCTCAGCCCTCTCACCGCAAGCTGGAGGGGTGTACACCTTTGAAAGCTGCTGTGTCAGTAAATACAGAGAGTCAGCATAAAAGATCAGAATGGAGGCATCTGAGGAATCTAGGCCAAAATTAGCAGAGTAAAGAAAATTTAGAAATGTGAACTCTACCTACAGTGCAAATGGCTCCTGCTGGGCTGGTGCCCATTGACAGAGATCTAAACTACTAACATTTTTACTTTTAAACTACTGCAAAAGTCAGATCGCCTGGGGCGGTAAAGGTGCCATTCTTTGAAGAGCAGTCAAGATGAACTACAGAATGGGAAGTGAACAGGAAATCTTACAGCTATATGTCAGCCCAAAGTGACTAGACAGGAAATAAAGGTGGGTCTGATAGCACTGTAGCCTTCATGCACAGCATCCAAGTGTGAAATGCGTCACGCTATAAATCAAATCATACAATAACAATAACGAGATAATCATTTCATAAAGAGAAGCCTCCGGGAATGTGTGTTTACATAGTGCAGTCATAGAACACTCAACAGTGTTGAGACTCTCCTGCCATGCATGCAATAAACTGGCAGGGGGCGCTACAACTTCACAGTTTCCAGGGTCGGAAGCCCTGCTGCCCGCGTGGTGCTACTCTAGGAACTTAGCCTTGTGATGTCTGTCACTGGGGAAAAGGACATTTAGAAGGAACGAAATGTGCGTTGTATGGCTCCCAGAAATGGCAAAGTGTGTGTGTGTGTGGGGGGGTCAGTAACAAGAAAAGCCCAACTTTCTGTGGCACTCTTTGAAATGGAGCACTGGTGCATTAAACAACTTTTTGACGTTTATGATTAAAAAGGTCAGGCAGTAGATTATGCCTGGGAATATCATGAGAGGACGCATACTGCAGTTGTAATGTTGTTTTGAGCTTGGTGAATGAATGTAATAAAATACTCCAATGATATAGCTTCATTTCTTTCTTTCTTTCTTTCTTTCTTTCTTTCTTTCTTTCTTTCTTTCTTTCTTTCTTTCTTTCTTTCTTTCTTTCTTTCTTTCTTTCTTTCTTTCTCTAGTTAGCCAGTCAAATATCTTTAACCACCTATGAGGCTTTAGTCAAATATCTGCTTGCTTAGCGAGAACCCGGTCCGGATCCCATTGAAGTTAAAGAGAATATTGCCCCTGACTTCAGTAGGATCAGGATCGGGTACCAGATGAGTCTGGTTTGGCCGCAATCCAAAGCACTCTGCCGACAGAAGGAACCGCCCCCCGACCTTTGTTATTTATGTTAATGACGTGCATTCGCCAGTGATTAGCCTGGCCCGATCCTGCAGTCCTTACTCCGGCAAAACTCCCAACATGGACTATCCTGGCAGATCCAGGCTCAAGTCCTGTGCCAATATAGAGCGGGGGTGGGGGGAGCTCCTACCTGCTGCTACTTTGGGATGTGACATCCCTGTATCTTCACAGCTTGACCCCCGACGCCAATAACGACCGAAGTCTTGCTGCCTTTTCCTCTCCTGATCTACCTGGAACATGACCTAGGTTGGCTTTTGCTCCGTTCAATAGTTTCTGAGCAGGTCAGGGGGCTGATTAAAGTGTCAATGACTGGAGGAGAGCAAATACTGCCACCAAGGAGTGTTTCTGGCCGTAGGGCTGCCAGGTCCCTCCCTCCTTGGGTGCAGTGCTCTGGTAGCCGTGTTGGGCCCAGGACATTAGAGAAACCAGGTGAGGGAGGTAATATCTGCTACTGGACCAACGTCTGTTGCTGAGAGAGATCAACTTTCGCGCTACACAGAGTTCCTCTCTACCTCGCCACCCTTGTCTGTCTGATCGTTCTGTGTGATCCAGGAGAGGTTCCGCCTTGGGAGTATGGCACGTCCCTGCTATTAACAGGCTCCTCTCGGCGGGGTCTGGGGCAGCTGGGAAGGGGACACCCCAAAGCTATCTGGCGACAGCAGAAACCCCCAGCGAAGGTAGCTGCAATGGCATGTTCCCCCAAAGTAGGAAGTGACCTGAAAATGGCACCGCTGATGGTAACATTCGATCCAAATGTCGGCTGGTCATTAGACAAGGAAGCCAACTCTAAAGGAGACAACGCACCCAGAAAGCAAAGGATCTTCTAAGGACAAACTCCCCATTCTCTCTCTCCCTCTCCCTTTACTCATTGTGGACCAGAGCCCGGAGCCCTGGAAGCCAACGGGAGTTTGGCCTGTCTAAGCAATGCAGGATCTGGCCCTTTGTATTTCTCTTACTTTATCCATCTGTGTGTGTGTGTGTGTTTGGGGGTTCAGGAGAGGTGAGCAAACTCTGGGACTCTCACCTCTCCACTTAACTGAGAATGCTGAATGGCTTTCTCCCCCCCCCGCCTTTTTCTATAGAGTCCAGCAATTTAGCAAGTTCACCAAGCTGTGTCATGCTTCATGACTAATTCACATATTTAAATGTGAACGGTCAAAGCTGGACTATTTGATGCCAGCCAAGCGCATTTATCAGGTCAGAGAGCTCACAATGGCTGGAGGCAGTGTGTGTATGTGTAT